>JAOXNO010000063.1:19046937-19115354 GCA_028565335.1 Limnodromus scolopaceus
TTTTATTTTTATTTCTGTTGGTTGGACTAGATGATCTTAAAAGGTCCCTTCCAACCTAGGTGATTCTGTGATTCTGTGCTTCTGAGTGTTTTGCAGGGAAAAGTCTAAATACAAGATTCAGAAGTATCATAACTGCAGGAGGAAAAGGTAAATAGAACGAAGCTCAAGGAGACATTGGATGTCTGTTAAGTGGCTGATGTTTATGTCTCTGTGTTACTGGTTAAGCAGCATCTGCTAAATGTGAAATTGAGAATTTGGGGCATAGTAATTAAAATTCTGAATGAAATTTGCATACACAAAGGAGTACTTTATATTGTGCTGCCTGCAGGCACATAGACATGAGCAGGAAGGAAAAAGGTGAGTTGATTTGGAATTCCCTGTCACTATGAAAAAAACTAGTTCGTTCCTGCATTGCTGTTGCACAGCTGGGATTTTGATAATTTCATTAACTGTAGGAAACCAAGAAGATCCAGTCATGAACTAACATCCAGATGAGCCACTACACTTCTGCACTATCAGCACTCTCACGTCACTAGTCTTACCATACCCATGTAAACAAAAGACATAACAAATCTCCGATTTGAAGGAAAGAATAGGTGTATATCTAGTGTTTTAGTTTAAGTGAATCAAGTTTGGGGCATTTTGTTGCTGTTGTTAAAAAAGAAAGCATAACTTTATATATAGTTGCTAAAATAGCGCTGGTAATGTGGGAATTTGGCTTACTGAACAAACTGTGAGAAGTACACCTGCCATTAGATATATTTATTTGGGGGCTTTGTTTTTGTTTTTCATATGGCAGCAGCGTAACAGTTGTTGTCAGTTAAGCAGCTTCCCTCAGGAGAAGTCCCCAGCCAGGAAAGCAATGAAGCATTTGTGTGCAGCTGGAAGTCAGACAGCTACGGCCCAGCCGCAGACACGCACATTCCCTCTTTGTGGGGCGTTAGACAGCTCCACGCATGGCCAGTGCCGGTGCTTCCACCCTCTGTGCACCCGCTGCTACAAGTCCCTGTGTTTCCCTACTGACCGAGGTAACTTTGGCACTTCAGTAGGTCTCTGAATCACTCTGTTGACACCAAGGTCTCGGGTTTTAAGCACTGTGCTCCCCCAAGCTGGAGATGTCACAACAACATCTCCAGTACTAGGCTTTGTCATCATTTCTGACATAAGACTTCTTAACCATTGTGAAAATCGTAATGTCCTTAGAATTCACAAGAGAAAACGAACGTAGATTCCAACTCTTCCCACATGCAGGGTCTAAATGAAAAGGAGCAAACAGAACTTTGACATAAAGAGCACACCGAGCACACTGTGGTTGCTGTGGGCTTTGTTATTCTCTGTACTTAATGTGGTTTCAATGAAGAAAATGTCCCTGCGTAGGTTGGATAAATATGCCGGGTCCCATGCCCAATCCACCTGGCACAGTGAAGTCAACAATATATACTCCATGAATCTTAATACTGAAAAGACCCACACACAACAAGAAACAAGTAGTAGATTCTCTATGGAATCAGACCTCAGTACAGATCTTTAAGCAACAAAAAGATCACAGAACTAAGTATTTACCCTAGTTGGTTTTGTTGTTATCTTTTTACATGTTGGGGTTTTTTTCACTTCTATGTTTCCTGTGCCTTTATATAGAATCATAGAATCATTAGGGCTGGAAGGGACCTTAAAGATCATCGAGTTCCAACCCCCCTGCCATGGGCAGGGACACCTCCCACTAGAGCAGGTTGCTCTAACGGAATATAACGGAAAATTACTTAAAAGCACCTTATATTCTTAATTCTGAATGTAAAAAAATCAGCAGTATAAAAGTATACCTCAAGATTGCCTCAAGAATTTTGTTATATTATAATTCCTTTGAATTGCCCGTGTGCTTTCCCACTTTTCAGAATTTATGGACTTGGCCTCACTGACTAGCTTTAAAGAATTTAGTACTTTATACGTTAATATCCCTACATAAAAGCGATATGAGAGAAAATGATCTGCCAAAAATCAATAGATATTCCATATATTAAATATCTAGAAAGATATTGAAAGTGGTATCGAATGGGGAAGTCACTTAAAAATGAAAAAACTTCTATAATAGCCAAGTATTAAATGAGAAAGGAGAAACTTAAACCTACATTAAGACTCAGAAAAAAGACAATGGGAGAGAAGCTTGGATTGTACTTGGCTAAATTATACCTGTTGGATTAAAAACCCAAAACTTTTATGACTACCTTTGAGAACAGAAAATATCAGTAATACTAAAATACAATAAAATACCACTAACTGTCCCCAAATTTTTTCTGAAAATGTCAACCCTGCAACTCACATCCTGCTGTAATATCTGGGCATTTAATTAGAAACTGTACGCTTAACATGAAATAAGGTACTATACTGGTACTATACTTAGACCTTTTAATAGATAAAATGGGAGCATAAAACCATTTAGATTTAGGATTCAGGTGTATGAACGATGACAGAAATTAAAGTAAATAGAATTTTCATTAGATGAGGGTTGAGTAATGAGTAGTATGAAGAGTAACCCCAACTGGCCTAAGGCTACCCAGCATACAACAGCATCCTTCCTACTCCAGAAGGTTTTTATTACTTTGATCACTTATAACTGTTAGATTAGCATGCATATCATAACATTTAGATGAGCAATACAATTTATCTTTTGTGGCTGAAAGCTCCCAAGATAATATTTTTAAATTAATTGCAAGTATAGGATGTTACTCCAGGAAACAGAGAAGACAGTACCTCCACACCCCTTTATGAGAAAAAGGTATTAAAAGACTTTCACGGTTTTAATCTATTGGTAAAATATTTATCACAAGACTTAAGCTGAAGTGGAGCAGTACGACCTACTACAGTGGTCTTCTAAAGAAAACCAGAACTTAAGTGAAATTCCTCTGTAAGACAGTTGCTGTGAGAATTTCTGTAATCTGTGCAACCTTAAAAATTTTTATCTTCCCATAAAAAGGTCTAAAGTAACATCAGTGTTACAATTTCAAGGATTATACATTGCTATCGTGGGATTGTCTGAAAATTCTGGAATTGTTTCTTTTAGCTAACTACCTGTGTTGGAGTTAAAACAGAAGTTCAGCCCAACTATTGAGGTTTTAAATGGTTGAGAGGTACTCTTACAAAAATGCCTCTCCAACTGCCGTGCCTGCTCAGGAACCTGTGAACTTCAGTTATTATTTCAGACTAAGAAATATTGTAGGCTATTTGGAAAAACTAATAATTTGATAAATAAAGAAGAGATGAGTACACTCTCTAACCTTGATAAATATGATCATTAAGAAAAATATTAGTAAATGAGAGCACAGGATTTTTTTCCCTTATTGAAATTAGGAATTCAAACCTTTTTCTGGAAAAATTGTGCATTTAGATTGACCATAATGCTTTTTCAAGATAATTATGGCAAACCCTCTTAAATAGCAATTAAACAATAAAAATCAGATTTAAAAGCAGATTCAAAATGCAATTTAAATTTTTATTACGGGGAATTGCTAATCTGTTCAATTTCTGAGTCTGAATAACTTGTCGGTTTGTAATTCCAATCTCATTTGCTTTTTGCTTATCTGAATGACAGACTGAAATATCTTTTAAATGTATTGCGCTGCCTTTTTATCAAAGTACATGGAAAGTCACTGTATTTATTCTCTGATATAATTCAGAATAGGAGGCTAAATTTTCAAAAATAATAAGTTTGATTCTTATTTTCTTTTTCCCCTAAAGCTTATCTTAATCAGCTTTAATCTATTTGACTGATAGTATAACTGAGAAGATATAAATAATATTAAGAAGGAATCAAGCCTCTCAGTCTCTTTTAATAAGAAAATCTGTCTTGTATGGAAAGAGCAAATACTTAAATTCTTACCAAGGAAGTCACTTGGAGTGAAAAAAAAAGCCAGGTAACTAAAAGCTGGAGGTTCAGCAAAATTACTATGTTTGAAACATTCCCAAAATCAGAAATCGTTAATGCCATGATTATGGATTTAATTAAACTAACATAATTAAACATATAGCTGGATGTAATGTAGGAATAACATAGAGTTTCTGATTTAGCATTCCAGAGAACCACGGCGATGCAAAGACTAGAAATAATACTCTTATTTATTCAAAAAATATTTGGCATGAGAAAGGGCTACTTTTCTGCTTTCACCTGTGGACTAGAAGATTGGTTCATTTTGTATTGGAGGATAAAGTTAAGGAGCTGGGGATGTGAAAATGTAACATTCACAAAATTTTAATTTGATAAACTCTTTAGTTTATCTTCCTATGGCAGAATGATAAGAAAAATTAACATAGTCCAACAGAGTGCAGGTCAATGAATTCACTCTTGCAACAGGAAAATGAAACAGTTTGTTCATAAAATATATGACTTCCCCAAGGCAAATGGTAAGAATAATAATAATAAATTCTTTGGTCTGAGAATTTCATTAGAAAGAGAAGGTTGCATTTATCTGAAGAGTACATAGGACAGAAAAATCATGAAAACTTTTATATTCATAGTAAATGACCAGGAGGGCATCATGGCCAGAAGAATAATATGCAAGAATAACTTGGATTTAAGATGAAGAACTTCCAGAAAGAAAGTTAATATTTGTATTAATATTTGAACAGTAAATTCAATTTCAGGGATTCTGAAGTGGCAATGAATTTAATGTTAAATTTAAAATTAATAAAAGCAATATGCAAGAAAAAGGAAAAAATAACTACAAATGGAAATATTAAAAACATTTTAGCCACACACTTATTGGCAAATGTTAAGTCAGAGAAAAAGGAAGAGAAAAATGTAAACATGTCTGCAGAAGTATGGAAATTCAGGTTATTGTGACTTTCCAAACAAAAAACCTGTACTGATATCCCAGCAGGAATACTTCTTTCTTGTCCTTCTATATGAAGCTGTATTTGTAAATGCTAATTTTGAACAACTAGTTTGCACTGATCTTATTAAAATCTCTGGGTTTTGAAAATAAAAAATTATAGTGAACATGAACAATTTTTTTTTGATTACTCAAAAATCTACTTATTAACACGCATTTAAAACATTGCTACTGATATGCTCAACAGTATGGACGTTCCATGACACACAGTCTTTATCTGCACACTATATATGATACTTCTTGCTTAGAATGCCAAGTACCACACTATCAAATATTAACAGTTGCCCCTTCTAAAGGTGTGTGGGAACTACCTTAACTGTCCTTTGGAGCCCAGATAGTTATGAGCTCAGGAACAAAGCTCCTGCAGTATCTGTTCCATATGGTGTCTAAGTGCAGCTTGGCTATACAAGCAATGGAAGGGTTTTGCCCAAGATAATTCCATTTGTATAGTTCCCAACATGCAGCAGGAAAATGTTCAACAGAAGCCACTCTGGTCCTAAACACAGCAATGGAAGCTTATTAGGTCTTATTGTTTATAAAAAAGAAGGCACAAGAGTTAAAAAAAAAAAAAGAAATTAGTGTTATTTAGTGTATATTATGTTTACTGTGTTGCAACATTACCAGAATGGTAACTTTTTAGTGTTTAACAACTGAAAAAATCTGGTGACAGACACCTTAAAAGGTTGAAGGTTCATTCACTTGTAGAAAATGGTTCATTGGTATGATCTGTAAGGTAAAAAAATTGCTCTAACAATGCTCTTATAATACCATCCTATAACACCCATCACTGTTAAGTCAGTATCACACATATTTTTTTTAAAGGCTTTCAGTAATTCAATAAATTCAACCATAATATTAATATAATTTATGAAGTGATTATTTTCTATCCTAACAATTGGTTGGAAATCAAATATATTTTTTTCCTTGCACTAAAATACATTTCACAGACTCTGGTTAAGAACATCCATACTCTAACCTGGTCTCAGGCCCATAGCCAATGAAAAAGTACAAACATAATCAAGGGGATTCTACACAGCTACCAATATATTTAATTATTTATTAGAAATAAAGGAATGAAATAAAACTGTCTGGGAAACCTGGAAATTACACTCTGAAAGTTCAGTTGCAGAAACTGTAGACTTCCATTATTTCTCCATAGTGAAACTTGAAAACCAGTGACAAAAGCTAGGTAAATTTGCATCCAGATATTGTTCTAAGAATTATAATTGGTCAAGGAATATAAATAGTATTACACTATTTTCATGACCAAAGAACAATAGGCAAAATCTCAATTCCATAGAATATTGTATCTGTTTTCTGTTCTACTTTTATCATAACGGATCTGGTTATTTATTTACAAAGAATTATAGAATTCCAATTTCATTTTCTGATTTTTTCCCCTATGGTAAAACTCTTTAACATTACCTCAACAAATAAGGAGAAAGAAGAAGGGTGAGTAAATTCTGGTTTTGTTACTAGAAGCTTTCTGGAAGAGTTTGATTTCAACAAACCAGTCTTTAGTGTTTTGGACTGTGTGTTCGCTCAGCAGTGCACCCGTGATGGAAGACATTTGAATTCCACCTGAAGGAAAATACCAGCACTTGAACTAGGTTCAAAATATTATCTCTGAAATGCCTGATATCCAAGAGGCAAACTATTTTCTAGGGTATGTGGTGACACCTCCGGATCAGATATAAATTTTCTCATGTCCCTTGCTACATCCATTACTCCATAGGCAGAAATTCTGATTATTCTCTTATTCTGTACAGTCTTACTGACCCGCAAAAGCTCCATAGTTTATTAATAGGTTCAGTGTTGCTCAAGCAGCTAAATCTTTACATATTTAAAATGCTGTGGAAAGACAGATGTGAAGATGTGTTTCTCTCACTAAGGCAAACTTTGATATAACTTTTATAGTAAATTTAAACGACCGTCTTTTTACTACTTAGTCTACAGAACCACATAAAGCAACCCCAGCTTGTCTTCAAAGCGCTAATCAGAAGAAAGGCAGTTTGAGGTATTAGGAAACAGAAGGGACCCTTTTAACTGTAAATTTGTTGTAAAAGAAAAAGCAAAGAGGAAAGTTTGATTTGGCTCCACAGTTATGTTTTAAAAGGATCTACTTTTCATTTTCTTATGCCTTATTTGTGTTCATGCTAGATGGTCTCTAGGTCTGCATTTTCCAATTGGCCTCCCTTTTGACTGTGCTTGTCTTAGGGGCAGGAGGAAGCAAGGAGGTTATACTAAACTTCTTTAAACTTCCTTGTTATCATTATTACAGTGTTATTATTATTATTACAGTGATTACTGTATCCTACTCAATGATTCAGTTTTAAATGCAGCTTTCAGCAAGGAGATTAGAAGTTACAGAGTTTAACAGTCTAATTGAAGTCAAATGAACAAAACACTAGGAAGGGTCAGAATCATTCCATTTCCATTGTATCAATCCTTTGTTGCTGTTCGAGAAATAAAACAATCCCAAGCCACAGCCTGCACAACAGAACAAGCCAAATCCTCAAATCCACAGACAATTAATGAGAGAAAACATTAGAAGATGACTATAGTGTAATCCTTGCCTATATGAGTACCAGGCTTCCTCTTTGCAAATATATGAAATTATGATGTGAAATCCCCCACAATTGCATAGCTTGCAAAATATAAACCCATTCTGTGAGATATTTTTGTACATTTCAGTCAATTAGGTTTTGTCACTACTTAAAAAAAAAAAACCCAACACAAAAACAGAACTTTTGATGCTGGAGAGATTTCAGAGCACTATGTGTTGACCCACCAACTGCCTCTGTTACACAGCCAAACTTGCCTGGGATCCACAGTCTCTAACAGAAGCCCTGAAAACAATAGTGTAAGATTAATTGCTTTCCTGGTTTTTTCCCTCCTGTCATACACAAAGGAGGAAGATTAAGTAGTACATTTTAATATCTCTTGATATATGTTTCTAACTTACAATTTGAATTGAAATAGTTCTGAGTGAAGGCATACAGCATTGCCTGATTGAAAATACTGACCACAGTCCACCGGCTGGTGGAATCCCACTGGCCAGCTGACCTTTGTACTTCAGATCTTCTCTAGATTTTCTTCTCTAGAAGATAGACCTAAGCTAGTACAACTGGAAGGACCTCTTCTCTTATCCAGTGTTTTGACCTGACTTTGTGATGCAGTTAAAAAAGCTAGCACGTCTCTCTTCTTCAACTTTTGTGCCATTTAAGAAAAAAAAAACCAACCAAACAACAAACCAACAAAAACCCTAACACCCCTCCTTACACGCACCCCCTCCCAAAGTCAGTACTTGGTACTTGCAACTGTGTTATGTTGGGGAATTTCTGGAGTTGATACAGACATAAGATTTAAAAAAAGGCAATTAATGATGTGACGGTGCACTAACATTTCAGCTGACATTTTCATACATGATTTATACTTTGCCCACTAGTCAGATGATGGATCAGTCAAACTATTTTAGCCTGAAGCATGAAAAAGTGGAAAAGGTGTATGTCCTCTGGCTTAGAGCTTTCCCTGGGGTAACTTCGAGCGTGTTTTCTACACTCTTAACAAAAGGTAAAGGGGGGGAAAAGTAGCTTATATAAAGAGAGAATTTTTAAAAAAAAATCAATTGAAAGAGAAATTTCTTAAGTTTTGTAAATGCTTTGTAAACTTAGTAAAATAATCATATTTAAAATAAAGGCACTAGAACCCAGAATTGAGGTAAACAGCAGTTTTACCTCTAAACATGAATATTAGTCTGTTATGGCAGGACTGTTTAAATGCCATGTTTCTGATCTTGTTTGATTGTTTTTCAGGCTCTAAGGTATTGACTTGAAGATGGAAGAAAAACTAGCTTGTATTTGGTAAGGAAATATAGCGATTGAAGCCTGGAACCAACAAACCTCAGCACGACCTGTTGAAATTACCAAAAAGAAAAAGGACTTGGCGAGGCAGGGGGGAGGGGGGAAATGCAGAGAGAAAGATGGAAGAAGTCATATTAGCACAAAACTTTCTTCTATTCAATCTGGGAATAAAGTTTTCTAAACTTACATAGTGCAAAACAGAGATCATGCCAGGTAAGGTCATTTACTTGGGTTAAAGGAGACAAATAGTTTCATGCTAACAAGCATTCACGTGTACTCCTATTTGCTGAATATCAAAGCACCCAGCAGAGAATGTCAGGAAGGGACAAAGATGATTGTCTCCCATAAGAGCGTCTACAGTGAAAAGCCAAGCAAATTTCAGGTAAAAAGAAAAACTCTTTGACATGGTGAGGCTTCTAACAACACACATCCAGTCCAAATCTCAGACTTATTAAATCAAGAGAGTGGAAACATCTATTTCTGGAAGGAAGAGCTGTTCTGCACATCCAGTGACTATCAAAGTCCCACAGAGAAGAACTGATTGAATGAGAAACTTTTCCCCATTTAGATCAAAGCTAAAAACAGCAGTTAAAAAAATAATTTAAAAAACCCCAAAAAAGCCTAATGCAACTGACAACATACCAAGAGAACTGCTAAAAGCATCAAATGAAAATCAATCCATGTTTTCCACACAATCTCTAAGAGTCTGTATCCATAAAGCAAAACGTTATTTTCATGCAATTTTTGGTGCAAAGATGTGTTACGCTCTTTTGCTATAAAAGTCTTCTATGACAGTAAAAAGGTTCCTACTGGAGTAAAAAAATGCACAGGGAAGAATTCTGCAGTTCTGTCAAAAGCATGCATTGAAGCTAAGAGTTTGTGTCTTATGAACAAACAGGTATGAGATGTTCATTACCAGATGAGTTCATTTAGATTCATTTTTTTATGTGATGTAACTTTAATTAGAAAGAGTTTTCTTTAATGAATTTAAAGATCAACTATGCAGGAGCGAGATTGTTTTGGACTTATATCAAATGCAGATTTAGCTGCTTCCTCATATCTTTGGGGATTCTGAAATTTTAAACTAGTCTGAAATTTCTTTAGAAGTCTCTAAGTGTATTTTGGTAACATTATTAATAGAGTGTCTCTAATTACTGGGCACTTTCAGTGTAATTATGGAAATGTTCCTGGTACACAGTATTAATTTCTTTCAGTACTTGTAAGTTTATTCATTGATGCAAACACATCGCAATGCTATCCACAAATGCAACCAGAAGTGGGCTGAAAACACGTATGTTTTATAGAGGGAGAAAATCAGTGAAGAGGTTTAATGGCACGCTTTCTCCAGCTTAAAAAAAAGAATTCCATCTATGCAACGGCTGTGTTTATTTGCACAGTAGTCTCCATTAAACTTTGCTAACCTTCTCAGTATCTGCTGCTGGAAGATGAGGCAAAGGTTTGCTTAATGTTTAATGATAAGTAGAATCAAGCAATAGTACAATACAGTACCAGCTCCTACAGAGATTTGAGAAATATGTTTTTATCAATTCTAAATTTGATACAAATATAAATATCTGGCTTTAGGGTGTTTAGCTCTTATTTAAACCTTTATTATTTCTTATTCCCAGAGGCAAAATAACATACCTGGGATGCTTGGCATGTTTCTGAAAAAGCCATCACCAAACCACCTAAAGAGGTTGTTTACTTACGCCCTGAGTTTCAGCACTAAAGAATTGTCAAGCTTGTGATTGTTTATTCTGTTTTTGGAAGAGAAAATTGAGTGGAAATGCACACCAGCCTTAATGAGTAACTCAAAGAAGACTTCTGTCGTAATCATCACGGGAGTTTTTACCCTTTCCATGCACAAAAGGAAAAAATGCCTTTTTCATTTCAGATTAGAAAGAAAACAGAGGGAAGTAAATATATTTCTGTCAAAGGAAGCCATGTATCAGACTCCATTACTATCATCAGAAATTGACTCCTGACCCTAATTTCTACAGAAATTAGAAAAAAGAAAGAAAAAAAAAAGCATAAAAAATTTACTTTATGTTTCTTTGTATTTATAGAGAGACATATGTCACCAATGAAGATTTTTAAATTCACAGTAGGCAATTGGGTAGATAACAACAATCACTGGAATATCAACCATTCACTTGGATTGTGCAGATCCTAATATTCCAAACCAGTTTGCACATGAACTCATACTTGTTTATATTTGAGCAAACGTGCAAGACAGATAATCCCGAGTCAGGTACTAAATGCGAGACAATGACAGAATCATTTAATAGAATGTTTTAAGGAAGAATCTGACCTCTCAGTAAATTTTGTGAATACATTATTGCTCTCAAGATTATTATTAGATCTAAGCAAATATGACAAAAGAAGTTCTGCGATCAGTTCTCCCCAGTAATATTTACAAAATTTTAAGGCTCAGTTTTCTTAAATATTTGGCTGAGCAACTTTTATGGAACAGTCACGTACTTAGAAGTTACTGCACTACCATGACTTCACACGTCACCGCCTATCAAACAAGTTTATAGGTACTGACTAACAATTTCAAATCTAAATCCGTTGATTTGAGCCATCTTCATGGTGACTTAAACTATGCCTAGGGTAGCAAAGTAAAATGCTATGTGGTCTATTACCGTTACTGTGGATAATCACTCATTAAAGTCCTGAACATGGTAGCTTTACATTGCAGGCTGATATGCCTGCTAGAACGAAATCAGAATATTATATAATTATATGTATTATAATAACGATATATAATAATCAGAATATGTTAGAATATTAACATAGGCATTTTTTTATATAAAAGCTGCAAGTATTGCACACGATACAGCTAGAGAAATCATACAAAAAGAAATGACTGGGAGCTGCATCTAATGGACTCTTATTTCATCCTGTATACTGATATAATTGGTAAAAAAAGTATTAATCTGGCACCTGAGAATCTTCACCCCATTGACAAGTTCTAAGATGGTTTTGTGCGCTCAGTTAACATACCTTTCTGATCGGAGAGGGGCTGGGGGATAAATCAGACTGGGCAATTAATACTCCTTAGGCCAAATCTATTCTATAGAGCAGTGCTGCTCCACCGCGCAGAGCAGAGCCTTAGTCCCTTGGTGCTCCCTGCCTGTATGAAAGCTCTAGGTCAGGAAGAGACCCACGTCCACACAACCGGTTGGGAACGGGGATGTCCTCCAGCAGGTCCCCCAATGGGAATGACCCAAGGGCTGGGCATGGTGCACTTTCACTGCAAGTGGACACTGGTGTAGAATAAACATGTGGAACCAGAACAGAGTGCCAATGCAGGCTGCCATAGCAGCAGCTGGGAATTTTGAAAATAAAAAACCTAATAATAATAATAATAATAATAATAATAATAATAATATTTCACAAAACTCCAGAAAATGATTTAGTAAAAAAATGTATTTTGAACATTTTTGACAGCTCTGCTCAACAGTTTTATTGTCTCAAAATCTGATTTGCAGACCTGACCTTTTTGTGTGTCCATATCTAGAAGCACAGCAGTGCAGATTCCCTTCTGCTCTGAAGACAATCTGATATTCTACAGAACCGCTTTTAGCCCAACCCCCAAATCAATTGTTATGATCTATAAAAACAAGAATACCTCCTTATCTTTGGAAGAGTTTAATTAGTAGGAAATGTTACATTTTAAAAAGATAATATATAATTAATAACTCCAGCAAAGGTGAACAAAGAAGAAAGAGACAGTAGTCTTTGTACATCCTTAAAAGCATTTAACACGCTATTTATCTGAAATTAACGATCAAATTGTGTAGTAATAAGTGGGAGAAAAGCTCAAATCATAGCGCTGGCTGTTACTTTTATTCTCTCAGTGAAAGCTTGTTTCACTGGCTGTCTATGGCTTCTTGCTGTGTCTAAATTATTTTTTTTTAATTAAGAGCTACTCTGTCTAGGCTAAGAAATATGGTTGTCAAGGATTCTTTTCTTTCCGTTCCTAAGTATTTTGACAAATAACAAATTATTAAAACATAAAAGAGTTATAAATTTGAGATATCTTGTCCAGGGAAAGTATTTAGAGGGAAAAAGCATGGAAGATGGATTGTTTTCCCTTTAGTGAACATCCCAAAAGTTCAAAGAATCCAGATTTAGAAAAGATTCTGTAGAACTACACGATGCCTTTTGGGCTACCAAGAAATGACAGAGACATATTCACAGTGAGGATAAGAAAACCAACATTATGTTGACTCCTCAGCCTTACCATGTCACATCCCTTGTATATAGTTGTACTTCAGGAACAATCCTCTAATTTCTGAAGTAATTTGCTGGTGGAATAAATATGTAAGCAGTTTCTTCAGACTGTTTTGAACAAAGACCCCGAAGGTGTTTGTTCTCGGTATGGATTCACATAATATAACCCAGAGAACAGAAATCAAACAGAAAAATGATGGTTAAGCCTGGTATTTAAAGCGGCATATTGGTTGTGCAGGCTTGAAAAGAGCAAGTCCCCTTATCTCTTGTGATCTAAGGGTGATATAAGCTATGGTTAGATATAAGATAAATATCATCTGGAAAAGAAGCCAATACCTATATTTATTGCTTACAACTGAGTGAGGAATTTACGGAATTCCCCAAGAGGGAATGGTTTGGGTTTTTTTCATTATAAGACACCTGTGGGCAGTCCTGTATTAGGCGTAGTGAAGACGTCAGCTTAGGAGTACTATTCGCACTCTTAAAGACTGTCAATACATAGCAGCTGACTACTTTATTCCAAAGGCACATTTGTTGGTAAGAGGCAAAAATACTTCGATATAGATTTCAGAGTTTTCAGTGGTAGGCTGAAAAAATTTGTATTCTTTTTCCTTTGTTTTAAGTAGAAGGTTTCATAGCCTCAGCCCATCGACAAGGCAAGAAAAGTCATTTTAAAAAACCTAGAGGGAACATCTAGAAAATTTGCAACACAGCCAGTCTGCAATCATGCAATTAATTTGCCTGTGGTTCTTTATGCATGCAAAGTTGAAGGCAAATTTATCAAAACTTTGTGATTTAGTAAGTTTAAAACAAAAATTATTTGGATAATTTATTGCCAATGCTGATTAAGTTTGACTATTGCACTCTCAGGATGAAGACTAAAGACTTAAGAGATGCGTAAACACAGAACTCTCACAACTCCACTAAAAAAACACCCAACAACAACAAAAATAAACAAACAAAAAAATTCCAACAATGTCTTTCACTCCACTCACAAAATTTACTATTATTGATAACGTAAACCTTTACACCCCAGTAGTACATTGCTTACACTGATTTATTTATTCTATGGAATGTTTAATATTTTCCTCTAGATACAGCAATTTAAGTTTCTCTCTTATTTTTTTAACAGACAGTGTCAGAGCAAATGGACAAAAAACGGACAAAACCACAGCAAATACAAAGACCCTGACACTCTCTCCAAGTACCTCACTGCAATGGTGAGGACAAAATCAGTGCTGCAGACTGGGATCAAATGAAGCAGCAGCTTCTTGGTTAAGAGTTCGTCTCTGCCCTCCTCTGCACATGAGGAGGGTGACACTGGCTGCAGTTCCCTACCATGTAATTAAGAGTAGGTAATGACAATCTATTTTAGGCATCACAATATTTTTCCACGCCTTTTACAGACATTTGGGTTACAGGAAATTTAGTGTTCTTGGAGAATTCAGACTCTCTACTTCAGGAAACAAAGAAAGCCACCACTTGAATTTAAGTCACAAATATTATGAATTCAAAATTGTACCCAAATTTTTCACTGAGGTAGCATTTTCACGATGTGGAAGTTGTTTGTATTCGATTTCAGCAATACTGTGTTAAGGGAGGGTTTGCTTCACATATAATGAACTTACACGTTTTAAGAAAAAGTAATGTAAACTCACAGATTTTATTATTGAGAAAAGTTTAAAGTAAAATCCACTTCGGAATAATTAATATGATCATTTAATGGGTAAATCCTACTGGTTTAGCCTGAATAATTATTAAACTAAAGTTTAGTTTTCTTTGAAAGCACTTCTCAATAAGAGAATTATAGGATTATAGAGAAAGAAGCTGGAGAGAGTTCATTCTCTTTTTGAAATGTAACATTCTGCGCATATCCGACTTTGTTTCTTTGTCTCCACTTTTCTGTCATCTCTCCTGTTTACTTCTATTTCTTTCATTTTATTTGCACCCTGCCTTCCACATTCCTTTTTTCTTAAGTTTCCTGGGTTTTGCCCCAGCCTTTCCTTCACAGGTCTCATTAAGAGTTCAGCTGCGGGGCATAACTATCCCATTCCTTAGTGTCTCCATTAGCAGCAAGATGCCTAGAGGGATAAAAAGATAGCAGAAAGTAGTTTCTTCAGGCTAAGCCAATCATTGTCAGAAGCATTTTGGCCTAAAGTTCTATTATAATTTATCCACTCTCTAATTCTAACCTGTTATTAATAAATTATATTAATTTTTACAGCAAGGTCATTTTCATAGACGCATTTCCCAACTCCCATGAAAGACGGCACTATGATTCTCCGTCAGTACCATTATCTCTACATACATGAATTGCTGAATAAATCTCTTGGGACTTTGGAGAGCTGCTTCTCCCCTCAAGCACAAATAAAGAAAATACTTTCAATACAGACAAAACACAACAATGAAGTAAAAAAAACCACAAACCACCCTCCAAGGATCTGGTCAAGAACAAAGTGAAGCTATGAGGATTTTCTTTCTAAAAGATTAATTTTAGAACTTGCTTTCTTAAAGGACCCAGAAGCACTGATATTCCAGAGGCCTCAAATCCAAGTAAGTATTTGGGAAGGCAAAGTGGAAATACCATGATATATGCAAAAAAAAAAATTAAAAATTTATTATGTTTTTATATGTATATAAAAATATGTAACTATGGGGGAAAAGCAGGGAATTTGAGGGAAAAAGGAGGGGGGGGGG
The DNA here is from genome assembly GCA_028565335.1 of Limnodromus scolopaceus. NCBI lineage: Eukaryota > Metazoa > Chordata > Aves > Charadriiformes > Scolopacidae > Limnodromus > Limnodromus scolopaceus. The sequence goes on from JAOXNO010000063.1 coordinate 19,062,620, forward strand.
GAGAGAGAATGAGCACGCACATAGGTAAGTAATGGATTATCCAAAATCGGATTTAGTGAATAACACAATTTTCCTTTTTTTCTCTCCTTCAGTATTTTATTTAATATTTTATTTTCATTTCATTTGAAGTCTAAAACTTCAGCAACATACCACCACACAGAAGGCAGAGGTCTGCTACTTTGGCCAATACTGGATCCCACAAGGACATTTAAACTGCCAATTCCAAAACCACACAAGCTTCATTCCAGCCGTGATTTACTCTACCTGATATTCTTATGTTGATATACCATTGACACAGTCCATAAATGCAATCCTAAATTTCTTTTGTTTTGTGTCTGTCTGTTCAGTTCAGTTTGCAAACAGCTCCAGTGTTCAAGTTACTGTATTTATGTAAGATTTGGGGCAGAGGAGAGAGAACACTTTCATTTTTCAGGAAATAGTATCAAAGTTTGCGGTGCTGTAAATAAAAGATGGAAGACAAGAACATTAACTAGAATTGCAAATTCCTTCTTGATTTATCTCTCAAGACAGTTTATTTTACTTTGTCACCAAGTTAAATGAATTCAAAACCTTAGTCTAGTAGTTAACAAAGCAGAATTATAAAAATGGATTTAGAATTCCAATTAAGTAACCAAATGTATGCAGATCCAAACCTAAAAAAGTTTAGCTAAAAGTTGCCTTTTGTCTGCTTAGTCTTCTTTTCCCAGATTTTCTTATTTCTAACTTTACTACAGCACCAGTATCTATTCAGCAGTTAATATTGATTTGAAATTTTCCCCAAAGGTGCAACAAACTTTAATTGATTATTTAAAAGCAGATTCAGGTACTTGGAAGAAAGGTGTTATAGGAGACAAAAGCACATGAGAAATCCAACTTCCTCACAGTTTCATCAAACCATTCAGGAACGCACAAATCTGATATCTTCTTTAATTAACTTCAGTGAACTCAGTGGAGTTACAGAAGTGGAGATTTTCATCCTCCTTCATGTAAGCACCATTTATTTGATACTAAGGGATTACACTTACTTTTTAATTGTAGTAACCTATGTAAAATCCTTCCCCAAAACTAAAAATTCCTAAAAAGTGGAAGTAAATTCCTGTTGTTAGTGGGACCAACACTTTTTCCCTTCATGCATGTCCTCTGAACTGAAATCTTTAATAGAAATACATATTATTGAAATGAAAAAGACTCAGAATATTGTTTTATTCAGTTTATCTTTCCCATTACCACCTTGCTTTTGTGAGACTATCTGCAAATTCTGACAGTTGGGTTTTTCCTCTCAAATATTTTATCCCCTTTTGAACGGCAACTGAGTCAAAAGCAAATCTGTTCAAGGCCTCAGTTGAACCTCTGCTCTCAGACTCTTAATTTAAAATTACACTTTTTCACCGTAAAATCCGTATGATATGGGTGACAGGAATGTTACAGAATGCTTCTATACACACACACACAAAAGTCTTTATGAGATCAGAACATTTACTGCTCTCCTTTCTGATAGATTTATGAGAACTGTATTCAGCAGGAATCCCATTGTTAAAGCCATGGTTGTACAAAAACACCTTGACAGTGCCCTAATTTGTAAAACAGCTTTCAAAATACACTGGTAGAAACAGTCCCATTGGGAACACTGTTCTGATGGAGGATTGGCCAAACTACACAACACTACCGTGAGGTTTTTTGTTCTTTGGTTGGTTGGTTGTTCCCCGACAATCTTCCTCAACATGACTATGGGAATCTGCCTAATACTGGTTCCACTTCTGTTTTTACACAGTTTATATAGGAAGAGTAAAGATCTGGTATTCAGTTAAAACTCTACAATTGGAAGAAAGATGAAAATCACTTCTTGCTTTGCTCAACAAATTTTTACAGTATAAACACTACAGGAATAATGACAGTAAAACTTGGCTATATCACCCAACATTCCTCATTATAAAATCCTCTGCATTCGTTAAATTTTTTTTGCCCATTAAACTGAAATATTCACTTTTCACTTTGATTTTCAGGAGGAATTTCTAGTCAAAGCACTTCATCTGTTAGAGAACGAGTCTATTTCAAGATTTTTCCTGAATTAAACGAACAAATAAACAAACAAAACCAACAAAACCACAAACAAACACTGAAAGAAAACAACCAAAAACCCCATAACCCCTCCCTCTCAAACTTTCCGCAGCCTTCTTTTTAAGAATCTGTAATTTGCTCCTGCTTTGACATGAGGTTTGCCTAGTAATGTCTTCACATCAATCCTGTGCTTTACATCATGTAGTGGAAATAATGGAAATCTACCAAAAAATGGACCAAGTTATAAATTTTTGAAAATAACTGGCTGTATTCATTCAGGAGAGTTTTGACAGCCCTTTGCAATTACCAAGGAACTCAGGCCACACTGGAATTTCACTGAAGATGCGATTTTTGCTGAGTGCTGTAGAGCTCAGAACTACATGGTAACCTCTGCTACATGCTGAAGACTCCTCCAGGTTGATGGTGCAGCTGATGACAGTAAACTCTCTCACTTATGCTCTCAACATTGTCCCACTGCTTTTCAGGGGCCAAATGAGGAAGCTGCCTAATTTAAATGCTACGTGAATGGAAAAGAGACTAAGTAGATGGGAACAAGGTAGGAGCTGGTAGGATCTCCAAGATGAAAAGAACACTTGGAAGAAATAAGCTAGGGGATGCAGGCTGAGAAAATACATTATTTCATTCCATAGTCCATTCTCAGAAATGTATGCAATTTTCCACCGGAAAAGCATATTCTTTTAGGATTGATTAAACTGGGAATCATAACCTGCTATTGTTGATTGTTTGCTCTGTTTAAGGAACTGATGTGGTTTATCCAGTTTCATACTTGTTCATAACTTACTTACATAATGCCAATATGAAAAAAACTTCCACACATAGATGGTATTAAAAACATTAATTTTGTAAAACACATCCTTGGAACTGGAAAGTATAATACTGCACCATCACATTCCCCCCTTCTTCTCCATACAAATACTCTCCCCTTTGGTCATTTCTGCTCTAGGCCTGACTGACTTGTTCATTTTGCCTCTAAGAATTCCATTTCATTTATAGAACAACTTGGAAGACATAAGTAAATGGGGGGAAAAACAATCAAATGGTTATAGCACTTGAGAAAGGCTCTGGGAAACTCGATTCTGTGAGACTTTTTAAAGCAAACTTCTTCATAGGAAATCAGTACTTTCGGTTTCTGTGAAAACTCACAGCATTGATTTAAATATATTAAATCCAAGTTTTCTGAAACTAGCCAGAGCTTTTCACCTCAATGTCTTTGCTGTTTACTTACTTATTTGTGGAATGGAAATAGTACCCTTCTATCTCAGGGGAGCATTATGAAAGCGCATAAATCAAATTAATGCTTGAAAAGCACCTATACATTGTATTCATGAGAACTGTATAATGGACAATGAGGCGATTAACGGTTCTTTCCTCAGATCAAAGCCCCAGTGGTACCCAGTAAGCCAGTCAGACGAAGGTGCCAACAATTAACAATAAGGATTCAAGGAAATATTGAACCTCTGTTCATTGGGTGAATTAAATTATCTTGGTGTACAGGAAAAAGCATGGGGTTTATGTTAAAAATAGCGTAAGTTTGTGTAATTGCGCTGTATCAGAATCCACTCACATAAGGAAGCTCAAGTATGGTTGTACTGGCAGCATTAATTTTGCTATGTAATAACTTTTAAGAGCTTGCCTTTGCCACCTTTAATTATATATTGCTTTTTTTTTTTTTCTGGGCATACTTAATCCAAAATTACAATTACCTTCAGTAATTACCGACCCTTTTTTCTGGAATTTAAGCAGTACCCAGTTACTATTTAACAACTGTGATCTTCTCAAATTTGTTTCATTTGTATTCTCACTCAGAACAAAATCAGCAGTATACAATTCTAGCTTAATTACGTAAAAGGTGTTTGCACTGCAAATAGTTTCCTCTCTCCTCACATTTTTCTTCTGGTGGCACTGGACATGTGCACAGAGCAGTAGAAACAATTGATTAACACAGTGATAGTTTCTAACAAGATATAATCAGGAATAGATGCTGTAACAGTGAGATACTGCCTTCCACCCAACAAACACAATTTCATGCTGCCCAAGAACAGGCAGCATGAAATAAAGCTGGGCATTTCTTTGGAAAATATGCGGTCCTGTATATTACTGACAGAACGAGAATGCTCTGTATCTGAACAGTGCTGTGCTCACAAACATGCCCATAACATTTTCACACAAAAGAACAGCACATGTTTCTAAGTAGGCAAATCAAGTTCATGATGCATAACACCACTTAAATCCTCACTTTGCCCTAGTTGTCCAGAATTTATTTGGGAAACTCAGATCATCTGTCACCTCACACTTAGAGAGTGCAATTTATTTTCCACAAAATTAAAGAAGCAAGGGAAAGAAAATGTGTCACTGCATTTCCAGTCCTTTAGTACCAGAGCTTCCTCACTCTATTTCAGTGTTTCTGAACTATTGAATAGATTTTATCAGCCGTACGTGATGATGGCTTCCTATAGATTTGTTTTTCTGTATACCACTCTGTCAAAATGCAGTATACATCAACCATATGCCTTTAACCCTCAGCCTGTCTGCATCCTCTGCTAAGGAAGGGGAGATTTTTATAGGAATAATGTCAAAGAAAGACTGAGCCAGTTCAGCATTTTTGGATTTTGCAGTGTTGTTGGGGTAGTTTTGTGAGCCTATTTTTTTTCTTCAACATTTCAGTTAAAATCTTTGTTCTCAGAAAAATGAAATATAGACATAATTTTTTTTTCTCTGAAAAGCACAGAGATTTAATCACATTATATAACATTATGAAGGCATAGCAGTTAGCTTTTTTAATTAATGCCCTAAAGTGCAGTTCATTCTTCTTCAGCACATCACAGGGAAAGTTTGCCATGAAGCGTGTAACTTGCTGAGGAATAAAACCCTCCTTGGTGTTACCACATCTATTCCATGCAGCGTTCTGAAAACTGTTTTGGTCTAGTTATTTTGGTCTAATTATAGACTATCCACACTAAGTGAAACTGTATTTCACAATACCATAAGTAAACAGAGAGAGTGGTAGATGGCTTGATTAAGAGGCATTGCAAGCTGTAGTTGTGATACCCAAGAACCTGGTTAGATGCACAGATCATGGGTACCGACAATAGCAAATGCAGTAGGAGGTATGTGCCAGAGGCAAAACTTGAGCTGTTGGGTAGGAGATACTCTGTTCCCACGAGCATGTCCAGATGTAGAAGCAGAGGGGTAGATTGTAGGTGACCAGAAAGAAAGTACAGGTAAGATAGGGCAGCACTGTGGAAACTTTTGGAATATAAGGCATCTGTATAGGAGAAACTTGCTTCCTACAAACCCAGTCAGAGCAAAGCTTCTGGCACTTTAAACTGCAGACCAAGGTGGTAATTACACAAAGACCAGAAGATGCATGAAAATGGGCCGTTGAATATACCAGGCCACTAGAAAATCCTCATCTAAGAGTTCATGAGGAACTGCTGGTGTAAACTTGGAACGATTTCGGTACAGTAGCAAAGTTGGATTTTGATCCTGCTTAGTCAGTAAGACAATTTAAATATCCACTAATAAAGCAATATAAGTATAAATAAAATAGATGATAAAACTGGAAGGAAATTTCACATTAAAGAGAAACCCAAAGAGTATCCTTGGGATGGGTGCTATTTAAGTTACAAGGAACAGATGTATCCATAAAGGGGGCTTGTTTTGGTTTGGTTTTTTAATTATAAAGCATATAATTGCATGTTTCAGAAATTCCAAGAATAATTATTGCCATTTCATATCTTTGATACTTGCTGCTTTTTCAGTAGCTGAAATTTACTCGTGCAAATTCTGATTCACAGTAATCTTTATATCAACTCACCCATTTACTAATCTACTGTTGACCAAGAACCAGATGTTCCCACTTTGAATTATTCTGGACCCAACTCTCTCTGCTCCACCAAACAATTTAGTGTTTTATGCTCTGAGGTATTTCGCTCTTCAATTAACATTAGGGCTTGGCGTATCGTTATAGCCAAAGAGTACAACAGTGAGAAAGATCAGAGCTTAGCTGCAAACCTGAGAAATGCTAAAGACAGTTCTGTAATCTCACAGAAAGCTTTGTAACACATGGCTTTCCTCACACGCTATGACAAGACGCTGACTCAACAACTCTGGAACAGCAATTATTCACCCTGAATAAGTCTGGTGTAAAAGTCTCTTTTCCTCAGCAATTACATGCTATGCTTTTATTGACATCTCCTCCTCATCCTGGAAGTGAGAAGGAGCAAGTCAGACTTCTTATGGCTTTTGAACAGACAACAGGGGCCAAATCAGATACACACAATGCTATTGCCTAAGTTTTAATCCATCCTTGGATCATTCATGGACCTTCTATGAAAGGGAAGAGCCAGGGCTTGCCAGCAGAGGTTAGCTCTCTTATAGACATGAAAGAGACTAAAGGTGGAGCTAACAGCAACTACAATAGGGATTCATAGTCATAATATGGAAGAAGAGAAGATTAAGTTCTGCAGAACAAAATTGATGGATCTCAGATCTATAAAATGTAGAAATCCATACATACAATTTGAAGATGGTTTTCTGTCACATACTTTAAGCAGTGTGGTTTGATGGTGTAAATTAGTTAAGTTAAAATCCGTGTCCTGAAAATGTCAGATTATATACACTATATACTCAGCAAATCTTGTCACTGTCTACTTTCCCTCCATCTGATGCAAAGCCTTATGTATATGCTGAAATGCACAGACATCTTTTAAAACCTACACAGGATTCTGCTACCAAACAAGGGTCATAGAGTATGGAAAGAAAACTTTGACAGGTGTTCTTAATCTGTTTTGATGTTTCTGTATCTACCAAATTCATTTATAAAGAAAGGACTAAAATAGTATGTCTGAGTAACCCTTATTCTAAAGATTCCCCCAAAAAAGACATGCCTCAGCAATCCTTTTGAGGTACCAGTTTTAAGAAACTTCATTCATTTTACAAATTATATAAGAACACAAGACAATAAGCAATCTCTAGTAAATATTATTCTGGAGAGTTATATTAAATATAATGAGCTGCTTATGAATTACTGTATTTTTATCTCCCAGATGAGTTGAAATGCAGTGATTCTTTTCTACTATTTTCTTGTGTACAGCAGCAAAGACAAGCAACAAATACTCTGAGCAAGAAAACTAACAAAACTTGGCCTTTTGACACTTAAGTTTATGTATGGTGCTTGATTTATTCAGCTCCCTTATGTCTCTACAACCCACTCCTTCACAATCCCTCAAGTCTCCAGCTGCCTCTTTCTTTCTCTCTTCTTTTTCCAAAACTCTCATCCCATTCCATGGATACTAACAATTTCTTTTTAGCCCACTGCATGGCATGTGCTATATTTTAGTTTGCAGCTTGACGTACATTGACTGGTTAGCTGGCTGCTGCTGCTTGATTGTCAGAGAAGCAGTATCTCTGAATTAATGGCAAGAAAAACAAATAGCTTTGGAGTCTGCACATGTCTGAACCAACATCATGCAGACCTTCACAGGAGCCCATGACTCAGATCTACGCCTTCTTGTCAAACGTGGCTGGAAGCGGCCAACACACATAAAAGTTAATGGTGGGCAGGAGGACAGAAAGCACTAAGAAACAAAGAACAGTGATCAGGATGCTAAGGAGAGATTTTTTAAAAAATAGAAAATCAAGGAAAAAACCTAACAGTTCTTTTTCAGGAAACACACAGAGGGTGTCTGTCAGACTCTCCAGTAACATAAATCCACCCAGGCACATATTAAAATAGACTGAAAAGAAAAGCATTTCTTGGTAGTTGTTTTTCTGCATTCATTTTTTTCATGATTCCCCACTCTTAAAAATTCCTACCCTCCCCTGCCTCCCCACTTCCATTGAAAGACTTCTTTCATTCTTTAAGGTAGGATGAGTGCTTCCCAGAGCTGATATTTTGGTCAGATAGTAGAAATTTTGAAGCCTCTTAAAAGAAAAAAAATCAGTTCTGAAATAAAAGTAGCAAGAGGTATTTGAAGTCTACTGAGAATTCATCATTGACTTCTATGTAGTTCAATGTTTACAAATTCCCATTGAGATGTTTTTTCAGAGAGAATTATAGAGATAATAAAATTTTCTTCATGCTTATATTCTTGAGAAGTTTTTTCAACTGAAGTTAAAATCAAATTCAATAGACTAGCTAGCTTATAAAAGGCACTTATTTTATACATTTTCAGAACCATGAATTCTGACTGAATACCAGATGCTAAATCAGTAAAAATGCCTCTTTAATGATTGCCAATTGAACAAGAGATCTGTTCAAAGTGGTTTGAATCTCTCATCTGCAGACTCACTGCTCATTCTATTTGATACTAGCACTGTATTACTAAAATTTACAGCAGTTTTCTATTTACTAAAATTCTTTTAGCATTATTTTGCTAGCTCCTGAACTCTATCAGAATTAACACCCACTTGTGCTATTAAACTCAAGGATAGAAACACTATCTTGCCTTAAAGTCAGTGAAAATTAAATAATACACAAACAACATACAGTTTGAATAATGAAATAACATTTTAATATTTTCTTGCTGATGTGCAGAGCTAGAGGACTGTGCTTTGTTTAAAAGCATTTCATTGTATTCAGGGAATGCTGAAGAAGAGAAAAACTAATTAACTTACTAGCACTGTGGCACTGACTGACAGCAACTGAGAAGTCTGGCAGGACAGAGAGGTGGAGATTTAATTTTTTCTCAAATCTGAGACACACAAACTTTCTCATTCTACACAAAGGTGTGAGCAGCCCAGCAATCAGAGGGAAGGCAAACTCACCAGATTTGCAATGTAAGTCCATTCCTTCGGTCTCACCGCTCCGTTGGTACCACATGTCCATTGGCATACAACCTGAATTAAGCAGCCAGCACCAGGCACAGGCTGGCTGTATCCTTCCTTTCCTGTTCCCCATGCCTACCTCATCTGCCTGGAGATATCGCAACAGCAGTGATTGCAGATGTGTACTTCAAAAACAATTTTTGAAAGAGGCTTACTGCAGATAAAACAAATAAGTAACAAGGCCTCCTGTCCCTTACATCTAATATTCATAATTGTAAGAAAGACTCATCTAAAGATCAATCAATGCTTTAAAGACAATAAGGTTCCAAAATACTTATACAAAGACAGCTTTATCACACATATTATATCTGGGAAAACTGTAAGACATCATGTAACGACGGAGTGTTTAAAATATATGCAGTCATTATTGAACCGAAAACCTAAAGTGACATTTCTCAGGCCAAACAGTAAGTGAGAACTAAGAATAAAAAGAAGCAGGAAATCCATCAGAAATGACATCAACGAAGAATTTTAAAATTACCCCCCAAAAATTACAAGTTCTGATAAAAATGGCTGGGAAGCATCAAACCAAAATAATTCATTTTGGTTGAAAAAGGAGTTTATTGGAAGAAAAAGAGAAAAAAATGTTTTAGAAATGCTCAAACATCTAAATAATCTTTTTTTTTTTCTTTTTTCCTTTTTTTTTTTTTAATACAGAATATTACTGTGGAATTTAACTGGGAATCTGTGCTTGTAAACAAATATTCAGAAAGTCATTTCTAAATTATTTCCATCTACACTGGAAGACTATTTCAGAAGATATCACTACCCATTTTACTACACTTAATTGATAATGCCACAATTCTCCATTCTGAAACTGTTTCAAACTACTTCAAAGTAAAGCAATTATTTTCTTTATTTGAATTGGCCAGAGGCAGCCCCTCACAAAATATCACCCGTATATCAATAGTTCAACATTAGCAATGGAAACAATTGCTTAGTCTCACCTTGTAAACAGTCCATTTTGTCAAGTTAATCTTGAGAAAATGAGAATTTTTATTTTCTTTTAGTTTTTCTAACTTTTCAAAGTCTTTATACTCAATTTTTAAGTAAAATTTAAAAAAATAAAGACACAGTAACAGGAACAAAACCTGAAAATATCTTTCAGTGCTCTGGTAGTAAGTGGTGTACAGTGAATTAACTGAATTTGTTCTATGTATTTAGCAGCTTTTAATTCAATCTATTTCCGTTTTCTCTGTTCTCTAAATGCAGATTGCTGGGTGGAGTAAAAGAGAGTTAATTAGCTACAAATACCAAACAGCACCCAAATAAAAAGGATCATTATGAACATACAGTGAACAGCTGTGCCATTTGATAAATTGATTTTGTTTCTAACAGTGCTTCTATCCAAACATTTTCTAGATTGGAGAAGGCTTTTCTCTTTACACAACTGTCTTCCACAAAAACCAAATCTGCTCTAGGCATGAAGGGCCATGAAAGGCCAAAGAGGAAATTAGCTATATTTGTCTAATGCAAGAATAAAGTTTGTATCAGATTGCATTAATAATAATCTATTCACTAACAACAACAACAATAGTACTATAATGGAAAGAATTAGTGTAGAAACTGTCATTAGCTTGTGATAGAGATTACAAGTGCTGCCAGATGCCTTCTTAATTATTATTATCACAATTTCTAAAATATGTTTTTATTTACCTCACTCACTAAATTTAGAACTGTTGAAAAATATTAGATCAACGGCTGCAGAGTAGAAGACTATCATACTTCCTCTGCTGAAATGCTGTAATCTTGAATTAGAAGAGGTAAGAAAAAGCAAATCTTCAGAATTAAATTTTTCAGGAATATCACATACCTGTCTATCCTCTCTTTTCAGAAGTGATTGATCATGTAGAAATCTGATGCTAACCCGAAATTAATAAAATATAAACTGTCCCATCAATAAAAAGTGGAAGCTTAAATCAACATAAAATGAGTCTATCAGAGCTTAAATTTCCTATGCTCACTGATAGTCTTGACTCCTAAAAGTTTCATCATGCATGTCTGAATAATGAGATCTAGCTTCGACTACTGAAATTGCACCTCAAATCCAGACATGATATAAGAAATCACATAAACAGATTTCAAAATACACTGGAGTATAGATCCAATTAACTGCCAGATGTTCTGAGTCATAATCACTCTGCCCATTTCAAATCCACTACCAGTATCAAAACTTCTTAAAAATTAGTTTCAATCTTATTTGATAAACTGCTTGAAGGCTGGCTTTTTGTGGTTTGGGCATAAAACTATCTGGAATTGAACAGAATATTGCAGATTATCTCACCAGGGACCAGATTTTCAAGTCTTTTAGCTACAGGTGCTGGCCTGAACTATGAAACTGAGATATAGAAACCTCTCCATTGTACAGCCAAATTTCTATGACATCCAGTCATAACATTTTCTGTCTTCAGTGCCAAACTGACTTTGTGCATCAGCAGGGTGAATTCTGAATAAAGGGTTGTTAACTGTAATTTCAACACAGAATATAGTGGTTTACCTGTATTCTGTTAATATGCTCAATTTGTTCATACTCACAGTGAAATCAACACATATCCATAATCATTGATATGTTGGGCAATGTTTCTCTAATTTACAAAAAAAAAAAAAAGATCCAGAAAGACTGTGACAGAAAATTAAAACAAAATAAAAAGTCATCACATTCACTTCGACTTCAACTGTCATAACAGATCCCAAATTTGGGAGTTATTCATATGGAAATTTTCTATTTCTTTTTAAACCAAACTGAGCATTTTCAAGTTTCAATACTTTTCAGACAAGGAAAGCCCTTGTTGCTGGATCTTTCTTAGCAAAATTTGGTATTAGAATTTTTAAAGTATCCTAAAGTTATATACTTATAAAATGTGCAAACTATAACCTCCTACACATTATCTTCCTCTGCTGTTTGTATTAAGCATATATGTGAATATGAGAACAGAATTTCAATCTAACAGAGATCTCACTTATTAGAAAGCTGCATAAAGTATAAAGGAATTGTTGTCTGTCTGTTTTAATGGACACTTTTGACAATTTTTTCATTGGCAGAGAAAATATTTCATCTTTCCATTAGTATTCACAGGATTTACCCACACAGCTCTCCCATGTGAGACTGAAGGAATTTACCCCTGAGAAAAGATATGGTACAGGTTAATATCATCCATATGTGGGATTTTACTGTAATGCCCTTACAAAAACAAAGTGTGGAGGTCAAACCAACCAACCAGGAACTGCAAAAACAATACCTTGATTTTCCCCTTCTAGCCATTCTCTTCCCTGCAAAAAATTGCCATTCAGGTACTGGAAAAAGAAAGAAAAAAAAGAAACAGTTTTAAGGAAGCACATCAAATCCCCACTTCACAATCCCCAAACTGAAATACTGTAAAGGAAGCCACACACAGTGCAGCAATCCAGAGTACACAATGTTTTTAAGATGCTCCTTTGAATGGTACCCTCAAGACTCTCATAATGAAGATTATTTTTTTAAATTTTTTGTCCCATATTTTTCCACTTATTACATATATCTGTATGAAATATTACAATTTTAAGACTGTTTCATGGCATTCATTTCCCTTTATCGACATTATCGTTTTTCTAGATGCCCAACATGTACAAAATGCCCATGCAACCAAATAAGCTGTGATTACACTTACTACTGAAAACAATTTCAGATACAACTGAAAATGTTAGTTATGGTTTTAGAAGTGCGCTGCAAAGTTCTCCCTTTCTCAGGCTAGTATCTGATTTTTGAAACCTAGCAGAGGAAAAAAGAGATCTCTAATAAATGACCTTTCTCTTTCAAATGATCTGCAAAGCCTAAACCTGAAAATATGCAGGACAGAGTATGAGGTTCACCTTTTAATTCAGATGTTTAATTACTCATTATATTCTTGCTCAACTTTCAGAACTGCAGACTTAAAATAGAGTCCTAAAAAAATTTAATCAAGCTGTAGCTCTTTTACTGATTTATGTATTATTGCAACAATAATGAAAGGTCCAGGAGTTAGAACTTTGCTGACAATTTGATATGGAAATGAGAATAGAATTTCAGCCCTTGAACCAAGCTGCATTATTTGTGCAGTGTTGACAGGGAAACATATGTAGAAAGGACATAAAGAGTCACAAGGAACAACTGCCAAGTAGGTGGATATGTTTTACTTTCTTGACCCCCAACTGCACTTTATTCTTTGGTATTTTGATAGCACAGCAGGTTAGGCAGAAACTAGGCAAGAGAAAATTTTGCCCTGGGCAAAACCGATTTGAAATACAAAAGAAAAACCAAAACTTTTCTGCCTTCCTAATCATAATTATTAGAGGACAGAGATGGACGACAAAGACAAAAAGAAATGTGTCTGCTGATGAGGCACAGCATAAAAAAGCGTATTTTCTACATGACACTGGTAGCAATGATGTCAGCATTTACAACAAGTTTTCAGTCCAACCCACCCTCCTGCAAATAGTGTTACATCAAAAGTAATTCTTCATATACTAGCATTTCAGTAGATATATAAACTAATATATTTTAAAGTGTAATACTTAACTAGTACCAGCCGTGTAGAATTGTTATCTTTAGTTAATTCTGAAAGAAAAATAGCACATTCCTCCACAACCTTACCCTTTCTAAACTAGGGGCTAAGACTTGTTACTCTAAGCAGTGGCTGGTTTGGCGATGAAGTGGGCTTTTATATGTCACGAAGACATGGCTTAATGGGAGAAAGAGCTAGCAAATTAGTCTTAGCTTTAGAAGTTAATTCCTCTTTCTTCATCTTCTAGATCTAGGGCTAATAAACTCTGCAACATGCTACATTTGCCATTTCAGTTACTTGAGCACGGCACAAAATAAAAAGTTGTAGCAGAGCAGCACTAGTATATCACAAAGTATTTTTTATTGAAATATGTATTTCTTAAGGCACTTAGTGTATTTCAGATTGCATTTCGAAATTAAATTAAGAAAGATATTCAGTGCCTGGGAAAATGCTGGGATTTGTATTTACAAATAAAAACACTGTAAAAGTAATCGTGTGTGTTTGAAATAACAACAAAAAACTTTGCCAGTGTGTATTGGAAACATCTTAATTCTCAACAGACAGGAACACCAGTGAAAAACTTATGCAGAAAGAGTCCTAAAAAAAGAATATTAACATCTGAAAATTCATGCTCATTCTTCCACAGCCTTTTCAGTATAAAAAGTAAGAAAAGACAGAGCTTTATGGCATTGCTTACTATCCTCACTTCTCAGTCTCTGTCCCTTTCTGGCTAGTTCAGTGATTAGTTTGAATCCATTAGCTCATTTCATGTTTTATGTTGCACTGACCACTTGCAAACTCTGCACAATCATGTTATGTTCTGTATTGTTACAAAAATGTCTATACAATTATCAGTAAATTAAGAGCAAGTAGTATATAAAGTATATTTATAGAAACTAAAGCAAGTGCAGATGTAGATTATATTTATTTGCTTACAAATTCCACTTCAAATTAGAATGCTCATCTTTCTATGAAAGTAAAGTTACATATATCCTGTAAAATGTGAGTGTTCCAACATTACAGTAGTAAATGTATCAACAAAAATTAGGGAAAATCTATTTGATATTGCCACTATTTGTTCTCCAGAGAATCTGGAGAATAACTTGTAAAAGTCTACTCCATTTGCATTATTGCTCATTATATGCAAGTAAGAATGTTACATACAGATTTTTAGTTGACACAGATCAATGTTTGATTTAGTATTTCTTTGTCATGACCACATACTACTTTCCTCATTTCCCAACCCTATATTTAGTAGTTTGTCTAAATTTATTTCAGCTAATACCCATTTTCAAGTTTCTAGGCAGCACTGCAATTACAAAAATTAATGTAATTAAATTAAATTTCACTATTATTAAAACAATTGTTTCCACAAGAAACAAAAGATCTTGTGATTTGTTACCACGGACTCTGCCACACATGCTTAGGATGTGCTGGTTCCAAATATATTTTTTTTTTCTTAGCTGACTGGAGCACTGTACAGGCCAGTACAGTTACTGTTACTGGGCTGGGACTATTCTAAATATGTGGATTTCAGAGGAAATGCAAATATATAGCTATTTTCAGCACGGTATCTGCGAAGTCAGAGACAGCGAGTTGTTGACACTTGCAGAGCCCCCACTGCTGCCAGGCTCTGAAGCAGGGAAACGGGAGTGTTCCTGGGGTGACGAAAGGAGAACCAGTTCCAGCCTGAGGACAGCCCGGCACTGCACCAGGCGGAGTGCAGTCCTCTCCTGGCAGGTCCTCAGGACGTGGCTCAGCAAAGCCCTAAGTGACCTCCTCCGATCTAACAGGTGATGCTGCTCTGGGCGGGAGGTGGGTCTCTATGACTACAGACCTCCAGACACTCCTTCCTGCCCAAATTATCATATGATTTTCTGTTAAATGTGATTAAGATCGCTATCCTGGAAAACAATGCGTATACTAAATTCTTGCATTCAGCAAATCATAGTGATGTCTAAAGATGAAAGGATAAATGGGAAAACCAGGAGGATTGAAATGTAGGCAATTTTTACATAGGAAAAAAACAAGACTGAAGTATGTAAGAATTATTAGATTACACAAACTTAAATCTTTCAGATCTCTGTATAAAACTCTGTATACATTTTCTAAACCTGACATTTACAAAGTGATAAAAACTGAAGGTAGTCTGAACTAAATTTATTCCTGGTAGGGGATTCCATAAAGAAATGACAGATTTTTTTTTTTTTATTTTTTTTTTTTTTAAAAAAAAAACAAACAAAAGTGGTAGACCTACTAGGTATGTATTTTTTTCTACAGGAGAACTGAGGAAGGGTTACACTGACAATACAGAACTAGGTTGCAAAAATCAATGAATAAGTAAGTTCCTTTCTATTACTGGGATGATATAATGCTAGCCGTTTTTAATATCACTCTGCAGCTCTATGAAACAAAATGGATATAAAATTTACAAAATGATAGAAATTTCCCTACTGATGGCAACATGTGTTCCTTTCTTTGGGGACTTTCACAAGAATGAGAAAAATTTAGATGCATTTCAAAAGCCATTTAAGTGAATATTTTCATGTCCTTTTGGAAATTTAAACTATATTTGAAATGCAATACAACCTATTAGAAATGTATCTCTTATGATAAAAACAAATACGGGGAAAATACAGATTGTCACATGAAGAGATGCTTTTATAGCCCTCTGAGCATGTGAGTCGTTTCTACTGCAAATAGTTCCATTACCTCAATACATATGGATTACTAACAAAGTAACAGTGCTGTGCAAAATTAGACCTTATATAGTTTAAGAACTGCACTTGGATAATGATATAGCAAGTGGGATGAACCGATCCCATTATAAAATAGCTGCCTATTTAATTAGCTGTGTTCTGAACATTTGGTGTACTTGTATTTTAGTTACGATAATACACTCTGTAGAATCAAAATTATTTTTGCTTTACATAACACACACAAACTAGAACATTCCTTGCTTATCTGTGGATCAGAGAGACATTTAGTCCATGAGTTCCTATGAAGTAAATGTGAGGATCCGCACTATTTCTTTCTTCCTTACTAACCTAATGCAAGAAAATACCCAACATAATTCAGCACGCTGCGAAGAATCAGTGCAAGAGGACTCAGGACAATTAAGTCTGTCAACACAGCACTGACATCCTTACAGCCCTCTAGGATTATTGTTTAAGACAGGCTGGTGTCCTGTATCTCTGTGAAATATCATTTTGCTCTACTATGAACACCATTTCTAAAATATTTCCTACTTACACTGTACAAGCTCCATGCACAGTGTGTGACAACTATATACATCTCTAACTTTTAAAAGAACCAAAGTCTCTTTTTGGCAATTTCAAGACTCACTCAAACTTTTTTTTTCAAGTGTTTCCTTCTGTATTTTTTTAAAATATCAGTGCTATTTTTAATAAAATAATTCTTCCTTGGCATTTTAATAAAAACCTTAAAGCTGGTGCTTGAGTAGTTTTCTGTTTTATGTAGAATATCCTGCAATTCTTTAAAAGCATTTTACAGTTTAAGAGAGTGATGTCATATATGTCAGTGGCTCATAAAATAATGCTTTTAAGAAAAATTGGAAACTCATAGAACAAAAATAAGAGCATCCTCAAGTGAAATGAAAAAGCAATAAATTAAAACCTTTTTACAAGTCATTCTTCTCATATTTTATTTCTTATTCAGTAAATCAGCAATCCATGGATTTTCACCTGTAAAATACTGCTCCAGGAAATTGCTCAATATGAATTATAAAGAGAACAGTTTAGTTAATTAAAAGTTTGACTAAGTAACAAGTTACTTAGATGACCAAATCCCAATTTCAAAATAATTTATTCACTTAGCCTGTCTCATGAAAAATTAATGGGAAAAGAATCATGTAGCTTTAAATCACTTTTGAAGATATGGTTTGGTTTGGTTAAAATGTGTTTTACCAAAAGTAATTTGATTTTGTAAAATAAATACTACTGCATCCAAAGGCTGTTTAAGATTGTATCACCGTATTCAGAACTGTGGCTATTGTCAAAGACAACATGTGGCAAGAAGAAGCCTAATAATAGGTTCTAATTAATATCGGTGTATCCAGAATCTTGTTAAACAGCAGCAATGCAGTCCTCCATTTCTTGAATTATCTGTATCATATAATAAGTCCAAAAACCAGTTTTCTCTATTACAAAGAGTCACTTCTATTAATGCAATAGTTATATTAAGCTTACTTATTAGAACTATGGCAAAGTGTAAACAACTCTTTGCATTCGATTTAAACATATAGTATGATTTAAAAAAAAATTATTCCACCTCTTCCTCTCTGGCAGAAATTTTATATTGTATACAGAAAACTTTTGTATAGATGTTATGCTTAGTAGCTTTGCAATATATGGACAGTCAGCTTCTAGAAGAAAACAATAGTGGGAAATCAAAACTATGTATAATTATAGACAGCAAATTCAGCTGTCCACTAAGGCAGTAAGCCAGTGAACAACAACAGTCAAAGTTCACTTCAGAACCAAACTGTTCGTCTGAGAAATTGTGATGCTGGGGGTTTGACCAGTCAATGAATCTGTGTCTGCTCTGCTGCTCCGCTGTAAGAAAGAAATTCTAAAAGTAGTCTAGAAATACAGATAATTAATTGCATTCTAGATATTTACCTAAAAACTGATAAACAAACCTCGGTAAATAGAAAAGTAACTACCTCAGCAATTTTTAAGGAAAGTAAAACATAACTTCTTGTAGAAACAGCTATCTAATCTATAACTAATATTTTAGTCATAAGTATCTATTGTATAAAAAAGAAAAGTGACCCACAGAAAAGACATCTCCTTCCAAAAACTTGTCTCTTTTTTTGTCTGTATCAGATGATCAAATAAGACATATTACCTCTACATACAAATCTTGCCTCATTTATTTTTTAAAGCTCTAGCCTGCCTTCTATTTAAAGCTTCCATATGCTTCAGGAGATGTCATCAAATACTCATTTTAGTTCACTATCATATAAGTCAATTTACTGTTTTGGTTAAAGCAAAATTTGACACACCTATGCCAATGATAAGACGCTTTTTTGCCCAGACACTACTGACTGTTGCCAGCCACAAGTAGGGAAGAGCCTGGAAAGGCAGAGGTCTAGTGAAGCTGGCTACCTGGCAGAGTAGGTGCAAGCCAGGTTGACCAGGGTGGCTGAGATCATAGTACAAACCCATTACAATACCATAAGAATGTAAAGATGTCCATCTCTATCGAGTTTGCTCTCACACGTTTATAACCATGATGTTACTGTGGAACTAAAATAGTGCCATTCTTCTTTAGGTGGAATTTTTGCTGCTGTTGTTATTATCTACATTAGCTTCACTCTGGACAGATTTATTTATGTGTTTATCGCTTGGTAAATTCTGTTAACTCTAGTACCTCCACTTGCATCTTGTAAGGAGTCAGACCTGGTGTGACCAAAATGTCATAGGATTCTGTGAGCCTTCCATTAGCCCTCTCCCCTGTAGCTGCCCAAGTCTTAGGCTCATCAGCTTTTAAGTTTTTCACTGGTCTCCCTATCTGTTTGTATCCTAAGTGAGAATATCTATCTCCCAATTTGTTTTTATGCAGTATACAGCAGTTTCAAATTTTTGTAAAAAGAAACATAATTGGCTCATTTCCCTTGATTTAACTGAAAACCGCAAAACAGTGCTTGGAGCCAGCATTTCCTTTCTGGAAGACAACCACTGCTCAGAAGGAAATGCTGTGCAAGCCTTCTCCAGTTGTTCTTCACACTTCCTGAAAGCTTCACTGCTCTACTTCTCACTCAAAGTATTTCTTAGTTTGTTATTCTTCTGGAAATGTGTGATGTTTCGGTTGGATTGCAGAATTATTCTCAAATGAAAAAGGACCCAAACAGGAAGGCTCACTATTTCAGACTTACTATGTAGCAGGAACAGGGACAAAAAGAGTAAATATTATTTGAAATCTGTAAATGCTTGTATTTGTATATGTATATTTATAAAATAGATATGAAGCCAAGAAAATTGTTATCTATATAGAACTCACTGAAAAAGATTAGTTTTCTAAAAACTTTTAAAGAATTTTCATTATGACCTTACCAATTAAGTATAGGGATTTTCTGAAACGTTAGTAAGAATGCTACTTTAAACTTATTACAAAGACACAAGGCAAAAAAATAGAAGCCAGAAAAATAGGATGGAAAGGTAAAAAAGGCACAAAATTAAGTCTGAGGAAATAGCAAAACACTATGCAGAATCTATTAAAGTATGTACTGTATGTATTTAATTCCTCCAGTAGGAGGAAGACTTTTTTTTTTGTGACATTAAGTGAAAGCTAGCATTTTGTTATGCAAAAAAAAGCCCAACAAACCAAACCTTTAACTGTTGAGTTGTTTCACATCTGGGCAATGGTCCCATAAAATAGAAATTATCTTTATGGTGTCTCTGTTTAACTCATTTGTAGCAACCTGGGTTCTACCAGAATTCATAAGCGAGAGCTGTAAAATGAGGAAAAACACAGCACTAATTACTCTGCAAAACCAGAAATTACAGTAGTAGGCATGACCTTGGGGCTGTGGTGTGAAGGTACGGCTACAAAACAATGCCAGCCTCAGAGAGGTTTGCATGCACCCAAAGATGAAATAAAAAGGTACAAATATCCATAAAATTTCCATGGAAATTTTAGGGCTTTTTTCTGCCTTTTTTTTTTCTTAAAAATGTAAAACGAGTATAAAGAAAACACTTCAGCATAAGAAATCTTTCAAATCAGGAAACACTTCTCATTTTGCAGGTCAACCTTAAAAACTTGAAGAGTTCAATCATACTCAAACAGAACAGGAAAAACAATCACAGCAGATCTGCATTAACATCAAACTACATAAAAACCCCTCAATCTCTCTCAAAACAGCACCTTCCTCCACCCTTTGTGATGTCCTCTATGTGAAGGTCACAAATACAGTAAGACTCATATTCCATCCCTTGACTGTCTCCCGATCATTTAAAAGCTTGTTAATCTTATTGTTTGTGAGAAAACAAACCCATTTGATTTTCTTTGACCTAAGCTTAAATTAATGAAGGTCTGCAAGGAATCATCAAAACAAGCTTCTGTGAATACTGCCGTAAATTGAAAGGAACTCTCTTTGTTTCAGGAATGTCCTAGATATAATAAAGCATTTGTGCTACAATTACATTACACAAGAACTTACATAACATCTCAGCCGTATCTAGCCAGTTAATCGTTATTTTTAACAGATGAAAGGCTTTGGCATAGAAGTGAATTTCTGCCACAGTTTTTGTCTTTTAAAGCATTCTGAAACTAGAGGAGAGCACAGTAGAAAGTCTCTGTCACCTCTCAGTGCCTATAGCTTATCATTAAGAACAGCACTCTATGCTCTACATTAGTTTTTCACTCTATTTGCTGATACTAATAGAACGAAAACATGCTGATTAAAATACATGATGTCAAAGAAAGCATATTCTTCATTGCCAAATTAGGCTCCAAACACAAAATTTAAAAAATATAGAGTCAGAAATAACCGAATATCCAAATGTACTACTAAAGTGATATGATTAATTAATATTACTTGTACAAAATTATTTATTTAAATGTATTTATTTAAAATATTTAACCAGGAAATTACCATCAAGATTAAAAGAATTACACTTAGCCTACAGCAACAACATGCTAACATTTCCAGTATCAAAGGGCTAATCATTTACATTAGGGATAAAACTAAGCACAGTGGATATTAGCAAGCTGTGATTTTGTGGATGTCACTGAAAAGGAAGTGTTTCTTACAGATGTTAGGAGGAGGACGTCCTCACATATGAAGAAAACAAGGCAAAGATTACGATTCATCTGAGGGAGTAAAGGCACTGTCGGGAAATGTCTCCAAAGCAATAGTTAAATACATGAGGATACAATGCAAAGCTTCCAGCAAGTGTCAATGGCACTGATGAGGAAGGTGACACAGAATGCAGAATTTTAACTGGGCACCTTGAGCTAATTAAAACTTCTGTCTTGAAAAAGATTGTTTTGTCAATGAAGCCTTTTTACTCGTGGCATGTTTGTGCCCCTCTGTGACACCCTCCTGGCTGCTCTCAGCATGTAGGGAAACATGGCAAGCCATTGGGGAGCCAGCGGAAAGGCTGGCAGGAGCTGGCAAGCCCCCAAGAAGGGAAGGGATGTTCAGCCTGGCATCTGCCTCAGTGCTCAGAGGATTAAAGGCATGAGTTCCTGGCCCCTTTTCTGCAGTCTGGAGAAAGACTTCATATTCACACTGGTTAAAATGTAAGTACATCATGGTTGTTATGTCCCTGAATAACATAGCTTTTCATTGTAATGGTTTGCTTACTTACCAGTTTTGAGTAGATAAGAAAAAATCTAGTATAGATATTCTTATATCAAGAGAAAAAAAAAAAATCAATATGCCTTTGCTAAGGCCCCAAATTATTTCCAGACAAATCTTGCTTGCCATTGTCTGTACCTGGCCTTACAGGTATATCTTGTATTACCCAGGAATTCCCTTCTAAGCTTTTTCATATATTATTCAAGAACAGTCTCATTGCTTACTCTGTAAATTACATTCTTCCCTTTCAAACCACTATGAGACCATTACACTATTAGACAAAACATGTTTTAAATAAAAACACAAATAGGTTCTCATCAATATTCCAATATTCACCTCAGCTTTTTAGCTGATATCCTGTTGAACAATAACATTCTGCAATTTCAACTGTATAGAATAGACTATGTCCTCTGGAATTATAGATGACTGTACTGTCATGGAATGCTGTTTTACATCATCTGGAATATCACACAGTGACAATTCCTCCGCCTTAATATGAAAACAGTTTCTAGGGGCTACCCCTGCAAGAAAATAAATATAAATGTAAACATAATTTTTTTTTCCGAAATTTACAAAATACCTGCTTTGGCTCAGGAAATGTCTGAATAACTGGTTGCTGGATGCTTGTAGAGTATTTACCAGGCCCCTGGGGGCCTGTGGTCCTGTCCCTTGTCCCCATGGGCTCACTACTGCCCACTGCAGCCTGCAGTCAGAGGGGCGGCGCTTGTGGTCTGACACAGTATGGCTCCTTTTCTGTTCAAATCTTAACAAACCTACTAATGAGCAGTAGGATGAAAGTGCTAAGGACAGTGAAGTCATGCCAAAACTCCCTTTGAAACTGATGGTAACTGGAATTACTATGCAGGAACTAAGACTTTATCATAATCATACATAATCATACTTTATACAATAATGTAAAACTGTAAAAGCATAATAAGTTTTCAAGTCTTTGAAAAGAAATAGCTCAGATTCAACTGTATCTTCATACAATTCATATTTTGAAATGACATTTTTTCAGATTGGAAATTTTTCACAATGAGGAGAGAGTGAAACTCGTACACAGTGCAAAAGAAAAAGGACTACATTTAATATGTATTATCCAATCACAGAATCATAGAATTGCTCAGGTTGGAAGAAAACTTTCAGATCATCGAGTCCAACCATCAACCTAACACTGACAAAAACCATCACTAAACCATGTCACTAAGAGAACATGATTTGTCGATAGCTAGTAATGACGGACTCTGAGGTCATGTGACCAAGATATTACTGTAAAATGTCCATCAATAAATTTGGACATGTAAA
This sequence comes from Limnodromus scolopaceus, assembly GCA_028565335.1. NCBI lineage: Eukaryota > Metazoa > Chordata > Aves > Charadriiformes > Scolopacidae > Limnodromus > Limnodromus scolopaceus. The sequence continues at coordinate 19,085,678 of JAOXNO010000063.1, forward strand.
CAAAGCTTGAAACTGTGTCTGTTGATTTGGCTGCAGGCTCTTAGAACTGCATGTGTACTGAACACATGGCACATTCAGAGCTTCCACTGAAGTCAGCCGGAGTTTTACAGTGGCTTTCAAACAATGGATCAGCCTCCTGCTTCTCCAAACGTTTTTGCAAAACATACAAAATACAATGCCACTAGAATACTCCCGATAAATACTTTCACTTTGATACAAGACAATAAATGTTTCTGATCCATACATATTATGACTTCAGACTCTAAGGTTTCCACTTTACTTTTCAACTAGCATAAATGTTTACAGTTTTCTGAATGCAGTTTACAGTTTGCAGTCACTCTTTAGGAAAGAGTTAAGCTCTTGAAGTTAATTCAGTTGCAAATTCAAGTACACTATGTTCAGTAACTTTTCTACTGCATGTCATGTACTTCATACATAGTAAAAGTAAGATTCACAACGTACTTTTCTACTTTTTTCATTGTAGGCATATACAGAATAGTCCCCTTCTCACTGACTGCCTGTGTAGAATTCACAGAATAAGAAAGATGGAAACCTGGATTCTTCCTCTACTGCTTTTCTCTAAAAAATAATTTCAAAATAAGATAATAAATTTAATTATCTCTCTCAAGAAGAGCTCTTCTTCATTAAAGCTAAACTATGTAACTGCTACTTGGCACAGTTTTTCGTAACCTAAACAATGACCCAAATCATTTCACCGCTACCACCCTAGGACATGATGAACACACAACACGGTTTTTTAACACAGCAGACAAATCCCAATTTAAACATAGATATAAATTATTAAGTAGCACTTGTATAGCGTAGCATTTTCTGAAAGCGGTTCTGAATGATATAAATCACTTATTTTAACACTATTTTTTTTTCTTCCAGTTCTGGTTCCCCTGCCTGGGTTGATGCAATTGTAACACAATACTGTATTCAGACAGCTTAAAAATTCCCTATTTCAGTTCCTACAACAGGTAACACTAATTATGGATAGAATGGCTTTGGCATCTGCATTTAACACATCTTTGAGCATAAAACTTAATTATTCTATATGGAGATACTTGGCATTTATTAATAAAAGCAATATAATTTATATACCTCATTCTGGACATGTTTCAGTCTAGCTTTAAGAAAATTTTACCTATTTCAATCTTGTAAATTCTGCTTTATCTCACAATGTCACCCAGAAGGATTGAGAGAGTAGTAAGAAATGGAGTAGGGAGCTCATAAGAACAAATTGGATTTCTAATTTAAAACTAGAATCAAACCCATTATTCAGTGCTGTATTATTTTATTCTCTTGGAGAAGGGCAAAACCTTTCAGTTTCTAAGTTATATATAGTTTTCTACTTCCCCTCCCTACTGACAAATAGATTAGTTGAGGCAATTTCTCTCCATTAAAGGTTTTGCACTTGACAGTGTAATGTAGCCACTGTTCAAATTACCCTTTAGGGGAGCACTTTTTAATTCAAGGTAACAGAAGGATTTGCATTTGTCACTTCAGTTGAACACAGTTCTTCCTCCCTTTCTATGTCCCATGTAACTCTACCTGATGCCAGCTCAATCAAGAAAACAAAACCTTATTATGGATTTTTTCTGTTAGTAAACTAAATTACAAATCTGTGTAGAATTTTTACAAGAGCTTTGTAGGTAGAAAGAAAAACTAAACACAAGAAATTTATTTTGAGGCCTGATTAAGGAAGCAGCAAATTATATTAGCTGTAATGACAGACTAGGGGGCATGAAAGGCGTACAGAGCACAATACAGAGATGGACAGGAGACTAACCCATACAATGATAAGAAAGTTGTTTTTTCTTAGAAGCTGCCCACCTGCAGATTGGCACTTGTAAAAGCCAGACCCGTAATATATTATATAATATACAGTGAGCTCAAAAGGAATTACCCTTAGAAAGATATTTTAAAAAAACAAACAAACAAACCCCTTTTAAAATAAAACTATAAAGACGACAGAATCAATGTCATCAATATAGAGAAATATTCTAACAAGACATATATTCTTCATGTAAGTATTAACACTGGAACTGATATTCTCCCTCATGGCATATTGGATGACCTAACTGGCAAACGACCCAGCTGTTTCCCTCTAAAAAAAGATCCTTATTAAAGACTTGACTATGAAATCATGACTTAGCCTCTAAAGGTTAGCTGCCAAAACCTTATTTCCTTGAATTTGTTTTCTCTCAATCTGACTCAGAGTAGTCATTTCCTCTCTGTTTGCTATCAGCCACAGAAAGCCAAATTTCAGCTAGCAGCAGCTGGAGAGAGGTAGTTGACCTTGTACTTCTTGCTGGGAGCAAATAGTGGATTGACCATGCTGGAAAATGTTGTGATTTTTCTTTAAGATACACTTTGCAAGGTTTCTTTAAAATCAATCAAGCAAACAAAAATAAAACACATTATACTCTCACTAAAACTACATGCCACAAAGCAGAAACTAGATAATGATTTTATCAGTAATTAATTCCGCTATTAGTGCTTAGATACACGGAAGTGAGCCTTTTCCTACAGAAATCTTGTATTAAGAGAGATTTCAAAAAGGAGTATCATCCTAGGCCAATGAAATACACACAATGACTGGACAGTAAATCTACACATAGAAAATCGTACCTGCTATACGATAGCTAGTTTAGCAATGAGGCTGCTCATCTAGAATCTGAGATACTTTGGATATTCCACAGATTTCCTTTCCTTGCTCAGCAACTATGTTAGGTTCAGATACTGAACATATATGGGGAACTAATTCTCAATGATTTCAATACAAATTTGGCATTAACGATCTAGATCTTCACCATTTTATGACTCACATTGCCTGTAAAGTAGGGATAATATCTTCTTTTTGCTTCTTATGTATGACATAATTATACATAATAAAATATATGAATTAATGCATTTATGACTATAAATAACCCCATCCTTGGAAACAGAGGTCATAGGAGTACCTAGGATCAGCAGTTTCTCACTACAGACCACAGTACAGCTGTGGAATACGATTTCTTGATTGCAATTCAGAAGGACTACCTCGTCCCAAAAGAACTGACTAAACATTTTCCAGTTTCTCCATAAAAAGAGATATCCACAGATGAGATCAGAGATCCTCTTCTGTTTCTTTCAAAAGGGAGTCCAAGTTAAGCGAATGAATAATGCTTTGGAGTATCAATCTGAAATACCAACCCCAAATACACATTGTCCACAAAGCTGGTTCCTTCTTCCTTCTCTGCCAGAAGAATCTTATTCCACTTGACACAGGGTCATATATTCAATAACCATGTCAAGGTTGAATTCTACCTTTGCATTAAATTAGTTTTCTGAGATTTTTGTTAAAATAAATAACTGGATACATTCAGCACATAGTACAATTATGTCTTTTGTCTCTTGTACAAAACTGATTACAGTGTTGATTTGTAAGGAATAATAAAGAAAACAAGTTTTGCACTCCCTTAAATTACTTGTGTGGGAGTGCAATTATTCTATGAGATATCACACATATCCCACACTGCACTGTTGTTTACCAGTGCTATTGCGAGACTAGTAAGAACAGGTATAAAGGGAATTGTAGAATTCAAAAAAAAAAGCAAATATATTACAGTCATTTCATCTATATGCCAGAAAGTAAACACAATGTTTAAAACACTTGAAGCTTTTCTGGTGTGTACAAGAAACTGGGATGTGAACAAGAAAAAAATCTTAGAAAAAAGTTGTATACTCGATTATTACGGATACTTTTTGTAAGTTCATTTAAAGGTCAAATGTAAGATACTAAATGTACATTGGCTTATTGGATGAGAGCTTTCTATACCATATCTCTTTTTTCCTTTCCTAGCCACCTTAGTTCTTTCATAACTATATCAATAGTTGGAAAAATACATTTCTGCAATAAAAAATAAAACTTTTTAAGCAAAATGAATTTTTATTTTATAAAATATCAAAAGACAAAATTAAATTCTGGTATTATAGCCGAGAGAGACACACTCACTTCTCATAAAACATAGCAATGAGCATTTAACTACTAATTTATTAAAAAATCAGAAACCAACAGCAAGTTGTTGAATCTTAAGTGGAATTAAATTCCCAAGTTTCAACTAATTTTAAAATTGTACCAAACATTATTATGTGAGTAAAGCATAAGCAGTGTGTGAGGAAGGTTCTGCAACAAACACATTGTAGTATCTCTTTCCAAAATATTGTAAATTAAACTTGGCCCTAGGAACAAGAATAATGCAAATTTCAACTGAAAAATATTAATTAAAGATTTACTTGCTAGTTAATTAGATTTAGGAATAGTTTCATTATACTACTAACTGTCATGGATTTTGATGATACAGAAGGTCAAAGAATGTTACAAATCAAGAGACATTATAGAAGAGATACTCAGCAAGTCTACTAGAAATTCGCAGGATATCAGAATGCAATTGGTTTTTATGACAGTCAATTGCTTAGAATAAAATTTCATAACATTCTATCTTAAAAGTCCTGTTTGGGGCTTGCCTTCATTTTCAAAGTGTTTTGGAACCCCAGCTTTTGATAACTATATACCTTCACACTTATCTCAGCCTTCAGTTTACTAGAGCTGGTAAAGCAAGCTTTCCTGAATTTTTCTCATATATTATATCCCATCTTCTAATCATACTAGCTCTTCTTTGCAACTATTCTAGCTTGAAGTAATTTCTTTTAAAAGCTCATGATCAGAATTGTGAATAGAAGTTCAGTTTAGTTTATCCTAACATATATACAAATAAAGAATTTATAGTGTCAGTATTATCCTAATATCCAGACACATCATAATATTTAATGCTGAGTTGGAAAATATTACGTCTATTTTACATCGAAGGCACAGCAAGGTCAAATGGCAGATCAGATAAAGGGCATAAGCTCTGAAATTATTCTGTACATCACATCACAAATTCTCAGTGCAATGCCTGCTCTCTGGAGCAGAGGCCTGAAGACTGGGCAGAAACAGCGCCTCACATTAAAAAAAACACACAATATGGTTCTGCCTAGACCTACCCATTGAATCAGCCCCAAGGACAGGATGAGCCTCAGATCCTGCCCCTGGGCATCTGTTGTGACTGCAGAATTCTACTCAGAAGCCTCTTTAAAGACCAAGTACAGTTTTGGAGAAATGAGCTAATAGGACAGACTCGAGACAAGGGAACATGGCAGTAGTAGCAGTGTAGGTATGGGGTTAGAGACAGGTTTAAAGACTCAAAGGCCTGATTCTGAGCTCTGCCTTACTCAAAAAGGTCCAAAACTTTACTTCCCACCTCACAAGAGACCATTCTCTTCCCCCAGCATGGGGCAAATGTAAAGTATGTTTAAACAAAAAAAAAAAAAAAAAACAAAACAGTGGAGGAATTTAAACTCTGTACCCTATGAACCCTATATTTATTTTTTTGCGATCAACACTTGGATCTCTGAAATCCCAGGATACAGTCTAAACACTCTATTCCCATCCTCTTCCATTGGGAATTTCAACTACAAACTCTGTAGAACTTGGTGTGAGTCTTGAGCGAGGAAGACTGGGTTGGATTCTTCCCTATAAATAGGACAGCATCGAAATAAGTAAGAAATTTAGGGGACTTTCAACTGCTTCAAGCCAATGTAGTTCACTTCAGTCAATGAAACTTTAAATGATTAACACAAATAGAGGGAGTAGCCTTTTTTTCTTATGAACAGAAATGCAAAATGAAAGTTACAGTCACCTTGGTCTTCTGAAGTAAGACTTTCATCCTGAAGAAGAGCAAGACAGGGGAGTACCAGTTAGCTATTAGTGATTACATCTTTCATAAAAAGGCAATTCTAGCAGGAAACAATTCATTGTCTTTTACACAAAAATAGTGGCATGTATTGCCACTGAAAATACTTCAGCCAAAGGTCAGCTAGATCCTCAGTGTTAAGAGACAGCCCTGTTCTTACAGGATAACTGCCATCTTTCAGTATGGAACACTTATTCAGCCTTGGTCCTGAACCTCTTGCAGATATCAACAGCAATAAGCTGCAAGTCTTGTTAATGATGACAGCCAAAAAGACATCAAGCCATAAATACTCAAACCAGCAAAACATTTTAGGAACAATAAAGAAAACAAAAAACCTCAGAAGCTCAGGTTTTTCCCAGAATTGACTGAGAATCTGAGTGCAATAGAGAGGAGCGCAATGCACTACATGGTTGATGTTACTGCTTGGGAGCTGATAGTTTTAAGATAACATTTTATTTTTTCCAACACACTGCAGTGGGTATTTTTTTCCCATTTGTCTCATTATTTTTTCAAGGTTTTCTTTGATTTTTGTGCAGGTAAAATGAAGTCCTTGTGTGGAGTTCAGGTAGGAGCTGATAAAGGAGTTTCAATGAAAAAAAATAGTGGCCTTTAAAGGCACTGTCCCCTACACAACGGTATGCACAGAGAATTGCACAAGACGTTAAAGAGCTGTTTTCAGCACGCTGTCCTACAGACTGCAGCCATTACCTGCAGATTTCACAGACAGAATTTGCAATATATGGATCTGAGCACACAACACAAAAGGCTAAAATCTGTGCTACCTTATTTTAGGGAAATTCAATACAGTGAAATATTACCATTGAACACTAAGAGATAACTCTATGAGTCAATTAAAAAAGAAACACTTCCAATGAAATTTAATTTATAAAGATTTCTGGGAAAGAAATAAGATCATTTCTAAGTGGTAAACTTCACTGTTGTTATATTCTTTTGCTAATTGTTTTTGCTTTGTTTTAAATTGTTTTGATTTTTCAATTTCAATTAGTATCCTCAGCAAGGTGTGAACTCAGCCAGCCTTGTTATTCTGCTTCTCTGCTCCAACAAGAACATTTCTTCATTTTTATTTTGAGAATGCTACTCAGATAAATTACTAGATTATTTAACTGAAAGGCTGCTGACAAAAGCGATATTCTTTTCCCTAAGCAGAAACTACACCAATTGACACTATGAAGTGGTCTAAGTCCATTGAAACTGAAGGAGTTAGGCCTATTTATACCAACTATACAACCAACTGTAACAACTGAGAACCCATATTCCTGTAAAGTAAAGCTAAATTTTCCCTCTGAGCTTTATCTGTATTGATAACTCAAAAGTTATATGTAAAATCTATAATATAAGAGAAACATTCCCTAGGATTTTTTCCTTGAAAAGACCTCTGTGTTCCAAATAGTAGTTCCTTCTACTCAAAGATTCTTCAGATGCACATTCAGGTTAACGCCAACAAACCACACTTAGCACGATCAATCTCAGAAAATAAATTTAGCATATCTGTACATTAATGCTATGGATCAATAGAAAAAGCATATTATAAATCCAAGAAGAAAATAGAAATAAAGCTTAAATACCATTAAAATCCATAATGCCTTTTATTTACAAGCCATTTATCAGAAACAGTGGATGTTATAACCCATGTGTGAAATTCTATATGGAAAATTTTACAACACTGTGTACACAACTTTAGGAAAGTAAAGAAAAAAATAGTAACTTAAACTTAAGCTTCAACTAGAATTTAAACAGGCTTCATAATAATTTCCTATATTACTATCCTGCCCAGGCAGTAATATCCCTCTTTTTAACAAAAGAAAAACTATTTTAATATGGTGTGAAAACATCAGCTAAAGAAAATAACTCTGTCAAGATCATTCTTAACCACAGTTTGGACTCAGACTATTGCAAAAGAACTCCATTTCTGAAATCACTAACACCTATTTGATGCTTCTTCAAATATAGGTGCAGCTCCCTTTTCTGAAGTGAAAACTGAAAGGGTTGCAACACTAGAAGGTACAGACAACAACCAAAATAAAGACGTGGGTCACAAGCGATAGGGGAATCCTTTTCAGCAGATATTCTTCATAGCACCCCTTAGGAGTCAAGTAATCAGCACATGTCTCGTGGTGGAGAGATGCACGTGCGATAGATGACCTTTCTTTTAAAGTCTTTATTTGTTAGCTAGGCACGCAAAACATTTTAGATCTCAGGAAAGAAAGGAGAAATACCAATAAATATTTTGTTCTGTAGCCATTCTTTAGGCTCTTAGTTAGTAAACTAATTATCACTGTTTAATCTGAGAAGCTTTACTGCTCCATATTTGTAAGCAAGTTAAATGAATCTGGAGATGCAAAAAGATTATTAACAACCATTAAATTCTCCCATTTAAAAGCATGGCACCTCCAAGAGCAAATTTTCAACCTTCATACGCAAAGAACAGTCTTTAGTGGCAACAGGTAACTCAGACTTTGATCAAAAGACTCAAAACCTTGCACTGACAAGAACAATTTTTAGATGTAATAGTGATGATGTGAGACCACAGCTCATGGTTTTAAGATGTGTTAAACGGCAATCTAGCACAAGCCTTGCAGCAATCCAGCGGCAATCATGTCCTACCAGCCTTCCAGTTTCACTATATCAAACCCATTCAGCTCCAAAACGAACAAGTCTTTCTTCAGCCTTACTTGATAAACACAGTACAGCACACTGTACTTTCATGTTCTCTCTTGATACACTGCTTGATCCACTAATTTGTATTCTAATACCTACTGTCAGTGTCAGACTCAGATATTGAGTAGTGACTCCTGAAACATGCATTGGAGAGTAACACCTCAAATAACCAATCCATTCTTTGATACCCAGACATTTTATCACATAAGCAAGAGAAAGATGCTTTTCACCAAACTAATCCGCAATTCACACACAGAACACAAGAGAACAAACGTGTACTGACAGGAGATTTTGCTGAGGCCAAGGCAAGAGAGAAGGAGTTCTTCCAGTCAAACTGTACTTCTTGATTTATCTAGAAACCTTTGGCCTGGAACTTGAGAAGATGATGGAACAATTTTGCTTCTGATAACATTCTTCCTGTGACCTATGTCTTCTGCTAAGTAATTACAGCAGCCTTAACAAATATGAGTTAAGCAGTGTTGCCATGCCAACCTAAGTCCTTCTCTTTTCAAATATTCTACTGATACCAGAGACATTGAGCTTGGAATATACTTCCCACCAGTCAAACTACTGTAGGGTTCCTTTTGACCTCAAAATTATGTTAAATGCTATGGATTTCACTTCATATGATCACGCATAAATATTAATAATAAATGTATTTTCAGTTCTCATACAATTTTTCCTGAGGCAGAATACCATGAAGTAGCAAATTATGTGATCAACATTGCTGATATTCAGTAATAACAACCATTCATGGTTACTGATATTCCATGGGAAAAAAGGTCATTCATTCTTCTGGTCAAAACATATCAATATTAAGTAAGTGGTATACCAGGAGTTCGTATTCAGATGATCTTTATCCAGATGAAAAATGAGCAAAAAATGAAAAAGACATGTGAACCTTACAATAGTTGCTTTAAATTTCTGGATTAAACCTTGCCATTCCTTGCGATATGCCACTAGCTCCATGTTAAGCTAATAAATCAGGCCTTGGGGAATTGTCAGGCTTTTTCAGGACTTGTCTGGGCCTGCATGGAAACTTATTTTAGCATGTTTATCTGTGGAAAAACAACTATGAAAAACATGACTTTTAGCTACTTTATTTTAGCTTTTGCTTAGCTTTATGTTATTGCATGTTTTCATGCTTATTGTCACACAATATATTTTTTTAAAATAAATATCTAGTAATAATGAACAGTTACTCTGTGCAGACTAACCTATCTATGGCCCTAGAATGAAATGCCAAAACCAGAACAGGCGCAGAAGGAAAAGTGCTGCCTTGAAAGTACAATCACAGGATGGTTCTAAAGACTTCAGCACAATAAGCAACTCACTGACTCAATGGTCAATTAATGACCATGAAAAGATGCAACTGGACAAAACCAGTTTTAGAAATAAGAAAGAGGAAAAAAGCAAGTGTCCAATATATGTAAAACAAACCATATATAGTAAATTTGGATGTGATGTGGAATCCCATATCAATGCAGAAATAACAAGATATAGACCATATTCATAAGTATAGTAAAACGGCCCTGTGCACAACCTACAGTAAGAAGGACGAGGCATCAACAGCATCGTTCTCCCAGCAAAGGTCACAGGATGCTAATGATTTTCTATAGCCTGTGTCCACTCCATAAGTGAAGCCTTCACCTTAGGACCTAGAGGTAAAGTGGTAGGTACTGGAATGTTTGTGTGTATTAATTTTAACTGTATATAATTTGAACAATTAGTATCATCATAACTCAATTATATTTTTAGAGTGTTAAATCCTCAACTATGCTGATAATAAAACGTTGGCTTTGCACATAAAGTGTCTCCTTTTTCCCATTACAAGATTCTGCATGTGAAACTGATGGAGAATTCATTCATGCAACATATTCCATAACTTGGATGCAACAAACAGACACCACCAGCTAAGGCTATTGATTATTTTAAAAACCTCTTCGTTAGGCAGAACCTTCAAACACATGGTTTATAGAGTATGTAGTATAATGCAGGCCGAATCCTCATTTCTAGTAATTTCCTGTTTTTTTATAAAATATTAACACTTTAGATTTAATTACTGTAGAATTACAGTAGAAAAAGCTGCATGAGCTGCTGTTTTGGAAAACCGTTACTTCCTGCAGCTGCATCAGCACTGCTCTAACCAGCATTACCAACAACAAAAAGATACAGGAGAAATTTGAAGAGTGTTTTTGCAGACTAAAAATAGATCATTCTGGATTAGGTATTCACCTATACATGTAAATAAATCAGTCTGACTTTCAGGCAGGCTTTAAGGGAAATGAGATTAACATAATGTAAAAATAATTCATTTATTCACAAGAAGACACAATTATCATACAATCAGCATTCAAGAATCGAAATAAATCAGCATCTTCATATTTATATTTAAACAAAGAAATCCATCTGCTAATGACAGAAGATTCAAATTCAATTAATTTATTATAGAACAAAAGATATCATTCTGACGATTTGAAAATCAGGTACAAGGAAAGCAACAGGACTAATAATGACTCTAATGCACACTTTGATTGCTTTAGATAGAAATTGCATTATATAAGCCAAACAAAACTAAATGACAGGTTGTTCTACACACTATGGACCCATGGGAAGCTTGCTTTCATGGGGATTCCTGTCTTGTGATAAGAATTTTTGATCTCTAATAAGTTCTAAATAAAGGTTTTCTGCGTTGTTGTAGCACAGCAGCAGAGGAGCTGGAGCACTGTTGGCTCATAGCAGCCCTTTCTCAGGTAGATTCTCTGGTGCTACACAAACCTGGCTGATCCTACAGACTTGCTGTAACCTACATAACTAATGGGATCTCTCTTCTCCACCTAACTGCCAATTTTCACTAAACCTGTAGGAATCTAACGTTTTTAAGACTGTAGACATTCTTGTGATATCCATCCCTGGGCTAAAATGTGAGGGGTAGTTGCAGAAACACACACACTTACAAATAAAATAATCAAACATAATTTCCTTAGAATAATGAGGATAAAATATGTTACAGAATTTGGGTGCTTTGGTCACATTTGGTAAAAGCGAATACGAGCTGAAAATACTTGGTAAATTTTTCATTCATTTCAGTGAAAAAAATGGACAAAGACTACAGAGACTGTAATTACATCTCTGCAAATGAGAATAGACAAATGAGCCACAAGATAACCAAGGCAATCTACAAACAGAACTCTGCATTATGTTCAGGAAAGAAACCTGTTCAGTTCCTAAAAATCGTTGATAGTAGATGAGTTTCCCAATATGGAGCTGAAGGAGCTGGATCAGATTCAACCTGCAACTTGGGAAAAAATTGTGATTTTTCATAAATGCAAATCATTGTATTAATCACATTTCTTAGCTGTTGGGAAACACAAGTGCCTTCTTCATTGAAATTGAGTATACTTACAACCAGCAGGCTGGGAACAGCCCACCAAAGCAATATACACAGGCCATCATCTTTTTGCACTGACAGCCCCTCAGCTGTGTGACAGCCCCTGACAGCGTATCTGCTGTCACGGCACTGGGACTCCCAAGGCTGTTCACATTTAGGCAGTGGCTTATCAGACGATGGAAAAACCATTCCCCCTGCCCATAAGGCTGCAGGTGACTCCACAACAGGTAATGCCTTGCTGGGGCCAGAAGCTTTGGTACTTGTATTATGGGTACCATTCTGTGTTTGGAACAAATTGACAACTTACATGCACATAAAAATCTACTCTTTTTAATTGCTTTTCAAGAAAGCATAAATCTATGTCTCCTCTAGAGCAGCGATGCAGTTTCCTTGGTGTTTGATACTGAAATAACTGTAGGATATGCTCATATAAACATCTACAACAACGCAACTAACTTTTCCATAAGGAAGCACTGGCTTTGTTCTCAATTCTGTAGCAATATTACAAAAAATATTTGAAAGGGGAGGAAAAGGGAGTCTGAAGATTTAATACAACAGTTTCATCATGAAATAAAATGGCATATAAACTGACACAGTAATTCCACACCCAGTCTAAAGAAGTAATCACAGCTGAATCTCCAATGGTCTGCTTTTAAAGTGGTAATAATATTCTCTGGGAATGAATACACTAGACAAATATTTCCAGAGTGAATGTCAGAATGTTTAACCATATATTCTCACCAATAAGCTTGTGTTTGTTAATGTAGAACACATTCAAATATATTCCCAGATATTATAGCTGATATGACTGCAGTGAGAAATATATATTCCTGGGTATCTCCCAGTATTATTCCATTTCAATAAAAGGCTACATCTAGATATGTTCCATAAAACTGGAGTTCTCAGAGGAATAAGCACATTAAACTAAGAAAGTTCAGTTTAGGATAAAGATATTTTACATATTTTCCTAAAGGCCCTGGGAGCGTTTGAAAAGCCCAGTTCATGCCTGATGTATTTTCATGATGAGTTTGATTCAAAGTGTTCATGTTTCCATAATGTAAACTACCTCCGGTTTCCATAATGTAAAATACCAGCTAAATTCAATGAATCTATTATAATTTCTGCTTTGCTAGATAATACCAAAGGAGTGGTCTGTTGGACAAAATACTTCATTATATGACTAGGCTAAGTAAAAGAAAAGATAAGCTTCGGGCTTCAATAAAAAAATGAATGGCTTTTCTGAGGCAAACAAAAAAGAATTTAATGAAAGATGAAAAATGATGAATGTAATTTTTAATAAAAAAAAAACCAACCCAAAAGACTGCTTTTTGTGGAGACAACAAAAAATGTCAATAAAAGGTAAAAAACCAAATCAAAGCACTTACTTCAGTATCACCCTGTGCTGTCCTGAGAAATACCTATTGACTGAAACCAATCACTGCCTTAGGAAATAACACATTGAAATGCTGACCTTGCCCAACAGTCAAGAGAGGCATTTTTGCACATATTTTCTTACTCAGTAATTTGTAAGTTTTATGTTTAATACATAAATAACAAATAGATTCTTATGGTTACTATTGCATATATCATGATGGTTCTGAAAATATTTGATTTTAGATTAATATCAAGTAAAGTAAAATTAATAGTTTTATAAATCCGGAAACTCTACAATTTCACGTAACTGAATTCTTGAGAACACTTAGAGTATTTTGGAATAGATGTGAGGGAAGAATCCAGCCAGACTATTAGTTCATTCCTCTGTGAAGCCTGGGAACTGATAGGTTCTTCAACTTCCACACTGCTGTTGGAGTCATCATTGGGAGAAAGCTCTCATCTTGGATATATGAGTGCTAAAGCTTTCCAGTGAAAATCAAAGCCTGAAGTTCATACAGGAAACTAATTGGCATAAAGCGTTCATTACAATTCAAGGGAGTGATAATTATATTCAGATAAAAACTATTGCTTACGAAGGCAGTTGCCGCCTTTACTCCTTTCCATCTCTGAATTCTTATAGTTTATTTTCAGTTGTGCAATCAGTTTGAGACCTATTCAATACAACAACATGATACAGGGTGAGGATTTCAGATCTTTAGAGGAATCTGAGTACATTTAATATGCAGAATGAATACATTATTATGTACAGTATCCTAGTTTCCTCATCTACCATCATCTCCTGACGCAACTTAAGTGGCTCTTGCCCTCACAAAACCAACCAGTTACATTGCACAGTGCTGACAGATAGCGGCTACTCTCTTGTAATGTAACACAATCAATATTTAAAAGAACTCCAGAGACTGAGGTCAATCACATTACAGTTTCTGCTGTTTTCTGGCTTTGTTTTTTTCTAATGCTGAAATTTAATGGAGAACATGTGGTCTGAGCATAGAAATTTCAGAAGAATCTGCAATACAGAAATCTGCTTGCATTTCCCTGATGTATTTCCTAAACACATACTAGATTTCAGTGCATATTTTAATTTACAAAGCTTTAAGGAATAAGAAGTTGACACTATTGATTTCAATCTTCCATTTCACACAATAATTAGACTGCAACATTAAGCATCTTAATTTTTCTCCAAAAATACATTTAGGAAGTATTAATTGACAATGCTGATTTCCTCATAGGGTCTGCCATTTTCAGTGTACTAGACTCTCGGGAAAAACAATCCCAAACTAGTTTGGAAATGGTTAGCCAGTTTCGGTAATATGCTATGAACACAGGAAGAGATCACAGAATCACAGAATTACCCTTAAAGATCATCTAGTCCAACTCCCTGCCTGTGGATGCAAAGTTGCATAATGGCACCAGAATCTGAAGACTCATTCTAAAAAAAAAAAACTGTCAAGATGCTTTCCAACCGACTACATTGCAGAGCACTGAGCAGATGGAAGAAAATGATGGTGAACATCTACCTCTATCCCAAGTTGTTTCACCTAATCCTGATATAAGGCTTTGGAGTTAATACTTAAAATTTCACAACTGAAAACTCTGTTTAAAAAACAAAATCAATTTGTACTACAAGCCTATTTGTGTTTCTCAGTGGCACTCGGCTCAAACAGTAAGTTTGGTACATATTTCTATGCCATGACTGAACATATGTATTAATGGCCTGCTCTGACAACAGATAACTGGAGACTGTTATGATACTGCTACTTCAAAACTAAGTTTCAACTTACTCTTTCTTAATTAACTGAATTTACCTGCCATACAAATACAGCCTCAATTCTTCATACGTCCTTATGATGCAAAGTGCAAAATTCTGCCACTGTCTCACAACAATGCCTGTCAAACCCATGGAATCATTATCAATATCTTTCAGCTGATCTGGAAGTCCACAGGATCATTCAAGAGAGCTTCAGAGAACTTCAGAGCACGTGTTTCTAACAAATAACTTGAAAACCCATAGACATTGGTTATTTCTGACTTATTGCAATGCAGATAAAGACATCAGAATAGTCACAGTTTGGGGCCTTGAAGTCTTACAGTCATGCAAGTATGTATTTTTACCTATACTAAGTTTTTCCTCAAAGAAACTGCTCTTTAGTAAGTGTAAGTAGTGATTTCCTCTTCATTTTTTTATGATACAGATATTAGCCTACCTTACTCTACATGGCTGGCTTTCTTCCCTGTTTTCATCCTTAACATCTTCAACAAATGGCAAGAAGTTTATCTTTCTTCTTCTCCCATTTGTGAGCTTTTAAAAACATATATAGCTATTTGATTTCTTTTTTTATTTCCCAGTTGGTATACTTCCTATTTCACATACATAGATTTTTCAGCACCCTACAGATAAAGAATTTACAGTACGATTGTATGAATTACATGACCAATAGTAATGGACGTTATTGCATTATGAAGCATGGCCAGTACAATCTCTACAACACTGAACTATGGATAAAAACCCCCAACCATTATATACCATATTTGTTAGCTGCACTCACTTCTCACATTGCTTGTCTACCTGTCAAAACAATGTTATACTATCACAAAACTACCAGTCAGAGAGTGTTAGAATAATAGATCATTTTAATCCAATTAACATAAAAAACACCAAAGAAAAAAAGAGCTGAGTTAAAGGAGCTTTTCTCTGACTTTTTTGAGCTAGACTTTTTCTTAGCTTTCAGTAGTACCAATCACCAACATCAAGTCAAAAACTCGTGTTTGTATTTGCAAGACAGAGGCCTACAGAAGTACACTTAGTAGCCAAACAGGACAAGTTATTCCCTTTGTATTTTTTAAATTGAAATACTAATGTTTAGTTTTAGTAAGTATTTTAATTTCTGTATCACTGCATAGCAATGGGAGCTTAAAATATTTGTTGCTACAACAACAAAATGGAAATTACGATAATTACTGCAGTTTGTCATTGTGTTCTCTATTAAATAATTAGCATTTTTTGTCTTTAGGAGTTTGATAGTAGCTTTCATGACACCTATGTATTTTCTGGGGACTGTGTTTTGAATATTATTAAAATACTTATTAATCAATCTGAAATGCTGCACTAATTCCAGTTAGTGCAAGATAGATTAAAAAAGCATTTTGCAGGCAACTGGGAGACAACTGTGGGCATGCATTGTTTTCAGCCAGCTGAGTCTGACACCAGGGTATTTCATTCGATTCTCCTGAGAGAAAAAGACCCAGCTGTGCTTCTCACAGCACTGTCTGCCAGATGATCCAAAAGAGTGACAATTCCAAAGAGACTGAATGCTTGCCTTTTCCTTGATTATGAAGTATTAAAGTTATTCCATGTCTATTCCAGCACAAGGTGTATCTTGTTATTGGCACTTATTCATTATTTATTATTAAGAAACAATTGTACCACAGTTTGAAAAACAGTTATTAGAGAGTCAGAAAATTCCCATAATTTTGTTTGGTTTTCTCTCCTTTTTTCTGGTCTAAATGGTAATTAGAAATGTGTATGAGAAAGATGCAGACAGTACAACTGGCTTCACCCTCATGGTACTGCTGAACAAAAGACATAGACAAAGACTCCATCCTTCCTCCACCTCTCTATTAAAAAGAAAATTTAAAACCACCGAACACAAAGGACACAGGCTCCTTATCAATCATGACGTATCCATCTCAATTTGCAGTCTTCATTTGGTGTCCTAAAAACAGATGAACTTGAGGCCATTCTTTTAAAAAGTTTCAAAAGAACCTATTTGAAACTAATATTGTGCAGCTAAAACAAAGCAAAAACTGTTTGGAGAAAACCAATAGGAAAAAATCCTCGTCAAATGAGGATTTTAAAAGAAAAGAAATTAAAGTCAGCTCAAACTTTCCATCTGAACATACATGAAAAAAATGCCTTTTGAGCACCTGTTAGAAAAGAAACCAAGAAACTACATTCATAAAACTGGTATTGATGGCATGTATTTTCTATCAGCTTACTCCTTAGAATTATTTCCCAGACGGTAAGAGACTCAGCCTCAGTGCAGACCTCTGCCTGCACAGATCTGAGCTCACATTTACTATTTCTGGAGAAAGTGCCCTAGGTGGACTATTGAGGCATGATTTTCTTATTATCTTATACAGTTATTCCACCCTGCATAAATCTTTAAGACTTGGAGAAAAGACTGATAGCTACGTGCCCCATTTTCCCAGGTGAGTGTTCCACCTACCAAGTTAGTGACTTATTCCCTTTCTGGCTCAGAGATTACATAAATATTTTATACAAATATATTTGCTGGCTCCAGCTATAAAAATTCAGAAAAATCCATTTGAAATTACTTACAACTTCTTTAACTGAGTAGTGGAATATACACATAAAAATCCACTCTCCACCTGGTTCAGAGTGGGGATTCAGACAGGGATTCTGACAGACAGTGACTCTCCAGCCTCCTGAGAACTGAACTTAGGCCTCACATCTTGCATGAGAGCCATTACTGCTGGTCTTCCCAGGAAAGAGAAAGAATACCTCTCTTTCTAATAAGGCCGTGTCTCTCAACCAAAAAGTAGCTTTCAGAAAGCTAATTTTCTGAACAATTTCAGAAATTGTTCAGTGATTTTGGCCTATATAGTTTTGAGACAATGGAAAGATATACTCCAATTTGTAAGGTTTCTTCTCAGTCCTAGGAAAAGAAAATGATCTTCGAGTTTGTTTGTCAAATCATCACAGTGTATCATAAGATACAGTACTGGGCAACTTTCCCTTATTTCCTTGTATTTTATTTTTTCTGACTCTTTCTTTTCTTGGTTTTGATATGCCTTGAATTTCTTCTGGGGGCCAAAATCAGATGCTCAAATGTGTGCATTCAGGGGTAGGAGTAACAATTGCAGCACTCTATAAATCAATTGGAAGTGACAGGAATTAGTAAGTCAAACACTCTGCTACTTTATAAGCATTATTGGCGCATAAATACAGGCAGGCAGTACCACATTAGATACCCTGAACTTTCTCAGTCACAGGAACATGTCTGGAAGATCTGAAATAGGATATAAGAAAGCCATGCCCTTTGGAGCAGGGGGTCAGGGGCACTAGACAGCTGTATTCAGGCACCTGATTTGTTCCCTTGTATCTCAGCCTTGACACCAAAGAATGTGTGTAAGAAAATAACCACTGGAAAAATAACCCAGCAATATCTATTAAAAAGCAAAACAATCAAAACCAGATGGTTAAGCACCACATTTTCAGCAGAGTCCAAATCTCTAAACCATGTTCCAAGAGGAGTAAGAAAAATAAATATCTCCATGTAGAAACTGGAGACACATGTTCACGTTAATATTAAAGAAGCACAGCTGATGTGTGTACATGTATTTATATATGACAGTGGGAGTATATCTCATATACTAGGTTTATATGTTGATTACATAAATGGACTTACACGCTACTTAGACATTATGTTGTAAAACACTCTCTTACCTACACCAGTTTAAGGAACCATATGTCTTCATTTACAGTCCAATGGGAATCTATAAGTTCTATATGCACTATGCTTGTAAATATGAATTTACGTTTGGAGAGCAAGCGCACACTTGCAAAGTTTAAAGAAACAACATATCAGAAGCCTAGAATTTCATTATGTAGAACAGAACTGGAATAGTTAGAATCACAAAGAAGGTCCTGGCCTTAGTATTGACTATTGTCACAGGTAGCTGTGTGAAAGCTATAGAAACCTTTACAATGCACATGGTGAGCAGTACAAGGTGGGTCATATCAGAGATCTGAATAGCTGCATCTCTAGGCCATCACATCCGCTTAGAACTAAGAAAGAGTTTTAACTGCACCAAAAAGATCTTTTGCTAAGAGCATTATTATTTTTTTTCTATCAATTCCCTTCAGCTCAATAAGAAGCTAAGGTATAACATATGCTGTATGCTCATATGTTTGCTTGCATACCCATGCATATTGTCGCTTTGTGTTATTCCAGGAGTCTCTCGAGCACATGGGATGTAGAGTTTCAGTGGGCTGGAAATTTATGCTTCAGTAAATGCATTGTCAATTTGGTGACCATCTGTAACTTACAGAACTTTGTTTTATGCTGTGGCAATGAATAAAGTAGATTTTAGATTTCAGAACAGACCACATAATGTTGGAAGCCCTGTATTTGATGGGTTTTATAAAATATTAACTTATCATCAACACATGCCTTCCACGAGTTCTCTTACTTTTGATGAGCACACCGCAACACGATTCCTACACCAGAAATGTTAAGATCTGCAGACCAATATTGCAGACCAAAACAAACAGCAAGAGAAAGCAAACCTTCTAGGAGTACCAGCATGAAGCAGTTAATTGTCTTCGTATCACACTCTGGAGAAAATAAATTTTCAGTGGTGGTCAGTTCGCACACAGAGACACTTTCTATCTGAATGCCTTCTCTGAATGCAGGCAAAATGTGCATATGTAAATGAACAATATATCTGACAAACAATTAAGTCAGAAGGAATTTCAGTTTTAAAAGGAACACTTTCAAAGAGTGATTAGGGATAATGAAAACAGTATTTTTCAGTAGGAAAGGCATTTCCAGTATTATTTACAGATTTTCTATCCAGCATTCAGAACATACATATATCCCTGAGTAGCTACCATTCTTGATGGTTTACTGAAAACACTGAAAACTTAGGCAAGCATGACCACCTTACTCGGGGACAATTTAAGATCCGAATTGTTTGCCATTGTTTTCTTTATTAACAACAACAGCCACCCTCATTGTCTTAGTAAAACAGGATTTGCAAATAAACAAAAAGATGCAGTTCACCTAATCCATTCCTTAAACAACTCCACAACAGTTTTCTTCCTTCCTGTACACTATAATCTGTGATGAGGAGATTGTACAGTATTAGTGAATTGTATTCATTATTCACCTGTACAGGTGGTATGATCAACATCATAAGAAATGGTTTTTTTAGAGGGAAACCCTTATTATTTTCTGTATCTTTCCTCTAATACAACAAAACATGGGAAACCCAGAAGAATACAGTATTTCCTCAGCTGCATTTGTATACCATGGGAAAATGTCTTCTATTAAATCATTTCTGTTATCTTTCTTATTTGCTCTCTTACAGGCAGGATTTGAACACCAGCAGTTGAGAGGGATGCTAATGAATTCCCAGAGGATTAAAATAAAACTACAGTAAATAGAGTTACATTTCAGTCACCTAGCTCCTATGCTTACATCTGTATGTAGAAAGATGACCTGCGTTCATATAATTTCCCTCCTACTCCACAGGTTACTATGTTGATTTTAGAGGATTTGTACTGCTTTTACTATAATGGCATTGTTCAAATGACAAAATACAAAGCTGAAGAGATACTGCAAGCCCTAAGGAAACAGCTCATGCCGGAATTTAACAACAGTTTGTCTTTTAGCATTTAGATTGAGTGGAAACATTTTAGATTGTTTAATTTCTTACCTCATCAGCCTGCCGGTCATATACGTATATTCATCTATATCTAAATCTACATTTGCAAAATATATGCTATGCCTGCTTATTTGTGCATCAATGCAATTCAAAGAAGTGCAACTGGCAAAGGTTGAAATATAAATTAAACAATAATAATCAAACAAGTCGGGGGAGGAAGGTCGCAGCCCTTTCATAAGGCTTCTTCACTGTTGGGATACTTAAATCTAGCTGTTGAAATTCAAGACTTCCATTTGCTGATCTGGAAAAAAGGATATTACTTACCTCGTGTGGGTATTCTGACAGCTAAATATGTTTTGAACAAAACATTCTAAATTGTTTAAAGTTATGTAACAGAACAAAACATTCTACTGTAAAAATTAAACTTTTAAAGTATATATAACTCTTCAAAATCTGTTTCTATTCCATGAGAGGATTTTTTTGTTTTTAGATTTCATAGCATTGCTTATGTTAGAAAAAGACACTACTATTGTAGTCAGTGTTTCTATTAATCTTCATGCCGGGAACACAGGGACAAAAAATAAACCATTCAAAGAACTGAAGGGGAAATGGAACATTCTCAGGAGATGGCATTTATGTTGTAACTTGTTTAGCTAAGATTGAAATAGAACACTGTATCTGGATTGGTGGCATGTTCCTCAAATCTATAGCATTTATATATTTCTAAATGATAGAATTGCTTTTAGCTGTTTTGAAGGATACTACTTAGAAATGTGGAAATTTTAACTGTCATTCGCTGCATTAGGACAATCTTACAAACCTTATCTCTCCCCAGATAGGATCTTGTGAAAATTTGTCATGTTTTCTGCTATACGTATGGCAATTTAAAATGTTTTTTCCAAACAGACTTATTTAGTGAAGTAGGCCTAAGACTTTCTTTAATAGGTAGTGCTCACTGTTTTTTTTGAACTTCCAAGTGTTTAGACTCAGTGTTTACTTCAGCCAGGAAGCTGGGCTGCCTAACCATCATCACCAGAAAATACTTTCTCCACAAACAAGTCTTTTGTAAGCTCCTAAACTGGACATACAGAGTTCCCTTTTATATCCTGGAGAACTGCACTCCAACATTGGGTACTGCAAAAGAGATCTGGAAATTAATTTTAAAGTACTGCCACACTCTCTGGATTGAAAAACTTCAATGTTACCCAGCTTAATCAGACCTCCATGAGGCTCAAATGTAGATAAATAGCCTAGTAAATATGATTTTTGCTGATAGTAGTAGATGGCAGAGAGCTTTGCAATGACCTGGCTCTGCAGGATCTCAGGATTCATCTAAGCTGTCCTTCGCCTGAGCTGTTTTTAACTTGTTTTAACAACTTTCAGTCTAGTGGCCAAGCAGCTACTGCGTAACCTGCTCTAGCTTAGGCACCGCAATGTCACATAAGATACAGGCCTGGCAAATATTGAATACCACACGCTCAAAGTGTAAAATTTTGATACAAACTTCAGTTATGTAAATGTTCACCTTTCCCACAGAACTCTCTTTTTCACTTAAAGGACAATTATTTGCTGTTTTTGCTGGGCACCAGATCCAATGTGTAGCCTTGACAATGTTCAATTTACACTATGTAAAATCTAAGCACTCTATACCAGATCTAAAGTGGTTAACTTTTCCTCATGGTGATGCTTTCTAAGCTTCCCTACATTTTTTAATATATATATTTTTTTAATAGAACATTGGTATGGAAAAAAGGGTTGTTAGCAACATTTCCTATCAGGGTGTAGCAAACAGATCATACAGAGTCCAGTTCTCTTTATTCAAGTGAAAAACTCCATTGAAAAGGCTGCCACTTGTGGAAGGGATGGATCTGGTTCAGCAGTTGTTGAAATTAAGCAAACACTTGACTTTAAAGCCATCCTCATTTTTGTCAGTGTAATTACACATCACATAACTAGGCCAGGTGTGCAATATTAGCAAGCATGTGAACATTTGCATAAGAAAATTTGACTGTGGTATAAAATCGAGACAGATTTTTAAGTGCTAACGAGAAGCCTGTATTCCCTGGATCTTATTGCAAGGCTAGCTTAACGTTATTGAACTACATTGCTGAATGGAAAATTTCATAAGCAGTGGGAAATGGTTTTTTCTCTAGTTTATCCCTTATAGTTGCTGCTGAATTTAACAGTCTTCCATTCCTTAATGACTTTCAGATTTGTCTCAAAAGAAATTACCACAGGTATGCCGAAAGAAAGACAAAACTGGTAACAGGTTAATAGAGCCAGAATTCCTGTAATGCATCAGCTTGTGTATATTCCAGAAAAAGAGGTGAACTATTATAAGTAACAGCACAAATCTTCATGAACTGCTATGCTAATAATGACCATTAAAATTACTACTTAACTAATCAAGTAATTAACAGTGGCACGTAGACTACATCTGTAAAACATTTATATTTGTGTGTTGAACACACTTTACAGTTCTTATAAACTGTTGAGAAAAATGTGAGGATATTGAGAAAAGGTAAGCAACCCAATTTTAGTGTGCTTTATCTGCAAGACTATAGTCTACAATAACTAACAAAAAAAGTATTGTATAGCACTATTTTTAATAGCTAATAATGCAATTAATTTTATTAACAATTAAAATGAGAAATCCCCATGCAACTAAAAAAAAAATAAAATTAAGCAATTTCTCCTTTCCAACTGTTTTATACATATATATATAATATATATAATGCAAGAGAAACTACCGAAAGGGAAGAAGATAAAGGGTATGCATCTTTCTATGATTACTATCATTTTAGAGTTAAGCTTATAGTATTGTACACACCCAAGAACTTCCAATAGCACATTTTAAATATGCTACAATTCTATCACATACAGTTTTGACACTTGGAGGATTATTTTCTGAGTTTCCTTCACTGAAAAGTTAAGACTGCTGTAAAAGCAGAGAGTAAAATTAAAGGTACTAAAGAGCACATTCTTATGTTAGGAATTAGCATATCTTACTACCATTGGCAGTACTGCTGAGACTTCTAAATTATTCAACGTTTACAATCAACGTGCCAACATTCAGTGGAAATTTCTGTGCTTTTGTAAGTAAATTCCTATCTTACCCAATCATGTTTGATGTGCAATTGACTAAGATTTTTCAAAAAGGTATCTCTCCAGCTTGCTTGGTAGCATTGTCCCCTTGTTTCTCTTAAGAATAGTTTAGCAACTTGCATTTGAAATTCATGTAATAAACTCTTCAGTCTTCAAATTTACCATCTATCTTATAACCATATTCTATCTTTAGAGTCTTTGGCTTTGATGAAACTAGGAGAGACTACAAGCAGATCTGTAAGGACCACATCCATTTATTAATTTTAATAAAAGTTATCCTGATCCACAAGGCTCAGATGTTTAATTAAAGTCAATGGAAAAACTGCAGTAAGAAATCATAGTAAAATTTAATATTAAATCAGCCTAAAGCAATTCAAGAGGAACCAGAGGGGACTGATAAAATACCTGACTGATGGTGAAGGATACAATATTTCAAGGAGGATGTCACGTAGTATTGTCCAAGCTCAAATGAAGGCAGAGTACATAGGTGCTAGATAACTCATTTACATGCAGAAATGCTGACAGTGTAACAGGAATGGCCAGAATACTTGAGAAGACAAATCCTGGCATAAATGATTTAAAGTCTAGGGATGCAGTTCACATCACTCCCTGCTCTGATTCTCGCTTCTGCATAGATACCCACACCAGCTTTAAACTATGTAAAGGAACGAGTGCCAGTGCAGACATAGCAACACAATAATTGCGGATTCCAATACTCACCCAGGAGTTTGAATACACAGCTGGGTGACCATGTTGGATTGAACTTTTTATCCTTTCACAACAACATTGACAACAGTGGCTAAGTAACTAGCCCATGCAGTCTCATTCTTCATCCTCCAAGCTTCTGCCCATGCTTTTCACTGAGCACTTCCAAAAGGCATTCTCATGATCTTGATTGGCTTGTCAAGTCTTCAAGTTTGTATTTCACAGTTTGGATGACTAGATCTTTGCTATCATATTAAGAAAAGTGCGGGAAGTGACTGAAGGACTGACAATCTTTCATTTTTTGAGGCACTCAAAAAAGTAGTTTTTCCTGTCTACAAGTTAATCCTTTTTTATTCTTAGCCACTCTCTCTAGCACAGTTTCTCAGTTGAGAATTAAACTCTTTTGTCAAACACATAAATACTCTAGCAACTTTTCTGGCAATATTGTTTAAACTCCTTTATTCTTGGGTTGAACTAGCAGATTGTAATTTATCTGGTAGCACTGAAGTTCTAAAAGCTTTTGTTAAAAAAGTTGCCATTGAAAAAAAAAAAATCATTTAAGTTACACAGAGTCCCTGACTTTTTCCTGAGGCATTTCATAATCTAAATATAAGCTGTAGCTAGCATGTAAAATTCTTCAGTCAACATCAGGTGTGATTAAGAAGATATTTCTTAAAACAGTGAATAGAAAATTGCAATCTATATTGGAGTTTGATTGATGATAAAAAAGAAGTATTTTACATTCCTTGAAAAAAAAAAAAAGGCTGAAACACAAATATTAATACTATCTAAGACTTCAGTGTGGCTAAATAATTCATAAAAGTTAATTGAATTTTGTTGGTTGGAAAAGTGATAAGATTGATTCAGCAATGAGACAGATGAGTTAATCCCTTACTGCCTCTGGTATAAGGATTGCCCTTTCCTACGACCTCCTCCAATTCGTTTCCTAATAACGTATCGATCATCAGCAAACAGGTTCTAGGGACTCCCTAACAGTTGCTGACCCCAGAATCTCCTTCTGTATGGCACAGGGGGAGTGTAAAAGTCCCTAACAACTGAAATGGTTAATGTAGTCCATATTTAGTGCATATGTACTTATTCAGAGATAAATATTTTCCTGACTTCTCCAACCACCAAGAGCTATTTAAATGTTTCTCTTATACTTTTGTATATTAAAATTCTTTTGCATTGTCTACTTGCATATTAATCTATCATGCAATTTACCCTAAAATACAGCTGTCTTGCTCCCAAACATTCCAGAAAATACAAAGTCAAATGCATATAAATTTAAGGAAATCTGAAGAACAGCCAAATCAAATAAAGGTAAGTAATCTGAGTAAAATCAAAACACACACCCCCATCTAAAAATCTAAGTAAGAAGACATAATGTTTTTTTCATTAATCTGAATAATTTACCCCAATGTCAATATCAGCCTACTGATTTTAGATATACAAGACTGGTAGGAAGAGGAAAACCAAGAAATAAGATACATACATATATGCCCTAAATAAGTCTGAACTGTGTACGTTTAGACTTGTGTACATTTATGTGCAATTTGCAGCTACATCTATGAATTGTTAAGTCATCTATACCTGTACATTTTAGGAAGATAAACATCTGACAGCTTCCAAAAGTAAGTGGAAGTATCAAAGGTAGATCTGAAAAAATATCTCCCACTACTCACACTATGATATACATATAGGTGCATCAGCAACACAACACGATTTTCATATACAGTCTTAATACCCACCAATTAAATAAAAACTCAGATTTCCAGGAAGAAACTATAAAAGCAAGAGTTGTTGAGGGCAAACAGAAAATTACAGTCTGAAAACCATGAGTATTTATCTCATCTACAGATTAAGGAAATTTATTCTGGTCCTCTCCTACTTAAATCCCCAACTCAAATCCTAAAATTGTAGTCACTCATTCACTTTGTGGAATACTGCAGCATGGCGAACACTCTAAACCCAGAATATTAAAAAGGTCAAAATAATATTAAATTGAGGGCTTTGCAAAATGAAAGAACAGTCTTTCAAAGCACTGGCTGGCCTCAGCTCAGAGAAAACCAGAGGAATTACAGATACGTGGTGCTTTGCACTTGGAAGGATTGCGCTCAAGGGAAATTCTGATACTACATGCTTGTAACAAAATTTAGTAAAAAGAGAAGTGGCTAAATATTAATTCATATTGGTTAAGATTACAACACGAGCAAGAGAGAGAGTACTGTGAGAAACATCAATCCTCCTTCTGTGAAAATTATCGGAAGGAAAAAAAGAACAGAATTAAATTAGATGTGCTGTGATTCCCACAATTCAATCAGAACCATTTAGTCCGTTTAATAAGATTCCTGTACGATCACTATGAGAAAATAGTAAGTACATCTATCTACACAGAAATTTGTTATTTCAATGTATTTAATAAACACTTCTCTAACACACACAGACACACAAACACAAGCACACATATATGTATTCCTTAGCTTGGCACACAAGTTGTGTAAGCATCAAGACCCAACTTCTTGCAGTTCTTTGAGCCAGCAGCACCATAGCAGGTTAGCTCTACGAGTTCCAGTTAAGCATATTTTCAGAAAAGCAGTATAGGCTTCTTTATTTAAAATTTCTGAAAATATTAAAACATCGAATCTAAACACATTTATTTTATTATCATTTATTTATTCCTGATAGGCTCTGCTCCAAAAATAGTATCTCCCTGCAACTTTTTAGCTAAGGTTTTTTCTGTTTCACACATACATTCCACTGGTTTTGGCTGTCTCGTGGCTTGTCAGTCATATAAGAAAAGGCAGAATAATATAAGAATTAAATAGAGGCAATTAACTTGTGTCAAAATGAACACTTAGCAAAAAGTTGTAAGTGAAAGCTGTTGGTTAACACCATTTAGCATATAACAGCTCATCACTAGTACTCTAGTAGAATTTGAGATTTGTGAATGACTCACAAGCACAAACAAAATAATCTAACATCATCCAACAATCAGGTTGCATAATTCAAGTAGTTTTCTGAGGCACCTGCTTTCCACTCATTATACTACTAGACGAAGTGCTCATCTAGTGGCGCATCTTAACATTCAAAATCCATAACCTTCTTCAATAGAAGACGCCATTTACAGGACAATAACCCAGGCAGAAACCTTTGAGCCCTTTAAAAGTGTTTGATTTTCAAAGACATGGACTCTGAGGAATTTCTGAAAATCTCTCTATGTTCCTCTCAAAGGACCTAGGCTAGAGCCCCGAATAAAGCCATTTTTAACAACTCGGTTCA
The DNA here is from genome assembly GCA_028565335.1 of Limnodromus scolopaceus. Classification (NCBI taxonomy): domain Eukaryota; kingdom Metazoa; phylum Chordata; class Aves; order Charadriiformes; family Scolopacidae; genus Limnodromus; species Limnodromus scolopaceus. The sequence goes on from JAOXNO010000063.1 coordinate 19,113,425, forward strand.
TGTTTTGGACTTTTCAATGTTAAATTCACTTAAAGACAAGAAAAATAATAGGGAGAAACAACACTCATAGAATACTTATTGATTGAGCATTAGTTTTAAGTACTCGGTTCTACAAAATATCCAAGGTAGTCAAAGAATTAGTCTGCACAAAGAAATGATACAATGGAAACTGAATTAATCTGCAGGATTTTGTACTAAATACAGGATCAATTCACTGACAAAATCATAATGGCTACATGGGGCTAATTCTTGGAAGTATTAAGTATCCACAATTATGACTGATATCAGTAAAAAGTTCCTCACTAAACCAAGGCTCATCAGTCTCCTGGTTGGCTTTAATATAGCACTGTATTGCTATATACCATTTTTATTCCTCACAAAAATCCACAGTTTTTTTGTTTTAGCTTCTGCTCTGAGTAGAAAAAAGGTTTTGTGTTTTTTTGCATTTCCTTCTGAGAAAATGTATCAAGCTATCATCATTAACATGCAGCATTCACAGTTTACTTCAAAGATTTCAGTATTTTCCTCTCTCTCTCTCATATTGCTTCATGCTCTAAATGACAATTTATTTACACCTGTGCATCCACAGCTGGAGATCTCATTTTTCAAAGTCTGATAACAAGCCCAAACTTTTACCATGTACATCACGTAAAGTTTCTTTTCCTTGACTGTCATGATAAGGCATTAAGTGCACACACAGTAAACACACCTTTTTCAGATTAATGCATAAATACAGCTCCCCATACCTAAAAATGCAGCCAAAAGTATCAGATAATTTCACTAAGGCAGTAAGTATTTTTATCACTCCATCATGTTCTTGTAAGGTCCTCTTAGTTTCTCAGATTTTTTTTGATCGGGTCTCTGTCTTCCACCACAAAAGCACTTCTACAATTGAGATCAATTTTTTAAGAAATGTTTAGGAAAGAAAGACCCAGCATGAACGTGTAAGGCTTATTCTGTGAAAGACCTAGAAAACAAACAAAACGTAAGCTTGTAGAACCAGTTGTTCATCATTTCTCATTTCCACAACACTTGCCTATAAAAATTCAATACTAGATTTGCTACTTTAGAATAATTTAGGTACCTGTTTTTCTTTTAGTCTTTCTGCAAGTTACAATCCTTTTAAAATTAAAAGCCTACAGTTTTAGAAGGCCTTTAATGAATTCTTTACATATGCATAAATACATAGTAACTTATTTCCAAGTATTTCTTCTTCCAACAGGTATCTGGGGGTTTTTTCCTACTTCATATACCTTACATATGAATTTTCATTGTTCAACATGTAGACAACCACCTAAGACAAGTTTGCTATCTTTGCAAAGACATCACTGCTATTTTCTTACAAATCTATTTTTAACATTCTATTGCATAAATTCCCAAGCATGTACCACTTTTCTATCTTCAAAAGATACAAAGAAAAGATTCTTAAGATCTAGCACTTTGTTCTTTAAAGGGGGATGAGACCTAGAAAAGGACAAGCAATACTGTACATCCTGTAACACTAGGAGTACAGTGATATTTGGAAACTTTCAGAACACAGAGCAATGGTATTTTGTGGGTTCTAAATTTATTACTCAATTTCCCTTATCAGAGACACTTGTGAATCACAGTATAATTTAACCACCATTCTAAAAATAAGATTTTTTTAAAAAAGGAAAGAAAACTAAGATATTTCTTTTTCTATATGCCAGTTGTCATCAGCAAGAAACCCCTGTGCAATGCCACTGTACAGAATCATAGGACCAGTTAGGTTGGAAGGGACCTTTAAGATGATCAAGTCCTACCATCAACCTAACGCTGCTGTCCTGGTTTGAGGTAAAACAGAACTAATTTTCTGTTCAGCAATTATACTTTTTTAGCTGGGCCTCTTCTAACTAACTAAACTCTGAAATTAACAGCATATTGTTCAGCGATTGTTCACTCTCCCAGT
>JAOXNO010000063.1:19115454-19150050 GCA_028565335.1 Limnodromus scolopaceus
GCCGGGGCCGGGGCCGGGGCCGGGGCCGGGGCCGGGCAGTAGTAATTGTAGTAACCGGCGACAGGACAAGAGAAAATGGCCTCAAGTCGCAGGAGAGGCGGTTCAGGATGGATATTAGGAAAAATGTCTTCACCGCAAGGGTTATCAAGCCTTGGAACAGGCTGCCCGGGGAAGTGGTGGAGTCACCATCGCTGGGGGTACTGAAAGGACTGGTAGATGAGGTGCTGAGGGAGACGGTTCAGGGGTGGTTTTGGCAGCGGTAGGTTAATGTTGGACTCGATGAGCTGAACGGTCTCCTCCAACTAAAGTAATTCATACTCTAGAAAAATGATCCTACTCTAGAAAGCATTCTGCTTCTTACAGGAAAAAATTGATGTTTTTTGTAACGTAGCCAGCGTAACTCACCTGTTACCTCCTGATGTAAGCACATGACCGGAGACGAGCTGGTTAACCAGTAATAACATGATGCAGACATACAATAGTACCCGCAGAAAGACAACGATGCCGTTAACACACTGGACCCAAGCCTCTGCACTACCTTGAAATGTAAGTAAGTGCTGTAACACATTGCTATGGCACAGCCCTTTAGGGGAGCGCTGTTACAGCAAGTTTTAGTGCACCATAGGAACTAAATACAGCTAAGCCTGGAACGTAAGGTGAATTCTGAGCATGCAGCAACAGGAGTGTAAGCAATCTGTGGCTTAAGGCTGTTTCGTATCGATCTAATTGCCTATTCCCTCAACAGATGAGGGACAGCAAGATTAGAGTCAAAAGGGTAAAAAAAATTGTTTACCATTAATAAAGCAATGAAACTGCAAGGAAGGAGGAAGGGAAGTAAGGAAACAGAATGGGGGAAACTATGGTACTCCTGAATTATTTGGAATGTCAAAATGACAGGCAAAGCTGCAGATATTTTGCCTCGGGGCCTACTCTTGGCAGGGCTCTGTGGAAGTAGGAGGGGAAAAAGTCACGCAAACAATGGTATAACAGTAGAAAAGCTAAAAAAAGGATTCTCTGTATCTGTATGTATGTATGTATGTTTGTATACATATATATTCATATACGTGTCTTCACACACTTGCATACTAATCATGTGCCAAAAACATTGATGAAAACATACAACTTTCTTAAACTATGCCAATCAGTGTGAAGCATGGCATAGAACTATGAAAAAGAGTAAATGTTTAATAGGTATTTTGAACCCATTGCAAATACGTACCGCCAAGACATGACCTAACAGACTGGTATTAATAATGTACCAACCCATCCCAAGGTCTCTTTTCTGTCACGGCCCCTGAACTTTTTCTTCAATGATTGCTCAGAATCAGTTGTAATTTATTCTGATGACTGTAACTTGCCCCACATTTTTGAGGCACTAAAGCTATTCTTTGATTAGTGACTATGGTGTATCTTCATCAGTTTTAAAACAGTATTTTAAATGAGCATTTACTGTGATGGCTTTGACAGGCAGCAGTGCCGTTCGTGTAAAGGTCACTGGCTCACTTCTGACCCTGGATAGTAAAGGCTGAAAGTCAGTGCTGCCCAATGGCTGTTTTGCACCCTGTGTGAAGTGAATTGACGGGTTTGGTCCAGAGCTTTAGTGGATAAATATCCACATCACAAACTATCACCAGAATTGGCGTTACTAATGTCATTCTCAGCGGAAGGTCGAGTGAGTTGGCAGAGAGAATAAATTGTGTCCGCAAGCTTAGAAGCCAAGATAAAAACAGACTAACTATGTGGTCTAGAAAAAGAACCACCCCTTTCCTACAGCTGTTTCAGAGCTGCCGGTCCAAGATTCTTAACACAGTAAATTAACTTTCAAAAAGAATATACCACTGGGAGGATTTCTAAGCCAAACATACCCTTTTTTTGCAAGATTTCTCCAGCTGCCTACACAATAGGCATGTTCCAAATATATGATCAATGGTGCTGTGAACGCTTCCTTCCTCTTCGGAGAATGTGAAGGGTTTGCACAGTGGTTTTTGCCAGAGAAATAGCAAATAATCACTACTGGTAGTGCTCCATGTCTTTTGGAACTGAGTCTAAAAATCTGTAGAAGATGGTAAGTCAGAACGTTCAGGAATCACTAAATGGTTTCATCCCTCTACATCAACTAACTGTTGATAAACTGTGGGAATTATCGGCAGCTATAAAATTTAAAGATCCAAGAAACATACAATATTTAGACTGTTGCAATCTCCTCAATCAGTCTGTACTTTATAAAATCAAATTAATTGAAATTAGTAAGGGAAACAGTTGATCTGGTCTTTCCATTAACCAGCCTTCTGCCAGCACAAGTTTATCCTTTGCAATGTAATGTCCAAATAATTGTACACATTTCAGTGACACCATTTCCACTAAACATTTTTTTCCAGTATTTTTCTTTAGACTTTGTTTTGATGTTTTTGTTTAGAATTAGCAAAATTTGAGCTTACAAGATTTGTTGGGAACCATATGTATCCACTTCTTGAACAGCTGTGAGTTTTCTTCTGCTCCACTTTCTGCCTTTTGAATGCTATGGGCAAAAATTTGTCTATCTCAGACCCTTTTAAAACTTTTGTTGGTTTCCAAAGGAGATTTGTAGTGTTTGCACCGTATCCTTTCAGGAAAGGTTGCCCTTTTTCTGTTCTCATAGTAGCATTTGTGTAAGATAAACACTGCAGATTTAAGAAAACATTTTATTCTAGCATTTACTCATTGTGCACAGCTCACCCACAAGGTAAGCAATTTCTTCCACATACATGATTTTGCATGCATTTTTCTGGATAAAGGTTTGAAGATTTATCATTATATAGTATATGTATATATAATATATATTATATATTACATTATATATAATATATATTATATTATATATATATTATAGTGTTTCTATTTATACAAATAAATGAATATGTTTCTTGGTTTTTTAGGTGCTTCCTATAGCCAGTGGATAACTTACTGTAGTGAGACTACGTGCCTATGAGAACGACACTGCTGATTTTTTACATTCTGTCAACTCAGGTCCCTTCTGTTAGAAGTTAATTCTGGACAAAGGAGAGCTCCTCAATGAAAAGCCTTTTTGACAATGTTAATTTTAACAATGGGTGAGTACAGTTTAATACAAAATGTGCCTCTAATGATATTTCTGCTTATGGGATAACGAGCTATGCCTTCTGCACACCAGTCTGGGATGGAATTGGTGCTTCATGAAGTTACGGTTGTCCATATTTCCTCTGGAACTGGGATAAACTAACAGTGTCCCACACAAGGAAGCATGTCCTTCCATTGTGGACAGTATGTTTGCTCTCCTAAATACGGTTACAGATTTGATGAAGGATCCACATAAAACACCCACTCCAAACTGTACAGAAATCTGTTTTAAAAAGCAGGTAGGCAGGAAAAGATACAAATTCCTCTTTCTGCCACATGGGCAAAAAAGTGAAGTAAACCACAAACATACTATTTTTCAGGAGAAGGCAATGGTCTCAAAGAGAGGAGTGAATTCCACTATAAGAATGACCAAGCTCCAGAAGAGGAGTGAATTTCCCAGCACGACCTGGGCTCCATAACTGTCCCCCTGCCAAGGTGATGCCCTCCCCAGCCCTGCTGGGTCTCCCACCTGTCACGGAATATTAGCTGGATTCACGATTTCAAGCCACAAAGGCACCTCTGACTGAGCATTTCTGCTGCAGTGCTGAGTCCAGCCCTGGCACTGAGCCACAGGTCACCTTCAGGACCGTGTCTTTAATAAACTAGATGACACCCCAGCCCTAAAACTGCACGATTCCCTACACATTTAGTGCAACAAAACGACTCCAGAATTGTTTCTGGTGATCATAAGTATCTTGCCAACCGTATGCACTATTATTTAATATAATTAATTTTAAAATTGCCAAGCTCTTCCACTCAAGTCATTACAGTCTATAAAAGAGACCTATTCAGGTTGTTTACTGCCTCTGACAGAAATACAAAGATAAACAGACATATTAACATGTATAAACAAGCTCTCTTTTGTAGGCACTAAGTTTATTTTAACAGTGTCAATAAATGTCTGTTTATATGGGTTCAGCAGTAACAAATGTTTACCAGGAGGTATATTTTAGAAACAAGACCCAGGAAAAACCTGTTTGAACACAAATGGGAAAATTTAATGATGTGGAGTGAAAATTAAATCTGTTAGGAATTCCCCTTGAATTTCTATAATTGAGTAATATGGGAAAAAGACTAGTTTCAGTTTTAGTCATAAGATAGAAATCTAGTTTGTTAAAAGATTAGAAAGTTATCCAATTTACTTATCAAAATATAGGAAACCTGAATGACAGCATTACTGCGTTATTAAAATTTAATTTTAGAATAAAATTTATAAGATGAAAACTGCTCTTTCTTAATCATGCTAACTGCCAAGGAACAGCTTTAGTAAAGTATAGTATGATATAATTTCACTTCCCTGTTAAGAAATTAATTCTGAGTATTACAAATTGCTTGAGATATTATACATATATCTCCTTTTTATATATGCATATTTATATATATACTTAATATAATATTTTTATATAACTATCCTTTTTCCCTTTCAGAGACTGGCCAGAGACTTTAAATGGGAGGGACAATAGGAGAGTGATCTTCACAACCTATTTGCATTTCCATTTCACAAACTCTCATCTCTCTGCATTATTCTAGTGGCTGCCTTTGACACTATCTTCCTGCTGGAAGGTAACTGCCAAAAAAAAGAAAAGAGTCGGAATGGAAAGTTTTCCAGGCTGCTACCTACCTAATGTCTCCTCAGCTGGCAGAAAGCATCCAGTGTCCCTCTGTTTTCCGCAAAGCCAGTTCCCTTCTCATCATCACGGAGGACTTAGGGCAGCGTGGGTAAGACATGCCAACTTAGTGGTACACAAAAGAGAAAGTTTAAGAGGAAATATGCAAATTAAGCCATTTTTTCATAGTTATCCTAAAATCACATTGTTTGTTGATACTGATCTTTGATAGAAAGAGACTGGGTTAAATCTAAATCCGTGGTCATATAGCCCAATTAAGGTGAAGATGAATGAACCAAGCCTGTTCATTGCAATCCTTTCTTCTTAACAGGAATATCGTTCCTTCAGTCTCAATGAAAATCGAGTTTTAACACCAGCGCTTAATTTATTGTCAAATTAAGCAGGCAGGATTTTCAAATAAGAAAAGGACAAAAAGCATGTAATTTAAATCAGCAGTTCTGTTCTCTTATTAAGATTGGTCTCTCTGCACTTTAAAATAAAAGTCAGGGCATAGTCAGACCTGACAACTAACATTATCTGACCTCTGTATTTGTTTATGAATATATGACAGATTTATTTTAAAGAGATAGGCCAAGATGATTCAGATAAGTCACCTCAAATCAACTCCAAACCATGATTAAATATTACTGATAAGTGTCAACTATTACAGTAACCCCACTAAGAAAAGGCAAAAATAAATTTCTCCCTCTGAAGTGCAATATTTTGCTATTTTTTTTAAAAAGTCTCATGCACAAGCACAGAGGAGAAGTATTTGAGAAATATGAATGTCACAAGACTCTTACAATATAATTCTACTATCTGCTTAATTGTCATGGAAAATGCAGTGAGATTAACATTGATATGAGCATTACTGAAATTCTGATCACTAATATTCTCGGGAACGGCATTAATTTTACATGCTAATGAGTAGATAAAGAGAATTAACATCCCTGAGGGAGAAAAAGAGGTTGACTGAGGTATGAAATGCCCCTAAGACTGCAGTCAAATATGATTGTGGATGTGCTCTGTTTCTGTAAGCTGCCAGACACGCCAACTTGCTTCCTGCTTGGGGGGCACAGCTACTATTTTTTCCCTTGTTATTATTAAGGGGTTTATACGTAGACTGAAGACCAGTGTAAAGAGTTGTTCTTATGAACGTAATGCTTTATTAATATAAACAGCACTTTCATAAGGGTATTATGGTAAGGTGTTATAATTATAGGTGGGATAATTAACATGGAACATGCAAATCTTTGCTTCCAGGGAATGCTCAATACAGGACACCAAGGAACATTGCCTGAGTATAGTAATACCTTGGTGCTCTCTCTTAATCCTCATCACTGAAAAAGGAACTTATTCCTTCAGGTATTTCAAATCAAACTACAAATATGCAGTGAAAATAATAATAATAATAAAAAAACAAACAAAAAACCAAACCCAAACCCAAGGAACAAATAGGGAAAAAATAGAACAACAAAAAAAAAGCCAACTGGAAATCTATCTTGCTCCTTAAGCAGAATAGAAAAACTAAAACCACTACTACTTCTCTCTTTAATAAATGAAGTCTACTGATAAACTTATTGATAGACAGATATTCTGGCAACAGATTGTCAAAACGTGTCACCAGACCACACAAATAACCCACACTCACAAGCTGTCTGCAAAGTTAATCTAAGAACCTATAAAATACTCCAGGTTTGGAGTATAAATATCTTAGTGATGAAGTAAATTCAGAATGTTTTAAAAGTTATTATTTGCATTTTTAAACACAGAAGACTGTTAAATATGCAAAGACCTAAATTAAACTTCAATATTAAGACCTATCTCTAATAGAAGAAAACATGTATTCACAGTTTCCCAACCAGAAATACCCTTACTTATATAAGAGCAAGTGCAACTTTGCATGCTGCTATTGCCAAATGTTGCAATGCCTGGTGTTAGTTTAATGGTTGAACTCCAGCTGGGATTTTACAGGGAAAGATTTTGTATTGGTTACTTGTTGCCAGACTAAAGATTTACCTAAATCTTTTCTGAGAGCTCCTTCCGTCCCCATGTTCCACATTGCACAGCCGCTACATGAGAAAAAGTTAAAAGCCCATAAGGATTTAAAAGTCCCATTCTGTTCCTTCTGTTCCTCTGAAATCCTTCCTCTGCTCCAGCAGTCATTAGGAAAAAGGGGAAGGCCCTTGTTAAGCAAACTTAACCCTTTGTTAAGTACAAAAAATGTACTGTTTCCCCAGTAATTGCTTTTTGGTTATAGCGGCTGTTCAGCCATGTTACAGCAGCAAGAAGAGACAAATCTTTAATGATTTTGTGGAGATACTCAAAACCTGACTGGACACAATCCTGGGTAACCTGCTCGGTCTAACCCTGCTTGAGCAGGGGTTTGGAGTAGATGATCTCAAGAGAGATCTCTCCCAACCTCAGTGATCCTGTAACTCTGTCATTCTCCCACTGCAGAATGTTGTTTGCTTTGCAGGTATTTTACTTCCATTTAGGCTTATTATTAGGAAGCCTGAGATGTAAAATGAAAGCTGAATATAAGTAAAAACATCTCTTTCTCCACCCGCTTGTTTCCAGATGGCTGAGCAGCAGACCAAGTGGAAAAGAGGGTATGCAGTCACTGTGGAAAAGAACCAGCTATGTCTCTGTATCTCTATGGTATTTCTCTAGTTGGTTGCTATTCTTCATCCCTATTGGTACTGCCTTTATGATGTTGCTGCTTTGTAAAAGAGGATACTGTTGCCTCAAAACTAGCACAAGGACTCCATTTGAGAAATAGCTGCATTAAAAAAGACCACCTGGCAGAAAAAGCACAAAGAAGATATTTTGCTTAGAAGAGTTTGGTCTCAAAAGAGAGGTTGGGAAATATTTGCAAGAGGTAGGAGATGGGTGTAAGATACAAGGAGGGCAGCTGATAGGACAGAGATTAAAAAAAAAAAAAGATATATACATAGCCACTGCAGGATCCACATATTACATCAAGAAATATACAGGACAATCTCCCATTTCTAAAATCCCAAGAGTTAATATAAATGGACAAACATATAATAGAATAGGACATAAAATGTCCTAAGCAATGTATCTGCTCTATATTGAATTGAAATATGTCAATGTACAGGCTTACGTATCCCTTAGGCCAAAGGCTCTTTCAAATAGAATTTTTGGTAGCTAAAGCAACATTTGCCTAAAGCACCTGTCAAACATCCATTGAGAACTGAATCATGTGATTTCTAAGTATATATCATCTTGGGCTACTGTCAAGATCTGGTGGTGACTTGATGTTGAACATTGCAGCAAAAGTATATCCTAATTTTGTTCAGGGAGGGCAAGAAAATTATACTTTGCTCGGAAGACCTTAGCCATGAAGAAAGGAAAAGCCCTAACTCATAAGGAGCAGACAGACCTCCCACACAGCATCTATGGCCCAGGAATTCTAACTTTTCATAGCACCACTTAGACTGAACGATGTTGTTCCCTCTCCACTCTATGTCTTCTTATAAGTATCAGCCAATTTCTCAGAGTAAGGCGACAATCTCTGTCTCAGGTGGTTTAATTTTTCGTCTCCGGCCACAACCAGGCAGTGTTTTCCTGTTAGATATACTATAAGTGGTGTGAGCTGCCAGCTGCAGTATAGCTAGCCTCTTTTGGCAACAAAAAATTGTCTTGTTTTCCGTGCTTTCCTTCCCTCCACCATTCAGGGCCATATTTGGCACAGAATAGCCAACAGGTGTACTTTATTGTTAAAAAGACATGAGGCATCAGTGCTTTGAAGACGTTAGTGCAAATGATGCCACTTACCTTATTATGCAAAGTGCCTATATAAAGCTATTATTGCTTGGCATCCCTGCCCCAGTAAGGTGGTCCAAGCAATTAACAAGCACAATATCAGATGAAAATGGACATGACTGCTGGCAGCCAAGATTTCCTGCATTCTCATAAAGCATTTTTTTTTTTTTTATATAAATCAAAGTCAGATTCCCAGGTCAAAAACGTGAAACTGTCTATGTCTTAAGTTTACGCATCTAGTGGTAAGGCACAATAAAAATCCCCTATCTATTTTCATTATTTTCTGTGATATGGAAAATACAGAAATTTAACAGATTTATAATGTCAGGAAAGAGGTATCACAAATACATATCGGTCTACAGAACTGCATGTTAAAACCAGCTACCAGCTAAAAGAATGTAACTATGTTTCAGATAAACAGTCGGATAACAAGAAGAAGGAAAAATGTTGTGAGAACTCCTGTACGGGATACGAGTAAGGAGTCCTTGGACAGCACTACTACCATGTACTTTACTTTTGCAGCTGTAAAGGACATCCTTGCTAACTGCAATTATGGATGGCAAGAATTTCAGTGATCTTGTCCAACACCACAGTTGTGCATATCCCAAAACTACTTGTTTCCAGTCCAATGGCGTTCCAGAATCAGAGAAGTCAAGTACTGAGGAACATGCTCTCAAGGATTAGCTAAGCTGAGAAAGGAATCCTTTCTGCATTTTGCCTGATAGTACTTCTGTTTAGTTTTCAGATTCCAAATCAAAAAATTATTTTTAAAACATGCAAATGGAACATTCATTAGAATGGAATCTACACAGACACCTTCTAGAATAATTAGAAAAAGTCAAGCAAAAAACCCAAACACTGCACAGAAGTGAAACAATTACATTAGCAAGACTGATGCAAAGTGCAGTTTTATATCCCAGTCTAAACATGACACGCAGTATGCTATTTCTGCTCTGATACATCAATGTAAGCATAATTTCACTGAAGTCGGTTTAAAAGCCTGGATTTCCACAGAAAATGTTTATGCATTTTCATAAATGTTTCCTTTGCTCAGGAAGACTTCTTGTTATAAACAAACAAACAAACAAAAAAGATTACTAGTAGAAACTACTTTGAGTAAAATTAGCTTTAGGAACCAAGACTAGGCTTAACAGAAATCAATTTTTTCATTTAAGGATACTGTCATTCCTTCTGGTACAAAAAAAAAAACAACCAGAAAGGTGGGTATTACAACAGAACCTAAGAAAAGCTAATAATTGTTTGAAAAAATGCTCTCTTGATTTGTCAGAAAAACTTGGTTTTGAAAAGCAGTTCTAAAGTATTTCCTCTTAACTGTGCTTGCTTCAGTGATGTTACATGGAAAATGAAAAAATTTAAGACAAACTTGACACTTCTGTCAAAATGAACACATTCTATGTTCCTCTGTTATATCTTTTGTGTTTTGCGCAGGTGGGAGCTGGGATCTACTGTATGAAAAGGAGAAATGTTCAGCTGGAGATTTATAAGATGTATTTCAAAAAATCTCCAGTGAATCCAACACTTCCAACAAAACTTAGTTCTTCACTCTTCAGTAAAGCGGTTTTGTTTCTGAATGTCAAGGGCAAACTCACCAGGCCTTTTAAATTAACCTGGAATATACACAAAATATTATCTACATACATATATATGGCAGCTACACAATATAGCCTGTTCTTTAAAAATGTATTTTGAGGTGTTTTCTCACAAGATACTGAACTTCCTGGGTTTTTTTCCTGACAAACTAGTATAGAAGTCATTTCAGTGAAGAAGCAGATAACGAAGAGCCAACTAAGGAATACTGATTAAAGTTTTTATAAAGATTAGGATTGAGGTGTCTTTTTGTCTTTTTATTCTGTAAGAAAGGAACAGTTTTCATACAGATAATTCTTATTTTGTGAATGTCTGTTTGAGACAAGCTATGTGTGATACTGAATACAAACACCACAAAACAGCTAGAAAAGGGAAGTAATTTTATCCATACTCCAAATATTCTGGTATGTATAAAGTCTTATCAAACATTACAAGACCAAAAAAACCCTGTAATTCCATTAATTGGTTGACCATTGCAACCGAGAAGTCAGACACAGAATCTGAACTATACCCTCCCAATTAGCGACAGGGCCAAGCTGGGTACTTAGTGTGCACATTATTGTCAGAACACAGTTGTGTTTAGAAGATATTTGTATTCTAACGGCAACTTGGGATCACAGCAACAGGACCTTGGTTATCCTAGATGCTTAAAGACATGTTAAAGAAAAAACCCACCATTTAAACATATGACAGTACTCACCTTATAAAGAACTATAAAGAAGACAGTAAGGCAATAACAAGCACCTATGTGCTCACCTGTGTTGGTGTGGAGATAACCTGCTTCTCTTTCAGCTGTTGGTTGAGTTGGGATACCACGTCAAAGATTTTCCCTTTCCAGGGCAAGATGACACAAAGAGGAACTTGTGTCCTCCAGCCCTCACTAAAAAGCTCTGTAGGGCCATAATACTGAGGAGGGGAAGGGAAGATTATTGTGCCAAATTGCTGCTAGTGAACGTACACTGATTGAAAGGCAAAGCTGCACACTTTGTCTAAGTAAAATGACAGGAAGTAACTAAAGTCTAAACAAAACTGCATGAGCTAGAAAATTAGAAAATTAAAAAATCCTACTCCAAAATACAAAAATTTTGGTTCTTAGGGCATTGTGCTTGGATATCTTATATTTAAAGATTCAATTCTCAAACCATAGGCTATGAAGGATCTCAGTCCAGGGTCTGCCATAACATGGGCATTGGCAAAAGACAGCCATGCTGTTCCCTGTATCTTTGTTGTGGTAGGTTGACCCCAGCTGGCAGGTAACCCTCGCCCCGTCATGCTCCCTCACCCTGGTGAGATGGCAGAAAGAATCAGAAGGGCAAAAGTGAGAAAAACTTTTAAAAAATTCCTTGGATTTTATATCATTACTTGTTTAGTCTCACTGGAATTTAGGATTTTTCTCAAATTTAGGATATGCCTAAGTGTGAACAAAACCAGTGCTGACATGATAGGGTATCTTTTGGTAACATTCAAGATAAATCTTGTGGTTAACTTAACTTTCATGTGGATTAATTCTGCTGTGTGATTTATATGAGTATTAAGTAGCCAGCCCTCTAAAACAGGTTCAGTTAGGCATTATTTGTTTTCCCTTTCTTCTTGTCTTGTTTGTCCCCAGGCAATAAGAAGATTATGGGCATCATTAGGAGTGGAGAACATGTCAACAGTGAAATCGTATTCCACTGTTATTCTACCACTGATCTATTATGGTATATTGAAGAAGATGTATTATGTCTCTGGACTGTTGGTTTCTTCTCTCATTATTTATCTGTGCTGAGTGTCAGGGAGGCCAAATATCACATTGTTCCGGTCCATTCTGAATGCAATACAAATTCTGACAGGAAGGCACATATGTATCTGAGAACAGCATATTTTACCATCTTTTATTGACAAAAATTAAAGCAGCTGCTCACCTTGGTTTTCTGACCAGGCCATTTGTAGTTGAAGGAAGAGGCATTCAGCTCTTGTCCGACTATTGGTCTCTATTTTCTCCAAATAAGCTGTAAATGGCCACTTGGATTTCCTTGTGCAGTTCCAGCAGGTTCACACTGTGATATATAACTGAAGGTGAGATCACTGCTTGCACATGGTTTTCAATGTTAATAAACGTGAATTTCTCGTTTTGGACTAACTCTCTTACTCTTGTGCCTACTTCTGCTGTTGAATCTGTGGGGATGCCCAGAACAAAATGCTACTAGAAATACAATAGCAACAAGCACTTCCTCTATGACATGCCTTTAAATATTCATAACACTTGATGGGCAGAAGTGGCAACAAAATTCTCTGGTTGTGTAGACACTCATGAATGAGCATGCAGAAGGTGTTCAGTGATGAGACTGTAGGTAAGGCTAAGCCCCCCGTGGCAGCGCACAGCACATCTTCTGGCTGCACCGTAATGAAAAGGACTCACCAGGCACCTAAGGCAGACAAAATCCTAAAGCCAGCTTTCGGTGGAAGATGTACGACTTCTACATGCAGGAAAACCTTAACAACCTCATGCAAATCAGGAGGTCAAAACATTCATCCACTATTTCTAGTACGGTGTGAAAAGGCATTACTTGCTATTCATCAATGCCAGGGCCTCACTTTTCAATCCCCTGCTCCGGAGACCTGTGTGACAGAAGCATTACCACTTCAGAGGCTTCCTATCTGTTCAGCTGGACAGCTTTTCTCCACCCTTGAACTGGAGGGCTCTAGCCACTCCTCTTCTGCCACTGGCAGGAAAACATGAAACTTTTGTCAAAAATATCTCCTCTGATCTGTATTTTTGACATCTTTCTTTACCATCACCGCTTAAGTTACTTCCACCTTGACACACATCTCTTTGGGCACCAGCTCCTCTGTGATAGGTATTTCTCTCCTGCCCTCTAATTACTCTAATTCAAATCTCCCTTCCCTCTCATAACAGGCCTGGTCACAATGCCTTTGCTGATGTGCTTTGAAATGGAACCACACACAGCACTACCCATACGCAACATACAGGAATTGATGCTGCTCAGGCAGCCTTCAGAGTCTCTAATCAAGATCTCTAAGGCTAGGTCTAACCTCTCCATGGCACAAAGCTTCCCCTTCTGACTACTGCAGTTTACAGTTTCATCTTCTGAGATTGTACAGTACTTAGAAAGTAAGTGGAGACTATAAATTCATATTATTATACATACCATGTTAATGGAGAAAGCACCTAGACTTACAACTCCCAAAATAAAAGGCAAACAAGCAAACAAAAATCCTGGAAATAAAAACCTTCTCTCTGGGACCACTGAGGGCCTGTCAGACCCTGAAGTTTTGGACAATTCTTCCATGGTATTAAAGTGTGATCGTCCTCCCGTTCAGCCCGCAAGCTCTCTCAGCGAGCTTTCTCTCATTTGTCCAGGACCAGCCTTCTCTGACTCCTTCAGGCAGCTCCCCAGCTCAGAGAACACGCATTCTTTTCGCATCTGTTTTCTCACTAGGCAATTTCCATTGTTCTAATTTAGAAGCAAACAACCTGAGACGATCAGTTTCCTTTAGTTTAACCAGTCTATTTAGCATATTCAGTGCTTTACTGAGAAAAAATCATGTTATCTCTTCTTAGATTACTCTTGTGTCTTTTCTCTCATAGAGTGTGTGATCTATGACATAGTCCCAGCCAGCAAGTGGCAGATTAAATACAGACCGAGGAATAGAGTGGTACATGAAATTCATAAAATAAGTCTGGATTTATAAATTATACATACGTTCCCCAAATCGTCATATCTCCCAATCTTCTCTCTGCTGTTTGCCAGATTTTCTTCCACCAGTCACTGTCACATCATAGCTTCTCCTTTCTTTTTTATGTCCTGATTAACAGGACATCTATATTCTCCCTTGAGCTCTCTTCCTCCCAGCAAGATTGTTTTCTATATCCCTACAGAGAGGGGCCAAAAAAGCATTTGTGAGCCTGAGACACTTCTTTTTCAAGATATATTATGTGATCTAATAAAACATAATACTTTTTCTTATAAACATACCTTCATGAGCATGATTCAAATGCTTCAATATAGGTTCGGAAAACAATCTATATAAAAAGAATTTATTCTTAGATTCCTTTTAAAAAATCAAACGTAGACCTTTTTTCTATATGTAAGGGGATTCTATTAATCTTTTGGGGGCGAGTGGTTTGACTCTCTGAATATTGATAAAAAGCACAGATTTTGCAGTTGGAAAAAGCAACCAAATACAGAGTGGTCAGATTCTCTTGGTAGTACTGATTCTTTAGTGATGTTCATGACAGCTGAAAACCACTGTGGCCACGTACACCACCTGCACTCCATGCTCTATTCCAGAACTTAGCAAGCAGCACAATTAATTTAGAATAAAGAGATACAGAACTAAACAGTAGTTTGGGGAGTTTGGGGGTTTAGGGGTTTTTTTGTTGTTGTTTGGGTTTTTTTAAAGTTACCAATTACCATTACTTAGCTCTCAGTACTCAGTGCTTAGAGGATGTGACAGGTTCTGCAGCATGGCTCAGTAAAGAGCGCACAGCTGTACAGCACTGGCATGCAGATGTTTTTATGTGACAAAAAAACAGGTACCAAAGTAGTACCAAATTTTGATAAGAGAACAATGTGTGATACTAGAAAGTGGTTCATTAACGCTGAATTTCCTTCAAGGCTTGAGTAGAACCAATACTCTCATTTCTAACTCACAGTCAAGTCTGCCATCTGATTCTTCCATCACACTCTACAACAATCTTCCTGGAACTGAATGAGTGCATATGGAATCATAATACATGTGTGTGCCTGTTGCAAGTTCTCTCCTTGCCCTGTTCCCAGTTTCACAATTTTATTCAAAATCAAGGGAAGGTACACACAGGCCCTTTGTTTTTTTCTCTCCAGTGACTTCTATACATTTCCATCTTGAATAAGTGCCATTTTTTTCCCAAAATGTGTATTTTTTTTTACGTGTGTATTACACACAGTAGAGGCTTGCAGCAGCTATATAAGCATCACTTTATATGATGGGTTGATAGAGTAAGAACCTCTTGAGAACAGAACTGTCTTGCAGCTTTACACTCTTTAATCACACACTATGCGTTGCTTTTGATTTTTCTTTTTTTATGAGCCTTTGTTATACAAGTTACGCTTTTAGCCCTAAACGGATGAAAGGCATCCAAATACACAATAAATAAACCAAATATAAAGTACAGGAAATACATAAATAATGTGATTGGGTTAGGAATGTCTTACTGGTTCAAGGAAAGTAGTTTATTCTGCCTGTCTTATAGTAAAATGGAATTTGCAGGTAAAAGGGAGCGTGTGCACAGATTACACTAGTACATATCCAGCCTTACTCTGGAGTTCAACTTATTTTTTTCTAGCACAAAACCAATAAACATCACAAAAAGAAAGCGAAGTCCTTGACTATTACAAGGTACAGTTCTCAGATGTCTTCCTTTTTACCGCTTCAGAGTTGCCAGAAGAAAAATGTGTCTTATTCTTAAATACCAAGTTTCTGTAAGACACATTTAGTTCGTTCCTATCTTTTCCTTGTCAGAAGGGCAGGAAATGGGTTAAGTCCTCTGCTTAAGATGCAGCTGTAATGCTCCCATTGTATAACTTTAGCTAATAACAAATACAACAATCCAACCTCTGAAGGTCACATTTTATTCAAAAATGTTACTTTCTATTAGATAGCCTAACAGCATAGTAGTTCTGCATCTGGGACTGGTAAAAGTTCTTAATTACAAAAGGACAAACAGATTTTTCCATGTTTCACTTGTAATAGGAACGTTTTTTTAATGTTGATTATGTGTTGATTACAATTTCAAATGTCTATGTTGAAACTAAATCTAGATTTCATTGTTTGACCTTGAAAAATATTTGGGCTTAGTATCTAGAAGACAAAAGCACTCAGTGTCAAACAAATAATAATTTTTTTATAAAAGGAAAATTATGAGAATAGCAAGAGTAGTTATAGCTTAAGAGAAGCTATGCTGTTGTAAGAAAAAGCACAGAAAATGCAATAAAAAATGTCAAACAGCAAAGGAAATCACAAAGGTAATGACTGACAGAGAAATTACTTTTACTTTGTTCTACTGTTTTATTACTTACTCAACTAACTACTGTTAGATAAAGGCCACAAAACACCCTCTCTATCAGTGCTTAACTAACATGGTTAATCAGGTGGGGCTCATACTCACCTCCACTTCCATCACCCTTGCGCAGAGGAGAGGAGGCTCAGAACACTGAGGGTATCATCATCTGAAACTGCTGCAGCGAGTTTTGCTAGAGAACATCTGTTTAGGACAAATATCACAGTGCCATAGCTACCTAACTGAAAGGTAGGTGGATGCAGCACAGATAATGTCACTTTATTGATAAGATCAGCAAAGAACCCACAAGTATCATAAGCTTTCCTTTTGGGGATTTATTAAATAATACAGAATAAAATTTAATTAACGTGAATGTTGAATTTAAGAGTAGAAAACAATTTACAATGAACAATTTAGCTCTTGAAAACAACTTACTTTATATTGGCTAAAGTGTACACAATGAAAGATTAAAATAAAATCCATTCTGAGAGAAGCACGCCCGGGGAATTGCAGTACTGGCACCTTCTGGATACCTACAGCATGGATGAACTGTAGATTAAGAGCAGTATAAGTGTGTACCATTTTCCTTAAGATATCCTACAAAAATCTATTAGGCTAAACGCATGTGTTTACATTTTGGTAATTTTAAAAGGATCAACATACATGTCAATCTGCTTTGTAATCTAGGCATGAATACTGAGGGGAAAAAAATCCATTTAGGTTAATAAAAGCTTGAGTACATACAGAAGAATAGCTATTATGCATATGAAAGAAAAATATGAGCATATGTTGTATCTAACAGTGACAACTGGCAAATGGGAACACAGTTAAAATTTTCAGTTTGCAGAAGTTTCTGAAATACTAGTGTCACAATTTCTGAGGGACATCATACACATACTTGATGTTAATAAATAGTACATTTGTCACCTGAATACCTAAGAAAACTAGTGTTACTTGAAATCTTTAAACTTTATAAATTTTAAAGAGAAGGTATGTAGAGAATGTTTTTAACCATTAAAGATAATTTTCAGTACCTGTGAAAGTTAAGTTTCGAACTTGTTTTGGACTTTGGACATTTAATGATTTTCAGTCATTAGGTGTTGCTCTTCTAAAAGCTGTTCGTCTCAGAATGGCTCTTAGATTTATGAATCTTAGTGAAGCAGACCTTACCATTTCCATGGTTCGTCTCTTTCCCTGCATTACTCTCAAGCCAAATCAATCTTGAGATTCATAAAACAAGTCTGTAAATATTAATGCCTACCAGAAGCAATCTCACCTCGAATAACTACCATAGCAGAAGAATAGAGGGGAAGCAACATCTTTTTGAAAGTCCTTTTCAGCAAAACCAAAGTCTCTACTCCACACCAAGAAAAGAGAAGAAAAAACTTACAAGAAAAGATGTAAAATATGGAAAAAGAATGGAGGCAATACACTGATTGGAGAAAAACAAGAAAGGGGGAAGGTCAAAAGTAAGGAAAAAGTGCAATCTGCCAAACAGGTAAGAAAGGAAATAACAGAATCAAGGAAGAAAGACAGAAAAAAGAAGAAAGTGTACAGCAGTTATAGACAAGGGAATGAATAACAGAAAGCTGTGGGAAAGGAGAATGAATACAAATGAGATTATATTTCCTTTTTTACAGTTTCTGGAAACGCACCAATGACAAAGTACGTAGTTAAATGAATGAACAAGTATATAAAATGGATACGATATATCAGTAGAGGTCAGGGGCACATATAATCAGATCCACCAAGAGCAACAGAATGCCTAGGGCTGGTTTTTAATACCATCACAGAGAGACAGCATGTATTGCCCTGGATCGTCCCCTGCAGGAAAAAAAAGACAAAATAAAGAAAAAAAAAGATGCCTGTCTTGTCTTTACTGCCAATCCCTTAATTTAATCTTGGACATGTACCATCCAATAAAGTGATAATGACTGGCATCGAGTTTCTCTGGTTTCTTATGCATTGGTTTATTTTGATTCCTTGTTTTTTTTCAGGTTAAGTTTTCCATTTACTTAAATTAATCTTTCCTCAGGTGACCACGTTTCACAAGCAGGTTTTGTGTTTGGCTTTTTTTTTTCTTTTTTAAGTGAATTTACTCACCTGGTAGATTTTCTTCTGCCTTCGTGGCTTCCTGGCTTTTTCTCAAAGAAGAGAAAGGAAGGTTAGAGGGGCATTGAGTACAGGCAGGAGAACTGGGCACTTATCTTTGCAGTGATGTATTTTTTTAAACGTTGGCAATCCATGGGAATTAAAACAAGAGTGGAAAACAACAATTTCTGCCCAGACAGAGAATGCAAGAGTATGTATTCTTTCTTCCAGTTTCTGACATGATATGTTCAAATACCTTTCGGATACAGTATGTCAGCTTGTGTTTCACCATATGATATGACATAATGCAACATGACACACCAATTGTTTTGTGACAGAAATGTAAAGAAAAAGAGCGTCTCCGCTCTGCTGGTAAAGAAATAATTTTAAGTACAGAAATAGCCAGATTTCTCCTAAACATTAATGCATCAAAGTGCAATGGCCCTGAGAGCTTTCCCCTTGCTGGAGCTCCTGCTGCCAGGGCTCAGGGACAACTCAGCCGTAGTGGAGCTGCGGGCTGTTCCCTTCCCCAGACAGCTCTGCCGGGAGGCCTGAGCCAGGGCTGACCCCCCTTCCTTGGGAACTGCTTTTAAGTTGACACTCTCATGCTTGGCTCCAGCCTGAACTCCAGCACCAGCTGTGTCGCAGCCGGGGTTGTTCCTGGCCATGGGCCCCATTGGTCCAGAGCTGGACGGAGACACGGAATGACCTCCCAGCCTCACCTCAGACCAGCCTCATCCTTACAGACTTGGCTGCCGGTCACCGAGATATATCTGATCTTGGTCAACAGCACCGGACCTGACCCTGTCCCTGATTCACCGACCCCATGGACAGACCTGATGCCACCCCCAGGCATGCACATTACTTTCTTTGAGGACTGTGGGATGGGGTCCTGACCGTGTCCCCTCACTCGGCTACTCTCCCTTGGGGAGCAGCTGGCTCTTCCATGCCCCAACACAAAATGTAAAGTATTTGTTCAACCAGAAACAATCCCTCTAATCCTATAGGCCCTGCTGGTACCTTCCAGTCCTGGTATATTCTAATTGTAAACCTTTCAATGTCAAAGCATGATTGTAGGGCATGGGGTGCATGGATTACCTTTAATTTTAGCCATGTATTATGTGTTCAGAGTGATTAAAAGAGGAATCAAATTGAGCTTTAACAGCTTGAAATTTCATGCAATCAGCTTGAGTATTATAATTTTGAAGCTTTTCAGCAACATTTCCAGAGATCTGGAGGCTTTTGGTTTTCGCTTTGATCAACCATTGTCTCTTCACCAGGTCTACCTGATCCCAGAAGGCTGCATCTGCCTTCTCAGAGGCACATACTCTGCCTGAAGAGATGATGATTGCAGTAACGCAGTAACTGGAAGAAGTCATCATCTTCAATTGAATGTTTGACTAATTTCCAGATAACAGAGATACCACCAGCTGAGGGGAGCAATACACTAAACCAGCGTTACTTCAGGTGGCCAAGAATATTTGCGTGTATGAACCTAGAACAGACGAAGTCTCCCACAACACACAGCAAAACAATTCAAGTGACGTATCACAACTCACATATGCTCTAGAAACCCCACCAGTTAACCCAAGGCTATGGCAGTGCTAGTAAATACCTTTACAGAAGTATGAGTTCATTGGCATTTGCAGGTGAGAAAGAAAGGGGGGAGGGGAAGACTGGGTTTTACTAACATAGATTGCTTTAGCTAGATTTTTCAAGTGTTCAAGTTCAGTAAACCTCCCTTCTAAATATAGTCCCTGGTACCCTAATGCATACCTTCAGGCTGGATTTCCCAAAGAAAAAGAATTAAAAGAGTTGAGGAGGTAAAATAAAGGAATCCAGAGCCTGCTACTGTTGGGTACACCAACAAATACAAAGGAAACAAAACCCTTTTTGACTATTACAATTAATGTTTTAGGGACTACAACTCCTGAATTCCAACAGTTTGAAGTCAGTGATATTTCCAGACCCCTTTATAGCGACAGAGTTTAGTTTGGGTAGTGAATTTGTGGGAGGTATAGGAAAGGACCTCCAAGCAGTATTTTTTTGTACTGCCTCTCCCCTGATAAGGAGTGCGGGATTGGGAGCGGAGTGGCAATAATCCTCTGTGTAGTCACTGAGCCTGTTCTGTCCTCTGTGCTCAGGTACAGAACTGCTAAGGTATTTCTGTAATGAAAAATAGGTTTTGTCTTAACTGACTCTTGAAATTCTTTCAACTGGGGACTTGCAACAGTTGTATTGACATGACACATTTCCCAGGATAGGCCATTAATCATTTCATGTTATTATATCAATAGTATACTCAACGTTCCAAATTCAAGCAAAATCCTAATGATACAACTATCAGGAGGAAAAATGTAACACCGAATCTACCTAAGTGATGCTTCTTCTGTGACTGAGCAGTATATTCAGGCTAATACCCACCAGCTGGATTTCTGCCGGTTAGTATGTATTTTCATTCCTTAAAGTACTGTTTATAAAAAGCAAGGAGGTCAGCAATGTCACTCTTGTAACCTACCAGCCTACTCAGAAGAACTGGCTGGATGTGGAATCTTGCTATGTCCTGTTCTCCAGAGTTTTCTCTCAAAATATATGCATAAACCTAGCCTTAATCATAATACTGGGCATCTGTTTCAGCCCCAAACTACACTGATTACTATGGTTCTATACCAAAATAATTTAATGAGACAGAGGCTACAGGTTTTTCTACAGTTTTCCGAATATTAACCTGTCCTCATTTACATGTCACTGAGACGTGGATTCATTTTGACTTTACAATGTACAGAGATTTTGAACTTATAGAAAAGCAACTGATTAATGTGTGATTAGCTTAATTAGTACCTATTTTTTTTGTTGGTCATGGCTGTTCCCCCAAAAGTCTTTTTTTGGGAAAATAAACAAATAAATATCATTAGCATTTTAAAGAGAAGAAGGGGAGAAAAGTAATAGTGTAGATATAGAATGGAGGTTCAGAGACAAGGCAAGTTTTCAGTGGTCCAGAATAGAGATGAGCAGAGCTGCAGACCCCAACCAGCAGCCAGCAGAGTGAATCATGGAATCATGAAGAGAATGAAGAAATGCCTGACAAACAACTCCCCACAAAATCTGACCCAACTGAGGTACTGGCACTCTTGTGATAGCCTAGGTAACTGCGGTACAGCTTGACGCAGGCACAAAGAAGCTGTGGTTCTCTCCTGTTAATTATGTTCTTCCTGATCCACATTGTCTATACGAGCTTGAACTTCGCTTTTTGCACTGAATTTACAATAGCCCTGCAGAGTTTTGGTACTCTTGTGTCTCTTGTTTGTGAGTAAATCCCCCGTCTACTTAGTTCTGTCCCACTGCTCCACTTGCCTCCCCATCCTGCTGGAGGAAAGCTACTGCTCTCAGACATGGGATCCCTGGTCATGCACACTACGCTTTCCCTTCAGATTTCAAAGATTTTGCCATGAAAACAATTTTGTGGAAGTGTAATATTAGTGGGTCTACAGAGAACAGCTGGGTAACACAGGCACCTAAGCCAACTGTGAATCCCATAGCTCTGCAACTACTGCTTTCACACCACCTTAATTCCATCCAGAACTGAACAAAGAATATAACACACACTATAATGGAGAAACAGAAACCAGAAAGTGACAAAAGAAAGGTGAAAAGATCAGAAATCACAAACTGCACTAAAGCTAAAAAAGCTACCATATTAAGCATGGCTATCAATCTGCTCTGGTTTTGCAGGCTTAGTTTACAAATGCATTAGCATACCATAGTTCTTTCAGCTTTAATAAAAAAACCCCAAACAACTCAAATGAGTAATAGTCAGGTTTTTTGTCTCCTAATAGACTGATGGCCTTAGACTTTCTCAAAGAAAACTCAATTTGAATAAGGATTAAACTTGAATTGTCAGTGAAGTATCCACCCCCAAATAATTATTTCTCACATTCATTCTAAATTCTGGTTTACTTTGTCTTCCAAAACATCATGTTTTGAAGCTAGTTCCAGCTAAATTACAGAATAACCATAGTAATAAACATGTTTCATGTAAGAGCATTGTTTTTCTCACAATATTTCATGTCCCAAAAAGGTCTTTTGTAGTACCACATGAAAAGAAGATGTATCAGTGAGAAGTGTCGGAAGTATTGAGGCACAAATAAACAGTATTTTTTTCATTTGATATTTTGGCTGAGGTTTCTAAGTTCAAGTAATTAACTTACAGTTTTTGTGTATCCTTCTGCTGCTTCCTATGTTTAAATAATTTCTTTAAAACACTTACAGATGATCATTTTAATGAATTTCTGACAAGTTAATATATTCTTTGTAAAGGTATAACGACAGGTTAGGTTTGGTTTTGATTCAGTGCCGAATATACTTACTGTTTACAGAACAGGAAAAATATCAGGTGTAATGAATGATGTCAAGCTGGTATAAAATAAATTGAACTCACATTTTTGGACTTCTAACCTTTCATGATCTACTGCCTTTTCAGTCAATACTTAAAATAAACACCTATCATTCAAATGAGCATAAATACCTTTACCCCAGGATTTAACAAGAGAAATGGCTATCATTACAAATATGAAGTGCACAGTTGGTCATAAACAGCAAAAGTTATAGCTCCTTCTGAATAGCCACTACAAGTCAAAACAAGCTGATCAGATTATTTATTTTTTTTTTTTAAATAAGAGCACTACTAAAATCACAGCAGAACATCACTGGAACAAGCCAAGACAAGGAAGCAGATTATCAAATTAATTTACAAGTTCTCAGATGTCCTAAAATGAAGTAATACAAGGGATATTCAGAGGAGAAAGAAAACCTGCTACCTGCTTTGCATGTAAGGCAGTAGGAATAGGAAGTCAGAAAAAATCCCATGTTAATACTTTTTCTATGTATGGGAAGGAATGGGGGTGGCAATTGCTTTAGAGATACTAATTCAAGAATATTCTCCATAAATTAACTACTTCTGAAAACACCCATAATTGAAAGCATGGATATTTTTAGTTTTGTATAGTAAGTATAATATTGTAGAAACAGGAAAAAAGAAAATGGTATGTGATGCATCTGTTTAGAAACAGCAAACCAAAAGGAAAAGGATATTTCTCTCCAAAAGAAGATTCTGCCAGTTAGTGGAAACAGTTAAATCCTAGACAAGGTAACGAATAGTAATGCTACTCTGAGCATATGAAATAAATAGAAATCAATGAAAAATAGACTATGGATGAGGCATTCTTCCTCCAGCACACTACATTCAAGGTGATGGCTAATTAGGAAAATCTCCAAAATTAGTACCGAGCTTTGCTTTCTTTAAGTGTAATGGTGGAGATAATATGAATATAACTCAGTTCTATCAACTGATTCAGCTCCTGAAAATTAACTTTTAAGCATATGGTCATATGGTCAGAAAAGCCTATATATATGAAGAAGAATTCTTGAACAGAATGATAACAGTCTGGAATTACATGCTAGGGCTCACACAAGCGGGTTTCCACAGCCATAATTTCAACAAATAAATTTTATGGTTTGACAGTTAATCACACAGAAACACAATGAGGATTTCCAGGAAATGTTTAAATTGTTCCACTCAGTTTTTGAACAGTGTGATTCATTTCTAATGGAGGAAGAAGGATTTTTTCTCTTTAAATACAGCTGATTTCTTCATTAAGTAAATAAAATGGAAAAAAAAGAGCTCAAATTCTAACAGGAAACGCTGGTTACTACAGGAAAACACAACATAAAAATGGTCCACTGATTCTGGCCTGTAACATATGGACAATATTAGCAAAGCTTTAACCCAACATTCTTGCCCTGTTTTTTTGAAAACCTATCCCATCAATCCATCACACGATAGTGATTTCCATGAATGGATTTGGTCTAACATTGCCCTGAATTCCTTTTATTTTTCTGGCATCCTACTCTCTCAGCCAGGCTCCCGATACACATTTTTTTAATAAAAATGGAACAACAGCACCCCCCTCCAAGAGAAAGTGATTCTTTTTTCAGAATTCTTCACTGTGAAAAGAAATACGTGGAGTAGATGTTGTATAGAGAAGGCTAGCCCCCAGTAAAAGCTAATATGAACCAAGACTGGATATCCTGATGGTATTTGAACCCTGAAATCAATATGAAGCTGCTAAATGCCGAGGGAGGAAAGGAAGCAGAGTGGTCTCTGGCTGCCACACTAGTTTGCATGTAGCACTTGTAACTCATGCACCATGCTAAGACGTCTAGTAGGTGTGTGATCTCCCTTGGCCTCCTATAAAGACATCTGCAGAAGATCAGTTAATAGCTTTGGCAGGCTGAATCACGTTCTGGAGCTGCCTACATTTCTGTATTGCATATAGAGGGAAAACAGTGCAATCAGGAACCCAACTTCACCGCTGGAATTGTTTGTCTTAACTTTTCCCGCTTGTGGGTCAGTGCTGCATCCACGGGCTCTTCCACCAAGTCCATCAAGCCTCAGTGCAAACACAGGAATCTGCCACCATGAATAAGGCCAGACGAGGATGAGGCACTATAATAACAGGCTGAAAATATAATTAGATGGTTCCTGATGCACTGTAAATACAGTCACTTGTGATACAAATGATCTGTAACTGGAGTATCACAGCATTAGGAATATAATAAAAATCAATAATTTGTGCTCAAAGGTATTTTCAAAAAGAAAAGGAGGATAAAGTGAAGGTGTTCTCACTGCGAAATCTTCCCTGTAAGAACAAAACAAAACATCATCTAAAATGTGCTATAGAAATCCTAACAGACATTAGAGAACATTATTGTTTAGAAAACCTTTGCCAGCATTACGGAAATTATATTAAAGTTTAAACACTAGCAGGGTTTTTACTCATAAATCATTACAATAAATTAGAGATGTCCAGTAGCGTTAAGTAAAATATGTAAATGTCAAAATCATTTGTCACAAAATCATTGTCACCATCACCAGCTGTGGTTTTTAAAGGAAACAAAAAGAAAAAAATCTGACTTTTCTTAATTAAGCACTTCAAACCTCCTTATTTGCTTTCCATATTTCAGTGAAGATCAGGTTTATGATCAACTTGAGTTACTTATATACTTGGAATTTCTTAAATCAGCCTTGTTTTATAGCTGCTTTATCCAGCTAGTTCTACAAAATTGATATTTGGAAGTGAATTCTCACCTGCCTTTTTCTTTCAAAATAGAGCACATATAAAGCTGGTATGACTAGGCAAGTTTTGACTGTGTCTGCACAAATCTATATTTGTTGTAGGAAGAATGCAGAGTGCATTTCAAAGTCATTCCTGCGTGTTCAACAGTAACTCCTGGAAAACTGTACTGCAAAAAAAAAAAAGGAATATGATCTTGGATAAGTCTTTTTACACAATCTCCCTTTCTGTTCTTTTGTTTTGGCTCTTGAGCCTGCAGTTGGCTGCATATTTAGTGCTTCCACTGGGAAATGGAGCGAGTGCTCCAATCTGTATTTATATAAGATCCATACCCTTCTTAGCATTTAAGCTGGTTTCATACATCCTTCTGCAGCCAGAGCAACACCGGTGAAATAATTACCACCTTCAGACCGCTGCAGCAGTTAGAGGTTACTGCCGCCTCTGATCTCCCAGTGGAGCTGCTCATATGAGCAATTCCTAACCTGTTTCAGTTCCAATCAGTTTGATTAGTAAAATTATACTACATATGCTCTATTTGTTAACTTGGATCATTCAGTTAAGAAGCATACAGATAAGAAAATCCATCAGATTGGAAAAAGGACTACCTTTTTCCCTATTCTACAGGGAATATTGACATGAAGAGGAAGAAGGGCTGGGGGTGTAGCAATTGCTTCAAGCTGGTATGAGTCCAGACAGAAGAATATATCTGCATCAGGTTAGCCTGAATGCACAATAAAATACATGTACTGGTTTATACTTTATACCAGAACAAATCTGACTTACATCAGCTGCAGGAGAATAGACAACACCCGACCTACCATTAAGTTAGATTTTCACAAACAGATGATACTTGATCTAGCATAACCTCTTCTGAGACAAAGTTACTCTTTCAAAAATGTTAATAAATATGATCTGGCAGAGAACATTTATATGAGTTCAGCAGAATGCCTTATCTGGACTCAGCATTTCTGGGCTGTGTTCACTGAAAGCACAGCTAATATTCCACAGAAATGCAACCCGGGTCCTTCAAAACAGGAAAGAGTACACCCATTTCTACATTACAAAAATAAAATTAAAAAATTAATTTTTTAATTATCTCAGTACAAATATAGCAGGGAAAAGAAAGTAAGTGATCGATTTCTCAAGCCTTGTAGGTGTGCACAAATGGTGCAGAGATTTAAAATATAAATGAAGAAAAAGGTAGAGAGTAACACTACTGTTTTGGCGTTATCTCCAAGTTAAGTAACAAGCAACCTCTACCTGGACAGAAGTATTTTAAACACTCCTACCCATTAGTATGCACAAACTGTTTCTTTCCTCAACATCAGGTATATGTTAGTTTTAATCTCTATATTAAATATTATCTGATTTTTCTATTGTACCTGCAACATTTATTGGCATACAGTAACTTATAGTTAGTAACATTAATTATGTTTTTGATGCTAGGATTGTGAATAATCCTTGAAGTGTTTACTGCAGCTAGAGTGACCCGCTTCTTCACAGTATTCTGATTTATTCTGTAATTTTTTTTGAGAACATCTCTGAAGATCTGGCATAAGAGTAAGCAATTTTGCACCATACCTATGTCATGTTTTGTTGAATCCCCATCAAGATGCTAGTGCCCTGCAGCACCTGGAAATGTGCACTGATCTTCTGCAACACTAGTTTCATCTCTTCAAGACTAAAATTGATTTTTCGCAAACTGGCATGTAAAAGTACAAAGTGTACCCAGTGATCCATAGCTCAAGTGAGTGTAACAATACCAGCCTCAGTGGTTGAAGAAGCAGTAACTTTTTAAGTCCTTGCAAGCAACAGTGCAAGAAAAAACAGACAGTAGTGAAGAATTTATCTTGTAAAATGCCAGGCAGTCAAGTTGTTTTACTGCTGCTGGAGGCTATTGTCAAAGTTGCTAAGTAAATGGTAGAAATAGTTTTCGTTAATTGGAAAGAGCTGGGATACCATGGTGATAGGCTTTTTATAGCATACCTAACATAAACAGATAAAAAAGGATTTCTAAACTCAGATGTTATCACTGCATGATTTGCTCGTTTCTACAGTTCACTGTGAAAGGCCCAAATCCTCCCTTTTTAACACTGAAAGAGGAGGGAAGGCACCGGAGTCTCTCCTTGCTCTCCCCCCACACCCCATGCCCCCATAATCCTGTCTGTAAGGCCTAAGTTTATTGAAGGGCAAGCAGTATAAGTTAGAATATGCCTTCAAATATAAAGACCAATCAAGTCTTGCACTTGCTTTGCTCTCTTTACCAATTCTCTGGCAGCTCATGCACTTCCCTGATGCAGCAGAGCAGTACATGTGTCCTGGAAAGGAGATGAACAAGAAGGAGTGTCACCAGTGCCCGCAGACTCCTCACCACTCTGTTACGCCATGACGCTTCCTTAGAACATCATCCTGGAGAGAATGTGTTGCCTCAGATGTGAGTTCATCTGTAGAGTCCCTGACCTGTTAATTAAGAAAAAATTTAAGAAGCTTCAAGATAGAACAACGTTTAACACATCTGTGACTTGTTCTGGCCTTTCAGAGTCTCTCTGAAGTGTGCACGAACAACAACATTTTTACCATTACTGAGTCCTGAAATAAAAACCTGAATATTACTAACAGATCACATTTCTACCTGTACTGGTTCCTGCAGAATCCAGAGCTTGAAAAAGCCTCTTTATTTAATTCTCATTACATGTCCATAAATGAAGGACAATTTTCACGTGCCCAAGGACAGGTGACACATGGACAAATAAAAGACTTTAGACATTATAACAGCTGAAAGTAGCGATCTTTGCAGTTACAAGTGAAAAGTGATCTTTGTGGGTATAGTTCCTATTTTTTCTCATTGAATGTGATCTTTCTGTCTTTTTTCTCCTACTGGCAAATAAGGATTTTAAAAATTTAGGGCCTGACTTTCTAGATTAGCTTTTAGAAGGCCACTAAAAGTGAACAGATGTTGTCGATGGTTGGCATTTTTAAAATTCAAATGCAAGCAGATCTGAGATGTATCAGGTGCTGAATACATTTCCAACACGTAGGAAAGGACTTGCAGGTCCTAGTGGTCAAGGAGTTGAACGTGAGTCAGCAGTGTGCTCTTGAACCAAAGAAGGCCAAATGCATCCTGGGCTATATTAACAAAAGCATAGCTAAAAACTTCAGAGATTTTTTCTTTCCTCTCTTTGTCTCCTGCAAGATTGCAACAACAGTACTGTGTCCAGTTTGAAGTGTCCCAGTACAAGAAAGACATGGATAAACTAGAGGTAGTCCAGTAGAAGCCATCAGGATCATTAGGAAGCAGGAGCATGATGTACATGGAGAGAACTGGTTTGTTCAGCCTTAAGAACAGAAGGGCAAGGGGAGGATCTTCATGTTACCTTCAGCCACCTAACAGGAGGGTATAGAGAAGACGTAGGCAGACTGTTTTTTGGAGATACATAGTGATTGGATGAAAGGCAACAGACACCAGATGTAACAAGGGAAACTCCATTCAAATACTAGGAAAAATAAATTTCACAATGACAGTGATCAAATACTGGAACGGGGACCTAGAGGGCTTCTGAAATCTCTGTCCTTGGAGACATTCAAAACTTGAAAAGTCATAGCCCTGCTCTAGGTGTACCCAGCTTTGGGCAGGGCTGGGACCAGATGACTTTCAGTGCTGCCTTCAAACCTACCAATGATGGGATCATTGGTCTATGATCCCATGATAATATCTTGACCTGCTATCTCTGGATCTGCTAAATGTAGGATAAATTCAATGGAGTGCTAGGGCATCTGGGAGTAGCCAGAAGTTCCACTGTGGTCATGGAATATCTTGATGCTAGCAGGTTAGCTCATTAAAATGAGGCAGACAAAACTGAAATTAATAAAAGATTTGATTACTAAATCACAAGCTAGAGAAACAATCATCTCCTCTTCTCCTTTCACTACACTACAAGGATCAATATCAAAATGTGTCTTCTTCCTTCTGCATTCATCTGATTAAGCGGTAGATGGTAGCCTGTGTTCTGTGCTCAGGAACAGAGAGAATTGTTTCTCATCAATCTTGTCTGCTCAAAATTCTCGTTATAAAATTCTGAGGGTGCAAATGGAAACTTTGTACAAAATCTGAGGAAATCAATGTCACAATGTCACACTTAAAGACATATGAAAGCTATATAAACTGATCACAACTTTGAAGGCTCAGCCTATTCCAACACCAAGTTTGTGCTGTTCTGACAAAATGGTATGGAAAAGAAATGAGCTTTAGTAAAGCACAAAGATGATTTCAGCTAAGATTTTCTTTCTTTAAAACTTTAATGGCATATGTATCTTTTAAAGGCAAGATTATGCTAATTATATCTCTTGCTTGCAGTAACTTACCTTTTTAAATAATGCAGCTTCTGATAATCACAATTTCAATGTAACTGTTGAAGGAAATAACTCCAATGGTGGGTATCATTCCCAGAGTGCTTCAGGCTATAATGCCTAACAGTCTTCTAATTCTATTCACAGAAAGTATAAATCAGGATTAGATTTCAGTAATTTCCCATACTCTGACAGTGATTAGCACAGTGTGCAATATGGACCTCAATGTTCAGAGAAACTTCATACAAGTAACTGCACAGACATTGGAATGAATCCTCTCACTGTTCCCTGGGACAGAGTAAGGACTGAGTTGTCACTGCCATGGGGAGCGTTCCTTTGAGAAAGGACCTATCATGGCAATAACAGATCCAGATGTTCCTTTATCTCAAATGCAGAGATATTAATAGATTATTTAATCTTTACTAAAAAGAGAGCTAGTAACACAGTCTTACTTTTAATTTATGGTTCGTTAGGTCTATTTCTTAATGTGATTAATGGCATATCACTACTTAAACCATGGGACATTCATCAGCAGAACTGCATGCCCTTAAAACAGGTGTTGAGGGAATTTGAGAACGTTACAATGCAAAGTCTTACTATTTCTATAATAGTCTAAAATGACAAATTGCCAGAGAACAAAAACCATTACAATCTTGAAACAGGAATTAATTTGTGTATATTTATATTGACATATTTTTCTCCAAAGTTGCGAGGCTTTCATAAATCTGTATGTGGAAGGCATGACAGTAGATGTAAATATGAACTGAGGAAAGCTAGAGAATAAGAAAGAAATCAAACTTCAAAATTTTCCAGTGCAGAATGTGAGACAACAGGAAAACGGAACCTTTCTTAAAGCTAGAAACCAGTTTTGGTCAAGATTTGTCCTTCTTAATAGAAGAAACATTTTGAATCTTGATTATTGGGAGAAGAAAATAAGACAGACAGGAAAGAGAATGAAAACCTAGAATATAACTATATTGGATTAACAACAATGTGGAATAGTGACCTAGAGCACATTCCACATCTAATACAAAAATACAACTGACTTCTAAGCATTTATGAAATTACAGTGTGAAAGATCAGTTCTCAAAATTAGTTATTTATTGCACAAAATATCTAATGAAATAACTGTCCACAGAGGACACTAATGATAAAATTGAGAAGTAGATCAGATAAGCCAAAGACCCTGAGGACAAAGGCCCTCAAAATTCTCAGAGAAATAGAAAACAGACTAAGAAGTAGGTAGAGGCAGAGAGTCCCACTCCCTAAAGTGTTAAGAAAGCTATGAAATTAATTAATTAATTACAAATAATTGAAGTAGATCTTATTAATTATGACTTTTTTCTAACATCGGTGCACCTAAGAACATTTTTGATCAGATACTGTATTTTAATATTTATGTTTCTCGTTTTGCCAGGAGTCATCATTGACTTTTGCTTTTCTGCTCAGTTCTGTTCATTTTTTATTTTATCCTCCTTCTCTTCCTCAACCCTGATTGTCTGTCTTGCCCTGTTATTTCATCTTCTCTTTCATGTATATTGAAAATTCTCTGGAGTAAAAACTTGTTTCTTTGTTATAGGTCTGCAGAGAGCCCTGCATAACCCAGCCATCATCTACAAATGGGGGGCTTAAGTGATATCCTAAAAATAAATGAATAAAAGAATGTTTATTGCATTTACATGCTAACATAGGTGATTAATGGATATTAAACACTGGTTTTATTAATCTAGAAAAACAACAAAGGAAAATACGGTTAGTAAACAAATCTTTAAAAAAATATTTCAACACAATCTGTTGAAGTTATCACCAGAAAAACCTCCCGGTTCTGCCTTCAAAGACAGAGCATATTCTGGAAGAACAAAAAGAAAAAAAAAAGTAATATGCTGTACTGTCTGTCAAAAGGAGGTCTGTGAATTATGCATTGCCTTAGTGTCCTGACCACTGTGGAAGATTTAAGACTGACTCTTTGGAATTCAAATTAAAGAGACATTACAAAATTTGACCCAAATAAACATTTTTTATGGATTGAATTTAGTCAGAATTAGCCATTATAAAAATGTACCTTCATACCAGAATGCAGCTTTTTTCTTTTATTCATTGAGGTGCTGGTGAAGAGGAGCTAATGTCAAATATTAATAATTCCAGTCTGAAAATTCTCAACTGAATGATGAATTCCGGCCACTGTTGCAGTTCAGGCTGCGTGAGGCAGAGCATGTCCAGCCACTGGGCAGATGCAGAACAGGAATCCAGGAGTAGCTCCCATCCACTCTCCTTTCAGCTTCATTCCACTGGGCTCTTGAGCAGCTATGAGTCTGCTCTAGACACAGTCATTCTTACTTGTAAAACAAAGAACATAATTTTTTATACTTCTGCAATTTCATTCGATATATCACAAACTGCTCTCAGAACATTGGTGAAAAACAAAACTTAAGCCAACATACCATAATTGCCCATGTGTTTTTGTCTACCATTTAAGAACACTTTGGCTTCCTGGATTCCTGACACAGTTCTGTCCCAGGAAAAAAAAAAATCTAGAACTTCTAAAAGGTGAAATAATACTAAGGGACATCAAAATGAAGACTTGAAGTGCAAGTGTAGCTACATCTCTACTGTCTTTGTGGACTATATCAGGGAGAGACCTTTGATCTCTGAGCCACTTGGTGTGGTGAAAATCATACTAGGGTTAGCTTCTTCCAGATCACATTAGTGTCACAGACCAACACGGGTGGTTTTCTTTGTAGCACGATGTATGCTGGATGGCCTTGATTTCCGTGCAAGGATATTTGAGGATGACTGATACTGTGCCGAGATAGTATTGGAAAAGCTCTCAAACAGGACATTTGACTTGTCAAATCCATGTTCGTACTTATGTCTGTTTCTAAATCCGACTTCTAATTCATCATCTTAAGTATTTCTAAAATAATGGTATTCCAAAACAATAACTGCTAAAACTTTTCACAGTTTGTTTTACATCCTTAACAACTGTACTTACAAAACTGAAATTTCATCCTTATTCTCACCTCTACCATTAATTATTCTCCTCCTCCTCCTTAAAAATCAACAATCTGCTAGATACTTCACACAGGTGTGTAAGTGGTCTTTTACAAATGATGTTTTATAGCAACGGATTACTCTTAACATGCCAGCCATCCAAATCAGAATATATTTTAACATAGAAGCAGAAGATTATCTATTTTGAGTAATTATAAATATAAACTTTGCATTTAACTTTTTGCATATTTAAATTTAAATTTCCACTTTCAGTTATTAGAATCCTTCAGTGCCTGTAAAATTGGAATAAATCTGTACCTGTTTTAGACAGAAACATAAATAAAAATTGAATAAACCAGGAGAAGTAGCATCAGATACTGTCTTTCACTGATTGACCATAGCTCTTAATGCAGACTTCTACCCAGGCAAGGCCAGAGCTGAAGTTCTCTCTGTCTCTCAGGAAGTTGTCCTATTTGCGCAGCTTTCCACTTTTGACTGGCTGAAACACAAAATGTGTTGCTTTTGCAAGCCATATAACTGGAGGCTGAAAATCCCTATGAGCTTTTCAAAAAGATAAGCCCTGAAGTTTGTCCAATTGTATTTGCAAAAAACCCACAACTTAACAGACTAATGCTTGTCTACTATTGCTCACCATCAGCATGTTTTTCTGGACAATGTCAATCACAGTACTGCACTCTGTCATTTGGCTTGGAAAAACAAAATTCAGAGCAGATTAACATAGAAGAAATGATCATTTTTCTTGACTTTAAGTCTATTTCCCAGCTTTCATCCATTCAAGCAGCCATACCTATGCACAGAAAAGTAAGAGAATAATTAGCACAAATTTTGCATATAAAAGTCACTTTTACTCATCATTTGGAAAAATCTTCTAGCAACGGAATTTGGGGTTGTTTTTTTCCTCTCCTGGTTAACTGTCTTTAACTGTTTTTAGCAGTCCTCACATTATTTCTCCTGGTCAACTTCTGACCAGCATACTATTTTAGATGTACTCAGGGCCCCTGTTCTTAATTTTTGTTTCCAAGCAATCCAATGTATTTGCCCTCTTTATGTGATTGCTCCTTTGATTATAGCCTGTCTGGTCAAGTTTTTCTCTGACACTACGTGAGAAGTACTGTAGAGACAGCATTGTTTCTGCTTGCTAAACATCTGTGCCATGAAAAGATATTGCCTGGGAAATGAATTAGGCATGAATCAGGGTTTATATCCTCATATAAAACAAATATGAAATAAATCAAATTATTGTTTAATATACTTAATTATCTTTTAATGTGTCTGAAGTCACATAGCATATGTCCTGTAAAAAGCACTTGGTTTGGTCCTCTGAACATGTCATGTATACGGTAATGATGAGAGATGGCTCAACACATTCTTGCCAGAGTCGGAATCCTCTGGAAAAAAATGAGTTCCAAAATAGAGCCCTACTCTAAACTGTGTTAGTAAAGGCATATTTGATTTTGAAAAGGGTGCATTAATTAGAAATTCCTTTCTCTGAATACAGTGAATAATCCATTTTACTAATTTATATTTATCATAGAATCACTGACTGCATTTTGAAACTTTTCTGTGCAGTATGCTTGACACTTAGTCAAGTGTCCTTTGCACTGACTGCTGCTGTAAGTTACTCCATTGGAACAAAATTTGTCTCTTTCAGAGAAATAATTGGAAGAAGGAGACAGAGGGTGATCTTAACACTGCAAATTCCCTTGTATTTTGTGCAACAGGATGGGGGATGTCACTGCAAGGGTTCAGACAGTGGCCAAGGTCCCTCTCTTCATTTGTGGTAGTATCTAAGGGACAATGGAGAATTAAATTTTATCTGTGAAATTTTGCA
>JAOXNO010000063.1:19154217-19205956 GCA_028565335.1 Limnodromus scolopaceus
CACAAAAAAAAAAAAAAAAAAAAAAAGAAAGAAAGAAAAAAAAAGGCTTTCCAAAACAGATTCAGTCTCAGCAACTTTACAAGATGAATAAAAGATTTTGTCTACTACTCTGAAACTGAAAAAGCTAACAAAAGCTGGATATCTGAGGTTCTATGAACTTTAATAAATGAACAAAATGCTTATTACAGTCATTTATTTGTGTGTGGAAATAGTGATCTTTCCACTGCAAAAGCATAGAGTGCCAAATTCTGATCTGAGGGATGTATTATCAGCACGAGGCCAACCACACAAGGACAATTACAATATTTACCACTGTTCACTGTATGGGGTTACTAGGAGTTAGCAAATTACTTATATAAGAAGTTAGAGAAACCAAACATTTTCCATCAAACTGGAACTGAGAATTGTCATTAGACTTTCTCCTGTAGATTTTTTTGCAGTTCCTCTAACCGTTGTTCTCTGTGGCAGGACAGGCAACAATTCCCATTTTTCCTGGACACCACTGAACCTCCTCACTTGCTTTTCAGTTATTAATAACATTTGCATCTGCTCTACATCATTTTCTCTGATCATTTTGTTTAGTACTAATGTTTTACCTTTTCCTTTTGAATTATTGCAGATGTTTGCTGAATACATGCAAACTGCAGCTGCCTTTAAACAAGCTACAGATTTATCAGAAAATGCACTGGACATCAGAAGAAAATTTCAATAGCAGCAGGTTTTCCAGATGATGAAGAGACAGAGCACTAAAGAAACCTAATTTACTTTTTGTGTGAGGTAGAAGTGTTATATTCCTCTGGGCCTTTATTCCTGTGCATGCCATTTTGCAAATGAAACACACCACATGAGAACTGTATGAAGAAAAGCATCATGAATACTAAGTTAGTCTTGAGTTGCGCAGGAATATAAAATGCATTGGTTCTAGTTAAAATCAATTTTGCCTTGGAAATAGGCACTGGATTCACTCTCTCTCTAGCCCCAAAAACACTTAGATGGAAAATACCACTGTAGCTGCTGAGTATTAAAGTGGTAAATACACTTATACAATTCAGCAATCCAGAAATCTCGTTGGCAGTTTCAGTAAATCCCATCTTCATTGTTTCACTGCAAAGGGGTACAGCTTCTAGAATGAATTCACAGAGCTAATCTGTGTTGATTCAATAAATTAAGAATCCCTTTCCCTCCCCCCGAGTACTAACAAGGCATAATTGGAGAAGAGTAGTCTCCAGAAGTTTCGAGTCACTAGTTACTATGGAATTATAAAAAGAAAGGAGGAGAAGAAATGGAACAGAACACACTCATGGAATCCATCCCATTTATGTTCTGAGCAGGATTTTTTTTTAAAGTTTTTCGTTCTTCCTTTTCAAAAAAAAGTTTAGGAATACAAGGGGTATCATGAAATTATAGAAACAAAATTTTGTATACTGCCGTAATAAATGTCGCAGCTGCTGGACTCTTCATGCTTCCTTTCAGATTAAGTTAAAAAAAAATTACTGATCTAAAATTTTTTAGTAATTATTGTCTTTAAGTAAAGCTACTGATGATTATTGATGAGATTAGGCACACTAACAGAAAAAAACTTTCACAGTCTTCTGAAGACCCAAATGTCTTTGAATATCTTAACCCTGTAAAATTAATTCAAATATTTTTCATATATGAAAGTCAAGGAACTATAGTACTTGACAAAGATTTTTCAAGCTTTTCATATGGACTTCTTCACTGAAATGTATAATGAATTTCCGCTATATTGTAAAATAGTCAGTAGTATTTAGAGAAGGGTTATTGATGGTACCAATTCTTGTCACTCAGAAAGGGCAGTGATTGACTTTTACAAGGGCAAACCGACTTTTACATGCATTTCCTTGGTACTTCTTAGGCAGCATCAATTGTACCCCTTATCAACCAATTTTCACAAAATAAAAGTACAAGAGATAGCTTTAGATTGATTAAGGCTGATATTATTGATTTACTATGATCTGATCACTTGAGAAGGATAAACAAATTATAACTTTCTTTGCTCCACTTTCATTCTATTCTGCTGATATACACATACTTAAGCTACAGACGGAACATACTGGCATTTTGCTAGGCATTTTGTTTTAACAACAAGTAACTTTCCATCTGACTTGACAATAAAGTTAATCTGGCTTTGCAGTGCCAGATCAAAAATCCTGTGGTAGACTGATATTATCTATCTCACTCAGCTGATTACATTGCTCTAAACATTTGACTAATTGCTTTGCACTGGCCAGGGGTTTTTTTTGGTCTGTTTGTTTGTGCCTGTGGAGGTTAGTCTGACAGATATACAAGCATGTAAACTTGTACCCTTCCATTTTGTACTTCTGCACTAGTCCAGGCATTTTTGTACTATGTAACTTGACACATTTACCTTAATAGCTAATAACTTCATAACTAATTTACCTTGATAACTAATCAAACTGCAGCTAATAACTATAAACAAGCACTTATTCACTTCTCTATCCCTTTGCTGTACTTTTGATTCTTTATGTGAAATGCCACATTTTCCATATCTGTACCAAACTCTCCTGTAGTTGAATTCTGAGCTTCAGAGCTTTATACTGTATGAAATGTCATTCTTCAGGGTTGAATACATTCTGATAAAATACAGAGATTTTTACCAACTCCCCAAAATACATCCTTTTCCCTGAAAAATGTCCAAAGCTTTCTGTAAATTATTCACTTTGTGATTATACATACTCTTTCAACATAGAGAAAAGTGCTTGTTTAAACTAAGAATTAGCTGTCTGTTATCATTCTTTTCTCTCCGTGGATCTCAGACATATGCACACAGGCCCACACAGTCTCTACATTTTTTAAGACTAAACCAATTTGTCTGCTATTTTGATGCG
The DNA here is from genome assembly GCA_028565335.1 of Limnodromus scolopaceus. Taxonomy (NCBI): domain Eukaryota; kingdom Metazoa; phylum Chordata; class Aves; order Charadriiformes; family Scolopacidae; genus Limnodromus; species Limnodromus scolopaceus. Next base: position 19,157,088 of record JAOXNO010000063.1, read on the forward strand.
AGATGTATCAGGAAATTAACACTTCCAAGAAATCTGGGTGAAAATGCTTGAGAGATGTACAAAATTTGCTTGATCAAGACTGGATTTTCTGTTTGGTAGATTTCTATTTTTCCAAAATGACCTGGCACAGAAATGATCCCTTTGCTTTGCCTAGTTGAGCATAGTGAATAGTGTCTCTTCTGTAATTGTCCTGGGGGAAGATACTGTGATAATGAGACATATTCACGTACATAAAGTATATTCAGTTAATATGGATGCACAATTACAAGAAATTGAATTCTGAATGCTCCCGTTTTAAAAACACACATATGAAAGCCTCACAAAGGGCAGAGAGAGACCTTATAAAGGATAAGACAGTCATCTAATAATGGGAAGAAAGAAGAGGTATTTTTGGGGGGTGGGAATTGGGAGGATCATAAACAAATAGTTGCAAGTTCTGCCTTAGTCCATTCACACACCTACCTTATTGTGTCTATCATTACAGCACCTGAGTGCCTTCAAACACCCTCGGGGACATTTTTAGAGCCTACTAAATTTCCATGTAAAATAAATGATTAAACTACAGTCAAGTTGAAAGGTTAAAGTATAGCCTTTCAAGCAACTGAAAATTTATAAAAATCACTGCTGTTCAGTGCTTTCTCAGCCTACGAATTTACCTAGTTACCAGTTATTCACTTATTTCTTACATACACTTGCAAATACTTTAAAAATATTCTTCCTTTGCAGAATAAAATCTAAAATCCGCCCTCCATGGTTCACTTCTGAGTTTAAGAATTCCTAAGCCCAGGACAACCAGCAACCTCATCTAGTTGAAGATGTCCCTGCTCATTGCCAGGGGGGATGATTAGATGACTTTAAAGGTTCCTTCAACCCAACTTATTTTATGATTCTACGTACTTTAAGATATTTTTTCAGATAGGTTTCAATAAAAGCCAAACAGTATGAATATTCACTTAATCTAGAACATTTAAAAAATACTTAGAGGACTTTTTAACTGAGGTTTCCAGTACTACCTTATTGTGGCTGAGCTAAAAACCTAAAAGTGATTATCATCATAATCATAATGTGACACCTTTACCCTTTATTAATTATGAAAGAATAACGATGGACAAAAAAACCCCACACCTTTTTCATATGTCCATGCGTGTTTATTTCTTAATATGTAATAACTAACTTTCTTACAAGATTGTGTATTGAGTACATTTGTTTGAACTTTACTTCAATCAAGCTATAATTGGGGCAAAACGTCCTTTTCAAAGTCATTTACTTTGTCCTAAAAGTGATAAATTATAGAAGGATAGAAAAGCAGAACAAAGATGAGAAGTCTTCAGAAGAAATTGCCAGACACCAGTTCCTATACATTTACATAAGAGCAGCTCATGTAATACTAATATGGAATTCATAGCTAAATCTCAAATTTAAAAGAGGTCACGTATCACATGACAGACTTCTTGTAGAACAATCTTGATAATTTATTCATCAAGATGGTATCAACTAGGATATGACAGTGGGGAAGGTAAGTAGAAACAGCAAGAGCAGGATGAGGAAAGATGGGGCAGAATTGTAATATACCACGTAATTTTTAGAAAAGGAGGAGAACATTACAATAAGAGCCAAAATTAAAAACGAGAACTAAAAGCAGGTAAATAATATAATAATGAAGGCTAATAAGATAGTATCTTGTCTGTATAATGATTATAGTGATAAAAAAGCAGCAGTGGAAGCAAAAAGCACTACAGTTGGAAAATACAATACAAAAGATAAGAATAAAGTGAACTCTGAGACTGTGATTGAAGGGCACACAGCAATAAGCACAAAAATGTGGAGAGAGAATAACATACATTTAGAACAAAACTTGAGCATAGAAGCACTTGAGGAAACCTTCAGTACTTCAGATGCAGGAAAAGGAAAGATGTGTTGCTGACATAAAATTGTCTAATGGAATATAAGAGGAGAGGAATATGCAGTAAAAAAATTAGATATTTTCAGGAGCTAGACAAGGATGAAGAATGAAGATAAACAATGTACTCTGCATGAACAAATGATAAATTAATAGAGAGTTAAATTACAAAACAGGAAACTGAACAATGACTTGCATGGACAGAAATTCTTAGGGTCACAAGCAATTAGAGTTACTAAAAATTAAATAGGGTAACATCGTCTGTGGAGACAACAAATTAATTATTGACTGAGAAAAATGATGACATTGTAATTTTGTTGTACTTCATCTCACCAATTAGTAAAATTATTATCTGTAACAGAAATTTTTAGAAGGTCTAGTTTTGAAGAAGGCAACACAGAATCATAGAATTTGCTACCTGAATTGCTCAGAGGATTTCCCTAAAAGCCTTTAAAAATGGGGAAAATATGCATTGAAAATCTTAATTTAGTTCACTGAATCCTATGGAAATACCTTCTGACTTCAGCAGGAACCAGGTTAGATGATCAGTAGAGACTCACTGTTCCTCATGGGAGTACTGACTGAGAAACGGAACACAGCTATATCCTGCCCTCCCCAAAAACCAGAGTCCAAGTCTAGTGGCTCTCCAAGAAATAATGCACTCACTTGCTTATCCTTCAGTTATTCATGACAGTAACTACAGCAAGCAGTCATCTTGCAAGATGAGTATGGGGAGCCAGAATTACACAGCTTAATTCCTGGAGAAATTGCAACAAATCTGTTGTTAAGCATGACTGTTAAATGCTCAAGTTTGGAGTAAGATTTTTAAATACCAATTGAAAACACTTGAATGGTGTTCACTTTTTGGATGAAATAATAATAAACAAAAGACCTCAATTTGAGAAAAGTCTTGCAGGTTTTTCTCTTTTTTTCAGAAATGGGCCACTTTCAACAAAGCAGCATTCATTTCTAAGTCCCAGAACAGAAATTGATTCTGTTTCTGTCAAGGTAGGTTTGAACAGCCATTGAGAGAAGATAGAAACTAATTCAGTACTCGCTCTTCACGTCTCAGTTATAGGTCTATTCTCTTTGTGCTATTGGTTGAGCACGCAAGACAACTTGATTGGATGGTCTGGAAAGCAACAAATGAGGAATTTAAGTTCTGGCCTAAACACCTTGGAAGCAGTTCCTCTATTACATACCTACATGAAGCAATGCCAATCAATCACAATTCCGACACCGAATCAAGGATACACTTTGGCACCAAAGGAGTCTTGAAAACAGAAATGTATTAACAGTTACCATCTTCGAACTAATCCCTTTTTTTCTCCCTCCATAACATATGTTGTCAATTTTTTCTATCACAGCCCAGAAAGCCAATTATACCCTGGGATGCATCCCCAGCAGCGTGGCCAGCAGGGCAAGGAAGGGGATTCTGCCCCTCTGCTCTGGGGAGACCCCACTTGCAGTACTGCATCCACCTCTGGGGCTCCCAATGTAAGAAGGACATGGACCTGTTGGAGTGAGTCCAGAAGAGGCTACGAAGATATAGAGTTGGAGTCCCTCTGCTGTGAGGACAGGCCGAGAGAGTTGGGACTATTCAGCCTGGAGAAGAGAAGCCTCCGGGGACACCTTATAGTGGTCTTTCAGTACATAAAGGGGACCTACAGGAAAGATGGGGACAAACTTTTTAGCAGGGCCTGTTGCAACAGGACAGGACTTTAAACTAAAAGAGATTTAGACTAGATATACGGAAGAATTTTTTACACAAACTGTGTTTTACTGAAACACAGGCTCAGGTTGCCCAGAGAGGTTGTAGAGGCCTCATCCCCAGAAACATTCAAGGTCAGGTTGGACAGGGCTCTGAGCAACATGTCCTAGTTGGAGATGTCCCTGCTCACTGCAGGCGGTTGGACTAGATGGCCTTTCTTTTTGGTCCCTTCCAATTCAAGCCATTCTATGATTCTATCATTCTATCAATCAGCAGCAGCAACAGTCTAGAGAAGCACAGGTAAATTTAACGTAAGTAGAAGGTAAAAAATTTGCTGACTGCTCATAAAACATCAATGCTTCAGCCAGCCAGTCAAATATTGGCTGGTGTAGAGCACAGGGAAGTATCACAGCAGGAAGCCAAAATCTGCAAAGCTATGACATCAGCTTATCAGACAAACGATTGTGGTAACTCACCAGCACAGAATTTATCTTCCGTGAGAACAGAAACAAGCAGAAGAATTTATTCTCATTCATGGGTCTTTTGTGTTCCAGGAAGTTTGTGTCCACCACCACCTAGATAAGGTCAGAGGAACAAAATAACTACCCTGGAATCATAGAAATTCTGAATTCTTCAAATTGTATTTTTCATGTGCTGCTGCAAAATACCTTTTTTAGCGAACGTTACCAAAAAAAAGTAGTCAGAGAAGACTGCCAGCTAAACACATTGTTTGATCCATGTAAAATTTAGCATATGGAGAGACATACACAGAGTCCCTTAGCTGCAATGGAACATCATAGATGAAAAATTGATAGGTGCTCAACTACTAGGCTGAGTTTCCAACTTCTCACCTTTTCCAATGGGAGATAATGCAGGAAATTAGTTTTCATATATAGTCTTTAGTTAATCTGAGCAGAAACTGTGAGCAAAATATGAAAGCAAAGTCTACCTAATTGCAAACAATAGTACTGGCCTGGGCAGAAAGCTATTGTAGCAACCAAAGTGGTATCTTCACAGTTTAAAATACAGCTTTGGTTAAAAAAAGGTAAGTTAAAAACATGTTAAAAACCCACAGAGAACACAAATATTTTCAGACTGGACTGTAAGAACTCTCTCCCTTCCATTGTGGGAACTGTAATTCAAAAGGTGCTGTGTTAAGTGAGTAGACAAAACCAAAGGCTGAAGGAAGGAGGAAAGGTCATCAGTTTCTGTCGGTCCCAGCAGTGTCCCACATTGCCAGCTGAAGTGGCAGCATATACGATGAGCATCGCCTTTCCCACTGTAAGTGAATATAAAATCCTTCAGTTCTACTTACAAAAAATGTTGCTGTCAAAATTGCATACAAAGTAAATAAAGGACAGCAAGATATTGAAGTAACTTAAAATTATCTTAGATTCAAATGAAAAGGTTTTGAGAAGAGACTAATTAGCAAACCTCTCTTAGGACATGCAAGTAAACTTCATGTATCATGTAGTTCTTTTTCCCTAAAAATAGCATGCTTCTTAACACCATGTCAAAAGGTAAAACTTTGTGATGTGTTTCTAGAGATGTAAAAGAAAGAATTCTGTACAAAAAGGAAACAAGATCATGAATCCATATGTGAGAAACTTGTCTGCATCAGCAGAGTATACCAGCATGGAAACTTCTTTTTATACAGAGGTGTAAGAAATGTTTAGCAGGATTGTAAGAACCTCTGCAGGAAAGAATTCCTTCCTGTAATTGTTCTTCCACAGTTGTCCATGCCTGCCAACATGACAAGACATTTCCATAATCCCAAATGCCCTGGATAAAGAGGATTATAGTGCAAGTCATGAAGGGTAAAGGTAGAGCATGAGGCAGCACAACAATTAGAACTTCTCATTTGATCAACTTGTAAGGATAAATTACCTTCAGCAGGACGCATAATCTAAAGCAGTATATCTTTGTATAACTTGCTTATATTTTGCATTAGTATTAGAAGAAAACATGAAAGAAAAAAAGAAACGTGTTACTTGGCTGTAGGGATTAGGTCAATGTAATTGCATGGCATAGGCTCCTCTGAGACTGGTGGTATCAGTGATACAAATGGTGCGTTCGTTACCTCCTATCTAAATCACTCTTAGCATATTTCAACTTCTGGGGAATTTCAGTCCACACTTCTTATTATTCGAAATTTTGTACTGATAGCAGTAAGACACTGTAAAGTTGGAGATGAGAGATCAAATCAAAACTCAAGCTCTGGCAACCAAAAGTAGAAGCTCTGTCCTTCTAAGAAGCACAGTTAAGTATTCTCATATACAATTAAACACATAACAAGACACGATGAAATCCTCTTAACAATAATGTTGGGACAAGACGGGCAGCTCTTTTTACATAACAGAGTTTGAAATACCTGAATTTGATTAATAGTGCACAAATTGCCAATATGTATTTTGGGATCTTGACAGCCACCGCCAGTTCATTCTCCTGTCTGCTAAAGTCAGACCACCCCTGTGTTGCAGAGGCAGGGGATCAGGAGCCAACGTCTGGCAGCTGGTACTGGGCGCTGTGTGGGCAGGCAAAAGAAGTGCTTTCCAGGAGAAATGTATGAGCTTGGACTACTATTAAAAGCTGCCAATCCATGTTCTACTTTTCATACTGAATCAAGGCCAGCGTTTATGCAAAAGCAATCAGATGCAAAAGTGCTGGCCAAGCAGATACCATGAATATAAAGAAGGGACAGAGCAGGGCTGCTGGATGGCGACGTTTCCATTCAATTAAAACTTGTGGATTGTCGGACTGGAATTTCTAGTGAAGTGGAAATTTGGTTGGTCAACTAACTGGACAGTTCTCTAGTTCACCTGGCAGCTGACAAATAGCAAGCTCGCCATCATCCTGCCTTCCCAACCCCCCAGTTCTCTGTCTTGCTGCAAAGAAAATGAAAGCAGATCAGGGCAATCAACTACTTGATTTCTACTGAAAAGAACAACAATCATGCATTCTCAAAAAAACCCACCAACCAATAAACCCCACTAATTCTGTGAAATCTGCATTTTCAGTTAGGAAATTCCTTCCCTGGAAACAACCCCAGAAACCCCAAACTGATTCTCTGAAATCTGCATTTTCTGTTAGAAAATTGCTTCCTTAGAAACAACCTCAGTTTAAGTCTCTCTCCCTATTCAAATTCCATTTCACATTTTGGCACAGTAGGAAGCTACGACTGAGGATCACTGCACACATGTATTAATCTAGATATTTTGTTCCCATAAAGGAACTAAAATATATCTGGATTGAGTTTTTTCTGAAATTGAAAAGTATTTCATTTCCACTGAAACCAACCACCCTAAAAAGCGGTGCAAAATAAGCTTATTTACTAAGACAATTAGCAACAATTTTGCACCTTATTGGGTGAGACTCCAGTATTAAATTTCTCCTCTGACAGTTTGAAATTATTTTTTTGGTTGATAGACAAGAACTCACAAGAAGCCCTGTCATTTAATTAATTATTTTGGTTCTTCATTAAATATCCAAAAATAGGTGTGTTGGTAAAACCTAGCCATAACTCACAACTCCAGGTGTAATAGGTCTCCTATATTCCCCCAAAATAATAATAAAGTAAAATCCCATGATCAGTAGGAAGCAAGTAAGTTCACACCTTGGCTTCAAAATCCAAAAGGCTTTAAGATTGATCAAAAGACTCCAAGATTCTCCAAACTTCTCAGCATAAAGGCCACCTGAAATCTTCTAGGTTTTCGTAATAATCAAACTGTGTAAGTACAGATACAGACTTTCTCTGTACCTTTTCACCATTTTTATCTACAGTTTTTTAATACCTTTTCTGCTTCTTTATTGTAACTATTAATAGATCTGTGCAAAAGATCACTTGTAGTTTGCTCATACAGAAAGACATTTTATTAAATTAATGAGATTATGGTTCTTTGCTTTGGAATGCTTGTAGTAATTAGACTTAATATAAGAATTCTCACAGTTGATCAGAGGTGTGAAAGGCATCTTATAATTAAGACCTATATAACACCACATTGTCTGTTCTCTTCAGCTGCTCACTTATACATTAACAGACTATATAGGCTACTTAGCAGTTTGTGTTGTGAACTCCTTATTACCAGAAAAAAGGCAAAAATATCTTGCATTCCTTATCAAGAAAATTATATTTCCAAGCATTTTTTCTTATATACCTTTGCTATTACCACCAAATAGAATCTCTATCAGTAAATCCAAAGGACAACTAACATTTAATTGCTGACAAATTCTTGCTGTTTTTTAACTGTGATCTGTATGAAGATTTTAAAATTATACGTTTGATAAGCTGATCTTTGTTTTAGCAAAATGTCCAGCAACGTTGTATTGTGAAGGGATTCAAAATGCAGCACCCCATGAAATGGGCAGCAAGAACTTGTCACTTTATAGTGATATCAATTGTCTAAAAAGCAGTCCTTTATTGTAGTCATGTAATGTTTAGTCATTGTAGGAACTGGAGGACTAGTATCCCTCCCTCTATAGATTAATACTTTAGCTTTGGGAAGAAACTTGGGATGCACTCCATCAATGTCCAATTATGCAAAAAGAGGCAGATATGATTATGGATGCCTAAAATGCATTGATGAATTTATGTGCTATCAGTTACTTCTACACTAATTTCTGATACTACATGGACTAGCTTGAGCAGCATGAAACCAAATATTTAAGTTCTTCCACTAATATTTATAGACAAAATGTCATTTTTTTTCATAAATATTGATTCATTTCACCTATAAGTACCCAAAATGCATAAAATTCCCAGAGCTATGTTCTACTCTGTAGGTATCAAAATAGAAATGCTTTTCTTAGATCTTCAGTTGCTACTGACTGTGAATACTTTAAATGACAGGGAGGGATGCAGACATAAGTTCCAAAATACACTTTGAGTTTCTTCCTTCCAAAAATCTGTGACTTTTAAAGCATAGGTGGGAGTTCTACTCCTCAGTAGACTCTGGCCTGTGATACACAAGGACGCACGCTGCATTATGTAGTTATCAACAAGCAAATCTGCAGATACTATTTCATAAAAGGTGACTCAGAAATGGTAAACCACACTGATTTATGCTAGAATGGATGGATAAAAATTCCCCAAAATTTTCTCTCTAATACAGAATGAAGTATTTTGGGAAAACAAAACAAAATAAAAACTCCCCAAACAAACTCCAAACCCCAATAAAACTGTAACCTTGGTTTTCTTTAGAATGTAATAATAGCTATTTCTGCACAAAGGTATAGTGTTTACTAAGAAATCTGCTTCTAGGGTAAGCTATTATTACTTCAGCAGTCTCCAGGCTCCAAAAGGAATGAAAAAAGTTTCAAAAATGCAGGATGTTCATGAAATGGAGAAATGGATGATGAATTTCTGCTACTTACTGCATCTTGTCAATTGTTTGCTTTTCATCATAAACTGAAAAGACTGGACAGAGCAGCCACTTGGAAGCAGGGCCAGTCTGAGGAGTAGGTAAAGGAGAAGGCTGTCTAACCTAGCAGGAAATAAATAACAGCAAAAGAAGCAAATCTGGTAGCATGGAACATCTATTATTCATCTGCAGTAATTTGTTGCCTGGCAAGAGGTGATTAATCCAATTTTGAGAGCATTTTATAGTGAGTTAAGAAGTTTATAGAGGAAAATCAGTAAAAACATTCTTTCCTGTTCTAGAAATAAGGTGAAGTCATCACTGAAAATCAGTCGTCTTTGATAACCTGGCTGGAGTTAAACAAATCAATGGTCAGTATCTCACTAACAGCTAGAGATGGCAATGTTGAAATTTTGTATGGCAAAGGTCTGCTTCACTCTCAGATGGTACAGGAGAAGCAGCAGAAGAAATGAAAGGGAGGGGCTCTGGTTCACTGCAGGTGGTCTGGAGTGTGATGAAAGGTCTTCCTCACAAAAATCGTGGGGAACAGCACAGCTAAGGTCTGAAACAATCACCAGATAATTCCTCCAGCATTCCAGGATGCATCCTGGGCTCTGCATCCCCAGCAGCGTGCCCAGGAGGGTGAGGGTTGGGGGGGGAGGATTCTGTCCCTCTGTTCCGCTCTGGGGAGACCCCCCTGCAGTGCTGCCTCCAGCTCTGGGGCCACCAACTTCAGGACATGGACCTGTTGGACTGAGTCCAGAGGAGGCCATGGAGATGATCAGAGGGCTGGAGCCCCTCTGCGTTAGGACAGGCTGAGAGAGTTGGGGGTATTCCTTACTGTAGCCTGATCTAGCTGAAGATGCCCTGCTCATGGCAGGAGTTGGACTAAAAGGCTTGTAAAGCTCCCTTCCAACCCAAACTGCTGATTCTATGACACCAAAATCACATTTGTTATGGCAGCGACTGACATAGTATCACACAAGCTGGCTCTATCATCAGCGTTTTGCAATGGCGTAAATTTGTTTTAAATGAAATTAACCTCACAGGTAGGACACACCCTTTTCATCTGTTCAGCATATATAACATAAAACCATGCAACTTGTTCCATTAACAATCCAAACACAAGAAAAATGCTCATACATTCACTAGATCTATATCTGGTTTGGTGCCCGCTTTCTGAAAATTGAGCTACAAAAGCAAGATTTTCCTAACAAACGGAATTCGTGTGCTGGTTAATACACTAGGGAACAGACAGAATTTTTACTTCATCCACCAAAGCAGAAAGAAAAAAAACAATCCTAATTTTCATGTGGGTTTTTTTTTTTCTGTGCAATAGGACTAAAATTAGGACCAATTTTGTTCATAATTAAAACCTAAATTTATTGATTTTGAGTGATGTGATGCTAACTAAAGTGAAAAGTTTTGTTCAAAAAACACTAGCTTGTCAAGTAAAGAAACAAATCTTTTTAAAGAAGTAATCGCTCTTAGAATTGTAATGTCTAATAAAATAAAAACTCAGTTCACTATTACTCTGATGTCCTATTATGAACTACAATTTATACCATATTACAAATCCTCCTAAAGATAATAAATTTGACATAGAAAAAAAATAATACAAAATCTAATTACATTTGATTAAATTAGAACTTTAGGACTTTTCTGTAATTTCATTTAATTTGAGACATTTGTAAAACAGCAGAATTGCTAACAATGCCTAAAACCCCTCATATATAAAGTTATAGACTTTATCAACTGTCTACCTTCCTCTCCACTATGGAAGAGATGAGAATGGAAATCTCATGTTCTGGGCCAAATTCTGCCATAGGCAGCCACTTTACGCTCCGCTGACCTGAATCTGTGTTACTTCGAACAATAGTTTTAAAGGCAGCGAAAAAATAGGGCATGAGGAGGGCAGAGTATTTCTACCACTTGCTATTTCTCTGAAAACGTATGGGAATCTCACTGCTATTTCTCTAAAAATGAAAAAGAATCTTACTGCTTGTCTCATCACATTTACCCTAAAAGAACTGCCAATTCACACTAGTAAAACCTTTTCCTTTCCAGGAAAGAAGCTTTGTTCTGGCATAAGCCTGGGTCACACGTTCTGTTCGTGGCTGATATTGCTGATCTTAATACATGTGGGATGGGATGGTCATGCTCTGGATTGCCCAACTAAGGAGTTAAATCTTCAGTCTGCTGGAGGACCACAGCCGAAAATCTACTTTAAATGAACTCCTCTTGTGTGCTTTTTATAAGGTGCAATTTAACTTAGCTGAAAGCCCCAGGTACTCAAACTCGAAGCTTTCAACAGGAAGAACTTTTTAGAATGCCGTTTTTCTCTTTTTGCCAACAAAGCTGACTTTGTAAGTTCTCTGATGATTATTCTCAAGACAGATTCCTCTGAAGAGATTTGATGCTTCCTTCTTGAAGTGTTTTGCTAATCATGCCTTTTAACTTTGCTCGCTGAAGAGAATACACTTAGCCAGCCAAAGAAATTTACCTTACCTCTAAAACTTTTTGCAGAGGTACCATCAGTAGGTCGAAATGGCAACTAGTTTCTATTGTTGACCACCAAGCAGTGCTTTCAACCACTACTTTCTCACCCCTCTGGAGGGCTGGGGTTTTTTGTTTGTTATGCACCTTAGGTATCTCCAGAACAATGTGAGCAAAGCTCTCCTCCCTTGGCTTGCCTTTCTGCCAATCCTTGTGTGCTGGAGAACTGGCTTTTAAAATAACATCACAAAACAAACCAGTAATGGCAAGAAAAATAAACCTAGTTTTGAGAAAGAAGGGCCACCACTTTAAGACAAAAACATTTCAGGCAGATTTTTTAAATGAACAGCAGTACTAAGGCTCTCTTAAAGATTTACTCACTTCAATGACTCAGTATCTCATGGTTTTTTCTCATTTTTTTCTGTGCCACAATAAATCAGGCTGTGAAATAAGCTTGGTTTAAGTAGCAAAAACATTATGATTTCACATTTAGCAGCATAAAAATTGCCTTATGTTCAAATTCATGCTTCTCAGTAAGGTTCCCAGATACCTTCCACAGAGTAGAAGTTTATTATTAGAAAATAAAAATGCTTCATACGGCCAAAGTAAGGCTTGCCATTGCAAACCGTGATGAGCATGTATTAACAAGATGTCAGAACCCGAAGAAATTTCAGGTCTGTATTTGTTATTTACTAAATTAAGTTTGTGGCAACAGCTGAGAATATACATAAATTAACTTACACAATTTTGCTTGGCAATTATTAGAAATTTCCAACTTGAATTTTTATGTAAGCAACCTCCAGCAAATCAAACCAATAAATTCCAGTTAATATTTACTTTGGATTAAAATGGAATTGAACGTCAGTTTTTGGTTTTTTTTAAAAATGGCTGGAAATCTGAGAAAAATCTGAAATCTTAATCACGTTGAATTAAAAGGTTCCCATATTAATGTTCATATTCAAATAGATAACAAAATAGAAAAAGAAATCAAAAAACTTAAGCAAACAGAAAGTTATATGAACAAGGAAACTTCTGAAAATTAGAATTTGAACATTATTGACATGAACTCTGACAATAATTTCAAATAAAAATATACATATCTACAACATTTATTACAGCTTGCTTTAGTTATGAAAATAAACATTTCCAATGTCAAAAAACGCTTTTTTGTAAAGAACTTTTTTTTTAGATAAAGATTTTAACAGTTCTAAGTATCAAATTTGTAGTTGTGTCTATCTATTTGTGATTACAACTGTGGTATATGTATATGTACTCTATCACATTTGAGACAATGAGTGAATTTTATTTAATGAACCAAAGCAACTAAAAATCTAATTCCATCTCACAGTGCCCGTCTTTGGATATCATTCCTATAGTTACTATTTAATATGATTTCATTCTTGGTATGCCATAACTGGTTTACAAGGATGGCCTCAAAACATTCTGCTTCACTGTTATAGCTTCATAAATGAAAAGAAACCTAAACCACATCAATTAATGATTGCTGAAAAGAAAGCTTGTTCTTTGTAATCTTTAAGAGAAAAGGAAAAACTCAAATGGCATATTCCAGCAACACATAGCCACTTCAGACTTAGGAAATCTTACCAGAAAACATGGATCATATCTTCACGCCCATTAAAAATAACATCCTATTTCCACAGGTTTCAGAAGCAGCAGAATAATTTATTCATGAGGGAAGCTAAATATAAAGTTTGTGTTAAAATATATTAATTAAAAATTGCATTCTGGAAGTAAAGCCTTCAAAACCTGCAACTGTGCTTGGGACACATAGCAATAAATGAGGAATACAAACCTTTTAGCTATACCACTGCTCAGGAAGTCTGAAGATATCAGAGTGAGCATTCGTAAGACATTTGTTCCTTTACTTCAAGACACGATGATGAGCATTTCTTTTAACACCTTCCTACGTGGGTATTTGAACATCCAGGCATTTAAAAACAGATGGGAAGGGGGAGAGGCAAAAGCCTTAATGTGACCAAAATAGCAATTTTTCTTAAGGGTTTCAAGAATTTGAACAATCACTCTTCAGGTCTGACCTAATGGGCTTGAAATGATACCCAGCACTGAGCTGGGAAGTAAACATATTTTAGCCTACATATTGTAATACACAGAGAGTAGCTCAGATGCTCTAAGGAGAAAAATTACTGCCAGAATGAGTTTGTATGTTAGGTTTTATTTGTTTTGAATGTAACCTTTATATATTACAAACCCTTCTGTAGGTGGCAAGCAGCATGCTTAAGATGTTTCTTTTACTTAAAGAAAAAAATGTTAAACTGCATACCACTGAAGTGAATTCTTTGATTTATTGGTAATAATATTCTAGCAGTAAAGACTGGGTGGGAAGAATGCACCACTTTTCCCATCTCATAATCTTTTCACAATACTTAACTATAGTTTAAACACAAGCAAATAAAAGGATCATTTGTTATGAAAACAATTACTGAACTGATAAACATGATTTAGTAACTGAAGATTATTTTATCTGTTCTTTTTATTTGTCCATTATACCAAGTACATCAGGATGGCACATAAGCATCTTCCATAGGGTGGGAGTGGGAAAATGCAGCATAAGTACACAGGAGTGAAAACAATTGTATCTCTGCCTCCTGCAATTGCTATATATACTATATACCTTTATGCTGCATGTTTGCATTTATTTAGAGCTATATATGCAAAAGCAGAAGTGACTATTGCTAATGTTCATCATCTGGAATATCCAAGCTCACTGATGCTGACATCAGAATGGCATCAAAAAGAATCAGGCAAGGGCAGTATCCAGCTTTATAGCCCAGTTCTGTCAAAGACAGAGATTAGGCTAACATCAGGAAGCTGTTTCTTAGCTAATGCCGCAGTGTACCAGGCACTCTCTTCTGTGTGCAAACAGCAGGCTCAGCCTAGACGGTCGACCACAAGGGTAATGCACGAGCAACAGAGTAACTGTCCACTACTCTCAAATCCAGTCGGAAAGAGAAGCTGCAGCAGGTTCGCTGCTGCCCAGCCTTGTCACAGCCAAGGCAGATTCGTACCCATCAAGGAGATACAGCTCCTCTCTGATGGCTTTACAAAGCCTTCTGAATCTTACAGAATGGCACACCTCTCAACTGTCTCTCTCCAGCTCTTGTGAAAACTATCTTTCAACAATGCGATAGAGTGATACTCTTTTGAGAAGCAGCAAAGAATATCCCGGCGTGCTGCTATATTATATTTATATATTATTGCTGAACCATCCCTAGATGGAAGTTCCCATCCACATACAGAAATTCCACTTGGTATGCTTCAAACACCCTCTTTTATAAGCTTGATTCTAAGGGAAGACATTCTTACAGAATTCTCAATGCGAATCACTTTTTCTTAACTCCCAAATAATATTTATTCATGAATGCAAGACACCTCAACACCCTCAGATAACTGCAAAGCAGATGCCAAAATCACCATCATAACCAGGTTTCCGTACAAACAGTAATGAACTATTTGGCTTGTAGAAAAATTATACATTAGCTAGTACACAAAATAACAACTTCAAAGTTATATCCATGAAGCTCTTACCTAAAGGGAAAATATATGTATATTTTATTTTTTAATATTAAACATTCACAGAATGTTTATTAAGACAAATACACAGCCTCATCAAGATGAAAGAGTTGGGAATTTTTTAAATTAAAAATAAAAACATAATGTTAACAAGACTTAATGGCATAATTAAATATTTACAATACGTCTATGAAAAACTCTTTTAATACCTAGATAGCTAAATAGATCTTTCTCTATGAAACAACATCAGTTACCAAAATTTTGTTCTGCATCAGTTGACTTAATCAAAATGGACGTTTTTATGCTCTCTTACAGGTTCTGTCTTCTTCATACATAAATAATACTTATTTCTTCCAAATCAGCTGGCTAAGCCAGATAAAGCGTACAGAAATAGATGCTGCACCAGATTTTGGCTATATTAGGGATCATAGTTCTCCTAACAGAGACTTGAAACATACTGCTTTCTATGCAAACCTTCTTACTTTTTTTTATATTATGCAATTTGAAGTCCATGCCAAATGGAAAATCAAATAGAAAAATTATTTCATACTTCCTAATGTTGTAGAGTTATTTACAAGACAGGTCCTACAAGAAGACTACAGCTACTTTGTTCCAGCTGGTAGCACAGACAACAATCAGTGAGGCTAGGATTAACTGCCATGGTGAAATCTAACTATCAGCTTTGCTTGCTTTTTTATAGCTAGATCAATGATGAGATTTGTGATCATTCTTTAAAATATTCCATGATGCTTAAGTTGGCCTTCTCAGCTGTTGCCACAATTAGATCTTGCGGGCATTGTGATCATCAATCACTTCAGATTCATTACAGAAAGATCCATTCACAGACACGTCTTTAGACAAAAAGGCATGTAGAAATAGCAGCTGAGCTCTGTAACTCTTGATGTCTTCATTCGGGAAGCTTTTTAAAAATTACTTTAAAATGTTTTGAAATTTAGATGAAAATAGATGAGAAAACAGTAAAAAAAAAAGTAATTGCTGGAAGTCCCTGAAATGTTAATCAGAGTTTTAAATTACTTGATCCATTCAACCCAAGGATGACTACCACATTCATGTTTCTCCTGCTTCTTTTGGAAAAAGGTCTGATGGCCAATGCTTCTCAATGAAAAAAAAAAATCTTCCTGAAGCTGTAAATGAAGAGCTTTGTCTTCACTGATCATTACAAGGAGGGAGACATGAGCATGGGTTTTACAATAAGAGCATCAGAAGGATTCAAGCCACCAAACTATACACTCTTACTGGCACTTTTTTTCTCTTGGAACATGACAGAAGCATTATACTAACCTGATCTTTTTATTTAGCTCTGACTTTACTGATTGCCAAAGTGGTAAGCACAATAGCTTGACATATCCCCCAGAACTGTTTAAGCAGCCTGTTCAGCAATGCCTGAACATAAGTTTCACTGTCACTTACACAGCCTTTGCAAAAAGAGAAAAGAACCGTGACAACAGAGTGTGCCTCATTCTTTCCTCTCAACTGTAATGACATTCTATTAAGAGGATGGCATCAGAGTCCATCTTTAAATTATTGGTCCCTGGCTTGATCTTTAATTTGATTAGTTTTAAATCCCAAAGGTTTAAACTGAATCCTGTGCTTTTGCAAAAGCAGAGTGATGCTAGATTGCTGTATTAAACACAGATGTTGCTGATCTGCACAGTGATCCTGAAATCATGTTTTTCATTTCTTGTTCAAAAACTAGTGTGATCTCTAAACAGCTGCTTTGTTGAGACCCACAGGTAACTCCACTTCATTTTGAGAGAAATAATTCCTATATATAGTGTCCATATGTTCCTTTTCTTTCAAAAGCTTAGTGGAAAATAGGTAAACAAACAAAAAATCTCACTTCAAGCTACAATTTATCGGCTATGCCATGCTCCTATACAGATGCTAGAAAGTATTCTGTGAAGACCACAAAGTAGAATCCCACAGTAGTATGAAGTTGGTAACAGGGGTCAAAAATCTCTCAATTTACCATTGACCTTTAGGTGTCAAAGCCAATAGTGCTTATCTGTGTTTAAAGCCTGGCACATGAGGAAGTACTCTGCAATATGGGGGCCTTCATGTGGGAGTTCAGATTTTCAACATGTTTTCAGACGAGCAGTGAGAAAGTAGTAATGGATTGAAATAATTCACATTTGCATTACAAAAATAACAATAGCTCGAAGACTGTGAACAACAAGCATTTGAAGAAATGAGGTCAGAAATCTTATCATTCTGAGTTAAAGATTACCTTCTCTATTTTTCTCCAGTACATTGCCACACAAATTGCAAGATAGTATTTATTTCATTCTTAGACAAGTACAAAAGAGGCTCCTATCTATTCCCCCAGTTCAAGTTGCAGCTCCTACAGTATTTGATTTCATTTCTTCTATTACTTTTTTACAATTTTTGCTTGATTTGATTCTTGTACTTGTGCCTTGTCAGAATACCATAAAAAATCTGTTCAGTTTAGGATGTGGCAAAAAAACTTTGAGGTGCCTGACGTTCGATCCTAGCTAAATTGGTAAGTGATAAGTTAGGAGATTTAATCTCAGTGCCCGTATGTCACATCTCAAAACCAGGCCACGCTGTGGCATGAATGGCAGGTGCCTCTCAGCACAGCTCCAGATTGACATATTGGAATGGCTTTGGGAGCTTACTCATCTTTTATCACTGGTGGAAACATTCATACCTCGGATATCTCCTAAGAAAAAACAGCATTTTCAAATCAAAGGATACTTATAGACAACTATGAAATCAGCTTTTTCTTAGAGTCAGTGATCTATGTGTAAAGATTGTTTTTACCTGAGACAGTATCCTATATAATAGGGACAGCTTCCATCTAGCGGTTTCTGGTCCCATAGGTATGAGAATAGAACACAGACAGGCAAGAACGGTACAGGGTGCAGACTTCCATCTAATTATTAAGGGCTTTTTTATATCTTTATATCTTTTTTTTCCCTATTAAATATGTTCTTATCTACACTTGAGACTTTTGTAAGACAGTAAAACACTATGTACAGCACACAGCTACTCAAATGCCACGTTTGAATATCTCTATGCACCGTTCTAAAACTGGTTGTAAAAATTATCTCAAAAATTCAGGAGAGAAAACTAACCGCGAAAGCACATAATCAAGTTCCTAACAATGTATGAGCAGTAGAAAGACAGATGTTTTTTCATTTAGGGGATACATACTACTATTGAATAAAATTAACCTGTGCCTATATAGTCTGTTTTAATTCTTGTGCACCATAACAGTACCTATTGCAGAGAATCATAGTCCAGAGGTACAGATCCTTTCATTTACTGCCATATACTTGTTTGATCGTGCTGAATCCTCCCGATGGGACTCAATGCTATTCTATTTCCTCATCACACACAGTTTTAGACCAAATCCCACGTTTTCCTTTCACAAACAAATGGAATGTATTGTAGTGCATCCTAAGTCCCCAGGTTTCCACCACGATCTTCTGCAGCTTCAAAAGCTCTGTATGGCCACCTAGTTATCCCATCTCCAACTCACCCTCAGATAACTCTTACTGAAACAGCCATTTGCTAAGGCTGGGGTCACAAAAGAAAGTTTGCTGTTCTCTAAACCCCATCTTATTCCAGAATGGAAACATTTTGTGCCCAGAAATACCATCTTAAATAAACTTTTGTGGGGAGTCTAAATGCACTACTTGCAATCACATTATGAAGAAATGCATTCCAGTTGAAAGAACTTTTCTTAAGGTTTTTCCCCCCCCACAAGTGTGTCCTGACAACTTTACAAGGAATGAAACAGCTGTTATAAGTAAAAGACTATGAAATACCATGGCCATGGCATTAGTAATCTGATACATAGCTGCATGATTAGGAAGGCTATATCATTAGCTCATTGCACTGCACAAAAACTTGCCAGTGGTCTTTGTTCCTTCTTTAGGTGATTAAAAGAACAGAAGTTCTTTAATTCTAGCTTTTCTGACAGGAGGATTTAAAGGCAGGATAGCTGTAAAGAGATATTACAAGATCTGATACGATGGATGAAGATAAACTAGAATGTGACAATATGAAATACCTTTGAAGTTTAAAAGAAAATTATTTTAACAGAAACTTTTTCTCTGTTATTTTTTTTTCTACAAATAATGAAGCAATGTAGTAGAAAAGTTATGAAAATTTAAAAAAAAAAAGCCCACATGTCGTAGCTCATATGATTAGTGGGTCAGATTCTGTTACGCTGTTGCCTCATGGTGAGCTGGTTTCCCGAGCCATGCAGCACCCCTGTAAGCTGTGTAACCCTGCTAGACAGAACTAATCACAAAAAAGGAGAGGTCTTCGTACTCTATTGTGTACAAACTGCCACCATTTAAATTACCACAGCTTTGATGAGCTCTGATATGCACTGAGATTGAAACGAGAGCTAAGATTTCTACAATATTGTAGATCCCAGTTTTAACCTCGGCTCTAGCCCTGTGACACAGTTCCGTATTTCACATTGTTTCGCAGAGACTGAGTTTTTTTCTTCTGTTTCTTTGTTTCTATTTTACCCTTTCCTTCTACAAACTTCCTGCTGAATGAAATCTGATGTTGCCGTCTTGTTTCCTTAAACCTCCTAAGAAACTGTGTCCAACCCATGCAGCGCTTTCAGGAATTCCAGCAGCTGCTCAGCTCCATTACAAAAGCACTTGCAGATGTAATTTTTCACCGGTTCTCTGTGAGCTCAGCTGTACAGGAGGAGATGGGTTAGAGCTATTCCGGTGGAAAACGAAGCAGTGACTGCCTGGAAGAAGCTGACTATGTGGATAATGATCATCTCTGATATTTCTTCATCATTCCTGGAGAGCACAGCTATCAATTCGTGCCTAATCTAGACAGTATATTTCTAACATAAAGTCCCCATATAGCTGGAAATGACAACTGCGAAAGCTGATTTACCCAAGCTGCTCCGCTAGTTCCTATTCCATGACAGAACAGCTAATATGCTGACAGACAGACAGTTTAAGGCTGAGCTGTTACTTGATCTCATTATGTGCCAACTGATGCAAGTTAGCAAGCAAAGTAGTAAATCGTCATGCAGACAAACAAAACTTTTGCAACAGCTAGTAGACATAGTCGCAAGCTAAAGCAAATAAACTTTCATTCTTCTGTATTCTTGAAAAGTAGCTTAGAAGTTGACCGGTGACACTATAGCTTCTCTTGAAATAATTTAAATCAAAGCTGCTATACCAGTGAAACACTTTGAAGAACAGCACTTTGCTAGTTTTCATGTATGTTTAAATTCAAAATTCTTAGTGATTGATTAGACTCAGTTATATCTAGGTCAACATGTTCTAATACAGATGTAGCCATTTGCCTGAGAAGTGCTTGGAGTGACATTTATTCCTGATTCTCGTGCAAAAAACCAAGATGGTCTGACTCCGTTCCCGTCCAGACAAAGCAAAGCAGAACTAGATTTTTGCGATGAAGCATCAGCAATAATGCCATAGACTGTCAAAGTCTGTGGGATGATTTCACAGAAGCAGTGCTGTCTTAGTTCATCCATGAGACAGTCAGTTCTATCTGAGACTTGTAATCTCAGAGCAGCAGAAAAAGTAGAAGAGGTCTCTATTTGAATAATACGGGGGGTGCCTGTATTTATATATATGCCTTCCCAACATGATACAATTTTCAACAAAACTGTTTGGTTTCAGATACAGCGTATTCTGCAGTATTGAATTAACAACAAGAAGTAAAAAATAAGAAACCAAATCAGTGTAAATCCTGGAAAACAAATAAAATATTTACCATTTTATTTTTCCCTGCACATTTCATTGACTTTGAAAGTCAATTCTTTTTCCTGGCTTCATTTTGACACTTCATTAGCCAGTGGGTCATCACCTTTTGCTCCACTGAGTAGTGGTTATTTTTCATGCCAACACAGATAGAGGATTCAGACCTGATTTGTATTGCAGGTAATAAATGGTAATTATCTGCACCTTTTTTTCTGATGTGAATCACTATCTCTGAATTGGAGGAACTAAATCTTTGTAACTTTGATGGCAGTGGATTAGAGTATAACCAGTCTTTCTCTGGTACACTTACTGGTGCATAGACTTAGAGGTCATGCATTCAATTTTGTGTAATTACTGTCAGTTTAATGATGAAGATGAAAGAAGATAGTGTATACTTAATCAAGCAGATAAGCATATGAAGCTTCTGCATTAAAGATTTAATGGAACAATAGACACAGAACTGGAAAACGGACAGTGGGCACAACATGTCCTTCTGTGGCTGTTCGTGCTTTACTCAGAATGGTCAGGACAATGCAGTAAATGCTTTCTTCTTTTTCCTCCATCCTTTTTCTGAAGATACCATAATGAAAATCAAGTAAGTAGAAGGCCAAGAACTACTTCAAGAAATGTAGTTAAATTTCACAATTTTCCTTACAGAAGGAATACCTATTGTGAAAGGTGCCAGAGTAGATGCAATGAGTCTGAAATTACCCATAGAACAGAAAACATTGACACAACAGCATAAGTTTGTTTTCTGTGACTGTAATGGTATCACAAGTAGAAATGAAATCTGCCGTAGCCCATATACTAAAATTCACAACTTTTATTATATTTATCTTCATAAAATTGGTGACCACTGTGGTGTCTACAGTGTGCAAAATTCTATATTTCCTCATACTTGAAAGGACCACAGCCTTAGGACTGGTTCTTACTGGAGCAAGAGGCTCAGCACAGGTGTCACATCTAAACCCACTCAGGCTGACTGTCCCTTTTATGTCATGTGTCCCAGTGGACTTTTCCTGGCCATACTTTACCTGCATTATCATGCTCTGTGGGAAACAGAGCAAGCAGAGCGGCTTGCCAGAGTAAAAGCACTTGGTCAGGGCGTCTTGTAATACAGCTACTACAATGCTACCAAGAAAATGATAGGGCCACAAAGTTTTCCTATGAAAGGAGACAGCAAGAAGCAGAAATGTATCTTTCTGTAGATGTGTATTAAGAGAAAATAGTGATGACTATTGAAAGACATCACACAGTTATTCAGCTCCAGCTAAGATTCTGATCTAAGATATATGACCTCAAACCAGGATTAGACTCCTAAACTGAGGAGGAATTTAAGTTTTAATATACATCTTCCTCTTCATCACAATGATGTTCTTTCTTTGTGCTGACTATTGTAAACTCCACTTCCTAATTCCCTTCACTGCACAGGAGCAGAGGTACTTACCTCAGAGCTGTTGATATCACACCATGGGGTTAAAACATACCAAGACAGTCTGTGTATCCAGCTCTAAGGTCACAAACAAGGTTATAGCACAGCAGCAAACTGGTCCCAGGTCTCTTGAATCACAGGCTGTGTCCCACTTGCTGGCCTATTTATCCATCAGAAAGCAGCACTGGTAAAGAGCAATGAGTCTCAATTTAACTGGATCCTGAAGATTACTATATATTCTAGTTTGTACAGATTAGGTCACTAAAATGGTGATGGCAATTCTCAGCTGTATTTGAATATATGAACTGGAAATGTAAAGTTCTGTCACTCATTCTACAAGCTCATGAAATTTCAAGGGGATACAGTTCTAATTACCTCTCATATCCAATTTGCCAAGATAAGTAATAATTTCTACTCTTCTATTAAATGCAGATGTAAGGAGCATGTCAAACAGCTCAAGAGTACAGTGCTCCCCAGATGCTACACCTGTTTCTCATATATCATTTTCCTCTGTTTCATCGCTTGTGTTTACCAGAAGGTTATGAATAGCTAAGCTTTGCCACCAGGGAAGGTCATCTCTGAATGATCCTTATTACTTATTACTATTATTTACTTACATTTTATTAATGGTCCACAGGCTCTACTCAGGCTCTAACTTGGCTAAACATTATAGAAACATATGGTGAATGTCCCCTGCTGAACATTCTAAGCAGAGAAACAGATAATTGGGTGGAAAATGCTATACTGGAATGATTATGAAAACTGGGTGACATATTAGTTCCATTTTTTCTACCTATCCTTACTTTTAAATATTTGTCCACAAATCCAAATTTTCGGTCTTAATTCTGTTGGCATCTAAGCTATAATGAGGTTTAAAATATAAAAAGAAAAAAAGAAAAAAATAGGGATTAGGATGATAAAAGAGAAGTTCAGTGAACCACTGACAATGTAAACAGGAGATGAATTGCTTTGGACTTCTTGAATCCCTTGGGAAGGAGCTCCTACCACTGTTCTTGATGAAGTTACACAAAAGCGTGTTGACACATTTATTTATACAGAAACAATGGGTCTCTTGTCCTATTATTAGAAACAGTTTCAGCCATAAATTCTCCCTGGATTTTGGACTCATCAACTTCCCCACAGATATAGCGGGCTTCAGGTCTGATGTCAAGATTCAGAGTCATCTTCTAAAAAAGAGACTTAGTTGAATAAAGTCTGCGTTAGATCAAAAGTCCAGGGGCTTTGTAGTCACCATCAGTTTGTTCAGACCAATGAACAGGACCTGAAAAACAGTTCTGTGAAGAAGAGTGCTGCTGTAGAATACAGTATTTAGAGCAGTATTAGGGTTTTTTTGTTGCATCTGGTTAGAGCCTCTAAAAGCAGTGGGACTGAAATCCCAGAGATAACTGAAGGCAAACAATGGAAAGGTACACTGTAGTTTTTCTAAACATCAAATAATTGTAAGATAAGCCTTAGTAAAATATCTCACTGTGTCATTTCTATTTCTGAGTGCAATTCTTCACCTTCTGCCACGATGTCTCTGTTTACCAGTATAGCACGAGTGGTTAAATATCTCTTGTCTGCAACATCTGTTAAGAACTGGAGGGGTTTCAGACTGTGAACTGTAAAACTCTGATAACAAGACAGTAAGCCTGGCCCAGTGACCCAAAACAAAGGAAGCAATGGATGTAAAAGGGTAATGCTGGGAGAAAGAAGGAAAGTTCTGAATTAACCTAGGATGATTATGTGTTCTGACAGAATGAAGTAACTCCTACTTGCTATACATGGCAGCAGAATGGAACAAAAACAGATGTAGACTTCGCATGCAGTAGGTAATAGAGTATCTTCTCTCATACATGAGTAAGTAGAGCTGCTAGAATAAATTCTGTCAACAGCCACTAAAAATAATAGTAATTAGACATATATTTAATGTACCAGATTTAATACATATCCTTATGGAAAATTCCATAAAGGTATAGCATAAAATCACAAACGAGTATGCACACTTTCTGTAAGATGTTTTGTTATGCTTATCTACAGCATATATTATTGTTATTATCCCTATCACAGCAGCTCCTGGTGCAGCTTTGTACCATCCACATATCATTTCTATTAAAAGCTATGGAATAGCTGTATAAAGAAGGGGTTGATTTGTTTTAATCTTCCAGTGCCCCTGCTGGCTCTCCCGATTCATACCCCTTATAGCTAGAACCAACAGAAGCTGTAACCCACATATCACTGGGTTCCCCTGGACAGGGATCTCTGCCTTCTCCCAGCAGGATGATTACTTGTCTACCTTTGATCACTCACTTTCACTGGAGTCTGCTGGTGCTGTCGAACAAATTTATGTTACCTTGTAGTACTAACAGCAGTAGGTCCCCAGCTCAGGCACCTCCCTGACCTCTGATAATTTCACCACAGTGAAATGGAAGGCAAACAAAAAACTATGCAAACAAAAAACTAGACAAGCAACATAAACACATCTCTAGTGATTGACCACAGAACCCTTACTGCTCTTACAGCAGGCCTTCACGTTGCCACTGCTACACAGATATTAGCCTTACCTGAAAGCAAGATTTACACGACATGGTTTAATATCTGCATGTTGATAGTCTTCTCTACACACTTGTAAGTGCATTACAATCACCTTAGATGGCCTGTGCAAGGCTTGGCCAAACTCACTCAGCAAAAAAAAGATCAGTAGGATCCAAAGAAACAAGTACTGCTTTCACTGGTCACCTAGGGAGTTCAAGGGTTTTAAGGCAGATCTAGTAAAGACATATTGGCAACAGGTTTCAATGCAGCTAAGTGCTCTAAGAACAGGACAGTCAATAGCACTGCATCCTCAAGCAAACTTAGACTATTCACACCATTTTCCTGATGACACCCAGTAACACTGGAAGTCCTTGCTCTTAATGATATCTGCCACTCAGAGTCATTCTAAGGTCAGGACGTTGCTGCTCATTTTTCAGCCTCTGAGTTAACAACAAAGTACCACCAAGCACTGAGATGGGTCAGGCTCATGGCAGTGAAATCCCAGACTCCTGTGCCTGTGTCTCTCTCTCACAATCACTATCGCTTTCCCCAGAGATTGCTAATGCCAAATACAGCCACTACATATGCATACTACATTGCATACACTACTACACTGCATATAACCTATGTGAACACACACGCCTTCACGTTCTTAGACTTGGCTTCCTGGCTAATGGCTCCCTCCTGGCTTTGAGGACTAAACTTCACTGAAAGGCCTATGGAAAACCCCAAGCACTTACAGTTCTTGCTATTATCCTGTATTTGAGGACCCCAAAAAAGTAGCAATACATTTGAAAGGTAATCTTCTGCTGTTTCTTCCGCAGTGCCTTGCCAATATACCCCATGCTGAATTTGCATGGTCTACAATGGCAGGCAAAGAGCAGTTCAGTCTCAAGTCCATTCAGCCTTGAACCTTTCTTCAAAAATTGCAAAGTTGCTGATGTCTCTGCAAACCATTGGGACTCTCACATTCTTCACTAAACAGTTTCCCATAAGGCATCAAAGGAATATTTGACTGCTGATGATTCAATCCACGATCAGATAGACTTGGCAAGCCAGTTAGGAAAAGATAAAGATCAAGCTGAACATCATCTATCCAGCATTCAGGACCCTCTTTCTTCACCCTCATCGATGAAGAAAGAAAGTCACTCACTAAGGTGTGACTTGATGCTCAAGGACAGCGTTGGCTGCAGTGACCATGCACTGGTGGAGTTCAAGATCCTTAGGGCAGCAAGCAAGGTGCACAGCAAGCTCACTACCCTGGACTTCAGGAAAGCAGACTTTGGCCTCCTCAGGTATCTGCTTGGAAGAGTACCATGGGATAAAGCCCCGGAAAGAAGTAGGGCCCAGGGAAGTTGGTTAATATTCAAGGATCACCTCCTCCAAGCTCAGGAGTGATGCTTCCCAACAAAGAGAAAGTTGGGCAAAAACGCCAGAAGGCCTGCACGGATGAAGAATGAGCTCTTGGACAAACTCAAACACAAAATGGAAGGCTACAGAGGATGGAAGCAAGGACAGGTAGCCTGGGAGGAATACAGAGAAGTTGTCTGAGCAGCCAGGGATCAGGTTAGGAAAGCTAAAGCCCTGATAGAGTTAAATCTGGCCAGGGACATCAATGACAATAAGAAAATCTTCTACAGCTATATCAGTGATAAAAGGCGACTAGGGAAAATGTGGGCCCTCTCTGGAAGGAAACAGGAGACCTGGCTACCTGGGATATGGACAAGTCTGTGGTACTTAACGACTTTTTTGCCTCAGTCTTCACCAGCAAGTGCTCCAGCCACACCGCCCAAGTCACAGAAGGCAAAAGCAGGGACTGGGAGAATGAAGAACCACCCACTGCAGGAGAAGATCAGGTTCGAGACCATCTGAGGAACGTGAAAGTGCACAAATCCATGGCAACTGACGAGATTCATCCACAGGTTGTGAGGGAACTACATCCACTGGTGGATGAAGTTGCCAAGCCACTATCCAACATATCTTGAGAACCTGTGGCAGTCCAGTGGGGATCCCAGTGACTGGAAACAGAGAAACATAACCTCCATTTTTAAGAAGAGAAAAAAGGAAGACTGTATTGTCCTGAAGTATCTTTTAATATTGTTGTAACAAATAGACCTGAAACACTGCAAAATTTGAAAGCTGTTTTTTTCCATTTTACACACTCTTAGAGGTCCTTTCTGCCATTAGCCTTAACGTCCGCTGTGATTATGTGGTGTTTCTGTATCTTGTACAAAATGTGTGGCTTGGAGCAAAAATATTGTAGTATGTCAAACAAAACAAGTTTAGTACCAATTAGCTGCACTAATTGGAATGACAGTGACATTCTGCACTACACTTAAGAGTGGATATACCTTACAGACAAGAAGCCTGACATTTGACTGAGATTCCCTATTTAGACTTATTATATTGTTTAGAAATCAAACCCCTAAAATCGAAAGCACAGGATTCAAAATATACTAGCACAGTCATAGTATTTTAAAAATGTCTTAAACCTTTTTACAAAAGAAATTTTGATTATAGAAGGACCTTGACAAAGTAGTTGTCTCCCTACTCTTTGAAAGAAGGATCTCCTTTTGTTCAACAACATTAATGTAAAAAAAGAAAAACACATTACTGACAAACCCAAACATGTTTCCTTTGATTCTACCTTGAAATTTACTTTTATTTTATAACATCCTCTGTAATTATTTTATAATTAACATCTACAACCTCCTCATCTCAGGGAGATAAGAATAAGACTAGGTATAAAACTGTTGCTTAGTCTTCTGGTAAGACTAAGTGTCAGGTCCAGTGGAATTTTTGTAGTGTGGACACTCGTTCACTAAAAAAATCAATCAACATTAGCAAGAACTGTGTAAGAAAGAAATAAATCCAGAAGAAATAACAGTCGATAATAACTATTAACTGGATTAAAAGCTGCTTTGGGATGGAGGTCACTCCACAGGTAGAAAACAGAACCCATTCTGGATAAAAGAACATTTTCAAAAGTCAGAATTTTGGGAACAAAACTCTGTGATTCTTAGTCAACTCTGGACAGCAATCATAGACTGCATTTCTGAAGAAATCTCTGAAACAGATGCCTCAACTGTGATACAACAACTGACTTAGATGAATAGCTGCAATACCTTTGGCTTTAAACAGGCATCTTGTGTACGGATTTTTCCCCCAACGTAATTCCCTAAGCATCAAAAACTGAGAACAAAAATCAACATGCCTAAAATGAGGATGTTTAAAATTCAGATCTCAATCTTTCTGCACTTTCTCCTTTCCCTAGCAATTAAACAGGATAAATGTTTAATTAAGAAATGTTAAAAAAAAGCATACTCCACAAAGCTAAGGACATAAAAAACTTACAATGACAAAGAAGTTCAGAGTATGTCTGCCACGTTAGTTCACCAATGATTAAATTGGTTTAAATATTAGCTATAGTCAGAGCTGTGCAAAATAGACTTTGTCTTTTAGAAATAACACAGAACTTTTCAATTTCATAGAATTCTGCACTGCCTCAGTTATGGGCTTCATCTGCAGTGCTGATTAAGTAGATTTTTGCATCAAAAATGCAAATGTATACATATTTTTGATGCAAAACACTC
The DNA here is from genome assembly GCA_028565335.1 of Limnodromus scolopaceus. Classification (NCBI taxonomy): domain Eukaryota; kingdom Metazoa; phylum Chordata; class Aves; order Charadriiformes; family Scolopacidae; genus Limnodromus; species Limnodromus scolopaceus. Next base: position 19,185,411 of record JAOXNO010000063.1, read on the forward strand.
TTTGCTTGAATGCTGTTACGTCTGCTGTGATACCGGCCTGTTTGTGCTCAACAAATTTTTCTGTGTTACTGAAACTTCACAGTACATTATGGGCTCAAAACAGACCCACTTGGGGATAAAGAAAACATCCTTAAAGTTATGCAAAATATTCATAACAAAATGCAAATACTGTTTACAGTTTTCAGCATCTCAGTATAGCAACTCATATTCTAAATTGCAACAAGCTAGAAGCTATATGGAAAACTTTTTAATCAGTCTCTGTGCTGTATACTTATATCGTTGTCTTGTACAACAAATGTTGCAAAAAGGCTGGGCCCAAAATTAGGTATAAAAACACTAGTTTTAGAGTAAGATAGTGGTTTTAGATACATTTAATACTGACACATTCAGAATGATATTCATTTTTACTGCAAAGATTTCCTGAGAAGGGCATTCAGCCAGACAGAGGACTGTTATCTCTGGGGGAGAAAAAACCTATAGTTAAAGGATTGGATTTTAATTCTACCGATGTTAAAATTGAACCAAAAATGAATCAGGGCCAAAATAATTATTCACATCACACACTGCTGGGTAGTTATAGATTGATGCATTTACATTTTGACAGAATAACCAATGCCTTCTGAGAAACATAAACCTCAACTTCTTTTACCCTTGCCTCACTGATGAATACAGTTCTCGTCACTGCTCACTGAGAGAGCGAACACACATCCTCTCATCCCTCCATGCGTATTTACATTGCTGTCTCCCTCCCACTAAGTGAAAAGTCCTCCACACTTAGGACACAATGTTCTGTTTCCTAGCATGCCGCATCAATAAGCTAATGACACTTCTGAGAGTCTCTCTTGTGGTCAATTCTGCCTCCTCGAGAGACGTCCATAAACCTGACTGCTTCTCTCCACTGTACCTAAGTCAAACTCACTGGTTCACAAAATGATTCTGGAGAGTGAGAAAGAGAAAACAGTCATATTGCAAGAGACCGTCAGCACATGAAGCTATATGGATGAGAACTCCACCATAATAAGATCCTTGTTCAATTCTGTGCCTCAGGTAATAGCCATTTTTCAAAGAGTAGAGATAAGTGAAGTACGTTTTAGAAGTATATACTAACACGCAGGGCTTCACTGGGGTGAAGTCTGCCTAGGTGAGTGAAGATGGCTGCTTCCATGAAAATTATGAGGCCCTAGTCTCAACATTTCAGTTTGCTGAAATTCGTTTCTTTAGAAAATTCTCCCACACGTGTTGTTGGATATTCCTTACTTTTCCAGTCTGAAAATGTATAGTGCAGATGGTCTCAGATAACTTCAATTTTCTGCTCTGCAAAGGGCAGCCACCACACTGGACACTGAAATTACATGGAGAGAGATATACTAACTGATAGAATACTGGATGAAATACATGGTGAAAGCAGATTTCAGAATTTGCTCCACGGGTGAGAAAAAATCTAAAGTTCAACAGAAACCTTTTGGTTTAAATTAAGCATCAGATCCTTATCTTTCACATCTGCTCCTTTTTAGACTCAGACACCTGCAATTGATCCCCCATGAAAGAAATCTGACTAAAATCAAAATGAAAGAAAATTATGACTGTGTTGGCACTGGATTGTACCAAAATTGCAGGCTACATCTTCATTAGAAGCAAATGCTTTATTAATGTAGGAAAGCTAGTATACTTTGTAAGGAAAATAACTTCATGAGGACAGATCTATGTTTAATACAATTTGGTTCCTTGATTATACAATGTGCTACAGCAAAAATATAGTTTTCCTGACACAGCAGAATTTACATTAAAGGCTTCCCCTGCATAACTTCATCAGTGGGACCGATACGCCTCTTACCTACCTTGATCACTGACATACATTAGCTGAAATTGGCAGGGTATACCTCTCCTCAAATGTATCAATCTGGCTGAAACTGAAAACAAATCATAGTGAAATTACTGAGCAATGACCAAAACCTGGTTTGGTGAATAATCCTAGCAGTAAGCAATACGTAAAACTAATCCTGGCATAACTCTTCAACCAGGTATTTTAATAATATGCATAAACAGATTTTATTCAAAGGCCACAATTTTATGACAGTCCAACCAAACCAAAGACATCAGAGGTAGCATTCAACAGACCTGCTTTTATACCATGCCAAGGTCTGTTTCCTTTACAATTAGTGTTTTAAATTTTGCGTCACAAGAAATTGTGCTTGACCCTCAGATTTGAGTCTGTGTGGCTCAAAGATAAGTAGCTGCAGGTCTGAATCACTTCTTGGACAACACAAGGGAACAGATCAAGAGACCTTTTATCTACTATGTGAGTGCTTTGCCAAATGCAGGAATCAAGAACACTCAAGATTTTACAGGGCAAAACACATTGTGAGCTCAAGGCAAACACAGTAACTAAATGAATGGGAGAAGGCAAGACTTCCCTGATACAGTTCACTGAAACCCATAAAAATGAAGTTTATCCTTTTTAAATTGCTCCTTTGTGTAAAAGGGATTATACTGCCTATGATTTAGTGCTTCTTTAAACGGTTGCTGCTGTAAAAGTAAGATTACAGAAATGAAATTATTTAGGAAGAAAATACAAGGACAGATGCAAAAAGCCCCCCAAAGCACCTGAAATAGTCTTTGCTGAATTACTTAACATAGCTATGTTCTTGTCCCCTTTTGTAACTTGTGTCTATGCCAGTTTATGATTATCTTATTCTCAAAAAATTCCAGTTTAAAAAAACATTGTCACCTCACTTTAACATGTACAGAAGTCTTACAATACAAAAAAAGTATTTCAGTTGCAAAGCAGTTTTTCCTGTTCCTGCATTTTTAAAAAGTTAGGTATCTAATTCCACCCTATATTTAAGAAGCATCCTTTAAATTAGCTTTACGTGTTTGTAAAGTGGCATTACAGAAACCTGTTTTGTAAGCTATGTCTGCTTGTTCACGGCATTTCTGAAGTGATTTCTTAGGAGACTACTCATAGTTATTATACGGTCCACTTTACAGAGACGTGGGCTGAATTTTGTTAGTGAAGTGTCGTGGCGGTAATGCCTAAAGATGACCACCAAATCTCAGCAGGCAAGAAAATAATGGTTATTATTTTTAAAATGCAATTCAGGCAGTTGGAACCTAGTTCTGGCTGACTGAGCGAATTAACCCCTGCCCTTTGCCCTCCCCCACACTGGCACCATTCACAGGCTGTGCAACAGCATTAACCTTATGGACAAACATGCCAGTGCCTTACACTGCAAACTGAAGGATGAGAGCTGAGCAACACCTTGTGTTAGATGATAAACTAACCACATGCTGCCAGTTCGCTCCTTTTCTTCCTTAATCTAGCAGACTTTCTCTCTGTGCTATCGATTTCCATGTTTTCTCTATGAGTCATTTGCATACTTTCATTACTTTCTGAAACACCAGTTTTCATAAATCACTTCATAACACTGTTTTATATCTATTTTGTTCTTCCTCATTATTTCTTTCCTATGCTTACTGGCATTATTTGTTACACCAAATGTTGCTTTCCAGTGTAAATCATGAAGTTCCTTGAGATATTTTTACTGGTGTGATTGAGAGCTGAGACTGACAGCTGATTATCACCGTTCCACTTCCTTTTTTTTCCCTCAATCCTTCGCTATTAAAAAGTTAGATGCTTGTCTCCCACTCACTTCAACTGGAGATAGCTCTTTTCTCCCAGCGCATACTCTGAATATCCAGTTGGGTAGGAATGCTATAATAAAGTAATTATTAAGTTATGTTGTTATGAATTACTTCAGATTACTCATTTTTGTCAAATGACTGTACTGTGCAAACATAACGCAGATGATTCAAAAAGCATTTCCATTATGTTTAGTTAAATTCACAGTAACTAGATACTTGGAAATATTTTCTCCCAAACAGAATCCATGCCTAGTTCTGGGATAAAGAATTTATAAAATACCTTTTAGCCACCTAATACTACGATTAAGCTTAACTTTAAGCTTCAGAATATGAGTATTTAAATGCAGGGAACCAGCTACTTTTAGGAACTATTGAGATGAAGAAATCAGCATATAAAGGGTATTAAAGAAAGCAACAAATTTTAATAAGTGCATATAATTTACATTATCTGTTTTTTAAACAATTTAATCATGCTTCAAGAACCAAAACTTACATAGTTAAATATTTGTGTGGGTATTTGCAGATGGTTTGGGGAAATTTTTTCCATGAAGAAACTTTGCTTTTGATAGAGAACTTATCTTTCATTAAAATTACAGATTTAGGTAACAATAATCTGACATACAGATAGGTAATGATTTCAAAGTCCACAGAAAAGCTGCAATTTATTTCATTCAGAGTATCAGCCTGAAATCAGCAGAGCCAGGCTTAATATGCACAACCTACACAGCAGCATCCAGATGACTGCCACTAGTACACAAAAGTTACAATCATACGTTAGGTAACTGCTCTAATAATACTAAACTGAAGAGCATTTTGGATGTCTGGCTTAGCATATTAACCAGACCTAAAGATCCAAATAGGAACTAATTAAGGCTCTCTATAAATTATACAAGCTACATTTTGTATCTTATCACTACCTAACAAAAAATGATGTGCTTTTGTGCCTACTAGTGCCTACTAGCTCCTCAAGTAGGATTTTGTTTCCCCCAACATCTGCATTTTAGCTGCTGGTACCAGTAGGTCATAGAGGCTATAAATTACCCTCATTACCTTAATAATCACAGGATTGCTGAATAAGCTCCATTCCATCATAACATAATCACATTCCAGCATCTGCATCAGGCTTTAAGACTTTCCTCTGCTTATGAGGAATAGTGGTCTGAGGCAATCAATACAGAAAGCATTAACATTGTGCAACATATTGTGTATGTGATAGCGACACTTGCATATCATTACAGCAGCAATACCTCGATGATAAACTTACGTGTCTAAAGTGAATCAATACAAATTTTTGCTTCAAATAACACATGCGGGTTGTAACAACAAGATGTGTTTGTTGTATTTCATCTGAGTACATTACTATTTTCAGTATTTTTTTTTTCTTTCCACTGCAATTCACTACAGGTGTTAGTGCTCAGGGAATCTAAATGGGTTTGCAGACTAACTACAGAAATCTGCTAATATCTTACCTAGGAGAAGGAAGACAAAATTAATTTGGGTCAACTTATGTAGTCAATGCAAGGAACAATTTCTTTGACAACCTTTCAAAAATGAAGCTGATAACAGCATAATCTTGTGCAAGTTTTGCTAATCTATCTTTAAAGGTGATGAAATTAAAGTTGGAGTCTAAGTTACTTGCTCTAGGATAGTAGTTGGGCTAAGAACAGAATCAAAGGACCATTACCACCAGCTTAATGCTGTACCTATATACAGGTGTCTTGCATTGCACAAAATTCCTCCAAGTTGTTCAAATTGAACTAAAAATCAACTCTAATTTCTTTTAAATTGTTCTTAACCTTTTGAGTGCAGAGAAAGCTGAAATCTGTAAACAAACTGCTGCAATAATGCCTGCCTGAGCCTGCAATGTGAAACTGTGACTCTGAGGAAGCAGCAGCTCCTTGCTCCTCAGGCAGCACCTAAGATGCCAGAGAGCATTCCCTTCCCTGGCTCTGGCTTCCTGCCCGGCTGGGACTGGTCTACAGCACCACCTCGCCTTCTACAATTCCTTCCCAAGACCTGCCCATCCAACTGCAAGGCCCTTCCTGCACCTGCCCCAAAGGCCGGGAACGGGGCTGCCTGGAAGCACAGCCCAGTGAGCAGACAGATCTGCCCGCTCAAGCTAAGCTGCTGCACCTGTGCGTCTGGGGTTTGGGTCTTCCCTTGGGTGAAACCGGGCTAAAAAGGGAAAACTACACCAGAAGAATTGAAGAGTCACCATTGTACTGATATGAATCAGTATGTATGAATCTTTCCACATCCTTCTCATTCACTACTTGTATTTTTGCCCCCGAGTGTTTCCCAGCTTTTTCTGCTTTTCATTTGATGATGAAATGTTTTACATCAACAATTTCCCTCAAAAAAGTCAAAGCTAAAAGGACACAGCTCAGAGCATTTGAAATCAGCTCTGCCTACTTTCTGGGGGGAAAAAAACCAACAAGACAGCATTATCACCGCTGTAGAAACTGTCCAACCCCACCAGTTTACACTTTTTGATTTTACACTTTTCATAAACAGAGAGTAAAATATTTATTTAGACTTAATGATGCCATGACCGCTAACTTACATTGCAACACTACTACTAAGCATTATTCCTAACTGCCAACAATATCCTGTGATGAGCTAAAATGATCTCATTATAAAATAAATAAATAAATATTTAAAATATCAATCATTATCAGTTTATTACCATGCTTCAAAAATCTTCACAAAAAAAGTTCTTCATTGGGCAGACTGCTTGGAACAGTGTAAATTCCTCTCCTCTCCCATAAATCCCACATTGGCAGAATTCCGCAGCTGGGCATCCTGCAAGCCTCATGTTAATTTCTTAGCGCTCAAGAATTTAAGCACAACTCTGGACAGTGAAATGCAATGAAGAACAACATATTCACACAAAAATATATTCAGGTGAAATCTAAGAACTCTCTTACTTTTAATTGGTTTATGCTACTGGAAATTAAACTTATTTTATTGAAGTTTGCAAGTGCATCGCCTCCAAAGAAAAAGCTGCTATGACTCTTTCAAGACCCGTCACCTAGACACAAAATAAATAAACTATATAAAATACTGTGGTACTCTCTTTTAGCTACTATTTGAAACTCATTAAACCTTCCTCAAACTATTGTTCACTGGAGTCAAAATTACAGCTGAGAGTTAAGTTTCAGGTAAAATACATATTACGTTTACACATGCATTGCCAGAGATTAACTTATGTTCTTTGCCGAACAGAATTTTGCAGTATTTCTGGAAACACAGTTTTCATTTGGCCTTTCTGTGCTACCATAGCTTTCAGAATTGGAGTGTTACAGACCAGTTTCACAATCTATTATGCCCAGTGCCAAATGGATGTAGGCAAATTTGCCTCTCCTGTGTTTCTGTTTGGTTTTAGTACCACTCATTACATGTAGTGCAAAGGCCTTTTTGCAGGTTTGTCACTACTTTTTGTGTTTGTAACCTCCTTTCTCTTCATGCAGTGAATTCAGTCATTGAATTATCCTTTTTTTTTTTTCTAGTTAGTCTTTTTTTTTAATCTGCAAATACTGCTGTTCTTTATGCTTACCGATCCTGTGCCAATTAAGTAACTTCCCTTGAATAGGTACGGAATCAAGCTGTGGTGCATTAAAAATGTTATTTCTTTAAATTTACAACTTTATTCTTAGTTTATAATACATATACCTTTGGTCAGCACTTGTTTTATCTCTTCAAAGTAATCCTTCTCCCTTTTTTAGTACTCCAGCAGATAAAGCATACTTGAGAAAGTGTGATGATTAACAATTCCTTCCACAAACAGAATAGTCTTCTGAGGCACTTCAGGGTATCTGCATCACCAAAGTGCTAAAACAGTAACAGCCTGACGTGAGTCTCTAACGCCAATGAACTGCCAGTCTCATAATTCATAGAATCATAGAATGGTTAGGGTTGGAAGGGACCTCAAAGATCATCTAGTTCCAACCCCCCTGCCATGGGCAGGGACACCTCCCACTAGAGCAGGTTGCTCAAGGCCCCATCCAGCCTGGCCTTGAATATAATATTATAAATAAATATATAAATATTTGAAATACTGAAATAATTATTCATCAAGTCATCCCTGTACTCTCAAAGACTATTTAAAAACATATATTTCTGAGTGTTGCGGGAGGAACTTCTACGGGTCCAAGGCCTGGGTACATGGGGCTGGTGTTATGTCAGTGGAGAACGAGAATGAGTTTACACCACATCTGACCAATGCCTTATTGGAACCAGGTCTTACTTAATTTTTTTGTAAAGGACTCAGGCACTTTAGAAGGCAGATCAGCACTCTCAGGGCTTTTCAGTCGTCCATGCCTCACAGATAATTTGCCCCTTAAGACTCAAAGATCAATTATTTCAATGGAAGAAAGTTGGGCACGTTGCCCTTCTGAAACCTGGTGGGCAGAGCTGGAGGCACCACCGATCCCTAATTTGGATTTTTTTTCTTAATCTTTGTTTCACATCTATTGAAAGGGATTAATTGTGGCCATTAAGCACTCATCAAATACTTCTGAGCAAATCAATTGAATGTTTTTATAATTTTACTACAGCCTAGTAATATTGACTTCCTTAAAAAAATAGTAGACAGGGGGAAGTATAACTCAAATTTACAGGATGTATCCAAAAGAAAGAAGTCTATGCGGCAGAACACCATAACTTGCTGTCAATCTGAAGTTCACATACAGGATTTCTTAAGCATGTGAGGAAGCTACAGAAATAATTACTATTGAGAAAAGTATTAATGTACCTGCTACTTGTTTCAGGACAAATTCTCCCTGCCAATCTCTCAAAGGCAAAAATATCTGAGAGGATGATGGAAATCCCAGACTCCTACACTAGAAAGTCAAGAACATTTACCTAAAAATAAGGAACAAGAATATGGTATATGTAGGACACAATTAGTATGTTTTTCTTAATCATGACAATCATAGCATTTACATTTGTAGCTGGCACATATGGACATGTTAGTCCCGTAAGACAACAAACCTCTACTGCTTCACCATATATCAAAGTGCATTTGAACTATAGTGCTGTTCATTGGAAATAAAATGGTGCCTTTCACCATCCCTTAGCATGTCTTTGCCACATACAAAAAGTTACTTAAGGAGTGTTACATCAACATGGCTGATCATATTCATTAGAATCCCATTCAATTAGAATCATAAGTACTTAATGCAGAAATTCAGTTCTCTCTCTCTATATACTGTTGGGCAGTTCAGTCTGTTATGGCGACATCATTAAGTTGTTTAAGGTGCAATATGCAGTTTTGAAAGTAAAAGTCTGTCAAGTTTCTATTCTATTAAGACCATTTTGTGACCAAGTGAAGCAAGTAATTTGGAAAACACCAATAACAGCTGTCTAATTATATGTCTGTCTTAAAAAGTCTATATTGGAATCCAGCAACTTAGAATAATATGGACCCATGTAACTCTTTTAGTGATTCCTTTTTACTGTTATTGTTGTAAAAATAAAATGGTATCATCATGATTTAAAGTTGGGGTTTTTTAATTATATAATTTTTGGATAATTTTAAAGTCCTTCATTGGAATAGATCCCCAAATTCAAGTCAAATACACTTGACACTTTTGAGGAAAAAAAAAAGAAATCCATAAAATGTGAGTAAGCTAGAAGGGAAAGCAGTTTCAACACGATAATTTTATATAACAGTAACAGATTTTGAGGTGATGGTACTCAATAGGTAATAATCATTATAAAAAAGCAAAACATTGGCGCACCTAGCAAAATCATATTATTTATATCTTTATTACAGTTTTCAGAATACATGGATTAACAATGGCCAGGCTGTGATTTCATCAAATTCCTATTTTAAACATTACATACAAACACAAAGCTGTTTAAAAAATAGAAATGCATGACTTTTGTCACTTTTTTTTTGTTGGGTTTTTTTTTTTTTTGGCATCAGGAATCATATGACTTCCAAAAGTGAAACCAAATGGTGCATGATAGCAGACTGACTGAACAGTAATAGATTATTGTTCACATCCTGTGGCATATGTATCACCTCAAACAGTGCTAAAAGAAGCACTACGAGAACACAGCTTTCTCCTTTAACATTCTTCTAATGACACCAGTGGGTGCTGAGTGACAGCTTGCAGGACCGCAGAATTCACAGGCTTACACAACTCCCTTTCTTGTGCACAGAAGCAATATGTGATCTGAAATAGAGACACCTGAAGCTGAGGGATTTGGCTTTATCTGCTTTGATTATTTTTTTATTTACATTTTGTATGCATGCGTGGGCGTGTGTGTAGATACTGCAGAAGAAAAGATGTAGAGGTTTCTTACAATGCTTATTTTAAAATGAGTAACTTGTAAATACAGTATGGCACATAAGAGGTGGGCTTTACATTGCTTTATCGTTTAGCATTTGTTATGCCTGACCTCTCAGCAATTTGAAGGCAAACATTAAGGTATAATTCAGCCAAGCATTTGTTTAATGGACAAGAAGCCATTTACATATATAGGTAAGTTTGCTCCCACATTAACTATTCCCAGCTTTAAATATTTACTAGCTATATCATTCTCAATATAGGAAGTACTAAATTCACCCATCAAAGCAGGATTTGCCTCAGGGATGCAAAAGCTGAACATTGCAAAGTTTTCTTAATGAAAGCTGTAGGAGGATTTCCAGACCCAAACTTAAAACTCAGCCAGATTCTCAGAGTTTTGCAAACCATTTGTATATTGTGGGATGAATTTAAAGTAGGTCACTGATGAATTGTGGTTTGGATAGAAACCATGAAAACATTACGTTTTTTACAGCATTTGTCTGAGGTAGTACATATACCACACACAAAAATGCAAAAATATACAGATATCCATAGCTATTTGCATGTTACAGAAAGGAACAATGGGAATGCTTTCATTTGTATCTTAATTTTCAAGAAAGAACAGATAATTTTAGATAACATTCTTCATATTGACCATGGTTGTCTAAAACCAGAACAAATTATGTAATAGTATTTCTGGCAATACTTCCTGAAGCTCTTCGTCAATGCCCTCTCAGGCACTAATTTTGTTTTGGCTTTAGCATCACTTCATAATATGATTAACACTTAAACCAAACATCACTTATGTGCTGGGAAAGGGTATTTGTTGAATCACAAACAAACATACATGACAAACCATGTTGCACTTTTTTCTCAGTAACCGCATAAAACTTGAGCAAAAAATGTCTAGTGTCTTTACATTTCTGATCTGTACAGCCAGTAGTTAAGCAACAGAGATGTATATTTGTATATGATTTAAGCATTTCATTCCCATGTCAATTTGTCAATTGCAAATTTAGCTCAATTCATTGCAAAGGTAAGTTTATCTTCCTCTTAAATAAACTAAGAAATGTAAACAGTGTAACATCATTAAAAAAAATAAAAATCTCTTCAGTACTTGTAACTGGTAAAATGTGAATGCAAACAGATGTGCTGGTATATTGGTAACGTAATGTCTCAGAGGACATATAGTGAAACATAATTAGCAAGAAATTTATGTATGAACCCTCCAGCGATTTTCTTTCTGGGATTACATTGAGTACAAATATAATTTAAATGATATATTTCATTTTTTAAAATTAGAAAATAAGGCAAGTGCATTTCTGAAAAAGGTGCTACTCTTCTACACTTCTAGATAAACATGTGACACCTCTGAAAATTAGATCAATAATAAAAACATTAAAAATATCTGCAATTTAATATAGACTGAAAAACTATCAAAAGACAAAGTGACCAGCATCAATTTCAGAAAATATTTTAGACTTCATAAATACGAGCACCCTATATTTACATAAATTATCTTCTAAACTAGTTTTCCTTTGAAAGACACTTTTGTTCTAACAGATATGTCCATTAAATTATATAAATGTTTCAAATACGAAAAAAGATAGTAGTAAAATAGAAGTATCAGATGATGTTGTTATGTTGGATTTGCTTTTTTTTTCTCCTAAGATTTGGTTCTTGAAAATCTGTAGTCAGCTTTCACAGAGCTTTAAAAAAAAATATAACCCATGGAAATGAAAAACTCGTGCACTAATAATTACTGCTACAGTGTAAAGATTCTGTTGTGAGCTTTTGAGTTTTTACATATCAAGATTATACCAATACTTGTAAATCCCAGCAAAACACTAAATTTAAAATTTGAATTCTAATACACTGTTGATTGTAGTACAAATTTATATAGACATTATGAACCTAATCCTTTTAAACTGGCTTTGTACACTAAGCATGTTTTTATAACTGTAAATTTAATAGTTCCATTTTAAAAAGTTAAACTTCAATACAAGGTTGATGTTCACCTTAGACGAAACAGGACGTAATTCTTTGTATCTCTTACTGATAAGCAGGGAGACAGAATCCTGTTGCATGCATTATTTTTCCTGAAGTACCATACAACTCTTTAGTTTGTTACTAAAACCACAAAAAATCCCAAACAGTTTAGGGAGAGTATTAGTTGACAGCACACATTGCACTAGGCTTCAGTTGTATTCCTATGTTTAGAGATATAGCAACGGGCAAAACCCCTGTTTCCTCTGAAGACAGTTAAAAAAAAAAATTATTTCAATACTAGATTGAAAAGGAACTGTAACTTTTCTTACAATAATTGGATATTGATCAGTGTAGTTTGAAATCGTGAGAATTTATCCCAGACTAGTCAGAGAGTCTTAAGAGTATCTTACCAGAGAAGCAAAAAGAACCTACTGTACAAAGATGCTTGGCTCAAGCAGTAGTGCAAAGTTACACTGCCCCATATTGAATGCTCCTCTAGAGATAGCAGTTTGTGCACAGAACACAATGTGACACCTTACCTTCCAAATATTCTTTATCTAACTTTAAAATCAAAAGTTCCCCATAACACCAGGCAATAAAAGTATTCATAATAATTCATCAATCAGTGAAAAGCAATAATAATTTGAGAACAAGTGCCATTTACTACATTGTATCCTGTGTTTTTAAAGATCATAGCTGAGCAACGTATGAGCAGTTCCACTGGAACTCCCATTTAAAATCCTCTATCCCATCCAGATAAAGAATGAACCTTTAGGAAAAAGGATGGTGAAAATTGACCTGAACACCAAACAGACTGTACATTCAACTAGAGTCTGGGCAGAAAAGGGAACTCGTGTTTCCCATTGAGTGGCAGAACATTGACAGTGTCAACTACTGAACTGACTGCTCACCTGAGGTACTGCAGTGCAGGGGCCTCTATACAAAGTAGAATGGGAGGAGCTTCCCGAAAAATCAGACTGCTGCAATCATTGATCACTGCTATATAGTGCTCCAGGTAGAAAATCTGTCCTTAGCTGCTAAACCCTCAGCACTAAAATCCACCAGTAGAGATCTCGCTACATATTTTACCTGAGAAACAGAGGAAAAACTCAGAGGCAGTTCTGAATAACTTCATAATGTAGCTTGTCTCTAAAAACCTACACAAAGGTATTCGTAGCGTAATGAAAATAGGACAATCATATTTTCCCCCAAATATCTTTATAAAGAATATATAAGTGCATAATTAGAAAAATCCCTCCTTAGATACAGTTAAAAACATATCCTGCCCTTGATATTTAATTTTGGTAAAATCCTATGCTCTGTTTTAAATTTTTTTTAGCAGTGATAATTAACTATACATCATCATATCAACAGAAGTGTAGATATGTGGTATATCCTATTTGCAGCCAAAATAGCTGAATCCACCAGGTTTTATATTGAGATAAGATTTTCAGCAACCTGACTGGGGCTATGCGTTGCTTTTTTATGGTTACAAAAAAGATTCTGATAATGTAGACCAGCTCATCTCTGAATTTATTAACATACAATTTTATTATTTTTTTCCTTTCATGTCCAAATCAAAACTGAAATTGGAATCCACAGCTGTATTCTTTCAACAAATTTGTATTTTCTTACCCATATAAAACATAACCTAGAAATCCCCAACTCCTTTCATGTAAGTTGCCAGCTTTAAAAAAAAAAAAAAAAAAAAAGAGGGAGAACAAAAAAAGAAGAAAGAACGTAAGAAAATAAGATATATATCCTACTGTTTAACACTGTTTACAGATCTTGGTAGTTGGGGTAATAAGATACAGTATGTGGATTATTTAGCAGTAGCTTTTAAAATACATAATATTTATACACCTTCTCATTTAATCAATACCAGTATTCCTTTATGATTGTGGCCAATTTGTATGATTAATTCTTTTCAAAGGATATCCATTTAATTGTAAATAAAACAATTCACTAATTCTTTGGCATCAGAAGAATCATACAGCTGCAACTGTTCCATTGTGGCGAGAACGAGACCTTTCCAAAGTTACTCGTCTGTTATCTGTAATACAAAGAGAGGAAAAAACAAATCACCATAAGATTTGAAACATGGATAATGCAATGTCAAGAGGTTTTCAAACAGCCCTGAAAATCATTTCAAATGATATGTAAATAAGTAACTAGGAGGCTGGATCAGAGAAGTTTCACACTGCAGCTGCCAGACTGAGTTCAAGAGTTCTGCAATCAGCAATAAATTACTTTCTTGATCAGAGAAGCTGGGTGATAAAAGCATTAGGAGAATCCTGAAACACAGTCCCCTTGGAAACAGCACACAATAACAAAAATTCTGGGTAAAAAAATCTCATTTTATAAACAATTTATGCACAGAGGCTCTGGCAAAATACATTTCCATTTTCATGAGAATATACTGACCAGTGTGGTGGTGAAAAGCCTTCTAGATGCTACAAGTACAAAAGCAGTAACACTATTCACTATGACTTGGTACAGAGTTAAAAATAGAACAGTTAAATCAGCCACTTGCTAAGCATTTCCTGATTGTGCAATGTGAACAACTTTTAGTATAAAATATTACACAGTAATTATTGCAATGAATAATAAATATGTCTCTATCACAGGAAAACAATCATGAAGTACCAGCCACATTCCTAAATGCCTTTAAAATAAAATTTTAAAGTGATGAATATATACATGCACACACACAAAAGGGGGCAGAAAATTAACCCCCACTTAGTCTTCTGGAGGTTTTAATCTTTCTTTTTTAAAATGTGGTCCTGCCATGCAATTATTATTTTCTTTGGTGACTGCTTACTTTTGAACTAGCCTTTTCTATTTTCTTATGTCACAGTCAGGTTGCTGCTCTCTGCTAGCATCAGTACAGTATCTACATCGGTACAGCATCGGGGTGTCCCAATCTATGGCTGGAATTCCTACCTAGAACTGGAATATGATAAAACAGCAGTCACTTTAGAAGCAAAATGTCTGACAGACAAACTGCAGGTAAGCAGGTTTTCTCAGATTTTTTCTAAATGAGCTGATTTAGCTCTCTCAGTTTGCACAGCGCAGCAGACTATAAAAGCATGTGTGACTGACTGGTCCTGCTGGGGGAAAGCACTGAACCTGGGGAGAGCAGAAGGGTCAGGCATGAAGCACGAGACCCCAGCGTGTTTGATGGGTAGAAATATATACTTTGTAAAACCTATCGACTGGATCATTAAGTTCTAGAGATGGGGGAAAGGCATGAGCAAAGACCAATCAGGGATCTCATCAGTGTACATGAATACCTGAAGGGAGGGTGCAAAGAGGCCAGAGCCAGGCTCTTTCCAGCGGTGCCCAGTCAGAGGACCAGAGGCCACGGGCACAGACTGAAACACAGGAGGTTAATTCTGAACACTTTTTAACTGTGAGGATGACTGAGCATAGGAATAGGCTGCCTGGGGAGGCCGTGAAGCCTAGACATGATCCTGGATGACTGGCTCTAGGTGACCCCGTGTGAGCAGATTTCCAGAGGTCCCTTCAACCTCAACCTTGGTCCCTCAAACATTTTGTTATTGTGTTCTAAGCTAACAAAGCCAGAAATGGTCCAAGCACATTAAGTAAGGTCCTGGAGAAGACAAAAAGTCATCTCTGCAATCTGTTTCTGGACAAAGAACAGAGGATGCCTGTGGAGACTGCATGGGCTCTGCAAAATCAACCTTCGATGAAAGTGTCTCCAATGCTATAGGGAATTAACGGCTCCTTTAGCAAGATTATTAGTTCTTTTTATAGTTCTGCCTTGCCTCCTTTTCCTAATGAATCTATCCATGCATAAAGTATTCAAATTACCCTAAGTCAATCTGTTTTGCATGGGAATAAATCTCTACACTGGTTGCAGTGTCACTAGGCAATGGAAATTAAAGCACAAAAATGCTGTCTAAAACCCAAGAAGAAAAGTTATTAACTCAAATGTGCTGCTGTTCCTCTGCAACAGAGGAAAGCAGAGAGAGTCTACTGATACTTGCTCTCAGTGGGAGAAGTGCCTTCTCTAGTAGACTATCTCTTGATATAACTTCAAGATCATCAACTGTACAGCTTAAAAACAGATTACAAGAGTCTAAGAAACGTTGATTTCTTCATACTTTTTTTCAGATTTTTCTCATCTTTTCTTTCATCACAGTAAAGACAAACATTTCCTGCAAATGACAGTTCAGATTCTCCTGTAATTGCACAACAGAATGGGGACTTAACGAAAACACAAAGCAAAGCTGTAGAAACATTGCCTTCTTCAGCTGATAACAAAATATTTTCCCAATTATTAGAAACAATCTATTATTTTCAATTATTTCCAGTTTTTAAATGGAAGTAATTATATTTTCTATAGATAGGAATACAAAATCTTAAAGAACTACAAGGTTCTTCCAATCAAGGAAACTGGGATGCAATGATTCAGTTATTACCAGTAAGAAACAATGTCAGCATTTGCAAAAGATTTTTCTGCAAAGTTTAGAGCACTTTGTACTCTTACTAAAAAAAAAGGCAAGTAGGATATAAATTACACTTCGAGAAAATGTTCAACCTGTTATAAAAAAGGGATGGGATGATTGCATTTACTTACTATCAACATGAGAGCTTTAGCATACCTGAAAATTTTGGAGGTTAATATAAAGTATTCCTTGGTCTTTATGAACAAACCTATTTTATTCAATAGTGACTCTGCAAACAACCTTGTGTGTGCGTGTGCATATTTACATCCGGTTAAAAAAAGCAGCATTAGTATATGTACATGCATATATACACACACACACAGAAATTACTTGTTTCTTCAACAGATGTAAAATGTGCTTGTATATGTATAAACAATCGTTAGGTGAAAATAAAGGGTTTCATATTAGGACTTGAAACTGAGTTAGGCTGATGCTTCAGTGACTCAAGCAAAATGACATTTTATAACACTTCTAACATACACGTTCAGTTATCTCCAACAGCTGTATTGACTTTTTTTATGTTACAGACCATATTGAATACAACACAAAGCAAGACTGGCTCATAAACATAACTATGATTACTCTAGCATAAAACTACATGTAACACCAATAAATGGCAAAACTATTCTCTTGTATAGTGGGGTGAGGGGAAACAAAAGGCAGTAGCAGTAACCTAAGTGTATTTAAAATTAAATCAAAAATCATTGCCAAAAGGCTCAGGTGTACACTTAAAAAGCATGTAAAAATTACTAGAAAATATAATAGGTCCTGTACATATAAACCATGCCTTCTGGGTAACCCATCTACCTACACAGATGAAAACTTTGTTTCTCGCTTTAATGTCAGAAGTCCATCTCTTTTAGAAGAAGGGCATTCAAGAAGCATCCACAACGCTCTTATTACAGACATTATAATCTCTCTCTGAAATGAACACATGAACTTAAAAGTGATCTCTCAATCAGCTGAACGGACCCTTTCTTGTAGCAGTAAAAGGTAGAGCTATGAAGCGTTAAAATAGAAAAAAGCACATATTTTAGTATCATAAAATAATCTTTATCTTTTAGCTAGCTGGACAAAATTCAAATGAAGTAAACATACAATTAGACGCTGAGAAATCAAATCAGTAGTTCCTTTTTAGTATATATAATAGTGGAATGTAATCTTGACCATGCAAACTTTACACCTTCACTGGAAGAAATATAGGGGCTTTGTTATAATAACAATTATTTGCTCAAGTCTTCTTGCACTCAATATAGTACCTAGATGGGAAAAAATAATATCTACAACATACAAGGTATTTGTAGAGGTAGTTTTGATACAGACACATCATTCACCACATAGTATGAACCTAATGATGTAAAAAAACAAAACCAAAATAAGTTCAATAAATATATGCCATTAAGTAAACAAAAAAAATATAAAAATCTAAGCAGTTCATTTTAGACAACTTATTTTAATTTTATGGAATTTAACAACTTCAGCCTTAAGACATTCTCCCTTATATTCCATATGTATAAAGCAGTAGAAATTACAATCAATTAAAAACACACTGTTAGGGGAGAGGAAAATATCTTGCAAAAACCTGTACTCTGCAAAATGTATTTTTCCCTTCCTTAATGCTCCTTCATTAGTTCTGTTATTAAAAGAGAAGTCTCAATAGCTGCAACAGATTTATTAACTCAGTAGCTCATTATCAACATAAAACTCAGTTATATTAGGAGAAAAATAAATGATATTTTGCAGAACTGCAATACTAAGATTAAGTGACTTTTCCATTACACTTTCTTCTTATCCACTCTTCCAGGTAGTAACTTTGTGCTCTCCTAATTATAAGCCTTACTTTTTATAAACAATCAATGCTAGTAATAATATAGATGTCGTGCAACTGAACGGCCTAGTCATGAGACCGAGATATCTGATAATAGGAAAAGACAGAGCCTACAAAACCATACCTCAAAGGTACTTGATTGGAATTTGTATTATCCTGTAACAACCACAAAAAGAGTTCTCTCTTTGACATGCCTTATATTAAAATTGTATTATAAAATGCTACCTTGGGCTCGGTACCTTAGTTGACTAATTCTCCAGGAATTTTCCAGTCAGTTAAAGCATTACAAGTGTTTCTTTGTGCCTTAATTACAGCAGTCAATTCAAAGAGTAGCCTGATTTTGGAATCTTATTTCCCTGCAGGTTTTCCTAGAGTGCTCATCAGGAGAGTATCTAAGTTCCTCACAAATCCAAATAACTCCAACACCCCCTCGATTAGCATTAAAAAAACAGAAACAACAAAACTCCCCAAATCCCCACAAAATCCACAACAAACGTGACTGGTGCATGTAACTGCTTTTTGTCCTTCTTTAGAAAACAAAGTTTGAAACATCTATCTATATGCAGAAGACCCTCATACCTGAACAAGGCATATTTTAAAGATTTGCATATTTCTTAGTTAATAAACACTATGTTAATCCCATTAATAAGAGCTTGAACTAATGTCAAAATGCTGACCACGAAAGAGGGGTAGCGTACAACACTGGGTACTCTGCTAGCAACTGTGGTGCTGGAACACAAGCTGAAAGGCATGAGCCCCAGTGAGGAGAACTCCAAAATGTTTATTTATTTAAAAAGCTCACAGCATTAACTTGCACAATCACTACTTTTCTTCCGCCCCCTGCCCCCCGCCCTCTTTTTTCCCTCCTGAGTAACCACTTCAAGGTGAAAGAACTAACCTTCCCATAGCCACCAATAACAAAAGGTGTTTAATGCTGAGAGAAAGAAGGTAGTACAGAACGGTAGTGGTTGAAGAAAGTACCACAGAATGTTAGGGGTTGAAAGGGACCTCTGGAGATCCACCTAGTCCAACCGCCCCAAAGCAGGGTCACCCAGAGCAGGTTGAGCAGGAACGCATCCAGGCAGGCTTTGAGTATCTCCAGAGAAGGAGACTCCACAACCTCTCTGGGTAGCCTGTTCCTGAGCTCTAGCACCTTCAAAGTAATTTTTCCTCATGTTCACGCAGAGTTTCCTGAGTTGCAGTTTGTGCCTGTTGCCCTTCGTCCTGTCGCTATCAAATTGGAATTGATAGAACATAAGGCAGAAGCAAAACGGATAGAGCGTAAGACAGCAGGGAAGGCCATCAGTCTCCAGCACCTCTTGAACACTACAGCTGAACACTGTCCTCTGTATAGCCTGGCCTGCACCTATGGCATTATTAGAGAACACCAACTGAAAAATAAACTAGTCAAGGGAATTTAAGAACTTCAAAACCGTTGTTGGTGTCTAGAACAAAATCCTTTTGAGAAACAGCACCTTGAGAGAAAATGGCTCTCCTAACCTCAATTCTGTTAAGATTCACTCCATCTCTGTGAGATTTGATTTCAAACTGATCTTTCAAAATGTGTGGCCTATATAAAAAAAAAAAAACAGCAATGAGATAAAAATCAGTTATGGGAGAAATGCAGCCAAGAAAACACCTCAGAAAGCACTCTCTGAAATAGACAGCACTTTCCCAAATACCTTTATTGCAAATAGATGAAACAAGCAAAGAAAACAGTTTTTGAACTAGACGCTTTACAATCATAACTGTGGGTCATTTTACATTCATTGGGATATGATATTTTTGTAACCAAAAATGAGGAAAGATCAAGTGATACAACATCCCTCTTCTCAGCTTTTTTCTCCTACACAGAATCTCAAATTATTGACAATCAAACTTAAATTACAGCTAAAACGGTTATTTTAGCATCTATTTCCAAGAAAACATTGGTATTTCAAGCAAATCCTGTAGCTGTGAGGTCAAATTCTGTAAAGCCTGTTTCAGTTTGGTTTAGGTCCAACCCCAGCCTTTCATGTGAAAGTTGAGTGATAACCTGAGCATATACACAGATTCACAGAATCACCTAGGTTGGAAGGGACCTTCTAAGATCATCTAGTCCAACCAATGAAAACAAAACAAAACAAAACAAGCAAATAAAACAACAACAAAAAAACCAACAAAAAACCCCACACACACCACACCACACCCAAAACAACACCAACCCAACACTAATGCATATCCCCGAGCACCATGTCAACTAGTCTCTTGAATACCTCCAGGGATGGTGCCTCAACCACCTCCCTGGGCAGCCCATTCCAATGCCTGACAACCCTTTCA
>JAOXNO010000063.1:19206056-19219663 GCA_028565335.1 Limnodromus scolopaceus
GCAAATTTGCTGAGGGTGCATTCGATCCCCTTGTCCAGATCATTGATAAAGATGTTGAAGAGAACCAGCCCCAGTACTGAGCCCTGTGGGACACCATTCGTGACCGGCCGCCAACTAGATTTCACTCCATTTCACTCCATACACAGTGTATGTTGTTATGATGGAGAAAAAGAAACGTTACCCTTAGGCTGAAGAAATAGCAGAGTTTGGGGAGAGTGTGTTGTTTGGTTGGTTTTGAGTTGGTTTTTTTTTTTTAAGTCCTTGCAACCAGACAGTACATATAAACAGCCCAAACACTTTATTTATAAAACACATCATGTGTTGATCTTACAATAATTTAAAAAATATGTTCTTGACCTGGTTAGTGGGATGTTTACCAATATATTGATACATAAGAAAAGGTGTTGAAGAGTAAGAAAAAGTGTTAGAAGAAATAAGGAGGAAGAAAAAAAAAGAAAGTCTGTGTAGCTATTAAGAAGATTTCCAGGACAGGAAAAAAAGGTATTAAGGAGAGCTGAAGACTTAAGACGACATCTCTCAAGATTGAATGGTTCCTCCTCAGAAAAAAAGCAGAAACACACGCAAGGATCCCAAGTTATCTGCAGCATTCAGGAGTGCCAAAATTATCATCATAACATAGTAAGCCTTAAAGTAAGATAGATTTGTGTGTAGATATGTATTCTGTTTAAAAAGATCTCCTTCAAAAGTTTTAGTCATTTAGATAACACCCAGTACCTTCATCTTAAGAAGCTTCCCAGACCAGCCTATGTGCACAATTTCTCATTAAGAAGATATGTGGATGTTTGGATTCTTTTTACCTTGCTAAATAAAAGTCGCTAATATCCAGAAGCACTGTAGTACAGAAACAGGTCTAAAATACAGAGAGCTAAAGGATTTCAGTCCTGACACAAAGAGGTTTCACTTAGATTAAAAGGGAACAAAGACAGGTCTAATCTTACTGCTGCCACTCAGACAAAGCTTGCTGGGACCATTAATTGTAGCCTTTGAGTCCTATGAAAATGCAAAACTACAGTAGAAAAACCATTTATTTATGTTCTATGTGCTATACATTAAAATGCTTTAAAAATGAATAATATGAGAAGTTTTAATGTTAAATGGCATGTGTGATGACATTTACCAGCTCAGTGCAATCCAGCTGTGACCACAGTCAATACAGTATGAGAATCTAGAAAGTTGACCATCTGCACCACAATTCCATTAAGCAAATAAATACTTATCCTATTTAGAGCTGAAGAAAATCTAATAAAGTTCAGTATTTATAGAATAAAGATGGATTTGTAAACCCTATTTTCAACTAATCTATTTAAAAGAAATTTTACTATTGCTCATTCCAGGACTTAAAGATTGGGAAAAAAAAAAAAAAAAGAAAAAAAGGAGAACTGGCACAATACGCTAAGATGCCTCAAACCTTCAAATGATCTATTTAATATTTTAATTTGACTTTGCTTTCTTTGTTAATAGTACCGCTTGGGATATGCATTGAAAGCTCTTCCACAAGAATTGCAGTGGAAAAGCCTTAGTTTGAGACAACACATGCCTGCCTCAGGGGTTACAAGACAAATCAATCTATTTTTCTCCTTTCCTCCAAGGGTAATTGGCCTTTAAAATTACAGAGGAAAAAGGCCTTCATGTCAGTACAATGCAGGCACATATACAGCCATTTTCCATTTCTTTTTCAGTTTGAATTCTCAGCTGAGAACTAAACTCATAAAGGTGGGAAAATAAAAAGAAGATGAAGAGGAACGATTGCATCAGTTCAAATCCTCTCCAGTAACAAGCAGCACTGTGACCAGCATTGGAGTCTGAAATTTAGGGAAACCTGCTATGAATAGCTGTCATTTTCCTAGTCAGTATTTTTTTGTTCTTGTTTGTTCTAGAATTTACTGAATTTTTTGGGACAGCCTGTACCACCAGCATTCATGGAGATGTGTCAAAGAGTTTAGTTAAACTGAGAAATTATAATTGTTGCTTCATTTCTCATACAACCTCACAAAACAATGCTGATGTTTCCTTCATCCTTACGAAACTGTCTTTTTCAAGCAGCAATCGTGGCTATGAGTATCTCTACAATCCTTATGCTGTGCTACACACACACACAGGTATAAACTCAGAGTTTCAGACTTTGAATACTGTTAAATTGTATACAATGAATTTAAAGCTGGCTAATACATTGTTTCGAAGTGAAACTCAGAGGACAGTCTCCATATTTTTCTGATTCCTGTTAAATGTGATTTGTGATACGTTACTGATATCATACCTCTAGTAAGAAATTCTCATGCAAAAATATTTTCTAAGGCATTAAGATGAGCAATTAGCTAAACTACAACTGATACACAAAACCAACAACAACAAAGTTGGAAAAAGTCAAAACTACTTAGTCTTTTAAAAGAGAAGTCAAATTCCCTTGAAACAGAGTCTTGAAAGTGCACCACTAAACCTTTAATGTGAACTTGCTCACTGGGAGCGTGTATACAGGTGTAAAGCAATTATTAGGTTTGATATCTGAATGAACTCAGGTTCCCATTAGAGCTTGAATGCTTCAACGACCTTATTATTTTCCTTCCGATGCTTCCAGACCTGATCAACTTAATTATTCTGACTAGTGAAACATTTAGGACATGAAGGTATGATTTGTTTTAAACCAAATGAGACAACTGAATACTTCATAAAATAACAAAAAAAAACCCCAAGGTATGTGATGTGTCAAATCCTGGAAGAAGGTCAGGTTTAAGTAACAGTAGCAAAGAAAGAGAGACCCACTGCAATAAAACTTCATTTATTCAGATATTTTCCCTTGAACTTCTAATTTATAACCTTTATTGTATCTCATGTACAGTGCAACGGGTATATCTTAGGAATCAGAAGAGCAAAACGCATTTCAAAGAGTAAACAAATTAGATCTGCTTTAGTTAAGAAAAAAACTAAACCTCAAAGCACAGAGAACATGTCTCTCCTTTCATGACTACACACACACTTTCAGCAGTTGTCCAAAAGTAAAATCAGACCCTATAATAAAAACTATTTCATGTCAGTGAGGAGAGATTTGCTGATGTAAAAGATGTGTTTCCGTATTTGAACTGTAGTTACTATTTTACTGTTAAGGAAAAGTGTGTGACATTGCAAAAATACGTATTCATATTTTGAACAGATTTGGTCTGATAGTAATAAAACATACTCTTAATAAATAATGTAATTTAAAATGGCTTCCAAAATGTCCTATTCCCAGCTCCCCTATTAACACTACTACTCTTACAATTTGTATTTGCTTTGAAAAGAGTTGACTCTAAGGTTATGAACAGGACAAAGAAATAAAGACAGTAATAGGTTCTGAACCTCAAGTATACAAGCAGCCATAAAGTTAGCATCTTCTCGTCCGAATGCATTTGTCCTTAAAAAGAATCAAACTGACATCCAAGTGGTCCCCTTGCCCCTTGCCTCCTTTCACTAATGATATGTAATGGCTGCTGAGCCTGCAATAAATGTGTTTATGTCCAGCTAGATTGCCATCATTTTACCATCTAATCTGATACTTTTAAGAAAGAAGGAAGTCGCGGGAGACCAGCACCAGCTTGTGCTGAAGGCATTTCTTGACATCAGCCTTCACTTCGCACTTCAAATGGAACTATTCGATTTGACAAAACATACAGAAAGTCAAGAGAGAAAGCTCTTCACCTCTTCTCCGAAAATGCCTGATAGAAGTCAATACCAATTCCTTTATAAAGTTACAATCAAAACCTGCCAGATGAAAGTCAAAGGAGAAGCTTTCTAGCGATTCCTTGCAATATTTTATTAAAGAGTGGCGTAAGAATGCATTTGCCTCTCTAGGATCACTCCCACCTCCACTTCTCATTTTTATCAGTTAATGGTTTAAATACTGGAGGTTACATCTCTCATGCATAGATGTTTTTCAGTCCTTGTATAGAACATGAAAGTAATGAACTCAAAGACAGGGAAAAAAGAGAAAGCTTTCTTTTCTGTAAAGGAATATTTTCAGAAAAGAAGTTGGATAACACTCCTGAAAAGCACATATTTCCTGCTGTTTCATGTAAACTGGCTACCATAGCTTTTCTCCCTACCCAGACAATTGACAGCCCTTGTCAAAAGCAAACAATTTTCCTTGTAGCCTGCAAAAGTCTGTCTTCTGCATTTTTTATGCATCAGAAACAAATTCTCTTTACATAGATATAAAAAAATAACTCTGCAATAACTTGTCCTCTACATGTAAAATGAAATATTTTAAATAATACAATAAAGGCAGACTATCCATAATTATTTTTTGATTAAATAAAATATCAGCATTTTTTATTCATGGCTAGGTTAACATTTACAATTCAGCATTTTGCAATATTTAAGTGGAATTGAATATGCTATGAGAAAACTTAAAACTACATCACTCTTGTATGACCAGCTGGCACAGGCTGCAGTCTTCTGTGCCCGTCTGCACCTTCATCCTATAACATTAAAGAACAGCTCGCGTCTGAGCCTGGCAGGATGATCTCATCACTACCTGTTACTTCTCTACACCCACCCAACAGAGAATAACACGATACTGCATGTGACTTTTACTATAAATTATTTGCAATGAAGGCACACACAGCTTATGTGAATGTGAAACCGTTGCTTATTAAAAGAATTCATTCAAGAAAGTCATTTAGACTACACACGACAGACTCTGAGGCAAAATAGGAATTTAGGAGTTGAATTTCTTTCTTGGCTCAGCACAGAAAACTCCCTTATGATTCAACATGAGACTTTGGTGCTCACATAAGGCAGAATTTGACCCCTTATATTCATAAAGAGACTGAAAGTATAGAAGCAGTTGATGCTGCACAAGGCCAACAGGTTTTCATTAAAGAGCTCAAAACAGTTTTTATTTATTAATACATGTATCTGAGGAGTGTAATTGTCTAAGGCTCCCTGTGCTGCTTCAGTAACAACTCTCTCAGACCAGTGGAACCCAAAAATCAACACCTCATCACTCTATAATCCTCATCTATTTTGTGTGCAAAATCTGCCAATGGATCCCGTCCTCATCAATACAGCTCTTTCTGACAAGAACAGCGAGGACCTGAAGGGAAGAAGGTGACGGGCAGGGTCTGATCACAGCACACGTGTCTCTTACTCGACTCGTTCCTAAAGAACCTGCCAGTGGTTAAGGACCGCCATAACAGCCCTTTTGCGAAGACCAAGAGGACAATACTGTGTAGGTGTACGATTATTGTCTGCTTTTTAAAAACAGGTTTAAAAACTCTAGAGCTTTTTAAAACCATACACCAAAATATTACTTCTTAATGAGTCTGACTACCTAAATGAATCCCAATTTAGAAAAAAATTGCAATGATATAAATATGGACACAACTGCTCCAGAAGCACGGGATAACTTCTTTCTGAGGTCAAGCTTTTCTACCTTTCCCAGAGGCGCAACTACAAACCCTTCCTTTACTAAACAATGAGTTGTGACAGTGCCGAGAGCCTGTATCATGCATTATGAAGAAGGCCCTAAATAAACCTTACCTGTATTTCTATATATCAAGATCAGATCTGGCTTGATAGACGCTACAGAACACACCCTGTTACTAACAAGAATATGTAGCAAGTTCTCGATGCAGGCCCCAGAAGTTTTAAATAACAATGCCACTTCATTTTAAAAGAAAAATAAACAATATAGACCTAAAAAAAAAGCTAAGCTCTTCTGACTGAAATTTCTTCAGCCCACTATTTCTACCAAAAATGCTCTTGAAGTCACCAATTAACAGATGATACCTTATTATAACCCACAAGTGTTGCACTCTCTGGAGGAATGTCAAAAGTGGAAAACTAATTGGCATCTTTCAACCTCTCAATACCAGAGCTAAAAACTTTCATGAAATTATTTACCATTTAACAAACGGAGCTCCAGAGCAAGTAATGCCAAGGTTATCATTGATTGTGATACAATCTTAATATTGCTTACACATTTTTTTTAAATATTTTAGTAAATGTTTCTATGTTGTCCTTTAAGCTCTTTTAGTTGAAATTAACTGACACTACAATTCAAAGCTAGGTAACAGATGAACAAGTTAAAGAAGTATTTTTCCATAAGCTTTTAACAATTATTTTGATTCAAAAATAACTATATCTAAATGCTAATCCTTCTTTTAGATAATATACTCATCCAAAAAGTTTCTGGCAGTAGTCTGTAGTCTTTTCTCCTGGAGATCTTACCGAAATATAAACAAGATTCTCCTCTCTGCCCCTTTCAGTGTTTAAGCAAGCTTATCTATTCACTTAATTTTAATTAAGATAATATAAAAAATCATTGATCATTTTAGTTATACCCTCCTGTGCCCTTTTCCACTCTGACCACTCTTTTCTGTGGTACATCAAAGATAATCAGAACAAAGTATGTGAAAGACTGCTTTGTGGTACTGTATAAAGGCTAGAAGCCTTTTGCCAAGGCTCAATCTCTTCACACACTCCTCAGGACTCCTTTGCTGCTGCTGCTTTTAATAAATACCTCTTTTCTGCATTTCCTTGTTGACATTTTGCATTCTGTTTTGTGAGCAAGTCTCTTCTGTAAAACTTCAAACTTAACAGCATTTTCCTACACATAAAATAGTACATAAACCTTACTTATTGTGAATTTTATTTTTAACTACTTAAAATTAGAGATCATAAGGACTTTTCTGCAGTATATTCACACAACACAAGAAGCCTGTAACAAAACAACAAAAACATTAGTTCTATGACTAGCACAAACAACAGAGAAAAGGAGCTTCAAAACCAGTGCTTTATAAGAAGCATATTTTTTCAAAACGTTCTATATCAAGTCCCCCAAAATTTAGTGGACCACTCATAGCCTCCCAACTCAGCTTTTTTAAAAAAAATAATCATAAGAACAATGGATTCAGCGCTCCTTTGGGAGTTAGAATTAATGAAGTCCTTGGAGTTCAAGACACCTTTCATGGACACCTACCTGTTTGCTGACACCTGCCACACAGCCTGGCTTCTCTGCAGCTTTCCTGCCCTTCTCACTGACTGAAGAACTCTAGCTATACTGTGGTGGGAAAACACACTTCTCCAGCTCCACTGAGCAGTGAGAACTGCTGCTCTATGCTTTTAAATCTCACTTGGTTACTGCATTGTTTCTGAAAGTTAAACTATTTCATATCAATTGCTCACAATCCTCCTGTGTTCTCTGACCTCTTTGTCAGTTATTAATTTCCTTAATACATTATCAGTTATTCTTCCCTGACATACTAAACTTACACTACGTTAAATTCTCTTTAAGATAACACTGATACCATACTCCAACTTCTTCACTGATAACTGAAAATGAGCTGCATATATAACTATAAAGAGGGGAACTGAGAACTACTGAGCAGGAACAGAAAATCATCTGTACTTTCTCAACTCTTGCACAAGACAGAGACCACAAATTCTAGGTAACAAAGACAACCATAAGGAATCCTGTAATTCGCCTTTTTGTTTAGCAAATAAACAGTCACTAGATGCTTTTGTTATTTATTTATGCTTCTATCCGCAAGAATCTGAAGCACAACATACACAGGACCCCTTACATTCCCCCACCTGATCACATTACAGGAGAACATTGTTTTCCATGACTGTATTTTCTTTGTTCCAACAGTGATGAAGACAGAAAGAAAAAACAAGAGAAGAAAAAAAAAGGAAAAAGTATCTCAAATGCTTTCCCTTACTTCATCAGTAGGCATGACAAGGTAAGCCTCATTTCTCATTTCAACCTCCTCTCCCATCCTCAACCTTTGTTATCACAGAACATAAACTAGAACTATCACACGCTGTTCAAATCTTTTTTGAATCCTCCATGAACTTCCTCCCCGCACTGAAGCCACTCTACTCATACACCTAGTTTTGCCTGAATTTGCAGGTAAATCAGCTTCATTTTTACCAGCTTTTCCCTCCCAGCATTTTCAGAACGTGGCTATATAGCCCTTCCAAAAATTTTGATTGGTATCCACAAGATGAGGTAAGTATCCCACCATTCCCCATGCCATTCCGTATCTTTAAAAAAACGAGACGGTCACTCACTCTTGTTAATCTGTGCCGACGCAGTGGGACCAGAGCAGCCCACCTACTCAGCTCATGTAAAGCTTGAAGAAATACATTCACAGTCATTGAGGCTGGATGGGAAGCAGTACTGATGCCCTACACAAAAATACTCAGGAAAATTTTGGAATTTAAATTCTGCCCTTCTCCAGACTGAAGCGACAGAAGGGAAGTACAGGGCAAGGGTAGTTTGGCTGCCTACGAGGTAGCAAAAGAGGCTGAAACGGGTCACTGCTGAGAGTGCAGAAAAATGAGCAAGTCATTCAAAGACAAATCTCGGCCTTAAGCATCTTCTGACCGCAGAGGACTTGATTTGCTAACAAGGATGAGGGCTGTTGGGTAATCTTTTTCACCGTCACAGGGAAGAGACTTTAGAATTCCACATCTCCTCTGCTATGCCTTCTAGCCTTGAAAATGTTTTGTGCCACAAAATAAACTTACTTTCCAGCCTTTTTTCCCCTTCTAGAAATCTAGTTTACAATGCCACTCCAAAACTAGTTTTACCATACAAACAGGGAAATTACAAATTTAGGTGGAAGAAAAGAAAGTCAGGAGCCTCCGTCTGGGGCAGTAGAGAGTAGGAATTTACACAGATTTGCTGCCAGATAAAATGTTTAGGAAAATACATCCTTAATGCCACTAAAATAACAATCCATCAGATATTTTTTGCCCAAAGCTGGCAATGTCCTTTAGAATTACGTTTTGCTGTATGGAAACAGTTTTAACTACAAGCTCCTTCAATTTCATCTTAAGGAATATTTTTTCATGGTTGAACTAGTTTCATCTTTACAAATAACCAAGTCAGTGTGTTAAGGGTTTACACCTATCTGTGCTTCACTAGGCACTGTGGCCTTTTGACTACCACCCACTTCTTGTATTTTCTTACAATTCCTAAAGCCAAGGAATTCTGCTTTTAAAGCCAAAGCAAAGAAAGCCATGAACAGCTTGTCCACTGTCCACCAGGAGCAGAGCGAATAAGATTTCAAAGCACACAATGCAAAGTCTGTTTTGTTGAATTAAACTTTTGATCAAAGAACATGTTAACTTTTTTGTCTGTATTCTCTTTAACTAGATGTTCTAGACAGCATTTTCTACAAAACAGGACTGAGACTTTGCTGAACACTGATGATAATTCTTGTTGATATCTAAGTACTTCTCCTGCACTACATACGCAAGAAAACAATGATGTAAACTTAAAGAACAAAACACATTTTTGAAGCTCTTAAACTACTTTAACAGCTGTTTATGATGAATGAAAAACATCCATTAGCAAACTGACCCCATTTTCCAGCCTAATATTTCAAAAGAAAATAGCAAGAAAATGAATAGTAAATAAAAAACAGACTGCAATTCAGTTTAACAACCTGACTTGCAAGTTACCTAGGCTTTGGACACAGAAAGCTGTCTCTACAGACTTATTTTTTTAAGGATAGGAAGTTTTGAAAATATTTTTTTAATTCTATGAAATTTATATCTGTGATTTTGGAATACCCTCTTCAGCAATAATGGAAAAGCAAAGCATAAATGAAAAATTTTCAAAAGCTTTAATACAAAATTTGTTGGAGAGATTTTTTTTCATAAAGCATGCAAATCTTGCCACATATTCCAAGTATTCTACTGACTGTTAAACTGCAGTTTAAGGCAAATAATTATTTCATTAAACAGCACCCTTGCAAAGAGCTGAAAATGGTTATCTATATTACAGAAGGGAAAAAGAACAAGGAAGATAAATACTCTGAAGTATGCAAAGTATTTTCATATCCTGTTTTTAAATTTGTGACAAGTCCTTTAACAACAAAGATGCACAAACAGTAAAAAAGAGTCAAAAGTGCTAACTGCAATTTGATTTATTGTGTTTGCTTTGAGTTATAGTTGAAAAACAAGCCATATGTACTTCAAGTCCAGCTCAGAGTGAGACAGCCATAATGTCTGGAAAGTCCAGTGGGAAAGATTAGTAAATGTCACAATACCTTCAGGGCACAGTAGATCTTTAAAATAGGTAATGATTCAAGAGTTTAAACAGGAAAAGTACAGCAGGGTGCCTTGAAAAAAAAATCTGCATCAGCCTGAAAGGCCTACTAACTTAAGCTTAATGATGAGCAAACCGAAAGGTCACTCTGCATTGTCATCACTGTATGTTCACAGAAGGGACCTTCTGAACGTCAAATGAAAGTGCTTTATATGCTCCACAGTAAGTTTATATGTTTGTGTATGTGTATGTAAACATATTTTATCACTTAGAGAAACAACAGATTATGCCTTTTGATATGCATAGTCTCACTAGAAGAAGTGATACAGGAGTTAATCTAAATAGCTCATATCCAGGACTTCTAATTTTTATTTACAACATAGGTAATGACTACCTGTACAATGTCTGCAAATTGATAAACTTTATAATAATCCAGTAAAAATCATTATCATCTATACTAATGTCCACATGCAGTCCTTTGAACACTGAGTACCATATGAAAACAATTATGATTTTGCAGTTTAAAGACACTATGAACAAGTTACTGTCAAACTAGTTGTAAATTTTAATTCTTCTTAAAAACGCTCTCATAGTAAGGCATTTCCAAAGTGTTTGCCACCTGAAATCTGAATAAAATATACAGGTCTAAAAATGTTCCCCCAAAATCCTAAAAATAACACTAAAATTAAGTTCTGATAAACTGACCAAATGAAGAACCAAAACCTTTTCCTTAAAATGCTGAAATAGAATATTGAACAATGTTCAACAGTTTTCCTAAAACATTTTTGAAGCAGAGAAGTAAACTTCAGGTTGACTTAAAACCTGAAGTCAATTTTAGGTTTAGGGCAACTGTAAGAGTAACCATGTGGTACTGTGACTTAACATCCTTGCACGCAAACAAATGAACAAAACTATACAAAAAAGATGAAAGTTATTAAAAAAAATTAAGGGATAGATTATCCACCTCTGACAGGTAGCATGAAGAATGCTTAAACATAGTCTATTCACGAATACACAGCAAGGACATACCAAGTAACAGCAATAGGTTTAAGACACAGGGAAAAAATGTGCAGTGGGATACAGGAAGTTGTTATAAATAAGCAACCATCCTTCCAAATGTTCAAATCTTCTCTAAATTAATGAAACAAAGAAGCACGACTTCTGCATCATGACTCCAGTACTAGGTACTATGCACGCACACAGGACAACACCAAACAATTTATAAAGACAAAACAAACCCTGATAAGAAATAGTAATGTTATTTCCATTACCATTGTCACTGCAGCATGTGGGTAAGGGGAAGAGCATAGATTTTTTGACATACACACCTCCAAACCTGATAGATGGCTAGTAGAATTATTTCCTACACATCTAAGTAGAGCTGAAAATCTCAGTAAGTATCTCTAAAAAATTCGAAGGTCAAATAGAGAGTGGTTTAAACAAACCACTTAGCCCTGGGTATTCTGGGTCTAATCCTAGTAGTTTAGCCAGCAGTCTTTCTTCTTTCATTCTGAAAACAGCCTAATCATCCAGTCTGGCTTATGCAATTAAAAATCTCCCCACCTGTAACTGACAACTGATGTAACTAAACATTAATTCTTATCCAATAAAATTTATATTTAATCTGTAATACTAATATTGACCACACTCAGACAATACACTAAAATCACTGATTCTTACGTCTCCAATCCCCCACCCTTGCAAAATGTACTTTTTGCACAAAATCCCAAATTAATTCATATCATGCAGCCTCTATATTTCTTCCTTATGAAAGGAATAAAATTCAGTTTCTTCATGTTTTGCCTTGCTTTTTCTTTCAGATGACCTATAAGATAGCGAATGTTCACATGAATTACAAAGAGGTTGAAAGAGTTGGGCTTGTTTGCTCTTGGGAGGAGCTAAGGAGGGATCTAACAGGAACCTTCAGCTGCCTGAAGGTGAATCACAAAACCCGAGTCAAACATTTCTTGGTCATGGCAGAAGGTAAACCAAGAGACAGCAGTGCAAACCTCCAGCTTAAATATTAGGGAAAAAAATTCTGCACAAGGAATGCAGGGCAGCACTAGAATGGGTTGCCCAGGAGGGTTATGCAGGTTTTCAGTTTTTTGACAAGTCAGAGCTGACTCCATCTAGTGTGGTGCTAATCCTGCTTCAAGCAGGAGGAGGTACTAGATGATTTCCAAAAGCCCTTCCAAACATTTCTCACACCCTATCAACTCCTCAATTCTTGGCAAGCACGTATCAGGGATTCAGAAATAATAAGTATTAACACTAGTTATTTTTGGCTTGTCATTAGTGTTCACATCCATGCTCTTAGCAGTTCTAAATGCCAAGGCTTTGGTTTCAGTGATATTTTTCAAATAGGAAAGGATATTTTTGCCAATTTATCATTTCTAATCTGTTCAAAGCTTAAGCCAGAACTCTTCAGTGAGACTTCTTCATAAGCAACTGTACATAATGAAAATAAATTAACATCTATTATTTAGCTTTGTTCTTAAAATACTTAACATATGCCCACAGGCTAAAGCTTATATTGAAAAACTAAATGGAATTTATAGATAGGGAAACTTCACCAATCTCTGAGGACCCAGTAATAAGATACAGTAGAAACAGGACTAGCTGTCTGATAACTTCCTGATTGCGCAAAAATACCAGTAACAGGTCAGAATTTAGTAAATGTAAAATATTATTACTAATGTTTTCATAACTACAACAGCCATAGTGAGGTATGACTGAACCCATAGCACAGGCATTTAGGAAATGGTGCAATGGATACAGCATGGGAGTTCCATGGTTTGGGCTATGTTTACTTCACAGTATTTTATAACCCTGCACCCATGGTGCGTGTGCTGGCCACGTCCTAGCTGTGGAGCAGGTGCATTCCTCAGTGAGGTACCCTACTCATTTTATCTGAGGTACCCAGCAAGAGAATAAGTCAGGTCACTTCTGGCTCGTGTGTTTAGGTTTCCTTCCAAATTGCCTGGAGG
The DNA here is from genome assembly GCA_028565335.1 of Limnodromus scolopaceus. Taxonomy (NCBI): domain Eukaryota; kingdom Metazoa; phylum Chordata; class Aves; order Charadriiformes; family Scolopacidae; genus Limnodromus; species Limnodromus scolopaceus. Next base: position 19,219,101 of record JAOXNO010000063.1, read on the forward strand.
AACACTACGCATCAGGATGCAGATGCAGTGAACACATGGACCAAGGCTCTCGAATATGCCATCAAACATCTGTCTGTGCCACGGACACAGCCAAAGGGACTTCAGGCAGCTCTGCCATGGGGAGAACGGCCTCCCGGGATTATGCAAAAGTAAATAAATAAAAAGTTCTTGAGATTGTCTCACATGGTCTTAAAAGCCCAGAGAGGAAGTTGTGCAAAGATAATGAATGTATGTGCGTGCGTGTGAAAGACTGAGAAAAATTAGTTATCCTTATTTGATTATGCCTAGATTTCTCATCTATTTCACCAAAGAAACACAATACTAATAGAATCTGCTCTGTTACGGCAAAAAATAAGAACAAAAATAAAATAAGAACAGACCAAAAAGATAAGCAAGCTTTGACAAATCCTTGAGACGTAACTGAGATTTCTGAATGTTGTGTACCACAGAAAAAAAAAAAAAAAAAGATGTATAACTGATAAAAAAAGTCAGTATGGAAAAGAGAAGGAAATTAAGAATTCAAACCAAGGTGGGGGGTGGTGGTGGGGACCAGCCCTGACCCC
>JAOXNO010000063.1:19219763-19247491 GCA_028565335.1 Limnodromus scolopaceus
TGCTTGAGCAGGGGAGTTGGACTAGATGATCTCTATGGTCCCTTCCAACTCTAAAAATTCAGTGAAATTCAGTGAAATTAATATAGTAAAAGCAATATTTTGCAATACTTGCCTCTGTAAAGTAACTTCCTTCTCCTTACACTTAGATTTTCTATACAGTCTGATCTTAGCCATCTTTCAATACTGAACAGGGCAAACTTGCTGTCTTGCTAAAGCCACTAGTCTGTGCTGTTGTACAAGAAATCTATATTATAGGCAATGTCTTAAAAATAGTTTTTTAAAAAGACATTTTTATAAGCATGTTTTATACTGTTAAATAATACCTATTAAATATTTTGCTTCTGAATTTAGTTTTAGCTTTTATTTTCCTGGTATCTGCTATACCATTACAATGAAATTAGAAAATGTATCATACTCAAAGCACCAAATATGTTTTAGTTCTACTTTGATCTTTTACCAGAAATAAAAAATTGCATTAGGCTAACTGAGGTATAAATCTTTAAGCTTTCAAGACCTAGGTACCCTCTCCAACAATTACAATATGCAATTGGAAGAATATTTTTTTCTAATATAGATGTTAATATAGGAGAGAATAAAAAAAATGAGAATGTGCAATCACTAACAGAACTAATTTGTTTGTAAAAGTAATGTTATATGCAGTCTACACTTAAGTAGTCTTCGTAGACTACTTAATTATTATGGGTAAAGATTACACTAAAGCTTCAAAAGGGTTATCTTGGAAATCATCTTACACTATCATACAGATGTTTTCAGGGAAATACGTATGCCTAATACATTTTAATGGGATCAACTTCATCCCAGAGGTAAAAACATTATTGATACTCTTACAGAACTAACATATGAGTAAGAGGTTTCTTTATTTTTGTCTTTTCAAAGTATTTAAACTGATTCTTGGTAGATTTTAACAACAGATTTATAATGGAGGCTATAATTGTTTTTTGTTAATGTGACTTTTGGCTTTGCTCCTTTTTGTTTCTCCGTATGCACTTAGATATCATTAGAAAATAAGGCACCATAAAAAAGTTATATACCTCAAATAAATTCTCTTCTTCCCATTTAAAAACACAAATTTTACATTCTACTGTAAGGGAAAATCTTTACTAATGACACCTGTAAGGTACTTCACAGAAGGGATAGCATGCACTTCTTTTCAATTATTATCTTCTCCCCTCAATCAGCAGATAAAGACCTTTCTTGATGCAATGGATTTTATGTCTACAATATTTATAATCTATAAACATTTCCACTTACCCTGGAAGTTACCTTTGTCTGTGAAGAATCTAATACTTACATTATAACAAAAGCATTTTATTTAAGTTTTAAGTTTTAGTTTCAAAATAATCAAAAGTAAATATAATAGTTAAGATAGTAATCCCAGCAAATATGTGTGTTTATCAGATGCATGCCAGTTCAGCAGGACAATTAAACTTTTCTCTCACATTAACATTTGGATTCATGAGTCACAGAAACATAATATCACAAGAAGTCTATAATCCTGGACTGTCTATCTAGTTAGATTTTATACACTGTACAATTCTCATATTTTATCATGAACTACAGCCCTTCCTGTCACATAGAGGATTGCCTTTAGCACTTTAATAAACTCAAATTACAGGCAACAAATCTGAAGCATTTTGGGTAATTCAGTTTTAAATATCCATGGACAGTTTGTTTCCACGGCTGTTTTACTACCCATACATTGCTGAATGTGGTGTGAGGCACAGAAGCATTTAATCATTGTAGAGCAGCAATGCAATTTTGGTTGTGTCAACTGCAAACTCAGCTTGCACATAATTTGGATACCATCAGCTATTTAGCAGCCTTACTCTCATATTACACATATAGGAATTGCATTTCAATTCCAAAAAAAATCTAAAATCAAGCAATCCATGAAGTTTTCTATGTGCTTAATTCTACATTATAATTATAGTTACCATTCACAGGACTGAATTTCAACCGTATGTATTCTAAAACCCAAGCATTTTAGGCTTTAACGATTTGATTGATACAGAGAGTCTAATGGAGAATTTCCAATAACTCCCAACCTACCTCTTGCCCTGCATCAATTTTGTGGCAGGAATTCCCACAGTCTGTATATATTCCATTTCTAATTCAGGATATCAAGGAGGAATGTTAATGCATGGGGAGGTTTATCTACATGAGTACCATTAACTTTAAATGTGTCATGCTGAATATACTCTCTATCTACTTTGAATTCATACATATATACTCTACTAACATACCTGTGGAAGACTCAACTCCCAGGTTTGTAAGGCAGCAATTGCAGTCCTTTATCCTTAAAAATTCTACTGAAATAAATTGGATTTCTGAACTGTAATCCTGGCATACTGATCTGAAAAAGTGTGTTATTACAAATTTAGAGCATATTTCTTTATTTTTTGAAAAAGTGTTTTCAAAATTAAATAGTTAAATTCGAATATTGCATTGGCTAGAATGTTATTTGCTCTCATTTATCTAGTTTAATTGTTAATTTTTAAAAGACTTAGTTGTAAGCATGACAAAGAATAAATGTGCTATTGTACCTCTCTATGAGGAAAGTCAAGTCCACCACTTGAAATGGGGAAAAAAGGTAAAAGAAAAAGTTTTGGGTTATGTAGGGAGAAGGCCAGGTCTGCATACTGCATTCTGTCAAAGTCAAAAGATTTTGATGGCTTGGATAGAGCATTCTGACTTGCTTAGTCTCAAAATGAAACTATTTATATCAGTGAAGTTAGTCCTGGGAAGACTCTTTTACCTTCACTTTCATGTGCATGTGATCATTGGCTTACAGAAATATATACTCTGGGATTATGAAAAAAATGACAAACTGGTGTTTAGAGGATATCCATGAACTGAGTTCTTCATCATCAAGGAATCTATTTTATTTTATTTTGCCAAATATGCAAGCTATACTGTATTGGGTTTGCAGGGCAAGGTTTTGGTAGTGGGTGGAGCTACAGAGGTGCCTTCAGTAAGAAGCTGCCAGAAGCTTTCCCCATATCCAGTAGACCCAGTGCCAGCTGGCTCCAAGACAGACTTGCCATTGGCCAAGGCTGGGCCCATAATGACTTACGTTTGAGAAGTTAATGGAGGACTATCTCCCATGGGTGGGACCCCATGCTGGAGTAGGAGCAGAGAGTGAGAAGGAAGGTGCAGCAGAGCCAATGTGGGACGGACTGACCACAACCCACATTCCCTGTCTCCCTGTGCCATTCAGAGGGAGGAAGCAGAGAAATTGGGAGTGAAGTTGAGCCTGGGAAGAAAGTTGGGGTGGGGGGCCTGTTTTGCCTGTGATGGTAACTGGTGAGTGATCTCTCCCTGCCCTTACCTCAACTCAAGAGCCTTTAATTTCTCTCACCTGTCCAGCTGAAGAGGGGGAGTGATAGAGAGGCTTGGTGGGCATCTGGCATTCAGCCAAGGTCAATCCACCGCACTATACATACAGCCACTCTTTTTAAGGGCTTAGATGTTAGTTTAATATCCTTTTTAAAGGGCTTAAACACTAAACTTTTAACACTTATAATTGAATGGGAAACTCATAAGATGTGAAGTTACTGGATTTCTAAGGACTCAGCACACTGAGGTCTTAGACCCCTCAGTTGCTTCAGAAGTAAATGAGAGCATAAGGCTTTCAATTCTGTGTGAGGTCAGGACCCATAGCTTCGTACTAGAGCAAAGTAAGAACTGGTTATAAGAACACCAATTTGTTTGCCTTGACAATCTGTGTAATCCTAAGTGAAAATCAATTACAGAGGTGTACTTCCAAGTAATATACAGTATGATAATAAAGTATTACATGCAAAATACTCTAAAAACCCAGGCAGATATTAGCCAAGCAGTTTTTACCAGTTACAGCTTTTCTGTATACTGGTCACACTTTAAGTCATGTGACAGTTACATACTTGTCAGCTATTTGAGATAGTAAAATTCATTCATTTAAGGCAATAATCTTAAGATAAATTTCTGTGAAGAAGGTAAAAAATTATGTAGAGACAGCCCAGAACATTGTCTATGGTAGTAATTGCATGGATTATAATGTAATGAATATACATATACTGGATTAATTTTCATGAGTTTTCTCACCAGTGTAACAAATTAGTTTCCTGCATTTTGTACCTGTAAAAGTGAGACTGACAGGCATTTGTTAATATTGCTTGAATGAAGATTAGCAATGTTACATTTCAATTGCACTTCTTAGCCATCAAACTGTTTAGAAACCAAAGAGCATATCCAGAAGGTCAGTAAGCAACCCTGCATCAGTTGACTCTCTCCTGGATGACTCAAGTCATTTCTCTACCTGTCCAAGGCCTCTCTCCCACTGCACAAAGAGGAACAGGGTCTTAAGAAATTTACATTGTATTTTATTGAAAAAGACCATAATATCACTTTTAACAAATTCTTTACTACTGACTTTTGACCTTCAAGGCTCATGAGTAGCAATGAGAAGTAATGAAATTCATAAAGCAGTGGCATAATAAGGTGATCTGATACTATCCAGATATTTCTGTCATCAGCTACCATGCTGTGTAAGCTGCCATCTTTGTGCATTGTGTTTTTCACTCCAACACTAACCTGCTTATTTTGCTAAGTATCACATTTTGTCATTACTAAACTGCCCTTTTTAGATCAGATCCATCATAGGTAACCCTGCACACACAAATGCTTCTACATATCCTGCTGCTAGTTTCAAGCTCTTGATGGCTAATTGCTAATGTTTAGCAGTTTTTTTCAATATATGCAAAATTAGTTGTGTATCTTTCACAATGCTCCAAGAGCAGAAAAGCTGGGGGAGGCGGGGGAGAGAGAAACTGGGGGGAGAAAAAAAGAGTACATTTCTGATTGTGAGGATGAACACATATAGTTTATTATGGTACTCTCTCCTCAAGTCTCATTAGTGAAAAGAAATCCTTCATCTCCACTGAACCTTCCACTTCCTTAACCTGTGTTTTTTCTCCTTGTTGTGTTACAAAAATTAAAATGAGAAAGTAGATTTTTAATTGTTACTCAGATGTGAGAGAAAAGCATTAAAACTGTTTCTACAAAAGTAACAGATTATACAAGGTTTTTTAAACAGACAATGTACACCATAGGTGTAAATTTATTTAAAATAGCAATCACAATTTAATTCAGAAAAGAAAACAAAAGCTATACGGAGAATGACAGTGACAAGAAACTGATGAAAAAAATTAGATTGGTGAAAGGCAGAACTGGAGACAAAATACTGGCCTCAGTGAAAAAACGCAAAATTACTATATGTTTTGCTGAGACCAATATTCCAACTTTTGCCTTCTGGAAGCTGCTGTTAGGAAGTTTTCCTCAAAGGACTGAGATATAGTAAGAGTGGTGTAACTGGTGCTAGGTAACAGGAGCTAGAAAGGACAGACCCAGTTGTAGGATTGAAGTCCTAGAACTAAGAGACCTTTGCATCATTGCAGTTGTTCAGCTTTAAAAAAAAAAAAGAAAAAAGAAAAAAGAGTTTATCTTGGGTAGATTAGATCTGGAAAATGCATCCTTCCATTTGTGGCTGCGCCTGTGCAGGGAAACATCTCTCTGTCTAGCCCCTCGAACAGGTGTAAACCAGCGCTTGCATAGTTGGAGGTAATATAATGCCTACAGCTTGTTTGTTATTTCGGCTCAATGCAGCATAATAAATTATGTCAACATTACAATGTTCTATGCTTTTTTCTTTTTTTTTTTTTTTTTTTTTAATCAGAGAAACATTGCTTTCATTTTTCTGCAGAGGTTAAATAAAATTTGGACTAAGAAAGATCCTCACCAGATAGAAACTGACCTTGCACTTACAGCAATTAAACTCTGCTGTGGATTGGGTCCCCATAGGGTTGATCAAGATTAAATTCTTCCTTTATCATTAGTGTTCTTTTCTATTATAGCTGTGTGCGTGGTAGACCTGATACAGCATTGAATTTTGAAGGCTTGGCAACATTAACAGAATTGGAGTCCGATGGTTAATGACTTCTAAACCTCCTGCAATATTAATTCCTTTTCCCCTACTTTGCTCTTTTTTAGCCATTTGTTTTAGCTTCTTAAGCTATTGTTTTAACTGCTTTCTTTCTTTTAATCAAGATTTAGTGAAGAATGCTTGCCCTTTCTTACTAGTATGTGTGATGTGCCCAAAATACACAAGGCCTGGTAACAAATCTACAAAGATTACTTTGTCGATAAGGAGAATATCAGGCACATACAACATGGCCAAAGAATTCTTAATATAAAAACATTTGCTTCATGAAGGGAATAATGGAAGAACACAAACAGGCATGATCTTTATATTCCTTGTTAACAGTTGTAGAGTGAGAAAATAATTTTGGTTGGAAGGGATATTGGGAGGCCTCTAGGCCAATGTCCTGTTCATAGCAGGGTTGATCTTAATTTGGACCAGGTTGCTCAGGGCTATGTCCAGTTGGATTTTGAAAACATCCAAGGATGGAAATGCCACAACACCCCTGGAAACCTGTTCCAATCCTGGCCTGTCCTGCAGAAAATACTGCTTCTTATCTCCAGCCCGATCCTTTCATGTTTCAATTTGTACTGCTGCCTTCCAACCTCCCACCGTGCAATGCTGTGAAGAGCCCAGCTGCATCTTCTCCATCCCCTCCCAATGGTGCTGGGGATGCTGTTGAGTTCCCCTGAAGCCATTCTTTCTCCCGAATGAACCAGTCCCAGTCCCATAGCATCTTCTCACAGGGCAAGGGCTCTTGGCCCCAGTGGCATCCCCTGAATCCATTTCAGTTTGTCCATGTTTTTCCTATATTTGAGGGTCAAAACTTAATGCAATATCCTGATGTGGTCTCGTGAATGCAGAGTAGAAGACGATGATCCCTCCCTTCAATGTCCTGGCTCTGCCCCTATTCATAGAGCCCAGTGTACTGTTGTATTTTACTGCCGGGATGCACTGCTGAGTTTGCATTATTGTACTACAGCCATAGTTTCAAAATATTAGAGTGATGTCTTAAACTTTTCCATTGCCTTCTTTTTTTCTTGAAAACATATAAGTCCGTCCTTGTGCTACACTGAGAAATGTTAACCGCTTTACTGCACTGTCAGTGACACTGCAATTTTCTTCCTTATGTTAAGGGACACCATATTACTTCTACATCACAAACTCCATGATCCTTCTCTAAATGTTAAGTTATAGTGATCTTTACTCTTCTATATCAATTGTACTATTTCGCTTTCATCTACTTCACTGTTACAACATCATCCCATTTTCCCATGTAAGAACATTAGAGATACCCTTAATTATTTTTGAGTTACCTACAACTTTCCAAGTTATGCTATGATAAATACTTCACTTGCCTTGTTATTTTTAATCTCAGTAGTGATTATCTATGTTGAGAAATCGATATGTTGAGAAATCGATCATGTCATGTTTTGGTGATTTGTCACTCAATAAAATGATCAAAATCAATAGCATCTGCTAAAATGTTGAGAACAGTATGTGAACAAAAAAAAAAAAAAAAAAAAAAAGATGTATAACTGAGAAAAAAAGTCAGTATGGAAAAGAGAAGGAAATTAAGAAGTCAAACCAAGGTGGGGGGTGGTGGTGGGGAACAGCACTGACCACTTTGTGAAATGCCAAGAGAAAACAGATTTCTGATATCTGTATGGGTTTTTGGTATGGTGGTGTTTTTTGGTCTCCTTTTTTAACTTTTTGTGGCCTTACTATAGCAAAGACTGTATCTGTAAGGAGAGATATCTCTCCAGTGTGCATGGTCTGAAAACATGAAGTAAAATCAATATCAGCTTCACTTCATTCTAAATACATGACATATGCTAAACTTATTTAAAAAAAAATACAGGGCAACTTCAAGGAAATAGTAAATTATTTGGTCTAAAACTGTTGTGATAATCTTTTCAATTCTGCTTTGAGTTGTGGTATAACTTTCAGTCACCACTGAAAAATGCTTCTGCCAAGAAAGCCCTTGGTCAGGGTAGAATTATGGTCCAAACAGGCTTGAAGAGAGGAATTACCAAAAAGCAAAATTAATGTGCTCTTATCTTATATGTCCACAAAGATTGAATATGCATGGGTGTTGAAGTCAAAACCCTAATGAGTCCTGTTTGGAATGGAAACAAAACCATCCCAAAGTGCATCAGATTCTCCTGCTCCCACACACATGGTGCCTGGGAGATTTTATCCTCTTTGAAAGACATAATGGGAAAAAAGCCTCCAAACTAACAAAACATTATGAAAATTTTATTCTAGAATGTGTAAGTATTATTTTATATAGAAAAACTATGTATTACCAACAGGAAAGCAAAATAAAATACATAAACCAATTTTTGTGACGGTAAACCAGATTGATTTCGGTCTTCTAAGTATTTTCTTGTAGCTTCTAGAAGACCTGTTTGTTATCCCAAATAGGATTAATTTCCACTGCCATTAGATCTAGAATTTAAAATAATTATTCAGATTTAATTGCAAACATGCTTTTGCTTGTATTTCATGGCTTTTTGAAGCTGCATTTCAGAAACTAAAACATGATTTAGACTTGCAGAACTTGGATCGTTGAGGGCTGAATATTGTATCCTGAAGCTCAGCCTAAACACAGAGGGAAAGAAAAACAGGGCACATAATTTTATTTATTTTAAAAGGACAGAAGGGGTGACATATGGGTTCAGAATACTGTTGAGACTCCAAGCCTAAAGCTATAAACACATATATAATATGTACTATATATGTACATTTACGATATGTGCACTCTATGTGTATTAAGTATACAAAAAGATATGGGATAAATATACTGGATTTGGGAAAGCTGATGAGAAATGTGTTACACTAGGAAAACCAAGGAAGAGAAATTAATTAATGGGGAATAATATAGCTCAGGAAAACATTTTCATACAGCTTTAGGTAAGACGGTGTGCAGCAGGACACACAAGTTAAATAAAGAAGTAGAATAAAGGAAGCAGAAAATAACACTACCTCCCATATTTTGGAAATATAAAGCTGTGCGACCAGTGGATGAACATACTGTATTACCAAGAGCAGTCTGGCAGGTAACTACAAGAGAATATAAGGTGTGGGGACAATGTGGCTCTATATTTACTGATACCTCAGACATAAAAATACATAAAACATGAAACAGACTACAAAACACTCTTAAATGTTTGCAGCTTAATTGATTTTTCTCTCAGAGGCCCTTGTGATTGAGGAGTGAAAATTTATCTATTTAATAAAAACATAACCATTTACAGTAAATACAATAATAGATAATAACCAGAAACAGAAACTCAAAAGTTAAGTGGCAGTTCTTGTAAGGTAGTATTAGAATATGAAAGCCCTTCCTTTAACTTTCCCTTAAAATAAAGTTGACCGATTCACCAAGAAAACAATACTTATTTTATTCTACTAAATGTATTTTAACTTTTAAGATAGCATTACATGAAATCTATGCATACGGATACCTAAGTTCTCTTTTAGAACTTGTATGAAAAGTTGTTCTAAACACAGGACACTCAAGCAGCAAACCTCACCCGAAAACATGTATATTTTTAACCCAGCTGAGGGGAAAAACAAATTCAAAAGAAGGATTTATGAACTGAATTTATTTTTTTCAGCCTAAGCTGAAACATGAACAACTGATTTAACACTGAAATGGTATTCAAATATTTGACTCCAATCCCCTATTGCTTCTAAATTCACTCAGAAGTCAAGATTATTAATTCTTCCTGACAGAAAATCAAGATTTAATGATCATCTGATAACCCTTAGGAATTACAAAGTAAACTTAGATGATAATTCAGACAAAATAAAATGATTTTACATAAATTAAAAAACCATCACGTAGAATGTCTATTTAGGCATTTCCTCTGGGGCAGTAACTAATTTTTAAGAAAATACAGAAGAAAAAAAAGAATGTTTCAATACCTACCAAAAAAAGTTCATAAGCAAGATATTTATTAATATCTATGGACTTTTTAGCATTATATCCTCTACTTAAATAAAACAGACAAACAGAACCCCTCAAGCACACCTTCAAGAGCCTGTAATAGGAAAATGCATGAAAGATTTTTAACCCAATGACCTTGTTGCAATAATAGTGCTTACTTTAAGAAAATACCACTTTCAAGATCAAGCTGTCTACTCACCAAGGCACATCAAGCCCAAAATTGTTAAAGCAATGTGCTTTGTACAACTTTATAGAGAAACTGATTTCAACCTAGTAAAAATGATACGCTGTAAATGATTTTTAGGTAAATTTTTAGCTTTCAGGTCACGTCTGCAGGGAAGTAACATTAGAACTAACAGTGGTGTGAAAAATGGAGATGCAGAATCTGTACAGCTTGTGCATTGATTTTTTTTTTTGCCCCAGAGTTCTCTTTGCCAGCAGAAACACTTTAAAACAAAGTACAAGCCAATGACAATCTATTTATATATGGCTGTGTTCAGGGTTTTTTTTTTTTGTATACCATTTAATGATATTTATTCTTCAAAGCAATTAAAATTGTATCTCTCCACTGAATGTACATTGACTTTCCTTGATGCAAAGTTACTACAAACACACATGCACAAAAAAAATGAACCAGGGCAGCATTCTCTGTAGCACCGGGTAAAAGATTACACCAGAAAATTTAAGCACCAAAGAAACCTCTAAAGGCAGTTCCAGTACATTCTGTCTGTAATAAAAAAAAACCTGACAGATGCTTCCCTGAAATCCTTTACTTGTATAAACTTGAAACAGGATTTAGAGGGTCCCGCTAATCCGACCCATGAAAAAAATTCTTGCTGATGCCAAATCTGTTTGTTTTACCCTGACTATTTCAGTAATAGACATCAAATGGAAGAAAGGGGTGGGAGCATGCCCTACCCTGCAACTAACAGTTATGTCTTAGAGAGGGAGACCAAAAGAGCTGAGAAACCCTCCCTGATCTCTGGTACTAACATGCAAGTGGTTAAGAAATGTTAATTGCTTGAATGAAAGCCACAACAAAATGTCAAATTTTTGCCTTCTATAAAATCTGAAGACCTATCAATGTGAAATACAAAAAAGCTTTTACAGAAAGCACAGTTTGATTTTTTCTTTAATATTTCTGTACAATTGATTGTACAGAATTTTGTACAATTCCGTACAACTGATTGATAAAAGATTCTGGAGACCTCCTTTACATCTGCAAGATGAAAGACCAGAACAACATATCCTTTTTCATTATTGCAATTCTCCTTTAATGTTTTTGCCCTGTCATCAAGTATTTCACCTAAAAGTAGTTTTATTTTTAACAGTGTGTTTCTGACATTGGCAAAGGGCTTCCATATATTTCTATGACATTCCCCACACATTTAAATTTAATCCATTTAATTTTTGATCTGTATACAATTCTTGATTTGCAGACATGACTAGTACTAAGTGGATTGTAGAATACAGTCTGAGTTAAAGGTGAAAGCTTCTTTGAGTTGTCCTTCATTCCAACCTTATACAACTTCTGGGTTCCCTAACGATGCTATTGTTATCCATAAAACCTATTCCTTTGCTATTTTAAACATAAAACTTAAAAGGCACAGTGAAAAGTGCTGAATATCTTAAGTGGCATATGAGGAACTTGGGACTTGCAAGAAGTAATTAATTCTTTTGCGTTTAAACCCCTCCCTCACTCTATCTTCCCATTCTCCTTTGTCAATTTGAAAAAGTATTTTGAGATACCATCTGTCTATTAAAGAGAGTGGAAGAAGGAAGCTTTAAACACAGCCATAGTAATGATAAACACAGTCACCCAGTACTCACATCAACAAAGAATGGCCAAAATAATTTATTGTTCAATGTGTCAATGGGACTTTTCTTCACTTTGTGCTTAAAATAAAGGCAAGAAAAGCAAAATGAAAGCTTTTTAGAAATCCATTTGAGGTTTTTTTTTATTTAGGTTTTAGGTAGGTTTTTCAACAATTTTATTGGTTCATAAATCTACAAAATGTAAGGTAACTGTTTTATCTGAGGAGCTTTCCTCTAGGATGCTTAAATAATTGGAATGTATATTCTATTAACAGCTGTCTAGTACAGATTGGTGCTGATATCAAGGTACGTGCATCTCCCCACAGTTTCTATACAGGGAAATTCAGCATTACGTATAGAACTTTAAGTAAACGGTTTAAGTTAATCTTTTGCCTTCCGAGTATATGTAGAGGTAATGAAGGGGGGTGAGGTATTGAAAGTAAATGATACGAGGACACAACTGAGAGGCAGGTTGCATTGAATATGTGAAAAAGAAGTACCAAGGAAGTATCCAGGAAGTTTAGAGAGAAATACGAAAAGACATGGAAGGTCAAACATGCAGTGAACTTGGCCCATAAAAGCAACCCAATTTATGACCCTCTACAGTCACAGAACCTGATTTCAGTAATGCTACTGGATGGCAACCTGAGTTCCTAGGAAAAACAACATCAGTTATAACATTTAAGATCATTTTTACATTTTGAATACAGCTTCTTATACCATTAGAGCGAGCGAGGAAAGACAGGTAAAAATACAGAGATGGGAAGTGGCAACACATGCAAAAAAAGTATCTGAAAATACATAGATCAGAATGAAATCAGAGAAAAAAAAAGAAAAAATGCAAGTATTTCTTTAAGAGAATGTAGCAATTTTTGCTGCTCAAAAGAAATACATGGGCATCATTCTGTCATCAAAGAATAACTTGCTCAAAATAACTTGCTTGGGTAGTATTTTTCCTTTATAAAGGGTAAATATCAAATATTAAAGTTATAGAAGGAACTGGATAAACTTAAACAACCAAATACAGAAATTTTAAAACAACTTAATATTTACTGAAAAGGAAAAGCAGACATCTTCTTGAAGTACTTCCAAAACCATTTTATTTTTCCCCTGAATTCTTTCTATATACAAACCTTAATCTATACTAATTAAGAAAAAATATGCTTGGCTGGCAGCGTACGTCCATCTTCTATATCTTAAATTTGAACTCTGAATAAGGCTCAAGTTTATGCCAGCCTTAAGTGCTTGATGATGATGTTTGGCCTGCAAGCTATTTTCAGGTACATAATGTTACAGTTTTTTCAAATGTAAAAATATACAGAGTGATATGTTAAAAACTTCAGGCAGTAAATCTACGCTTTTATGCAGAAAGTGTTCTGCAGAGATTCATGAACCCTGTAAGAGTTTGGACAAGAAACTTCATATGAAAGATGCTTTAAAATGCTTTGATAGCACCTTTCCTGTTTCAGCATATAAATCTTTATGTGCTTTAACTTAAAATTGCTAGCAGTTTGTGTCAAGACTATTAGAAAATGAGCAGGAAATAAGTTTTGATATTTATTGTACATTTTGGCAGCTGCTCAGGAGAGCAGTGCTTAATCCACCCCTGTTCATCTCATGGGAATATAGGCAGGAGAAGAACCCTTTTTTCTGCAAAAAGCGGTAAGAGGATATGTACTGCCGTCTTTGTTGGGAAACAGCCTGCCTTACAGCTCTCTTAAACCATGAGAACCACAGTTCTGATCCTCAACAGCTTTAAACTTTGCAGGCCAAGTACCCCTCCCTCCCCGCAAAGAGTTGCTGTCTGCAATTTTAAATGCCAAAGTTGTAACATAAAAAATTACAGATGCTGGCATTTGTGGAATTGATGTAATTGCTGTCTTCTTCCATGCAGTAAATAGAAGTGATAATGATAAATGATGCTAACAATTATGCTGTTACAGCTTTAAATTAACTACACACACAAAATTTCCCTTTAGATTAACATTCCCTAAAACCTTCATATTAGACTGGTCCAAAAAATCCTAACATATGGAATATTTTAATTGAAATGCTTACCTCATACTACTTTTCTGTGTTAACTTCCTAGAAAAAAAAAATCCATACTTCAAGGGCAAAGTCTGAGATCCATGTTTACAAAATATATTTCTGTACATGATGAGGAAAAAAACCTCAGCTCCTTTTCCACTCAAAGTTTCTTCTCCATCTCAACAGAGAAGATACCATTCTTTGTTTGGAAGACTGTCAATGAAAATTTTGAATAACTGTAACTAATACTATGCATTACCTACAATATAGGCCTCAAATACATTCTCTATAATTTGTTCATTAAATTCAAATTCCTATCCCCAGCTGCTCCTCTGGTGCCATTTACTGCCCCTCAGTTGTGCTGAGGGCAGCTGTTTTGTATGGTCACTACTGATGCAGACTCATAGATCACCGTTTGCTGAACACACCACTCACACACACACCTTCATCTGGAGATGTCACCAACCAACAGAGGAGGAATTTCACATTTCAGCAGTCATTAATATTTTATGAAAAGTATTAAATTATGGAATCTATTATTTCTAGAAGATCTGTGACCAAACTGCAGATTCCTGTATTTCCAGCACTGTATGTGTATGTAAACATGTAGACACACACATACAACAGCAGGCTTGTGCGTGCATGTACACACACATACACACCTAACACACACATTTTTTTTTCTGCCAGACATTGTTTAATCAGTAAAAACCTGATTTTACATATATATCACTACTAAATGGTGCTGAAATGGCTTTTTTCTCCTTCAGACTATAAGCATACACTTTATGTTTCTAATAGCAAATTATATTTGACATTTAATTTAAAAACCAAGTTACCCTAATCTAGAGCTCTGCTACAACAATGATAAAGCAATGAAGCTTTCCATAGGACAAAACCCTTTTTTTTAAATTTAAGATAATTTCAGTGACAAGTAATTGAAAATGCAATTTAGAATTTATTACTTTGTGTGGTTAATTACAGTAGAACAGTTCCAAAAGATGATGATCCAATAAAGTAGTAATTTTCTCTCTGAAACATTGTATCAGAGTAAATAAATTAATAAAATGCAAATTAATGAGTATTTGAATTCTATTGAAAACATTAAACATATACCAATATATAATCCAGTCCTAGTGCTTAAGCACTACACCTAAAAGAATGTTCTAGCAATTTATGGAACTGACAAATCTAGAAAAATCTAAAAATCTTACAACCTTAATTCATCACTAGGAAAAATGTTTTATTCAATTATGACCATGCAATTAGTCCGCAACTCTTCTCATCAGCTTCAGAACGTAACTAAGCCAAAGCTTTATCTCCATTGTATATAGATTTTGCACCTTTTTCTTCAAAAGGAAAATAGAGGACGTGTTTAACCAGATTATCTGATTTAAAAAGATATTTTTGCATCAATTGCGTCCAATCCACCTGCAGCTATTCAGCAGCAGAAGAACTCGTGACCTTATTCTTCTTTCCTAAAGAGCACAGAAGCTAAATGAACTCCTTGCCCATGTTCCTGAAAAACAAAAGTCTGAACTAACCTAAACATTTTTGCATCAGTTTTTATCTTTATCTTTTCTCTATCTAGCTTCAGCAGATTGGAAGGTTATCAGTAGGTACACGGTAGATGCAATTAAAGCTTTCTGAACATTTTTGACTGAAGAGCTTTAGAATAATTAAAGTGGTTTTACTACAGCTGAGTGGAAAAGAACTGTCATGCATGAACCACATAAGAAATCTGCTGTGCTGAGCTACATGGCTAATTTTAAATCGCTAGCATCGCACCTGAAGTTACATGTTCTATTTTAGTAACTCTGGGCTAAAATCCTTTTTTTCCTAATAATTTTAGTTCCCTAGGGCACAGATAATTTTAAACTCAGAATATCCTCTTCCCAAGGATGTCTGTCCCTACAGAAAGACTGTAGTCTCTGGGTATACTCCAAAGAATTGTTTCACGATAGATTATACCTGACAGTATTTAGCAAGAATGTCACGTATCACAAATATTGGCCGATAATATGCAGTGCAAAGGCTGCAAATGTCAGTATAACATCAGACGTATCACAATGCTAAAGCACAGTACCACAAACATTTGCAGAGACACTGTCATGATACCATGCCTCGTGCACAGCAGTGCTTTCAAGATAAGTTTATTAGGATGTCTTTAAATACTTCATTTTATAAAACATAAATACTATGTTCCTGTCCATTTTCATTTGTACATAATCCAGCGAGGAGATGTGAAAGTCAAGATGCCTGTGGGCTTTCTATGGTAAGTCACCTTGACTATGCCATCACGTTCCTGCTGAAATCAGGCACTGTGTAACATAACGGCCAAATCACCAGGGTTGTCTCTCTTCACATCCGTATTGCACTTTTTCACCTCTCTCTCCCAAAAGCCTTTAATACTTTCTTTATTTCAGAACTGTAATATGCATTTCATTATGGTCACAATCACATTTTACTTCACAATAATTCTTTAAATATCTATTACTTCAGAGCAAAACACATGAAAGGAAGAAGCACTATAACGTTATTTTGGCTTTTTCTAAACTTTGGAGAAAGACAGTGACATACCAAGACCATCAAAAGAGTAAAGTCACTTCCTTTGTTATTTATAAAATCACCGTTTTTAGTTGTGTTTGTGGCAGATAATGACAATTTATAATCAGAGATGTGAACAACTATTATGAGATATGAGCAACTACTACTAGTTATTCTCAACAAAGAAGCTTCAGACTTACATGGATTAAAACATGGTTTTTTGGATACAAATATGTGAAATAAACACCAAAATAATTAACAGTAATTAAAAGTATCTGTGAAGACTAACAAGTCAAAACGGGTAACAGTCGTCTCCTGCCAACCTTGGTACTAGTTGTACAGGAAGTCAAGTAGCAGAACTTAAAAGTAGCGGAGCTACACTTGGTAGACACAAAAAGAAAACATGTCTGGGATGGCAAAAATACAAGGCTGCATGGTTTATTTGCACCTGAGAAATATTTACTCAAACACATTTACCCTCTTCTTGGAATAAAGTGGGTAGCAACAGAAGTTTCTTTGAGCTGTATTAGCACTAGAAAGAAACATACAATACAAAACTAATTTTCTAATCATCTGTACAAAAAATTATCATTAGCATCTACTTGTCTAATTTGATTCTTTTTCATTATTTTACTGTTTCTTTGCATTTATTATGCATATTATTCAGCAAAAATTTGTCAACATATCGGAGGATATAAAAAATAAGGCAGCATGGATTATCATAAACAGAAAATTTACAAGTCAGATAAACTGGAAGTTTATAAACAGATGAGCTGAAAGTGCCTATTAGCTTTCTCACACACATTAATTGACATTTTGGTTTATTTCTACATGCAGAGTCAGCTTTGAGCTAACATCTGCTTAGGGTCAATATAAAATTTTATAGCTTCATGAAATATTTGTGCTAGAATTTTTATACATGTATATGTGTGTCTTTATAGATACAGACATACATTTACATATGTATAATATGTATACAGACACATACATTTCAGTCTCATTTTCTGCACAGCATACTTTTAAGACCAGCATATTCCCATTACACAGCACTAAGATGAAGTGAATGATAGAAAGACATGGTATTTTTTGAATGATAAAATGTTTTGACATTCACTTTAAAATTGTTTTACCTCTTACATCTGTAATTTGCACCACAGACAGGTTGTCTAAAGTATGTTCTCAAATATATCAGTCCATGGAGCATTTTACTCAGCAATTTGTCTGCTACATTTAAATACTGTCTGAGGTGCTCCTATGTATAACATGACATGAAGGATTTCTTCATAATTCCTTCTGAAAATTGCTAGAATCAGGGCAAGGGCACAATGACAAACATGACAGGAATCATCCTGACCCTCTATGATTTTTAGGTAGATGTAACAAAAGGCACCCAAAAATCCTAAATAATGGAGCTGAAGTATAATCAAGAAGAGACACGACATTTTCTCCACTACCTTTTCTTTTTTTCTTCTGGATTACCATAAAACTCACAACACTCCAAAACAAATGAGTAAATTATTTAGTTTATGTTTGCCACTACTTCTTTACTCTAATGTACTTCAACTGCAAACCATGAAGGCCTTCATTACATGCTGAACACAATTCTAATTGATAAATGTATCTGTAGAGCTATACAGTCAAACTTGGCTGGAACTGCAGCTCTCATGGTTATCAAATTCTCGTCCTTGGACCATGGTGTTTGAGCACACCTGAGATCAACAATTCTAACGTGCCTTTTCAACGGCCACACTTCATACATATCTGTGAAAATCAGTCCAGTATAAGGCAAACGTTTAATGCTACCATTAAAATGCAGTTTTATAGGGGACTGCAGAATAGGATTTTCTCGTTATTTGTTTTTGTCCTCTAATCAGGAACCCTAACAGGCTCATAGTCTTAAAAGCAAAGCATTTTCTTTTCAACAGTTCTGTTCATAAATTTTCACAGTTTCTAGCACAATGCATTTTTAAAGAGTAAGACGCTAAGTACTGATTTATGAGGGGAATCAGTGCTATGCTTTTAAATAATTCACCAATGATCAAATGTAAAAAAAAAAAGATACCAACTTAAACCTTCATCCTGCTTTACAGTGCTGCCACGTGGCCTGGATTTTCTGACTCTTCATCAAGAAGTTCAGAAACCTGTTGACTTTTTTTGAAACTTTAAGTATGAGAAGCTAAATGCTTAATTGCCAAATATATTCTATTAACATTTACTTAAATAATGACTTGTAAAGAATGCTTTATGAAAGACCAAGTCCTATGAAATGTTACAACTTTTAAACATCTTCAATACATATACCCAGAGTGAAATCTTCAACATTCATTTGTGGCGTTTAGGCAATATCTAAATCTCTACAAAACAACCACTCTCCAGCTGAACCCAGAAAAAGTCAGGGATTCCCAGTCACTGAGTTTGCACAAAGAAACCCATAACCATTTCTCACCCACATACCTATAGCTAATAAAAAGTCCAGTTTTGGGAAGTACAGTGGGAACAACAGATCCTCAGAATTATTTCAAACCATGGGTAATCTGTTCTCAAACTAAGGGTAACCTGTTCTTCTTTTGAAAATAAACAGTCCATAACAACTTCAATGCAGTGTGCATAGCTATATACATGCATAATTACATGTATAGTTCACTACTTGGAAAACTTTCACTACTACTTCATACCTCCACGTTGATCACTTTTCTCTAAAACTAATTACAGAGGACATCTGAAGAAAGAACAACTAAATTATATACTCAGACCTCTTCAATGTAATACTGCAGTTCCTCTGTAGTTTTCAATACACTATGCGTTACACAGAAAGTCTAGAGGTCCCACAAGAACTCTACTACTATTCAAAGTCTTATTTTAAGTATGTCTTGCTTTGATATATTTATTGCTGATAGGCAATCATTAGGTTGATGTGATTTTCAAATTCACAAGTAATATACTATATGAATTATGCATTTATTTATTTTTATATCAAGATGCACTCTGCTGTTACAATAGCTGTTTAAAAGAGCTCACAAGTGAAAAATTCTGTAAGCACTAAGTACATCAAGACTAATAAAAACATGAATAAAAGTAAAGGACACCTAAATTTTGCCCATATACCTACTTACAAAAACTTATTTCTGTGAAAGTGAGAGCTGTCACAAAACAAAGTATAAAAGCACATAAAATATGGAGAGAACAAGCCCATCCTCTCCATATGTTTTAAGAGATATGGCCAAACTTTCAGTGTAGTTAACTCTTATTTCTTGGCAAACACTTACAAAAACCCACCAGACCCATATGAAAGCAAGCAAGGCTGTATTTTCAGTTTCATTCCCTTGTAAAAAAAATGCAGAGCTTTTAGAAGAAAACATGTAGAAGAAAACATCAAGATTGTATTATTGTTACTGCATTTTTTGCAATATCTTCCCCATGACCACCTTGTACCATGAAATATGCAGGTTGTTGTTTTCAGTATTGGTAATATGTTACAGTATCCAGCCTGCAAAGAAACTCAGTTTATGACTGGAGCTACTGACTTTAATATTTGCAATGGTGAATTGTGTACAAAATCCCTGCAAAGTATTATTTCTAGTTAAATTACCACCGTACTGTTAGTAAGTTAATAAATTCTTATGAAGATCAGACATTGAGGAGGATGTATGATTATATTTCTGATGGAAGGAAATGGCACGGTTAGCGAGGATGATTCTGTCTGCATCTTGAATATGTGTAAAAAAAGTTTCTGCCTTAATTTATGCTGTTTGAAAGCCCTGAACCAGTTTTCAAAACTTTATCCTTCAAAGGCATTCTTAATATTCAAAAAGACCTTGCTAATTAACTCCTAAAACTACCTCAAGTCCAACCTGCTTCTCCTGCTCCTTAGAAAAGTTTTAATTACACAGATTAAGCACTGGAATTCCAGCTGTCACCTTCCAATAGCTTTCTTCCTTTTTAAATAAGGTGCTTTTGTGCTGATCTCTCTTTTGCTTTGAGAAGAGCTTTGGACGGGTTGTTTATATGATTTAGCAATCCATATGACTATTAAAAATGATGTGACAGTATGGAAAGCACATTTAACCAGTTAGAGAACACATAGCTCTTTTCTGAAATGTTATGACATCTGGTGATCAGATTAGGCTTTCCCTAACAGAGAGAAAGAATTATCTGAATACCTAAATGGTAGTTACAGAGAAGATCATAGCACTACCATCACAAGGGCGCAGGATGACAGGACAAGGGGCAAAAGCCAAGAGTTCCTTCAGGGCGAACTCCTCCTTTATTTAAGAAAAAACAACCCAACTCCATTGTGACAGCAATTAAACATTACAGTCTTCCCAGACAAGTGGTGGAAACTTTTTTGCTAGCAATGCACAAGGCGGTGCAACAGGGAACCAGACCCTCATCTACTGCCCTTCTTTCAGCAGAAGGTTGGATCCAATGACTTCAAGAGGTCCCTTCCAGGCTAGACTTTTCTATGATCCCATGAACACATGCATCAGGCTACATAAGCCACCACTACTGCAGTTCTCTCTCTCCTTTCTGTAGTACCATTTGGAGGAAGATGGGCAGAAGAAGAATATTTCAACAAATGAAGGGGATTTTTATCTATGCAATTCCAGCTACCCTTACCGTAGGAATAAAGTAGGTAGTGCAGTAGGAACAGCTCCATGGAAACATACTTAATTGTGAAAAAGTCTTTTGATTACTTTTCCCAGTGTGCAGGGCTCCTCATGTCAGGCTACATGACAGAGCCTGCATAAGCACATAAGTGCATATAAGCTAAGTAATGCAGTGGTTGCTACAATCTTCCATTTACAGCCAGTGCTCTCCAGCTTGAATGCTGAGCGTGGGCCATTTCTTGGATTTTCTCTGGCCTTAAGCCTTGTGCAGGTCACAGACTGACCAGATATGCCTGAGAGGTAGGCCCATGCAATTAGTGGAGGATGGTGATGCTGACCAATTTAAATATAGAATTAAAATAATTAGAAATGTCTACAAATGCCTGGTCCAGAAATAATTATTAGTACAGTAGCTCACACAGAATTTGCAGTAAAAAACTAAACTACTCAAATTATAGTTTTATCAAGGTCTGTTAACATCTACTACAGTGTGCTCAGCAGAGAGCACTTTCCTAGTCCCAGCTCCAATAAACTGGCCAAGTTCTGTATGCTTCGGAAATACAGTAATTTGTCACAAATGTCTTCAAAAACATTGAAATTAAGTGCACGCTTTCCCACAAATACAAAGGAGAATTCACGCATTTTAGAGTAATGTAAAATTTATCTGGGGTTCAGATCCAGACTCACTCAGCACTGACATACTAATGATCCGGAGTTAGGTCAACCCAGGCAACTCTGCTCATCAGCTGAGCATTCTTCCTGCCAGCACCTTCTGGCTGTCTGTGCGGATTTCTCACAACTAAAAGGGAACTCAATTCCCACTTGTCCCACCTTCCTTGCTACATCATTTCATACAACCATCCCACCTGCCATGGAACTTCAGCATTACCTTCAAACTACAACCTCTTAGAGAAGCTTTCTGCTGAGAAGATATACAAACAGTCATTTCTTTCAAACATAAATAGACATATATGTTACAATCTTCAGTTATTGTCTATACCAGTATTTATCTAAACTGGGTATTTAACTTCATGAGAACACCACAGAAAACAGAAGTAATTATATGCTACAGCAGTTCAATTATCTACAGAGTTTATCAGTGAAATTGATTACAGTAAAAAAAGTTTTCTATATACAGCATTTTTTCTATACTGAATATTCTCTTGCTTACTTTTAACAGAAATACAAGAAATACTCTAAAATAGCTTCATATAATGAAGATACATTTTTCTTTACTTGAACAGCTTGAAAACTGGGTGTAACTTGTGTGATTATATAATTTAAATTATAAAATCCACTGAAACGCAACAGTTTTAGCATATAGTTTTTAGCACTTTAGCAAATAGTTTCCTAACACCTTTTGAAGGCGTAGAAGCAAAATTTTCAGTATAGAGAAGAAACACTCAGATTTTAAGAAAAAGAAATAAACTATAGATATTAAATGTACACTGCTGCAAAGAGAGTATCGACATGTTAAGTTCCATGGACATCTAACAACAAAATCGATTTTATCCCTATGCAGTAACTAGTCATCGCTGCACCAAGAATTTACTTCAACATTAAGACTCAAATCAATTTCTAACATCTGCCAACAACTAGACTTACTGAGAAAAATACCTTCTTCCGCAAAAAGATGAGAAATACGCTCTCTAAATTTCTTAGCATGAAAGTCAAAAAGGGAGATTTGGAAAAATACCACAATTTTAAAGTATTTTGCAAGGCTCCAGAAAGGATAATTTTATCTTTTGGGAGAAAACGCTATAGCATTCTAGTCACTAAATAGTTGGCAGTATATCCTGCTTCCCTAGAGTTCTTGAAATAGCAGATTGCAAGGGTTTTATTGTTAAAATGTGAATATACTTTAGGCCAATATTTTCTGTCTAGGCTATCTGTGGAAAATGTGATCATCTTCAAACCATGATAACAATTCCATTCTACAACATACTGAAGAATTTGTGTGCTTAAATAGGTAGAAATACATTTGCATGAAAGCGCTTCAATACACATTTATACCTTGTAGTAAGCGTTTCTGCTAACTATTTGTCAAAAGATAAAGTTCTGGGACGTATGTATGTTCTGCTAATATCAGATTAGCAATGTCATACAAATGATGACACTATATGCTTACTCAAAACTTGAGCATGTATGTAATCGCTTGTTGTAACCTGAATGAACTCCAGAGAAATGAAGAGTGTAACGATTGAGTTCAATGGCAGCAGATTCAGAGACTAAGAATGCTTTAACGCAAGGACGCCACTGCCACTGGAGTCCTTCTGTCATTTGGGTCTGAAACTTTCTGAAAACTTGTAGACCCAGAACAGACACCATGCTTGAAATCCTACAGCTTTCTACAGAGCAGTGAAAGCCTTTGCCAGGCATCAGCTGGATAACAGAGCAGGGAAAAAAAATCACAGTGGTAAGTAGAATAGTAGGGCAAGTCTTAAAAGATAGACAGACTGCAGAAACATACAACCCTTACACTGGGGCAGTACTACTATAATAAAAACAACAGCAAAACCAAACCCAAATCTCAATATACACACTGGGGTTCTACCAAAAATGAGGTTCCTTTGCAGGCAAAAATACATGCTTATTAAAATATTTCACTTAAAATGACATAGCCAGGATTTCAGACTGATCACAGGTAATGGTTCATTTGCACAGTGACACCAGCATGACTAAATTCTGCTAAAATACACTGCCTTGCAAAAACTTAATTATTTCATTATTATCCCTCTTCAATCAAGCAAAAAAGAACTACAGTCATTCACAAGACAAGTGTAAGAGATATAAAGGAATCAAGCTGATGAAACTCAGCTTTTCTGAGCTAGACCCAGTTTTCTTTTCTTCTCAGCCAGAAGACATGCAACAACTTGGAAACAAAAGGGAAAAACACATAAAGAGGAGGAAAAATAGAAAAAGTGACTGTGAATAATTTAAATATCATGATGAGAGGTAATGAATTTGGCAGTGAATTAGGTATTGCAAGCTAATACTCCACTACAGCCGGAAAGGATCAAGGGTCCCAGACATAAATTTTTACATTTGTGCAGGGATTATTTCTTGTAAGGGTCAGATGCCATCTTCATTTCCTCGCACCAGGGGAGGGAGGTGGAAATCGGATATACATCATATTAAGGGGATGAGTTTTGAAATCTGTTTATTTGACATGTAGGCCATTTAATACTGCACTAAACTCTGCTGCTGCAGGCGCATAGGAAGAAAATCACATAGAGAATAAGACTGGTCAATTCTTTATTAAGTCTTCATAACATGTCAGTGTTTCTGCTGCATCTGTGTTTCATTTTCCTACCTCTCCTCAAACAGGAAGAAAGGATCTAAAAGCAGCAGTGCAGATCACTCAACGTGTTTCATACTTCATGGAATGCCTAAGTGTCCTGTCCATAAATTTAATGGAGTGGTTTGATACTTAGAAATAAATGTTATAGATAAGTAGATAGACAGAAAGAATTCAAAGAAATACTGACATATGGGTTATCCCACTTTTGGATGCTTAATGGATTGCCAAACTCTGAGCTTCTGCTTCCAATACATTAAAAAGGAACTTCAAAAGTCATGATAGATAAACAAAAAAAAAACTGTAATATTCTCCTAATAAATGAGTATGTCTTTTACAGAGTTTCTTTATATGTCTAGAATATTCTGCATGCTTGCACCAACTATTATCTCATTAAGGCAGGCAAGGTACTTCCAAACAATGAAAATCAGGGATAGTAATATTCATATATGTCCTGGAACAGCATACTTACAACCTCCTGCCACTTCACCAAGCTCCTCTTTTTTAATCTTTACTGGTAAATTTCAGTTACTTCTGCTTTGCTGGCTATAAGGGATTTAAGACTATGAATACAAAGAGTTCAGCAAAGTTGAAGGGCCACACTGTTTTTGCAAGTAAATAAGCACCACTCAAAAGACAAATCAGTTCTGATTACAGTTTTGTGTTTCAATAGTTCATGTCTTTTATCTGCTTTTGTTTCGTTCTTTAAATTGATGACAGGGTGCACAGCTGAGCTGGCAGTCATGATTAAGAGGTCAAACATTGAATTAAAAACTTTTTTTAATCTACTTTTTTCATCAACTAGCACTTTAATGTCCCAAGTTATTCATACCAGCAGGAGGCTATGGGTGAACAGTACCCCCTAGTCAAAAATAGAGAGACAAACTTCATTATCACCTATTGCTTGAAGTAAATAAACTCAACAGGAGTTCAGATAATCCTAGCACATATATTGCCTTTCCAATTCAATAATTGCCTTGTTTCCCTTCTTCCGAACTATCAATTCCTCTTTGAAAAGCTTAAAAAATTTAAACGTTCTTTTTCAGGGTGGAGGGGTGTGACAGTGATGTTTGTTTTGGTTGGGATTTTTTGGGGGTTGGTTTGGGTTTTTTTGGAAAGAGAACCTCTTCTGTTGTCACACAAAAAAAAAGCAGAAAAAAAGGTACTCCCTTGGACAGAGTCCGTTAAAAATCAGATTATTTCCACAGCATTCTCCTATTATTCACCTGCCAGTAAAATATGTACACTCATTGTCTCTGTCTGAATGCCTATTTTTATCTGACTGAGGCTATATGGTCATTTTTGTATTTATTACTGAGTTACTAACTTTTTTTCTTCCTTCTTCTAAGCATGTTTTTCTGTTCTCAAAAACTGGGCCACATGCCTCTGAGGAGAAAGTAGTGCATTATTTCATTCCCACCTTTTCTTCTTTTTTGGCATCTCTGAGGCATGCTATGCCCAGAAGTGCTTCCACTCAAGCTGGACCATCAAATCAATTATCACAGCAGTCTGCTTTCTAAATATGAATGGCAATGAATGACAACAGGCAAGGCAAACTTTCAGCTTTGATTTGTCATTGGTACTGTAAATTTTTTTGTTTTGTTTTATAGATGTTTGCTATAGTGGTAATTTGACCAAACTCTTCCCCCTGCTGTCTGCAGCTGCACTGTGTAGACCGCGAGACGAAAAGCTTCACCTTTGCTCAGTTAAAGACATTCGAGAAAATATGAGATAGGGAACCATTATCGATATAGAAGTTTTCTTTGCTGCGAATCTTTTACTACAATCACTACTATCAATTAAAAAAATGCACAACTGCTTCCATTACTTATGGAATTCGCACAATTACTTCCATTACTCCATTACTTCACCTGCTTTCATTACTAGGTGCTCCACAATTTCGAGGTGCAATTGTTTTTTACTGCTGTTGCACCACTTTACAACAATCTCCACGTACAATAACGTTTCAGTTTTTTGCAGTTAGAATTAGCATGGCCTTGTGACAGTACTAAAAGATTAATTAGTGTATAAAAGCACCCATGCATAAAAGCTAAAACATAAGACAAGGCAAGGAAATGCAGCAAATAAGAAGAAAAGAAGTCTTATCCCTTATTCACGATCATAGTTTGAAACTTGACAGTTTCTCCAATGAAGAATCATTTATTATTTTGTTAAGAAGGGAATTAAGCTATAAAAATACCTGAAAAACACATTTCTAGTGCTCTCCCTCAGTGACTCTACTGATTCAAAAACATACAAAACCCGCAGTTTATATTAAAAGCCTGAATTACTTTTTGAGAACTGATTACATACTATGGAAGTGAATTTTAGACAGCAACTGGGACACATACTCAAAAAACTTAAGGGTGAGTCACCTGAAAGTCTGCATTATTGCCAGTATATATAAACTCAGTGGCAGTATAGAAAAGACTATTGCATATTTTAGTGAAAATAATTTCAACCAAGCAAGCAGTAATTTATTTCTGCAGTTGCAGACCAAAAAAAAAAAAAAAATTATAAAGAATATTTACTTAGGTCCTTTTAAAACACTCTCCGACTGTGAGTCAGTTTTAACATTATAAAAAAATGGAGGTTTAATGGTACCACCTAGTGGTATCCATGGACATATGGACCAAGTGGGCATCATATGGACACGCACTATGAAAGCTTCCTAGATCCTTCTGCTAAACCCAGATTGTTAATGACATCACTTCAACCCTGACTTCAGATGCTATTTTAACACAAAGCACTATTTAGCACTTTGAAAGATTCTACTCAAGGAAGGCAATCATGTCTTTTTTTTCTGCATAGTATTCAAATCTTATTATGTAAAACAGACTACAACTGATTTCCAAACAGGCAATTCTATTTAAAATTACTTTTTCATACATGTTATTCCATTTAAAAGGCTGCCTTCAAAAGGAATGAGGCTACAGCAAAATTACATCTTACACTATTTCATTCATCTGGAAATAAGACTTCATGAAAGACCAAGATTCTTCAAGCAGGACAAACAGACTCTCAGCAGGTGAAGCAAAAGCAGTATCAAGTGATTGTCATTTTAAAAAAAACAACTCTTTTTTCCCCACAGACATATTATTACCAAGTAGTTTAAACTTTTCTACATATAAAGACTGCATACCTGCATGCAAACTTAAAATTGTGCAATGCTCCATCATATTCTAACTGATCCAGATTGGTTCTGAAAATGGGATTGAGACTTTCTTCTTACATAAAAATATAGCACTTTAAAAAGAACACTTAATACTGTAATTAACAGATAACTAAAAAGTAACTTAATTGGTACAAGAATCCCTGCAGTACCAGTCTCAGATTCAGTAAAAGTACAAACATACATAGTAGTTTAAAATATAGTTTAATATTTTAATGACAAAAAAAATCATAGAATCATAGAATCGTTTGAGTTGGAAGGGACCTTAAAGATCATCTAGTTCCAACCCCCTGCCATGGGCAGGGACACCTCCCACTACAGCAGGTTGC
>JAOXNO010000063.1:19247591-19292916 GCA_028565335.1 Limnodromus scolopaceus
GGCTGAACAACCCCAGCTCTCTCAGCCTGTCTTCATAGGAGAGGTGCTCCAGCCCTCTGATCATCCTCGTGGCCCTCTGCTGGACCCGTTATAAAGTTATACAAGAATGATGAGGTCCATGCTACCACTTCTTTGTATAGTCTACAGTTGTAAGAAAACTACTGGTTTGGAGCGTTTTCAAAAGTGTGGTTACATATTTGTTTATTAAAATACTTTTCCCTTTTATGTTTCTGGTATAAGACAGTGACAGAGGTTTGCACAGAAAGGCTTCCATTGCTTCTGCTTAGCCCAGAAAAATGTAAAAGCAAGGAGAAAGCAGTTGCAAGCTTTTGCTGTATGGGGTAAAAAGAGTGTAAAAAGATTGGCCATGACCGGAACAGATGATAAGCAAATTAGCAGCAAGTGCACTGAGATGGACTCCTCCAAGGGCATAGTAAACACAAATATGCATTAAAGCATCTGTAGACTACAAAGAGGTACGTTCAATTTTTGAGCTCTCGATTATAGTTTTCATGTGCCTATAGATCCACCAAATATTTAAAGGATAAGCTTTGAATTAGTGCAAGTTATTAAGATCAGTTATTCCCTTGCTTAAAATTAATTTTAATTATAAACCAGGATCCAGGCAAGGTTTTTTTCTCCTTAAACCATAATGGCTCTTCCCTTGCATTCCTTCTGATTGAAGTTAAAACTTCTACAATGAATTGGTGGGAAATTCTGTGCAGTTAAAGACAACATCTGTGGGTCCTTCTGGTTTTTTTTTTTAAGCACCCAGTTCTCTTTTATGGCCAAAGAGCAAGTTTTTCCTGGATTAAACTATGTGAGCAGCTTAACGAAAAAAGGGTTTGCTGCTGGGTACTTCCAATACTCTCTCAAGAAAGCGGTTTTCATCAAGTGATGGATGCATGTTGCATTCATCAGCACGTGAACTTGAAGACCACATACCCTGGTTTCAATAACTTACATCTACCAATGGACAACAGTCTTTGGAAAATGATTGATTTATATTCATTCTTCTGTATGCTTGCAGCAACAATAGATAATTAGAAACAACTCATCATTTTCCTCGCAAATAAGATCTACAGATACCTTAGATTATTAGCTGAATCAAAAAAGTTATTTAACTAAAGAGTGCTAATATGTCTCTTGTGAAGACATTTTTAAGATTATCTGTCAGAATTTTGCAATATTCTAAAAATGCAAAATGTTAAGAAATGCTTGTAACAAATTTCTTGATTTCTTGCAGAATATTACTGGTAACAAAGCACAGTTAAGTATACTTATTTCTGTATACAAAGCCTTAAGAGATAGTTTACATTAACCAAAACATTGGGTGTGTTTTGCCATGGAAACAAAATCCTCAAACACAGATATGTGAGTTGCAGTCACATCTACAAACCACTTCATACTGCATGAAAGATCGAAAGGCAGGGCTCAGAACATCTCCTTTGGTCCTCCCCACTTTCCATATGCCAGTTGTGAATTATGCTTCATAAGATAAATAACTAGTCAAGAGTGAAGAGGTGAGCTGCTTGGGGGCACATCCTCAGGCCTGACGTGCTGACTACCTGTCAGATAATGTTGAAAGTAGGATTATGTCTGAAAAGGTTGACAGACCACCAATTTATCTCTCTAAATCAAACACTGCATGTTTAGCTAAACTCAATGAACTTTAACTAATTAGCCCTCATTACAGTAGGTTCGTATTGTATAATTTTCAAAAGGCTAAATCCAGAGACTATACTACATATACTTAACTTGAAATACTGATAGTAAAAGCAAGCAATTATGAGACTTCTTCTGAAAAATTTCAACTGAAAAAACAGCAAATGCAACCTTTTAATCCTAATTGTTCAAGATGAAGCCCCTTCTAAAAAAGACATTAAAAAAAACCCTTTTGTATATATACACAATATTGTGTATATATATATATACACACACATACAGAAAAGCTCACTCACTAGAGTTTAAAGTGGAAATTAAACGGTTACACAGTCCTATACACATCTTATTCTCCCGTACTTCTAGTCTTTTATATCAAGTTCTAAGTTCACAAAAAAAATACTGGGGAACAGTAATTTCACTTGAAGTACATTATACAAATATTTGAACCTATAAGATAAATCTGGTAAAAAAAAAAATCTATAAATCAGAATCACACAAACAATTTTGGAGAATAAAAAATAATTTTTAAGAAAGAAAAACATGTTTATCTTTCAGTTAACAGTGGCATGAAAGAGTTTTGGTTGGAACAGGAAATACACAACAAATGCAAGAGATGTTAAAGAACAAACAGACATCTTCTGTGCTTGGTAACCATGGGAGAGTTGTTGTTATAACTCTTCCCTGGACTTCTCTGAATGTTCTCCTTCCTTCCCTGACTCATGAAATATGGACTCATAAATAACTGGAGATACAATACAGTAGGGGTGGAGCTGCTTTCTGGTTAAGCAGAGAAAGCTTCAAGATGGCACTTGAAACAAAAAACGTGATGGGAGACTATTTGTCCAGTTTAAGTGTTCTGCATCTGCTCTTCATAGATGAGTATTTGTTCCTTTGGAAAGAGTACAGAAAGGAGGAGGAAGAATATGCAGCCTCCAGTTCTCTCTGCATTTCAGAGAAAAATAAAATCTTTCCAAGGTATGGAAGACCTTATTTCTCCTACTACCCAATAGAATTCTAAAAGTGAATCATGGGTAGGAGCATTAGGGTCACTCCTGTATCAAGCATCACACAATTTCATGCACACATATTTGTCTTCAACAGATAATGATGCATTTGCTTGACAACACTTACTTGTCTTTCAAGTACCTAGTTCTACTGTTTCTGTTTACTATCACTAAAGATCACATCAATTCACCACCTACATCAATACAACCACCAAATTTCTGACATTTCCGAGCTCATTTTCAGCAAGATAAACCACAGCACTCTCTGCTGTAATTTCTGATGCAACCATTACAGAATGCCAGTTGTTAATTTGATTTCTAGATAGAAGATTAGCTTTTTTTTAAGCTTTTTTTTTTAACAGAACTTCTGATTCAGTTGCTATTTGTCACTGTCCTTGTAATGAAATAATTGAGTTCAGGATTTCAACTACTTCTAAACATTCCTACAAAATTAAAACAATTACACATTTGATCTACAGTGTTCCTCTTTTCTGTACTAAATGCAACTTGTTAATAGCTGGAGCTGCAATTTTTTTTCTTTCTTTCTTGTTTTCAGATTGTTTCTACTGAGATAAAGATATTTTTTCACTTACAAGCAAAACATCTTCCTATTTTATAAATAGAATAACGGAACATGAAATATGTCACTGAAGCAGAAGAAGCCCTTTTACCAGCATGCATCTGGATTCACAGCACTCCTTATAACACCAATAAAGTTATATTCATGAACCTGGCACAGTCTTGTGGCCTAAATTTAAAAGACCTGCCGAAAAGTGTTGTACAGTTGTAGTTTTAGGAAGTCTAATTCTGCTTTTTGTCATTTATTTGACTATTTTTGTCATTTATTCCTCCTTAATCATTCGAAGAAAAAAAATAAAATCACATTTTAAGGAAAGCTCCTACTTTCAGTTAAAATAAGCTGTGTCATATTCAAATTCTGGGAGTCCAAAGACCTACAAAAGTATTCTTTGCTCAAAGCTACAAACTGTTCTATCAATATTTTCTAAGTGTACTCTACCCACTATCCTTAATAGGTTTGTTTTAAAACAAACTTTTTAAAGGTCCTTAGCAGTCTGAAGTTACGACAATCCTATTGAAAGATGAGAAGGTGCAATTAAAATCCACAGATACTTTCACAAGTTTTATACATTCTACATATGTATTTCTGAGAGTAACATCGCCTTATTATCAATATTTTGCAAGAACTTGTCCCTTAGCTTGATGCTTTAGTAATACTTTAAGAATCGTCTTGCACCATTTTCCTTTCTGGAATGTTTTGATCTTTTGGCAGCATTAAGCTAATCTCTCCAGTACGCATCACAGAATCATAGAACAGAGTTGGAAGGAACCTTAAAGACCATCAAGTTCCAACCCCCCTGATGTGGGCAGGGACACCTCTCACTAGAGCAGGTTGCTCAAAGCCCCATCCAGCCTGGCCTTGAACACTTCCAGGGATGGGGCAACCACAACTTCCCTGGGCAACCTGTAAAAAATTTCTTTCTGGTATCTAACCTAAATCTCCCCTCTTCAATTAAAAACCATTACCCCTTGTCCTGTCACTACACTTCCTGACACAGAGTCCCTCCCCAGCTCTCCTGTAGGCTCCCTTCAGATATTGGAAGGCTGTTATAAGGTCTCTCCGGAGCCTTCTCTTCTCCAGGCTCAACAACCCCAGCTCTCTCAGCCTGTTTTCATAGGAGAGGTGCTCCAGCCCTCTGATCATCCTTGTGGCCCTCCGCTAGACCTGTTCCAACAGGCTTATGTCCCTCCTGTGTTGAGGACTCCAAAGCTGGACACAGTACTCCAGGTGGGGTCTCACGAGTGCAGAGTAGAGGGGTAGAATCACCTCCCGCAACCTGCTGGCCACACGTGAAAGACAACCAGTGGGGAAAGAATTTGGCATAAACCTTTGCATTATATTCTCAGACATTTCAAAGTTTTTCCACACTACATGAGCATCTTTAAACCAAAAGACATGAATATCCAAGCTTAGACTGATCTTCCTCCTTTTCAATACACATGAACTGCAAAGAAACTTCAGGGCGTGGGAGACGTTTTGGGCACATAGAAAATTCCAAGACACATCAAAATTTGAACAGATTCTAGACTATTTCTGTCATGTTGCAATTATCTTCTTGGGTTTGCTAACATCTATATTCATGACTACACAGGCCAGATGACACCTCCAGGTGAAGGCAATAAATGAACATTTTGGGGGTTTCTGCTGGGTTGGGGGTGTGTGCATGCACCTTTTTTTTTTTAACATTAAAAAAAATAATGAAATTTTCTCTCCAGTTACTACAGACTCTTGACAATTTGAAGCTTTGCTTTCCTGAAAACGTCAACAGATTTCTTCCAAGTCAGGGATGCCAGACACGTAAGAGAATTGAAAATTGTATTGAAGATGTTACTTCTGACATCTGGAGGGCAGAATGCACTCCAAAATCAGGCACTGAACTACAAGCAAGAGAAGAATTGCCTATAAGTCAGCATAATAAATGTGGTGCTCTAAGAGATTTCAAATAGAACATGAGCAATTGTCTAGTGAGAAACACAAGGTGCTTTATGTTTTGGCAGTCATCTCCCCTGCCCTAAAATAATTTGTTTAATGTTAAGTTTTACTTTTATTTATGAGAACTTATTGTATTCATCCTGAAAGTAAATAATACTGCAGCTATGTAGACAAAGCAAGTACGAAACAATCATAGGAAATTACAGAGCATTATTTGCCAAAATTCTGCAGCAGAACAAAACCTACAAAGGATGGCATCTAATGACCTGTATCTAAAAAACTATCAGTGATAATTCAAAAACAATCTTGATATTATGTGAAGCTTCAGTGCAAAAAAGAGTCATACAGACAATTTCAGAAAGCTCTCTAAACATTAAATGTTCCTGTGATATGCCAGCAAAGCAAAAACCCACATCATTTATGCTATTCTGGAAGACAAACAAAACCCCAACCTACTATAGCGTATTGAAGCTGTTCAGGAGAGTGTTACCAGCAAATCTGTACATATGTGCATGTGCACTCCCTCTCACACACACAGTCTTACCCCATATGGCAAGAAATAAATGTTTCAGTAGATATTTAAATACACAGGTGCCATTTGCAAATCCATGGCCTTAATATCAAATGACAAGGCCAGCTATGGATTTACGTCAGTCCCTATCTACAGGCTCACCCATACATGAACTTGTGTGGTGCATCAGGTCTTCATAATGTGTCTTCAACACCTGACAACTGAAACTCAATCAAGGACAAAATGTTTTTATCTTTTTCTCTTTCATTATATAATTTTACCCTCCATTATACTTTATGTGGTCAGAATTACAGAAATTTTTGCAGACCTTGGACTTTATCTCCATACAACGAAGAACAATTTCTCTACGGTTTTTATGTTCCATTAGATTGCTTTGTTTTCGAATGTTTCATCATTTCAGCTACTTTTCCAACAATAGGAGCTCTAACAGCAATGCAATTCCAGCAAACTGCTAAAACAGCTTTTTAAAAGCTTATACATACCCTTAAATTCTCTCCCCTCACTGCTACATAAATAGAACACAATAGACTATTTCAGTTTCAGTTGGAAGGGACCTACAACGATCATCTAGTCAAACTGCTGGACCAATTTAGGGCTGAGTAAGTTGAAGCACAATATTGAGGACATTGTCCAAATGCCCCTTAAACCCTGATGGGCTTGGGGCATCGCCGCCCTCTCCAGGAAGCCTGTTCCAGAGTCTGAGCACCCTCTCGGTAAGAAACGCTTCTTAACGTGCAATCTAAATCTCCTCTGGCACAGCTTGGAACCATTCACCATTCCCAGGTGTCCTGTCCCTGGATTCCAGACAGAAGAGCTCAGCACCCCTCTTTTCCATGTCCCCTCTTCAGGAAGCTGCAGAGCCACCAGGTCGCCCCTCAGCCACCTTCTCTCCCAACTAGACAAGCCCAGAGCCCTCAACCACTCTTCCTGGGACATTCCTCTCGGCCCTGTCACCAGCTGGGTTGCCCTCTCGAGGCCTTCACACTCTTCTTAAATTGCAGGGCGCAGAAAAAACTTTCCATTTCTTTAGCAATGCATTTTAAAAAGTTTTTAAAATAATTTTAAGCACAACACAGAAATAGATTCAAACTCTGTACACTTAGATGATGCGTTGCTACTGCTTTAAAAGAAAATCATGGCTGCCTTCAGTGGAGAGACATCACCTTGTTCTGAACGTATCTGTCTTAGTGACAGACTCTATTATTTCAACAGAAAATAAGTATTCAAAAGACACAATAAACATAATTCCAGCTTCCTTCACAATGGCTGTCCACTAGGAAAAGAAATGAAAGTTTCAGTAAGTCCCCCTTTAAGGTTTTCATTCTAGTAAAGAAGATTTAAAAATAAAATATGCTTTTGTCAAAGGCATATTTTAATGAGTAGTGTTTACACACAAAGACATTATGAAGCATCTTTAGAATAACTGACATAAGTGATAAAGTATTTTTTCAGGAGTAAATCATTAGATATAGTTGGGGTTTTTTTGGTAAGGAAATCATTAGTTGATTCAACACCGTGCTACATCTTAATCAGCCCCCAGTAACGGTGAAATTTAGTTTTGTTCTCAAATCAATTTGATTCATACTGAAACTATGCATAAAGACCTTTTGTGTCCTCCATCCAATCCTATTTTATCCATAATTCTTGCAGAGTTGAAAGCTACATAATTTGGTAATGTAACGATTACAGAAAGAAAATGTCGTACCCCCTTCAAGTTGGACTTCTGCCTCTTTTACCGAGGAAAAAACTCAAATACTTTCTCTTGTCTGCTTAGTCTGACTGACAGCTTCTGCAAAGTGACCTAAGGAACCTTTCAGCCCAAGAGCCTTCACACACATCCCCTGATAAGTGGTGAAGTTTTACCTTGGGCTTTATACCATAAGTCACCAATGATATCACTGTAGTTCCAAGGTCTCCAAAAAACCTCACTGTAAACGCTTGAGGAGGATAAGGTCCTGTGGGAATGCTGTCAATAAGATTGGTTTTCCCCTCTGTTATGTTTAGAAATCTGTTAACTTTAAAATGAAAATAATCCTGACAATAACTGCACATTTTCCATATTTCAGTGTGATATGTCTATTTTCCTTTGTAACTTAAATCTGTAGGAAAAAAAGCAGAAAGTCTGACATTCCGCTCTGGTAATACATTCATGGAGTTACAGGCACACAGACACTATTGTACAATTTTATATATCCTAAATAATTATTTAAATAGAATCCTCTTCAACAACAGAAGGAATACCTAATGCATTAACAGAAAATGGAAGAAAAAATAGAAATCACCGAGAAAATGAGAAGAAATATAATATAGATCTAATTTGAAGAACTCCACTATCTCATGTATTTTTAGACATCCATCTGGAAGACACTGTACAGTATGCATTTGGTTTTTAAATAACAACATTATGATGTTATATACTTCCATGAGAGGGTAAAAGAGGATGAGCTAATGCACACACTCA
Source organism: Limnodromus scolopaceus (assembly GCA_028565335.1). Classification (NCBI taxonomy): domain Eukaryota; kingdom Metazoa; phylum Chordata; class Aves; order Charadriiformes; family Scolopacidae; genus Limnodromus; species Limnodromus scolopaceus. The sequence goes on from JAOXNO010000063.1 coordinate 19,255,766, forward strand.
TAAATACACTATAATATTCTCACCAAATCTTAAAGCCTATGTCACTTTTTCCTCAAAAAAAAAAAAAAATCAGAAGTGGAATATGCAGAGATCTTCTACTGAGACAAAGACAAGAAATCACATAAAAGGTTATCTTCTGCAGTATGTTTTGAAAAGGGCTAAGCAAAAATAACTCCTTCAAGGTCAGTGTCTTATTTTTTACAGACTATAGATCATTGTAGGCTTTAGAATTAGAGTTACCCAAAATATATCATGATTAGAATTATTACTAACCTACTTCATCAATACCTGGTTTTATTCATCATTAAAAGTAATGTCACCCTAAACGTAGCACCCTTTAAAATGTAAGAGTATTCAAACTGAAACAATCTAGCAATACAAATGTATTACAATTAACGAGCACCCATAGTTTTTAGGATGTGAGAGCAATTTTGGAATTACATATATTACTAAGATAACAGCTCAGCGACATCCTGTTGAGGCAATAATGTGCAGTAATTACAAGAACCACCTGTGCTACAGTTTCAGAAATGTAATGGAGAAACTGACATGAGTTGTGTTCAAAATGTTGACTGACCAGGTCTCAATATGCTCCCTGAAATTTAAACTTGCCTGCAGCACAACAGAAGGAAATGTAATCTGACAAAGCACATTGCCATGCAAAAATCAGGCCTGTAGTCTTTTAAGCCCTATGTATTATGAATGAATGGCCAAAGATGTTTTGGAGAAAGATGCAAAAAAATCACTGTATAAAACTACCCAACAACTTGTCAACACACAAAATACATTCCAAAAATTAAATTGTCCAAAATTCCTAGAAGAATAGAAGTAATCAAATTCAGGCCAAACTGATATTACAAAAATCCATACCGCAAAATTGGTAAAATTTTACACTTAAAATAAGCTATAAAGATCAAAGTTTATTTATTGGTAGTATGCCTCTAATTAACATCATCATAATAGCAAAAGTTTAAGCACAGGGAAAAAAACCCAACCCACAGATCATATAGTCTTATCTATAACTCTAATTAAGACTAGTTTGCTTCCTCAGCTAAACTATTCTACTTTGTCACAGGGAAACTCTTCTGTTTCATGGTATTTTCTGTTGTCTATCATCAACATCCATTCTTTGATCTTGTACTTGCAACAGTACTCTCCAGTTCAGTACCTTAATGATTCATTACAGTATGCTAAAAATGCATTAAAAATTGCTCTTTTGCATGCAAAGCTTAATAGGAACATTGAACCTTGACCAGTATCCTATAACTTACAGCATATTTCCATCAGAAAAGAAGATAAACAAGTCACAGAACAAAATATTGACAGACAAGTGTTTATAAGAGATTAATATACCTAAAGCGCTCAGCTCTCCCAAAACTTAACCTACTGAATGCTATGTGAAAACAAAAAACTAAGAAGGAAAAAAAAAATGTTTTTTCCCTGTTGGCGAAACTTTTGAGAAGAAAAATAGTAATATCCTCAAATTACTCTCAGCTGACTTATCAAAAAAAGGCATTCAGGCAACTGCTGAAGGTGGCCATTACAAAGACATCACTGAACCCACCATATAATAAATCTCAACAAGGTATGCAAGGAACAAGCTGAACATAAATAAAACAAGATTTCCCTTTCTCTGCAAGAAATAAGCAAGATACTTAGCAAGATACTCCAGAGGGGAAAAGAATGCAATATGCAGCAATTGCCCAGGGTCTGTAACAAACACAGCATCCAGCACGTCTTGTAATTGCTGCAGTTATACACAACAGCACCTATTCTAGGTATTTCTGCCACTCGCCCTGATACTTGCCCCTCTGTAAGGACTTTTGCTCTGTTTAGATTAAGCAAACTCATTATCCAGAAGGATTCCATCAACTGAACAATAAGTAACTCCATCTGATTTTATAAATACATACAGAGTAAAATTTTAGATTTCTTATAAGCTGTACTGACAGAACATGATGCCATGTTTTAGAATGTTACACGTTGCATATGACTCTTTCCTGAATTGAAAGTGATGTTGTATTCTCCCCCAGCGCACATCAGTACTCTGAATGTTTCCCTCACTAACAGAGAACTACACAGTTCTATCTGGTTTGAATATTTCAACTTTTTTCTTTCCATGTATTTTTGTACACAAAAATGCATTAACTAGGAATACTGCAGAGACATTTTTCTAGTTCCACTGTAATTATAATGCAACATTCCATGCTAGGCCCCAAGAAACCTTATATGCAAATATAATTTCAGGATTCCTAAAAGGCCAAAAAAGATGGACACTACTTAATGCTTTTTAATTTATTTTCTTGATTAACTTGAAAAATGTTCTGATACTTTCAGTGTAAAATTCTACATAATGCTTTTCCAGAAGAACTTACAGTGAATAGTTTTCATACTATGCTGAAATGCATTTTGAAGCACTTACACTAATAAAACTAAGGGGCACATAGCTTTCCTTAGCCTTGGGTAAGTTACTGAATGCTTTAGATTAATGACAAACTCAGATGTAATTAGTAACAATTATATAGCACCATCTTTTTGAAGGACATTTTTAAGAACATGTTTGTGCCATTGCCATTTCATGGCATATTTATTGAGACAAAATTATTGTCTCAGGAAAAAAGAAAAAGTAAAATGGCAAGTAATAACTTTGAACTAGACAAAGCAGCAGCAATATATGCAAAGTCTAGCGTTCACAATTTCACTTCTCTAGCTCTGTCTAGCTTACTGAGCATTTGTAAGTACTTTATACACTCTATGTAAACGTGTGAACAATCTCATGCATAACAAGATCAGAGAATCAATTTGAAAGACAACTATCTCAATCTTCAATATTTGCTCTAGAGAACGATAATTAACACAATGACACCAGTGAATACAATTATTCAAATGTATACAATACTTGAATTTTTGTCTTTGTGTCCATATGCTTATTGGTCATGAGGTGTTTTCAAAGCATCTTCATTCCCTTCATGGTGAAGGGTGCTGTCCCTCTAGAAACCTGGAGAGGCCAGTCTAAGCAGGCTGAAGGTTAAAGTCTGCTTTAATTCCTTTTCCCCCTCCCTTTCTCACCATTTCTCCTTCACTCTGCTTGTAAGTAGAATTTCTCTGAAATGCCAAGTAAAACCTCCACACGCTACAGCTGTTGCTTTTATGCTAAGGCACCAGAATAATATATTATCTAATATTACTCCTTTAATTACAAAAATCATAAGCCAAAATGCATACACAGTAAAAACAGATTACACCACAAATACCTATTTTTAAATAGCTTTGGGACTGTTTATGGAGCTCTCTGGACAAAAGTAATTTGCTAAGACTCGATTTGAATTGTACTATAAATAGATTTTCCCTATACAGCCCATATTTATATTTAGCAATAAAAGCAAACTTAAATCTCACAATAATGCCTTGATGGCAACACCAGTAGATTTATTATTAGAGATCCTTGTTTAGCTCTTGCTATTATAGTTGTGATAATTTCAAAGCACTTAGATCATACGTGTAAGTCTCTTTAGTCCACTATTCCTGACTGTAAGCAAAAAACCTCCATACTTAATGGTAAAGAAGATGACACACTATTCAACAGGAAGACTGCAAACGCCCATTTTAGTTAAGCACAAATCGTGATCTGTTCGAAGTGCACCTACCATATTTTTGGATTTTAACACTGATAAATCTTCATATCGATTCACAGAACAATGTAAGCATGCTAAAAATCAGTTTGTTTACAAAATGACTCACAATGCTTTCAGGAAGGCAGATGTCTTTTGACTTAAGATTTTTATTTTAATGTGTTTTAGGTAAATAAGGATTCTGCACCCAGAAATCCAACTAACTCTCAAGAATTTATTTAATAAAATCACTGCAAAGGTAAACACAGAAGTCAGCCTTTTAATTTTAAGCTATGTCTTCAAGCAGAAGACCCAAGATTCCTAACACTGTAAGATTTTTATTAGAATTTTAATGAACTTTGATATAAAATATCCACCTACTTTTAATTTTATTTTAAAAAGCATATTTTAAATCAAAGGAAGTTCTGAATGTCATCTGGAAATTATCAGAAGTCATTAAAAAGCAGTAATATTCCATTGCCTCAACTCCTTTTTATCTTAACGAAACTAAACAAGTGGTGGCAGCACTTCAGATGACTTGCATAAAAGATTCAAATTTGATGTTGAAACTGAGCAAGGGAAATTCATCCTTTGCCTCTCCAGGTGTACTGCTAATGTGGAGATAGTAATGACAGTGCAGCAATTCTCAGTAAAACTCAGAAGTTCCTAAATTGTCGCTACTATCCATCTCACTGTACTGATTTGATTTTGATGGATGGATTAAAAAATCATTCAAAACATGTGTACTAGGAAACCACATTAAATACTTGATAAATATACTTTACACTGAAATCTAAAGCAGAAAGAACCTACGTGCATATTCCTTACAGCCATGCTTTCCCAGTAGTGAAAGACTGCAGAAATAACAGCACATATTGCCACTCCAGTTGCAACAGTTTGGAGATATAGGAGAGGGCACTTGTTAAGATTTCTTAAAAAATTCAACTTAAATTCCATGGCAAAAAAATTAGCAGTGTTACAGAAAGAACTGTAACAGAATAGTTAGCTCTGTGCAGAAATTTGCTTAAACTAGTATTAAAGAGAAAATATTCTTGAATCAGTCTTCTTTAATACATATCATACCCCAAGGTCAGAAAAAAGGTCAGGGATAATTGTTACAACAGCAGTGCTGGACACACCTGTTAAACTGGTACCCTGTGATGAATGCCACCTAATGCCATTCTTCATTATACTTTCATTCTAATATTAGCAAACTTGCAAAAAGCGAGTTTATTTTTTGAAGATTAAGCAACATTACTAGAAACTGATTTCTAATGATTATTTTATAGCCTCTATAAGCACATCAATCTACTGAAAAAATAAACTGTACTTAACATCCAGTATCTATAAACAGTACAGATATAGTAATAAGCTTAAGTAAGAGAAACCACACAGAAACATTTTTCTCATTGAAAAGTCCACATAACAAAGAATACATAAGAGTACAATGAAATGAAAAACTGGGGGAGGAGGACAGGAATTTTTTTATTATTACTTCCAAGATCTCATAACAAAAAGATTTTTACTGGAAATGTCTGTAGTTACAATGCAGCCCCTTCAAGTTTAGCTTTTCATTTACAAACAAACATGAGCAATTAACAAACAGTTAAACATACTTTAAATGAGTTTTACTTTTCCAAACCTACCTTTGCATTTCACCAAATTTTTCTGCACAATCAGAAAACTGCAATATTGAGTCATTTCCCCTGCATAGGGCTGCCATTCTAGACAAGCAGAGTACTGTTCCTTTCTCCATCTCTTACCCAGTCAGTCTGTCTCTTACTCTTTAAACAGTTTAAAGACATGACCATGCGAGCACAAATATATGCTACAAGGTACACCGGTGATCTCTGAAAAAAAGCTAATTGAACAGTTATCTTTGGTAGAATGATACTCTTCTGGGGTAGTTGTAAGGCTACAGTAACTGGAGCGCCATTATCCAAATGAAATGACCCCTTCTATGTCCAACCTACTCCCCCCCTAAAGCTAGCAGCGAACACATACCATTACAGAGGTTTTTCTTTTGCAAAGTTGCAGGTTTGGGGTTGTTTTTTTTCAGCTAAACTGATCAAGAATGCCACTAGGAATGATGCTACAGATTGCACCTCTGAGTTAAATTCACTCTGTGAAACCATGGAAGAAAATACAACAAAAGCCAAAGTTTTCATGGTCTACTGGTTGTAACCACTGAGAGGGTTGTAATCTTTTATAGTTTCCATTTTCATGCTGAGTAGGTGCAAACAGGATAAGCAAGTTTGCAGACATGCTCAAGACAGGTCTAGAGCATGTAGATGAAAACATACACAAGTGAACCTACAGTACTGACGAGCATTTTTGGGGGCATTTTCTTAGAAGTTTATGGGTTTTTTAGTTCGTTTTGCTTTTAGGTTGTCTGTAGGGGCTACTTGTTACCGAGTAATTAATGAAACTGCAAAGAGCAAGCAAGGCCACGTCATTTTTTTCTCCTCACTAGATCTAAACTAGCAGCCATAAATGACACACAAAAATGAAATCTGTGTCCAAACAGACAGAAACCAAAAATTTTTCTTCTCAGACCAGGACAGCTACCAAGACAAGAAGTTCAAGCTCAAAACTTTGCTGGACAAGTCTAACTTCAAAAATAGCAGCACCTCTTTTTTTCTCTATGCATTAAGAAAACATGCTGATTACAGAGTGCATCATGCTATCAATAATTTACAGAAAACTCCTACGTCATGGACCATATATAGACAGTATTATACCATTTGCTATATGATCACAACCAAATGACCCAGCAAGCCCAGAAATCCCCCTATCTCCTCTTTACAGAGCTTTTATGTACTTTTTCTTCCTTCCACTGAACCAGAGGAGGCATGGAGCTAACCATTTACTAAAATCTCACCAGATGAAACTCTCCAGAACACTGGGAGTCTACTGACGGTACCAGTGTGAAAACTGTCATTGTCCCTTCCATTTTTTAAGGAGAGATTTGGAAGCTTGTAAACACAGTCCCAGCTTTTTTAATGCTACAGTTCACTGCTCAGACATGTCATAGCCATATTTTTAAGTGTCTTCTGTTTGTAGACAACACTAAATGTCATGGATGTTCCTAAATCACATGAGAAAATTTACATAATAGTTTAAACCAGATACTTGACTGGACTAACATTTACTGCCTCTTGTCTAAATTTTTCACTACCCCCTGAAAACTTTACATAATGGTCTTATCCACTTACGAGAAGACCAACAGTTGTCCAGAGCTTAGAAATGGATTACCTAGATCTTTTCTCATATAAAGTTCCCCACAGACAATCAACTCCTTAAATTTAAAAGCCAGCTCCCAGTAAAATACGACATTTCAAACACACAGAAGTCAAAGTGAGTATATGAAACAGAAGAGAAATAAAAAGGATTTTTAATTAACTCTGCTCCCTATTTTTGCAGAGGAGTCTCTGGTTTTGGACCTGGATTCAGTCATGTCCTTGGCTTTCTCAGCTGTAGCAGAATTTGTGCCATCTCCTCTGGTCCCCAGGAAGCTTTTCTTTGTCACGACTGGGTGACAAATCTCTCCTCAAGCCACAAAACAAAGAGACCATCTCTCACATTGATATTTCTCAAGATACATATAAAAGTACATTTTGATCGAGGAGTTCTTTCAGTTCTGATCTGAGAGCAGAAACAAGCTCTGAATTAAGAATGATACTGGAATTGTAGCAGAATTCATTTCCTACTATGAACAAATTATGTAACTTATTTTTATTTTTTCAGACATACGGCAAATTAAACATAATTATATACCATCTTTGCTAACTAGATGGAAAAGTGTAGTAGAATTTGCCTTTAGTCTTCTGTTCATCTTAAAAAAAAAATAAATTAACCAACATGAATCTAACTCTAGCTCACTGAGGATGAGGTAGATATACATGGCTTATTTATAAAGTGAAATAACTCCATTTTGCCAAACCTTTAGCAGCACATGTCCAACATGAGCTTTTGATTCTATGCCAAATAACTATAATTTTTCGACCATAAACTTTTAAAACTGTATCTTTTACTGTGAGTCATGTTTTAAATGAAAAATTGCAAAATACAATATACTACCATGTAAATGTAGTTCCCAAACTGAATGCAACTGGCATACCATAAGCAGAAAAGTGAAGAGAGGAAGCATTGCAGTTGCTTAGGCTTCTCTAAAATTGTCCCAAAACCAAATTTGGAAGAAGCAATAATTGCTCAGGCTAAATCAGTAAACCAGACTAAATTCAATACAATACTATCATCTCCCTCAAGAAAGTAAAGCTACTTTATTGTAATTTGACTTTTATGACTACACACACTATAGCTTCCAACCAAACCAGAGAATACCTAAGATCAGTGCTTGAAAAAGACTATTAGACTACACCCAAACTCTTATTGGAGTACGAAGCTAATTTTTTTCCCAGCGCCACATACAATAAATTAGTTATACCTATGGTTTTAAAGATTAAGACAAATATACCTTGTGCAGCAATGTTTTAAATGCCATTTCAACCACAATAGGAACCCTTGTTGTATCTTAGAGTTACCTGAAGATAGAACTATCATGTTAAAAAACCATGATCAAAAAGAGCACGCTAGGTTTTCAAAGTAGCTCAATGACCAACAGTAGCTCAATGGTTTTCAGTGAAAATTGTTGGTAAATCTTTGCAAAAGAACTTTTGCCCACTCAGTTCATAACTAGAAGTTTTTAAAAAGCAGCTTACCTTGTGGTCTTGGTGTTCGTTTCCTGCGATCTCTAAATGCTGCTCCTGACTGCAAAGCTTCAAGCAGACTATCCATCACTCCCGTCTCATCACCCTCTGAAAATAGGGGAAAATAATATTAATCTCAGTGCAATTGAAATCAGACTTTAGAAGGAAAAAAGTAAAAGTGTTGTCAAGTTTACACCACGCTTCCAACTAAAAGCTGTATGCATTTTCACGTAATGGATCCTGTCAGTGCTTCAGGTATCACTGTCTAGTTTGTGTATGATGCTCTATTAAGCAAAATTGATGCCAATCCTACTGTTCTTTCAACCTAGAGATGTTATCTTGTGCATTATTGATGACATATTCAGCATGCAGACAGAGAGCTGCTGGTGAATGACTGCTGTTTCACTATTAAACTCTTTTAAGACTTTCCTGCTGTAGAAACAGGTCATCTCTTTTTTATTTAATCAACATACACAGAAAAATTGATGAAACTGAATGGCACAAAGTTGAGTACTTGCTACACTGCAAATATTTTACATATTGCCTCCTGTTCTCATGATGCATTAAATCCTGGGAGAAAAAATAATTCATCTATAGGACATGCGAGGATACATACATCATACACTACACATGTAACACTACACCATGGATGCTCTTAAGGTAAGAAAAAAGAGGGAAGAATCATGCAGTGAAAGTAGGTGGCATAGCATTTCCTAAATACTGAATTTTACTTGTGCTACATCTTTCTCTTGTTTTTTTCATATTCAAACTAACCTTTAGCCTTTAAATTGCTGGACTTCATGGTGCATTATGGAAATCTGGGTAGAATTATTATTTCCTTTTTATGTATTTAAGTCTTTAACTTGCTTTGCATTTCAGTCTGTCAATAGCAGCATTCAACAACATAAGAAAGACAGGTCAAAGAACCGCAGTGTTACAAAACTATTGATGAATGCCTCTTTTTCTGTTCACATGTAGACTAGACTTAGCAGGTAGGTGGACACTTTATTCACATCTCTCAGACTTCAAGTTAATATAAATTTGCCCATCAGAGTGGGAAGATAATTACTTTATGCAAAAGATTTACATTACAGTAAAACACTTCTGACTCACACAAAGTGTAGGAGGTTAAACATATATTTCAAGCTCTCAAATGTTCAAATTTAAAAGCAGCTTATTAACGCAAAAGGTATTCTGCCCTGGTTCTCTATTACATTTACATTTATTAGACTAAATCCAGACCTGACATAAGACCACACCAATCCTAAAACAGTACTTGGTTCAAATTTCTACATGATGATCATTAGTGTAAGTACTTGATACAGTTAAATTATACATCAACGTAATTTAAGCCATTATGTATAATATACAACACATACATAAAGTTCTTTCCAGTGTAAGATGAAAAGCAGCAGAGCAAGAATAGCAACCAGCAAAAGACTCTGAGATACCAGTCTAATTACATTCCAACTAAACACCTTAAAAAACTAAGCTCCTGCAAAATAAGTAAATTAACTTCTCTCAATTCACATTCAAATATAGAAGGCCAAAATCTTGTCTAAAGCATACAAAATCATTATTTTCCTTATCCTATACTTGCTTATTAATTGATTTATTGTTGGCTCAGTATTAATTTTATTTTCTAAATCAAAGGTCTGTGAATACACTTTGCCCAAACTAATACACAACAAGTTGGTCTGAAAAGTTTAATGAATACAACTGTAATACATAAAATTAGTTAATATGTTAGAATATTTTATGTGTAGAAAAAATGCATTCAATCTTCATTAAAAATGAGAGTTGTCAAGAGTTTATTTAAAAAGACAAGAATCCTTCAATACTTCACACGTTTATGAAGCCTTCCACTTCTTTTTTGCTGAGTGTGCTACTCTACCTGCTAATTACTGCAACTGCTAAAAACCACCCTATTTTTGGCATATCAAAATATACAATATAAAGAAATACGAATTAAGGAAGCTGTAGAACACAGCAACAAGATTTTTAACTCCTCAAAGTAAAATTCATGCTACGTCTGATCTCAGTACTGCTTCTTAATCAAAGTCATCAGGTGATTAAGTGGGAACTGGACAAAAAAGTGCATTTTCAGTTAGCCTTCATTAAAATCCCTAAATAAAATTAAGCATAAATGTTAGACTTTCCATATAGTTCTTGCTGAGTTACTTCAGATATTACCAGCTTTCTCCTTCATTTGCCCTCCCCTCTGTTTTTTTTATATATATATTACCTATAGCAACTTGCAGACAAATCAGAAATGAAGACAAAAACTACCAGAAGCTTCTAAACTGGTAAACTTATTGCCAATAGAAATTGTCACTAGAAATAAAATACATAATGCTTATTTCCCTTTTAGACATACTCTATTGTACATAGGGATGGGAGTTTCACCTAGAACACGTAATTTTCTTCCTTCTTCTTTCTTTTCCAACTTGGTCCCCAGCATTAAAGAGACAGCAAATGTATGAATGCATGTAAAAAAATCGCAACCTGTTCCCATCTTAAGACTGGCTCTATAAGACTTTGATTAGCCTTAGCATAGAGCCAGATTCACTGTAGGTATTAAGCAATCAAAAAGGCAAAAAAATTCTTAATTGTTTTTTTATGTGTTAACTACAAGCCCAACCTGCTTTTACTTGGACTTCCCACTAGTATTCTATTGCAGAGCTGCTTCAGCACATACGATCTCTTTTGAAAATGGGTGTGGTTTTATGAGGTTAAAGTAAGACTTGTCCTCGCATAGAGCCCACAGTTTAGATCAGTGTTAGTCAACAGATTTTGCCCACTTTCACTAATAATAATGAAAACAAAAATAACTCTCTTCTTCCATAGAACAGCACTATTGCTTTGTACACTGCTGAAGAGCCTCAAGCAAGCTGAGAGGTAGAGACAGAGAAAAAAGGATATGATACAATGAACAAATAAAATCACACTTGAGATGAGCAGGCAATCTTAGTATCAGGATACATGAACTTTTCATAATTTTTGACCAGTTATAGGAAACAGAACAGAAGAAGGGAAAAAGAAAAATCCAGTTATGAATGCTAAGGAATTATCACATCATGCATCTATAAACAAATTTGCTATGGATGAAGGCAATACTCTGGATTTCATACTTCGCTTTTATAAATAACAACAGAACTTAGATGAACTGGTCATAATTAGCATTTAGGATTTGCAGTCAGAGTTTTATGGTAAATGACATACTAAACATTAGTACTCTGACACTAGACTGCCAATTTTAAAAAAGGAGACCTTTGGTAGACTAAAAGATTAAATCAGAAACTGAAGATCTGGATGTACAAAAGGGTACGGGGTGAAGGATTAAAGCCAGTATTATAAACAGAACAGTGATTATTGCTAGAGAGGTATAATAATCCAAACATAGTCAAACTGAGTGAACTTTTCACTTCAATGTTAATGCACATAAAATAGTACTACCACTTGGAACAAAGACAGGGTAGATAAATGACTATGGATGACTAATACCAAATCAGCTAATATAAAGTTCTCTCTGCTGATGTGGAAGGAAATTGCAAATCTCTATGAAGTTAACGTACCATTTGAAAGGGCCAAATACCTACTATTACTGTGATAATTATTTGAGAACAGCAAATATAGAATTTGTTTACAAGAAAAAGCAAAACATTAGCTGGGTGAAAAAACATATGATAGTTTTCATCTGGCAGTATGAAAGACCATTCAAATCAACTCTGAAGACAACAGAACACAAGACAGATTATGGTTTTGTCAGAGATATTAGACTAAATTTATGGTTTATGGTTTCTGTTAATGCAATATACTCCACTTGGCTAGAAGAGTTCTCTCTCATTTATCTGGTCTTCAAAATTTGATATAATAGCTGCTTAATTAATTAGTGAAGGTGCAAAAGATGATCATCAGTAAATTATCTGACTTAGTAATAACAAAAGGCTGCTTACAGATGTTTGAACATTTGAGAGCTTATTAGCTGAATTTTTATGAAAACCTAATTAGTGGATTTGTCTTAACAGATGACATACAAATAGGAAATACTACCATTTTGGAAGATCAAAACAAGCATCAGATTTGGAATAATAAAATAAATGAAAATAATAGAAATAGAATGAGTGTGTATGACTTCAGGTGAAAGCCAGAACCTCCTCATTAGAGAATGACCAAGAGCTCCAATATAAAGAGGTGACCAAAGAAACAATGATAAATCACCAACCTTGATGAGTGTGTTAAAAAGTCCGCATACCCTATTTACAGTAGTAGTGGTATACAAGCTTGATTATGGCATTCAAAGAAGAGAAATCACAACTGGAAAAGCCTTTACAGTAACCAGGGGAGTGGATTCTAACAAGAAATGCCTAAGGCAGCACAATGTATTTAGATTACATAAAGCAGCCACTGAAAAGGGGTATGACAATCTCTGTCTGTGCTTAGTCTGTAAAGTACCAAGAGAGAAAACTTATCCCAACAGATAATTTCCCCAAGAGAGGGCTGTTTTGGTACAGCAGCAAACAAGAAAACATTTTGGCTGAGTTAGTGGAAATATCTTTGCGATCAAAAATTATGTTTTAGAATGCATTCGCAAACAAGACTGTGGGAATAAAGAAGTCGAGGTTTTAAGGGTGAAGCAAAAAATTGTGAAAGGAATTATATGACATAGCACAGGTAATAGCAGGAGCATAAGTCTCATGATTTTTTCAATCCACTGTACCTGAAACATCAATCTGCAACTCCTTATTGATGGTGTATCTTTAAAAAGGGTACATGACAAAATGGGCAATGAAGAATACAAGAAACCAATTATTGGCTCTTAGGCTGCTGCATACGTTACAGCATGAGGAACACAATTCCTAGGTACCTGTAGTCATCAACCAAGCCTTTACTTCTGAGCAAGTGTCTTTATTTTCAAATGACTTCTAGTGCAGATAGGGCCTTTATATTCCAAATAATAATTGGTTGTTTAGAAGATTTATCAAGACAAAAATATATTAGGAAAGTGTACGGTCAGGTATGACTAGCCTTTCTTGTTCAAATGATGAACACAATGAATTCAAAACTTTACAACCAATTAGCATTTTAATTTTGAAGTACTTCCCAAAAAAGTAAATATCAGATAGAAACAATGCATATAATCAGTTTCCAGAACATTATTTTTAAACTTGAGCTTTCCAAAGATAGATAGCCTGTCTCAAACTCAACCCATTCTTTACATTTTATCTATCAGCAAATGGCACTTGAAGATGGAACGACAATATTAACTTCACAATTATAAATATTTAGAAACAAGGCAGGAAAAAATATTTTCTAAAAAGGTAAAATCAATGTAAATGTGCCTCTGCATGTGCAGTACTATTGTAGAAAAGACTTCAATAGTATTACACAATCCCTAAGCCTCCCTTTGTAAAACATAAATTCAAGATTTTAAAAAACAGTAATCAATACATGAAGGACTAAAAGCTTCAAGCATGCTTTTAGACAAGTTCTGATATCACTGACTGAGTCTCCCTTCTGCTTTGTATCTACTTCAATATTTTTTAATTGTCACCCTCCTTACATGGAAATCTCTCTTTGACAAATACTTAAGAAAGGACATGTTAAAAAAAAAAATCAAGATGCTTTGCTGTTCTATATGCCTTATGATGCTTGCATTCACTGTAGGAGAATTTGCATAAAAACAGTTCAAGCAGTTAACACAGTCCAGAGAAAAAGCTCATGAAGCACATCAGGTCTCTTACCCAACACAAATAAGTGTACGGAGCTGACATTTAACCTACCTCTGGAACAAAGCAGAGGGATTAAAGTATCTTCCCTTTTGAAAACAATTATTTGAAACAGCCTGCTTTTGCAGTGTATTATTCCTATATCTGACAAAGATTTAGAACTAAGATTCCCCAGTACAGGTAGGTAATTTATTTTAGTATAATCTGTACACTGCTAAATTAACCATGTGGACTGCTTTATAAAGGCAGAAAAGAAACATTTGAGAATGATGAAGAATGTTTATCTTATTTTTCACAGAGCAAAATGCAATCCTTCACCTGCTTCTGTAGCCATTTTCTCTGTTTCAACAGAATTCCTCTGAAACAGAGGAACCATTTCAACACAGAAATGAAGATAAAATATTTCCTTTGCTATCACTGCTAGCACCTTATGAAATATGACTCTTAAGTTAGATTTAGCATCCTCTTTGTCGATACTACATTCCTTTATCACTTCCTGACAAATTTCATCCAAACATCAAAAAGAGACCCCAACATCCATACATCCCAATATTAAATGCAAAATAATGTTATTTTCTATTTATAATTCTTATCATTAAAATGAAAATTGAAGTTGACAAAAAATATACACATGAAGTATGATTCTTTTGCTAGCCTGAGTAGCAATAAAAGCTACAGTTGAGCCAGAACAAAAGGGTTTACTGTCTTTTTTTTTTTTAAATAACTGCTACTAATAGTTCATATTAGAAACTGAAATGTGTTTAGTCTGTTGTAGCCTATGAGACTTCTAAAGTCATTCTTGCAATTAGAACAACAATGCTGAAAGATCACACTAGAAAACATGTGATAGTGCTCTGTTTAGTGCCTAGCCTGAACTTTGAAGGACAAGTGTATGTAAAATCAGAGCTCTTTCATAGACTTCACGTAACAATGGTAATATTTAACTTTTTGGGTTGCCTTTGATTCAGCAAGCATTCTTGAACTTGCTTCTGTGGTAGTGGCCAGCTCTGATGTTTTCAACTTGCGTTTCTTGACTAAACAATCGCACTAAATTGTTCTAAAAACAGGTCCTTACGTTCTTCAAGAAAACAAGTATCAACTTCCCTGAAGCCAAGCTCACTTCTATAAGCTATTTTTAAAATAATTTTTAAAATATTTAACTTCCTTTTTTGCTCAAATATTTTTTGAGTAAAAGTATTGAAAGATTTTAACTTTCATACTTCCCCTCCATTACATAATAAAAAGAAAGAACACATTTAAGTGAGGTCTTAAAGTAAATTTGGAAGAGGTAAGAAGTTTTATCTAAATATCACCTCCTCATGTCAGCTATATCTCCATGCACCAAATAAACAATCAGGGTTTTCTCAGCTCAAAATGTTCAGTACATACTAAACAAGGGACTCAGAAATGTAACTTTCCGATTCAGATTGAAAGAACCAGAAACTTGTTGAGACCAATTCCAGTTTCTTTTTGTGGCCTCTACTGCAGAAAGTTTTACCTCAGCCCTCAGCATATCATCATCTAACAAAAGGTAAGAATCTGTCTTTTTGAAAGATTATTATCTTCCAGCAGGAAGGACCTTCACGATGACTGCTTTTTCAGCTTGCACTAGAAAGAAGGCTATTTTGATTAGAACATAGAATCCCCCAGTAACTATTACTTATCTAAAATAAAATATAAGAACTGGTGTAGCACTACCAATGGCACAAACGAAACAACAAAAGAGCTTACGCTTTTTAAATTACTTGAATAACTTAGAACAGACTGTAGAAACCACACTCCACTTGAAGTTACAACAGAGCTCAGTCCATGCATCCAAAACATGATCTACCTCCTATCAGTTCAGATTCACAACTAAGGCTCCAAGAGATCCTGGAAACATGCTCTTGTTTCCGGAGCATTTTGCTGCCTTCCTTTTATTTGCCTACACCAACTAGGTGAAAATGACTATAGGAATACCTATATATTTTACTGGTGCACTTTCATTTCTCAGTAAAGGCAATACTGTCATGCACTATGCAAAACATCCTGTACTCTTGTTATTACAAATATACTAACTGTAAATTAATTTAGATTAATAAAACATTCATAAGAACTTCCCAGGAAATTTTTCCTTAATTTAGGCCCTTACTGAAAGAGTACAGCCAAATATCATGTTAGGTGACACATGCATTCTACCCGCCTGTTTCTCAAAATGGTTTCAAAATTACACTTCTACTCACATACTGTACTACCCTGTTTTGCTTTGAACTTTTATGTACTTAAGTCTAATGTGTGTCCTGTATACACTTTTAAACAAGAATTTTTTATTCATAATCAGTACCAGAATTTTTAATTGCAATATATTATCTTTAAAAAGTCAGTTTTCAGTGTCCTTGGGAAAGTATGTTTTTGTGTTCTTCTCATATATTTGCATTTTATTCATTTGCTAAATTTATTTTGCATGCATAATAAATATCTTCAGGAAGCAGTCTTCCTCGGCATTTTGCACTAGAATACAATCTCATGACTGTTATTTACTTTTTAATTAAAGGAGAACAAGTTAGGACAGTATGACTGATAAGTGAACTTATACCTCATGTCAGTTTATGAAGCAAGGCAAATCCTTGCATACATACCAATTAGGCTTATTGTTTATGATAACCTGATCTCAGGCTTACATAAAGTTAATAGAGTAAGAAAAAAACATGCTTTGTTTTACTGGCAGGTTACTGAAAACAGTTTTTGAAATACGCACACTTTTTCATTTTCAGAAAATGTCACCATGGTCAAGGTCTACTTCAGTAGGACTGTATTTAATTGAAATGCATCAGCATCCCCCTGGGGCCTCATTCTGAATGGACTTATGCCCCTTGCAAGGATGATTTTCACTGAACTTGGAAAAAAAAAATAAATTAATGTGGATTACTTAGTACCAAATGGGAAGACACTGCCTCTATGTGGGAAGATTGTGTAGCTCAAAAAAAAAAAAAATGACCATATGATACCTAAAGAATTAAATGCATCTGTAATCAAGTCCTGTTACTGCTTGAAGGTTGTGTTTCAGTTACAGTGCTAACCCACTTTTAATGTATGTGATAAGCAGATAGATTAGGCAGCACAAAATCATCACAACTTTTTCCATTAGAAAATAATTTTCTTTTTAAAATTGCTCATAGTTTCATAGTTGAACAACTGCTCCAATATTTTAGGGAAGAAACTAGTCTTGGGAATTCATTTTGAGTAATGGGGCTTTCTTACATATTCTTGCTGATTTATTTTTGGTTTTTACTATTATTCTTTAATCTCGTAGTGACCTCAATTTGTATTTAAATTACTCCAAGTCCTAAAACAATTTTAGTCAATTGTACTAATTGATGTAACAGATAATAGATTCCAGTGCCAAAACCAGAAGTGGCCAACGTTGGTCTTAAATTGATTTTGAGATGACAATTACAAAGTCAAATAGGGAACAAAGATATCTCTCTGTGACACATAACAAAACATTCATCAGACAGTAACTGGCTTATACAAGCCTTTCTGCATTTTGAAAGAAAACTTCTGTAGCTGACCTTTTCTTTTTGAAGTTTGCAAGAAAGAAATGTTCTAAAAATACATTTTATTTTAGAGCAAAACATACTACATACCAATATGATTGAGAACCGATTATCTTTCATCAAATACCCTACAGAATTCTTGACCAGCTCCTGACAGCCCTACCCGTGTATGTTCACTTTTATCATGCATTTAACCCCCCAAAAAGGGAAGCAATTAATTCAGACTAAGCTGTCAAACTTTATTTCTTAGCATGATACCTCAAAATATATCCAATTTGAAAAAAAAAAAAATCCTTTCAGCTAAGAATGTGTACACAGAAAAATGCCATGGCAAATGTCAAGCTGTAACTTACTCACGTTTTTGAATCCTTTCTACACAGATTCCGAAGCACTTCTGAAATCTACATTGTTTTCCATGATGATTAAGCAATTTCAGGTGGACTGCACAAATAAGGTATCTCAATATAACACAGATAGCAAAACTTAGCAGAATTTAGGATGTGAAGCTCAAGCTGTTTCCAAAAAGAAATTTACTGCTGACCCTCACATGTTACAGGATTTACCCAGAATCTACTAACTAACCAAGTCTCACCGAAATCACAGAAAGCTTCACTCAAAACAGTAATTGTTACAGAGTATATAATTACAAAAATACATAAGATAGCAGAAAACACACACAGTTTCAGAACTCATTTATCATCTACAGCCCAACCTTGAATATAAATTTCCTCATTAAACAGCTACCTGGTTTGTTATACTGGTTCAGACCAACTATCAGTTCTTTGACTTTCGTGTAAAATCTCTAGCTGATTGTTTCTCACTACTAAAGTATTTCATTGTCTAAAGGATATTTTGGTTTTAGCTTTTGATGCCTCTCTGAAAAACATCTTTTATGTCGTAAAGTTGAACATTCTATACTCTCAAGACAAATGTTACTACGTTATGGCTCTCACCCAATGGAATATGACACCGCATGATGTCTCTCTGGGTTTAAAATCTAAATTTCCAGACCTGCAAAGTCACACTTATACAGCCCATCTGGCAATGTCTAAAAAAACCAAGCATATTTCTACTTTCTGCTTTCATACAAATCCAGCAGCAGAGTCTCTGTTTCTGCCGGACATTTAAAAGATGAAATGCAATATGTTTAGAATTTTTAAAATATTCTACCAGCGAATTGCACAACTCACCAATGGCCAACAATTTCAAGTTGAAAGTCTGATTATACAACTAACAAAGAACCACTGAAATTGATGCCATAAAGTTCAGGTTAAGGTAATTAGAGCTCTACTTTTGAAAAGAAATAGGCGTTTGCCATTATAATAAATGTTCTTTGGTGCCTTACAGAACTTCTCCTTTTAAGTATACATTGCCTTATCATCAGCCTTTTAAATTACCTTGAAGTACAATGACTGCATGGGGGTATAAAACTGCACTAACATTTGTGGAAGTGTTATAACATTTCGTTATTGAATACTTCATATGGAAAACTATTAGTGAAAATCTATTATGATACATATTGGCAAATGATCATTATTTAATTTATGGAGTTAACTCGGAGCATCCAGCTCGGGGGCCCCCAACATAAAAAGGACATGGATCTGTTAGAACAGGTCCAACAGAGGCCACAAAGATGCTGCAAGGGCTGTAGCCCCTCTGCTGTGAGGACAGGCTGAGAGAGTTGGGGCGGTTCAGCCTGGAGAAGAGAAAGCTCTGGGGAGACTTTAGAGCAGCTTTCCAGTACCTAAAGGGGCTACAGGAAAGCTGGGGAGGGACTCTTTAATAGGGAGTGGAGCAATGGAGCAATAGGACAAGGGGTAATGGCTTCAAAGTGGAAGAGAGTAGATCTAGATCAGATACTAGAAAGAAATTTTTTACTCTGAGACCGGCTGAGGTTGCCCAGAGAAGTTGTGGCTGCCCCATCCCTGGAGGGGTCCAAGGCCAGGCTGGACGGGACTTGACAACCTGGTCTGGTGGGAGGTGTCCCTGCCCAGGGCAGGGGGTTGGAACTAGATGGCCTTTAATGTCCCTTCTAATCCAAAACATTCTATGATGAATCTTACATACACTAGTGTTAAACAACTAGGGGTAGGATTGTATATTTAAGAGTAGAAGGAGGTTCTTCAACATGATATTCTTTCCTACATAATTTGGGAAACTACTCTTGTGAAGATGGCATCTTAACAATTCTAGAAATGAGATACTACAGCCACAGAAAACTATAATGATTCTAATAAGATAGAATATAGTCACTGAACTTGTCCCGCCATTACAATCAAGTAAGTTCTACATGCAATTCTCCTCCTTGCAAACTGATTCCTGAATAAACTTTTTAATAAAAACTTAGTCAATCATCTAATTTAATTATTTCAGAAATGCTTTTTACCACTGGAAATTCTACAATATATATAAACACAATATAACATTAAAATTACTTTGAGATAAAGAATATTACTGGTATTTTCAAAATTAACAATACCAAATTTTGGAAATCATTTACTTTCTCCAAGGAAAAGTTGAATTTGCATAGACAACTACCCGAAGTTAACACTTGTTACTGTTCAGTAAATAGTCCCCAAGAAACCTACTTTTAAGAGAAAAGAAGCCAATTTTTCTGCCTTTCTTAACTTCTAATTATCCCAACCTCAGATTTCACAGAGTCTAATAATTATTTTTCTTCCCCTGACAAATTACCTCATAAAATCAGTTTACTTGGAAAGTACCATATGCCATATTCATAAACAGATTTTTTTTTCCATTGCAAAAATTTAAAAGGTGAGGTTAAATTTTAAGTTGTAATTTCTTTCTAACTTCTTGTCCATGCTCACATCTATTTGCATTTCTCCTGAGCTGGTTTTGAGCCATATTAATAACATTCACAGTAATTTTGACATTCCCCCTCATTCTCAAGATGGCTTCACGCTCCTGCATAAACAGATCTTAAAAAAATTTAGCAACTCAGGCATAATTGCTTTGAAGAAGAAAAATCAAATCTCATCTTGGTTCTATAGATGCTCACATTTAAGCATAATGTAAATCTCCATCTAATTTTTTTTCTGTGAATATTATATTTCAGAAGGAGTGCAGCATATTCAAGCAGACCATCAACATCAATATGAAAGATAATGACTTCCCAAAGGAATTGTAACTCATTGGCATCCAGCACCATAAACTAATAATCTGTAGAATGTAAATAAGCCCCAAGTTTTATCACTCCAGGTACCCCATGCAATTACTAGCCAATATATAAATCCAAAGAATTACGGCTAAGACATTTACAAAATAATATGCATCTTGTAATAAACTTAGTATTGATTTCTATTTATGCTATAGGACATAGAAGGAAGACACAACAATCAGGAAAACACAGAATAATTTGAAAGTTTAGCAAGAGTAACCTTGAATTGCATCCTGCAACAGTCAATGCAACTGTAACAACAGTTCAATGAAACAACAGAATTACTGCTGATACTATTATGTACCAGTCTGAATAAATAGCACATGAATTCTTATATATGAGTACTTGAAAGGGAAAAGTAGGAATATCCATAAACCACTAGCACAGAACTTCATTTCCATCATCTGCATTAGGGGAGAATGTTAATACGTCTTCAAAACAATTAATTCAATACTAATTGGGACTGAGGAAGCTCATTCTATCTTTTATCCTAATACTGGTAGTTAAAAGGTGATTTTAATTGCCAAAGTAATCAGATATAATGAAGAGCAAAACTGTTTCTGATTAAATAACATTTGCACAGAATTGCTGTTATACAATTTTCAGCTCCTAGAAAGCTGTCTTCAGTTCTTTCTCTCTCTTGTTCAGATATGCACACAGAAGCAATGCTGCAAGAATTTTGCAGATGTTAAAACAGATTAAAGTCATGAAAGACTATGTATAAATGGATCATCGTCCAGTCTGCTGTAGCCCTCAAAAATAGGAAACACTGCTGAAAAATAGCTACAAAGAAAGTTCTTTTTCCATACAGCTAGTGAATGCTAAAGAGAAGAAGGGACTGTCAAACCTTTATCCTACAGAGCTCCTCTCCATAATGAAAAAGAATGGTTCATGATTTACACTGTGAAATTTGGAATCTCTAGGTGTGTGGGTAAGCCACTTAAGTCTTTTCTTTGTCTCCACGTTTCACCAGGAAAACAGGCAAACAGAAGTACCTTTCTATTCCAGGAAACATAACAGATGCATGAACAGTAGTTGAGTGAAAATAACTCCAAAGAGGACCAAATAGTCGCAAGCCCTACAGCTACAACTGAGGAGGTGGAGCTGACCATCCAGAAGTAATATTGTCTGGAAGTAACAGAGCACAACAGTTGCCACAATGTCTTGTTATGGATTTGACTGCAGAACAAATCACAGTGAGAGATGTTCAGGCACTACATAATGGGAAATACGTATTAATACTAAGAATTTTTCAAGTAGAGGTTACAATAATTAATAACTGGTCTCACTATAAATGGTTTTAAGGTGTAGTTTCAAATCAATGATATATGAAATACACTTTTTCCCTAAGAACAGTTTAAAGTTAATTCTGAAAAACAGTAATGCAAATAAGAGTGGAACTCCATGACAAAATAAAAATTTATTTCTCTTGGCCAAATTCAACTAACTCTAATAATTTTGATAACATTTTTAAGTTGAAATTTTTAATCTAACTTTCAACAATAACTTCTATATGTATATTAATATCTTGCTCAAAAACCCCTGAGCACATCACAGATAGGGAAAAGCAGCATTAAATTCTGAAAATATTTCTCAGAAATTTTGGGGTGTTCCATAAACTGAGCACCACATAATGCCATGCCCATCACATTCCTTTTACAGAAAGTCACAAAAGTTGCCTTTGGCTGCCACCACACAGCCTTCTGTGGACACAAATGAGCTGTTTTGGACATAGTTGTATACCAAATAATGCCAAATCCATTGACTGCAACTGAAGAATGAACCTCCAATAGTACTGACTTCAACATAAACTACAAGCTGAAAAGATCTTGGTCTCATTTAATACTTATTTTTGTTTACTGAGAACGACTTAACCTTTCTGTATGTATTAGTGTCCTCATTGACAAAAACTAATACACAGGCAAAGAGAAGTGTACATGCTGGATAAGTTCCTAGTGTAATTTTTCATTTTAGAAGGTATATGTTGATTTTGTCACTATCAGCCCATTTTCGCTTTTGCACAAAAAAAACTTTTATTTTGAAATGTGGAAATGTTTTAAGATTTAGAATTACTGAAGTTTGTACAATGCTGCCCAGTGTAAATCATTTCAAAGTTTACATGGAGATGAGAGCTTTTCTGTATTTTTACATTCAACTTTATACATTTTGGAATGTTTAGTGGTAATTGTATTAGTTTACACATAGCATTTACATGGCACCTCTAATACACCAGGCACCCCACAAAGCACAAAACACCAAACAGAGCAACTTGATCTTTAAAATATTGGTAACTCTAAGGTTACTTTATAACCAGGACTTATACAGAATAGTTAATTCTGGCCACACTGCAGTTTTTCGCTCTCTCAGTTACATCAAGAAACAGAAATTAATTGCAATATTTAATTAATTCTAATCTGGATTCTCTAGTGGCCACAAAAAAGTTGTAGCTATTTAACCAGGTAACAGCAAAAAAATACTTCTTATAGAGCTACACACTAAAAGGCTGGGAAATGAAGGAACCCTATTGCTTTGACCTGAAAGACTGTAGCAATGCGTTAAAATTTTATTCTTGAAGATATAGTTAGAGAAATAACTGAGTTAGGTTAAAATACCCTTTGGGTGAAAATCACCTTGTCAAAATGACAGCTTGAGAGGACATCTGTCTCGTTCCTCTAAGTCTTCTGTGTCACATTCACTTAGACAAATTTGCAAACTATTTATATAAGCAGCAATGAGCATACAGAAGTAGATGTATCAAGAAAAAAATAGTTACTTGGAAAAAACAGTTAATTGAATATCGATGTCATGGAATCCACTGGGGATGGAGTTATCCCCCCGCCTCCTGCCACAGCAATAGAGTTGTAATACGTGAAACGGATATTTCAATATATTTAAAAATTGGAAAAATTAATTTTGAAGTATTAAGCTAACTTTGTGTCATTGGTTTAGAAACATTAGTCATTTAAATGGCAGTTTCAGTGCATTTGGCCATGTACAGCTGTTGACAAATTTGCAGTTTCAGTAAAAAAGAAATATAATGCAAAACTAAACTTCAGTTATCTGTTGATAGGAAAATTCTTTCATGATGAAAAGCAAAATCAGTATACTGAGGCATCTATGTTACTGTTGAGCATGGTCCACTACTCACTTGCTTAAAAATTTAACAGATGTAGACAGGTATGCTCTCACTGACTGACCTGAAGCAATTTATGAAGGCATAGCTTTGACCGGTTAGCTACAGCCCTTAAATACAGACAGATTCACTGACAATAGTATCCAAGTGGGCTTCTTATACTTTTCAACAGCTAATAAAACTAGTTAACTTATGCTGTTCTAAGGGGTAAACTAACCTCTCAGTATGCCTTCAAGCACATTGGTAGAGGGGAGGGTGATGATGAAATATTTAGGTTTTTCTTACCCCACTCACAGGAAAGTGCCTGTCCATATTACAGAGGACCTTTTTTTTGTCAGGCAACAGATACCAAAGAAAGATTAGTCAAATGCTAAAAGAATGGAGTAGAAAAGTCTCACTAGATATTTCCGTGAACTTAAGTTCACAAAACCCCTGCCCTTAAATTTATATTTTGCTTATAGTTAAACTGACATTATTAGAAGAATCTTTATATGATATGGAATTCAAGTTTGTCATCTATACAAAGCAACAGAGTTGTTCACTAAAACTTATGCTACAGTATATTCCATGCAGTGTTCATGCCTTTTTGCAGCAAGGCAAAAAATAATAGGAATCATGATACTACTGCAGAAACCCTCCAAACCAGCCTTAGGGAAATAAAAATAACAGGAAAAAAAAAAAATAAAAAAACCAGCAAAGCTCTGAGGCTTTGTGGCTAAGTGATGTACACAAAAACATAGGAATTTTTAAAAGATTCCCACATAAATAGTTTGTTTTCTATCGTGGTATTCAAATTACAGTTCATCAATACAAATTCAGTTTTAAAACTCAGAATGTAAAGGATGAAGTATTGGGAAAAACAATTTATCACAATCAGCAAATACAATAGCAACCCTAATTTATGATTTCTTAAAATATAATAAATAGTACATCCCAAATAATCTTAGAAGAAAGATTTTTCTCTTGTAAATAAAACTTAGTCTCCCTTTGTCCATTTCTTTATTTTTGAAAATTTACATATGGGTTGCTGATTTTTATCAAATTTAAATTGTGGACTTACTGAGCAAAAAAAAAAGCGCTACAGGACTACCTGCTGAAATCACTGTAAATATGATTTAGTCTGACAAAGTAATGCTTAAATAGAGGATGCATTTGTAAGATTCATTGATACAAGCGTAACTGCAGGTTCTAGAGTAAGGTGGTTGCAAAAGAGGAAGGGAAGGGTGGCTGGCTAACATTCCTTGAGGACTGGCTGTCCACACACAAGTCATATCGTCACTAGTGAAGGAAAATGTACTGATAT
The DNA here is from genome assembly GCA_028565335.1 of Limnodromus scolopaceus. Lineage (NCBI taxonomy): Eukaryota > Metazoa > Chordata > Aves > Charadriiformes > Scolopacidae > Limnodromus > Limnodromus scolopaceus. The sequence goes on from JAOXNO010000063.1 coordinate 19,280,965, forward strand.
GCCAGAAATACCAGCATTCTAAATATACGTGACACAAAACGGTATTGTCACTATTACCTGACAATATTATTGCACCACTGCACTACCAGTGATGCAAATTCTGACCAGTACTTTGTCTTTTCATGGCTGTGTTCACCTCCACAGCCCTCCTATTAAATGTAGGAGTGAGTCTGTTTGCCTGGTGTAGTATTTTTCATCCTTATATAAAGTGAGTTTACAGATACTGTATATAAACCCTTGAAAGGCAGTGTCATTTCTAAACTTACCTCCATTCAATCAATCTTCAGCATCACACTATGTTATAGTTTGTCATAATTATATGGTTTACTGCAACATCATCCTTACACAAAGTTAATACATCATCACATCTTCCATAACATTCATCATAACAAAAAAACAAACCAGCATTTTTCAAGGAGTATGCACCTGATAGACTGTTCAGTGGATAAAAAGGACAAGTGTTTTACAGCTGGATCAGATTAACACAAACTTATGGAAAAGTTATGGAACAAAAAACTGCAGCCTCAAAAAAATCGCTTGCATTACCCAATGTACAGTTTTACTCTACTTGCCTTCTGGAGTCAAAGAGGTCAAGAATAAAGCCTGTATTTTACAATCTTCTGGAAACCTGCACAGTGTCATGAATGGAAGCACGCAATTCCTCCTACTTTCTTAATTTCCTCTCTCTTAGGGTGGCCTCATGCAAAATACAATCCTCTCACAGCTGACAAGCTCAACACATTGCTTTTTATCATGCTGAAATGCCACACTCTGCTTCAGCTCCAAGCTCAACCAGATTTTCTAGCTCCTAATAGGACTGTTGGGAGAACATCCATTATAACATGGATCCTCCAAGCCCCAAAAGAAAGACATTAATTGCCACACTACCTTGATTATAGAGATGTTTACAGAATGAAATTAACAACAAAGCAAGTAAGATACTTCTTCTTGGAAGTAAATCCATATGAAAAAAATCAATTAACTGCTGCAAATGAAAACAAGCCAATAATTCACAACAAAACTACTTGAAAGGAACATTAAACATTAAGTGGCAGATATGGAATTACACAACCAAGTAGGCTAAAACAAAACAGAACTTTCACTGAAAAAGTTAACCTTTTTTTTCAGCTTTCAAAACAGACGGAAAGTATTTTTCATATTGATCAGCTACAGCCTTCAGTTTTTTACTACTTACTCGCTTTTTCTTTTAACAAATCTCTCTACTAAAAATGATGCCTTACCTTTGTTCATATCAATCAACTGCTGCTTCTTCTTCTGTCGCTCCAGTTTCTCTCGTTCAGCCTTCTCTTTTGCCAATTTGGCTCTCTTCGTTTTCTCCTCCATTTCCTTTCTTTTGTTGTTTTCTTTTAACGCCTCCTGCATTACATAAAATGAACATGCGTATCTATATACTGAGGGAAACTAGAAAGAATAACAAAAATAACCTTGTTTGCACAGACACTGCATTTACACCTGGGGAGGGGGGGAAGAGGTGGGAACAGGGACTAGCGCCCAATACTTCATGCATCTTCAGAAATCTTAAAGGGAATGTAACTTACCATACTAGTTGTACACCTTAGCATTATTAGATAATCAGAAGAATGAAGACTGAAATAGCTTTACATTTATGGTGAATTTAAAAGTTCCAAATTTTTCAATGTCAAAATATTAATTTTTTTTTCAATTAAAACTACATCTAGCTTAAAGCTTTATCGTGCTGTTAGGAGGGATGAGTAGGGGATGAAGCCAAGTTCCTACTATAATGGAATTCAACTACAAGTAACAGAAACTCAGTTACTGATTTTGTAGCTGCAATTCTTTATATACTTCTGTTGAAAAATTCAAGATAGTCTGGATCACTTAAATAGACAAAACACATCACAAGTAATGAAAAAGAGTTGAATTTACAGATTAAAACTCTAAAGTCTCTGAGTCAACATTACACAAACTACCAAACTAGAAACTACAAATGTAAGAGATTATCCCTGCATTTAAAACCAAAAAAAAAAAAAAAAAAACCAACAAACCACCACCCCCCGAAAACCAACAACAAAATGAACAACCACTTTACACAATCTTGCCTCCAGCTGGTCTAGAAGACATCCTCCTTTCCAAAGGAGGCTCATCTCGATTTCTTGCTGCGGTGGGTTGACCTTGGCTGGCTGCCAGACCCCCACCGAGCCATTCTCTCACTCCCCTCCTCAGCAGGATGGGGAGAGAACCAGGGGACAAGCACACGGGTTGAGATAGGGAGATCACTGACCAATTACTGTCATGGGCAAAACACTTGGGGAAGAATAATTTAATTTACTGCCAATTAAAATAGAGCTGGATGGTGAAAAACAAAGACAGAAGAGAAAAGGCCTCTTCCCCTTCCCCCCTTCTTCTCAAGCTCAACTTCACTCGTTCATTCCCAGGTCCTCTATGCCCTCCCCCCTCCCCCCCACACACAGAGCAACGCAATAGGGATAAGGGGGGGAGGTAATAAAGGGCTGCAGTCAGTCCATTACAGTTCCTGACACTCTTTCCTCCTCATACCTTTTACCTACTGCACTGCGGGTCCCCCCTGCGGGCTACCCTCCTTCGGGATAAACCTGCTCCAGCGGGGGTCTTCTCCCCGGGCTGCAGGGGAATCCCTGCCCGGGGCCTGGAGCGCCTTCCTCCCCTCCTCCTTCGCTGGCCCTGCCGCTTCCAGGGATCTTTCTCACAACTTTTACCTCAGTCTTCGCTGCCACGCAACATTTTGCCCTCTCTTTAACAGGTTTTAACACAGGCGCCACCAGCCTCACTGCCGGCCCCCGCTGTGCCCTGCGGCGGGGCTGTTTCGGAGGCGGCGGGAACCCGCCAGAACCGGCGGGAACCGGCTGTGTCCCTCACAGGGCAGCCCCCGACTCTCCTCACAGAGGCCGACCCACCGCCAGCTCCCAGACAGGTAAATGCATTACACTTACTCGTCACTTCTTTTCACAAATACCTTCATAACTCCTTTTACATTGCCTGCTCTCTCTCAAAAAAAGAGAAACATTTGAATTCCCTTAAGCTGTTCCCCAAGATCCTAAATTTCTCCTTAGTTTTGCCTTGCTTAAGATTCATTTATCATGAAGAAATTCACTGAAATCCATCATGATGGAATTTCATCTAATGTCATGGGCAGACATGATAAATGTTGGGGATAATTTTCTTATTTATATTCACAACAGCTACAAATTTATTGCTTCCTTTCCAGCTCACAGTACACTAACACCCTCTGCCTCCAAGTGCTGCAGGCGTGGGCTTGGGGTGATTTTGGGAGTCCCAACACACTATATCCAACAAGTAATAATAGTAAAGAAGAGACTGAATGCAAAAATGCCCAGAATTAACACTGCATGTGCTCGTTAATGATTTTTCAGCTTAAAAATCTGAACAGTCAATACTTACTAAACACACGGCACAAGATAAATGGTTTCCATGTCACTGTTTGCTTTATTTCCCACACAATTTAATCATGCCTTAAAAACTAGGAAAATAATATATGTTCACAAATACAAACAAAGAAAAACATGTTTTTGTGGATTTTCTTGTAAATACTCAATACAATATATCAGTTATTATTCCACAAGTAAAATTTCTTTAAGAAATTTGGGGCAGGCTTGTATGACAGAGTTATATATATTCCTCAGAAATGACATTTCAAATGTTTATAAATGACTATTCACTTTAACGTGTACATGCTAGGAAAAAACTACAGACAATAACACTCGCTTCCAAAAAAAAAAATTCCCATCTAAAGCACCTTTAAGTGTAAAGATTTATAAAAATTATATTAGTTTATGGTAATCCAAGACTCCTGAATGCCTCCAGACACAGAATATTCACTCAAGCAAAGGACAGCATATTTCGGTGTGCATATGCCATTTCAAGGGTTTACTGAGGTAAAATACTACATATAGCCCCTTCTTTGAGAGCTGGTACTGTTTTTCAGAGATGCTGGATACCACAGTTCCCAGTGATGTTACTTGCGGACACACTTGAAAATTGGACCAAGAACTGCATTTGCTGTACCATCACATAACCGATCACACGGAGAAACACCTTTTCTTTCAGAAAAGGGAATTACAGGAGAAAATCAATGTTTTACCCTTTTTGGTTTTGGACAGTTCTGTCTCTGCACATTCAATCACACTTGACAGAGATTTCATTTTACTGCAACTTCACGGGCTGTAATGAAAGTAAATGCCCACAATCTTATGAGAGAAAGCAAATAAGAAATGTCATGGCTGAACTAGTAGCCCACTAGCCATTGACATACTATGATTAGATCATAGATTCTGTCACATTTTCTAACAGGAAGACTACAGTAGACTGAACTAAACAAGCTGTAAAGTTATTGTATCTGGAAATTCACTTTGAGCCAGACTCCAGAAGTCCTAACTGAAGGGAGATCATGTGAAAATACAGATTGCAGCTCGTAAAATATGCTGGCTACCAATGATGATACAAACAAAAGCCATTCAAAATAAAGGTTTAATCTTCCTGAAGAACAGTAAGATAACAAAACGCTGATAACTGCGTGTGAGAGTGCCTATTTTCATCTAGCTACACCCATCCCTGCATATACATCTATACATACAAACAAAAATAAACAAGCCCCACCATTCCAACACATGCAGCACAGGAAGCACAAAGAGGTCAGCTGGGCCTCTCCATTATTTCTTCAAAATGCAGATTTCCTAGTACTTTACTTTCTTCCAGGATATAAATGCCTTAGAACATCTTCATATATAGTCACCTTCCAGAGACTTTAAAGGAAGAGTCAGGGGCAGCAAGTAAAAATCCACTAACTGCTAACCTGGAATACCAGAGCTTTTTCCACACAACCTGTTGCTACAAGAAGTACAGGTTGCAGCATTAACCCCCAGAACCTTCTGCAGTGGCCAAACTGGGCACTCTGCAAGGCAGGAGAGAGAAACTCCAGCAGGGATCACAGCAACTTGTCTCTGGGGCTCTCAGGCCCTACATTGGCCATTTCAGAACTAACAGTGCAATGCAGCACTGCACGCATCAGCTTCAGAAGCATTTTCGTAACAACATAAAAGGGTTTCCTAACAACAGAGGGGAAAAAAAAGCATCTAATCCACTCTTATCTTTGATGTAGTACCCCAGTAACTGCTTGGTAACAGCTCTAGTATTTCTGGTTATTGTTTATGGATTTTTTCCTGCCATCCCCAATTCTACCTACTCAAGAGTGGGTAGAATTGGACACCCTACCTACTCTAATAGTTTTATGCCACGTTCCTTGAAATTTAACATATCTCATTTTCATCTACATACCAATTCAAAATGAATATTGTGGAAAAAAAAATAAGGATGATCTATTTGAATCATCACCATTGTTTAGTGCATGCAATCCCTTTCCTTCATAAAGTACCTCAGAACCAAACCACCTGGAATGTACTTGTTTGCTATTTCTCTCCATCAGGCAACCATTTCATATTTGTTATGTCACTTACTGCTGTACATTTAGTCAGAGCTGGTTGAAAGTCTGAAATAGATCATTTGCTAGAACATACTCCCAGATGTTTTCAAGTTATGTGCTGAAAGCAAAATAAATATATATTTATCTGTATTTATAAACATACTTTATATTTGAATTAATATTGCTAACGAATTTGATCAGTTCTTCAAATCTGATTGAAGATGACTGTAAATAAAGGTAAAGTGAATTTCAACTCAGATATAGTGGTTTCTACAGCATTTGCTCTGCCTGAATTATACTACCAATCTTTTAAGTTTCCTTTTCTACAGTTTTACTCAAACGGTTATTCTTCTCTCTCATATAGGTTCAATTACTTCATCACTTTCTAGACTTCCGGACCGCGGATAAGCCTAACAGTTTCTAATACAAAGGTGATATGATTCTGTACCTGCCTTACCACAGGGCCCATTTGGGCCTCACCAATCTAAAGGTAAGCCTTAATTTCAAAGAAATGTGAATGTGATCTCATGCTTTCACCTCTCTTTGTCATACTTTTATACTCCATATCTATTCTCTTCCAAAATCCTGGGTGTTAGTGGACTTCTTTTAATGTAGAACAGTGCTATTTCAAGTTACCAAGTTATTTTTAAGTATTGAATACCAGTAGTATCCTTTCTGTGTGGGTTTGCAGGCTAAATTACCGCAAGGTAGAGATCAGTGTAAATACTGAAAAAAGTAATTGGCATTGCTTTTACAAGATGGGGAAAAAAATCGGCTTGCTTTTTTTTTTTTTTAACTCAATGTAGCTCAACAATAAAAAAGTACCTACTATTGTTCATAGGTATACACTACACAACTTTATATGTTGCCTAATTAAAGAATAAAACCAAACTAACAGTTACAAATCAGACAAATGTCACAAAGCAAGAAGCAATCCACAGTTAAGAATAAAACCCTTCCCAAAAGCTTTGGAAAACATTTTGGAAAGTATTCATCTAGATACTGTCTTTTCAAAACATTTAAGTGCATGCAAAAACTCAAATAATTTTCAAGTGAATCTCAACAGACAGAAATACTTTCATGTATACAACCGCTTTTTTTGACGTGCTATTCATGACCATCTGTATTTTTGGTTGGTGCACAACAGCATGCAGTTAAAAGTTAGAGAAAGTTTGAGTGTGCATTTTTGTGGTGTTATTTTGTGGCTGTTTTTTTTTTATGAAGACAAAACCAAATTATTGTCTCTCCTAGCAGAGAAATAGATTCAGGAAGGAACATTATCTCTTGTTAAGGGAGCTAATTGAAGGGGCACGTAGCTTGATGTTCCCCCTCGTGTTTATTAGGATTCACTGAAGTAAGGCTCTTGTACTCAGGACTGCCAGTTTATAGCTTGGCTTCCTCAAGCAGCAAATAAAAAATTAATGTACGTCTTGCATTCTGTACATATCTTAAGTTTTGACAGACAAACAAACATTCACACACCAACATGGTTGTAAATAGGCTCTCAAAGGTAAATTATTAAAAACATGAAGAAAACAAACTGTAATGCACAAATCTCCTTGGATATTAAAGATGCAGTTGGCTACAAAGCAGTCATGCACCAATAACGAAGGCTGCCTGTGATCCCTCAGGCCCTCCCTAAATTTGCCTTGCAACTGCAAAATATGTGAACTGAAGTTGCAGCAAAAATAAAATAAAATAATCTTGTGCAGGCATAACTCATTAGGAACAATGAACTCAGATTAACTTCCAGTTAATCTACAGAAATAAAAAGAGTTAAAATACAGCAGATTGAGCAATTTACATGTAAAAAACCCCAATCTTTCATGATTATTCCTTTGAGGATAACATATTCAAATACATTGTTATCCTTATGAAAATAATAGAAAAGAGATGCAATGAGCTGGTATTAAACAAGAGCAAACAAATTGAATTTCCTGATGGACCGTCATGAAATAGTAAGTAGAAAAGATTATGTTTGAGATACTGGCCCATGGTTCATGCACCAGAGCCATTACACCTGACAGGAAATGTCTTTGGCATGCCATCACAGATGAATATTTTTGGCAAGTGTAGCTGCTGTTGTATATTCATGTAGGGAGAAGGGTTTTGCTGCCGGCTTATCAGCTGTGTTGGAAAAAAATCACTTAAAACTGTCTAGCAGTGTAAGGTAGAAGAGGTTTTCAGTGTTTACTGGACCAAGTTTTAAGGCTGCCAATGAAAATATATATGGTATGGCTTAATTACTTAACAGTATGTCTTTGAATAATTACTAAAAAGCCCTCAAGTGGACAGATTTGGGACTATTTTAATAGCTCCTTTAAATCAATATTTGCATCCCAAAGTAAACATGCATACCTAGTTCAGGCTACTCCTGAAAGAGAGCTGAAATATGCACTTCCACAGTACCAAAATTTTATTATTGTAATTACTAAAAATAACTAAAAAAATCTTTTTAAAAGTGGAAAAAAACCCCAACAAAAAAACCCAAACAGTCAAATGAGAAAACCCCAGCGAAATAAATACGTTAGCTGTTTTAGGTACAATCAGAGCAGAAAAACTAAAGCCCACAGCAAATGAATTATTGTTTTATTCAAAAAGTGATCTTCCTGGATCAAGGAAAAGACAAATCAATAGGTCAGCGTGTGAAGTCCTGATCATGCAAGCGCAACTCTTCTAAATTCTGAGAAAAATTCACTCTTTCTACTGTATAAAATCTGTTCCTAAAAAAGCCTAAATCTGGTAGAAAAAGTGAAATATGTTTTTTAAAGAGCAGGACCTTGAATATGATGTGCTGAAAGGTTTTAAAGTTTCTAGGTAGAAATTCTCGACAAATTTTAATAGAGGCTGTGAGAATTAAACAAAATGCAGTGTATATGGATAAAAGTATTTAAATAACAAAATAAAATTGCCTGGGTTTGAAAGATTTTGCATGCATCCTTCAAGACAGGGCTGATGGACTATCAGAAGAAAATGTTCTAGTTCTAGTGGTTGTGTGGCATTACACTCCAAAGAAATGATAAATGGGGAAAAAACACATTGAAGGGATAAACTTATTCATCTGCAATTTTTTTCTGGACAATTTTTGCACCTTCTAGTTCATGCTTCATATTATATTTTGACAGGATAATCCAATTCTATTAGCTTGCTTTTCCTAAACGTGATAAGCAAGCAAATATGAACTTAAGGAAGTGAATGAGCTATAATTTACTACAACATCAGCAAGCTAATTGGAGATGCAATAATGCAGTGATCAATCTGAAATCACAATTAAGACAAACATGGATTCAAATTATCAAATTATCTTAATATGCTATATGAACAAACAGAACGATGAGGCTAAGACTATATGAAACACCCTTGTGTAGATGATAGAGAGAACTCAGATTCCTTCTAGCTCATGAAAGCTTTTTAGAAATAGGTTAGGTGCAGATGTAGCCTGTAAGCACCCTTTATGGAAGAGTGTCTTTTAGACGTAGAATCCTGCCAAAGGGAGGCACTTAGAGCAGTAGTAAGGTCTACTGGTTTACAAGAGGTTTGCAACATATGGGTTAAATTCACAGCTTAAGTACTGTGATAGTCAAAATTCCAAATTATGCCTGGTTTCCAGAGCGGAACGGGGAATCAAAAATCCTCAATTAAATATTATGAACTTCCAAGATAATGCCTGGGAATAATAACACACAGTTGGACTTGCTGACATCAGCAATGAATGGAGATTATGTTTAAAATTATCGAATGGAAAATTCTAGAAAAGGTTTTAATCCTATTCCTTTTCAAGATTGGGAAACTTAACTTCACAGTTTCCTCTAGACCCTGTTTTCCCGTATTACTTCTGAAAATATTACTTAAGCAAAGGCCTCACTACCATGAAATATAACTTCCTATCCCTGTCTGTGCTACCTGTAATTTCTACAGTTACCTACCTTTAAGTGCTTGCTAATGCAGTGTACTGGAATTCAGGTTAATTTCTTTTATTACTATTTATTTTTACATCTTTTGGATAGCTTCCAAGAGAAACATCATCCTTATCTTTCCTGTCATGAATGGAGTAGCCACTTATCTAGCAGTGCTAACAGCTTGTTGATAGAGGTGATGAGTTACCACTGTGGGAATTCTTTAGCTTCTGATTCCATTACTTATAAACTTTCCTAGCCTACACCTAATTCCTCACTTGTTCAATATCGTGATTTTTAAAAAAATTCTCAGGACTGACTGGATGTATACACTCAAATGAGAATTTAGAGAGATTTCAACAGGGTCTCTGGATTTTTGGGGCAGGCCTTGCTATATACTGCCTCTTAATAAGGACAATGTTTCACTTCTGATACGCTGTTTTCACTTTCTCTTGGGAAATTTAGCTGCAGAAAATACTTCTTGGTCATTATTCTTTATTTTTTCATAGCTACCTGCTAGCTAGGAACTGTTATCTTTCAGACTACATTAAAGAACTGTTATTTTTTAGGCAGAAGGGAGAAACTGTATTGCCAGACAAATAACCAGGGAGAAAAATAAATAAATACAGTCTTTCTTTTAATCCATTCCTGAATTACAAACTAAATTTATGAGTTTGAAAGCTGGGAATTTAGCTTGACTATGTACTACATTTCATAGTAAATCATATGTTTATTATGTATTAATTTATGTATTGTATATTCATTGATTTATATTACTGTAGCCAATGACCTACAGTATCCAAGGGACATTTCAAAAAAGCCAGAGAAAAAATTTTCCTGAGTCATGGAGCTTGAAGTTTACTTTGAAGCAACTTACAAGCAAACAAATATTAGAAAGAAAAGATCTTAGAGGTGCATTTATACTCTAGATACTGAAGCCACTGTGGTGAACGTTTTTTCTTATGAAGGCAACAAAACGCATGGTTTCCTGTCTGGCACAGGGCATCAATCTTATAAAATCTAGAAAGATAAGGGTAGTGGTCACCCAATAAAAAGTGTCAGTTTACTGGTGATTTAATATGTCTTAACATTTTGAGGCGTTTTCACTTTCTGGATCTTGTATTACAGGGTTACTGTAAAAGATCCCAGCCACACAGTAATCATCCATTGATAGTGAGCATTGATACAAAAGGGCAGTTTATTTCATAGGTCTTTTACAAGAACGCATCTGTCATTCTGCCAGTTGATGAGTGCTGACATCTGCTTAAATATTTACTTATACTAGAACACAATCCTTTTATAACATAATTTAAAGATTTAATTCCTTATCCAAAGGGCTGCTTTTACACAAATGTTTTCTAGGTGAGGGAAGCAGTCACCACTGATAAAAAACTGTCTATAAAAAAATAAATAAAAAAACCACTTCACTGAAGGAAAAACCCTCTTTGCATTTCATAACAACGATGCCCATAAATGCCTGTTACTGCTTCAAATTTTACCAAACTATTCATATAGGCATTATTACAACTGGTTTTTTAGACTCATAATTTACCTTTAAAACTGCATTAAAGGGAGAGCCCACAGAGCAAAAAAAATCTGAAACATTTAAGAACTGTATAAGAAAAAAGAACATTTCCTATCTAATACTGTTACACATTTCATACAACTTTCACAAAGCACACAACCTGATTTAAAGGAAGTTTACCTCCATTTGCAAACATAGGCATAACAGATTTATTGGATATTTTTAAATTCTCTAGCACCAACAGAAACAAACATTCAGAATGTAACAGAATAAAAATATTTCAGATAATTTGATATGAACTCTGTGAGACATCAGGTTAAAGAACCAAACCAGAAAAGAACAAACTGCCATTTTGCTTCAGGCAACTGATAAATCATTATTTGATAAGAGCCTGAAACTATATCAAACCAAAATGTATTGGGTTACAATTGTTCTCGGGGACAATAGATATTTGTGTTTACTTTTAATGGAAGAAAGGACTCAATCAATAAAATAAAAAAGCACGTCTTCTTCAAATAGTCCTAAGTATAAAAGGCATATTGTTTTCCAGTGCATCTACTATTTTAACTGCAAAGAGGAAAAAAAACCAAAAAACAAACAAAACCCAAAAAAAAACCCCAAACAAACCCCCCTTGTTGCTACTTTTGATTCAATTTCTCTGTACTTGTCAGCTCCAAGAGAAGAATAAATACACCTTTATCCACACACACGCCCCTGCCTCGATTTTGAATCACGTTCCATTCACGAAGGAAAGTCATGCTGAAGTGTTTTACTTATTTCTTTTGATATGCCTTGAATACAATGAGGTTATCAAGGCATACATAAGCACCAAATCAAAGACATAAACATAGATAGAAGTGACACAAGTACCAAGAAAAATCTAGTTAAAAGCTCACTTCAAAAGTTTAAATATTCTACCTTATCTTCGAGGAGGCCATCGTACAGCAAGAAAACTGTGATCTAGCTGCCATCACAGAAACGTGGTGGGAGGACTCGCACAACTGGAGTGCTGTGATTGATGGCTACCAACTTTTCAGAAGGGACAGGCAAGGAAAGAGAGGTGGTGGGGTGGC
>JAOXNO010000063.1:19293016-19313467 GCA_028565335.1 Limnodromus scolopaceus
GCTCTGGGCAATCCTGCTTCAGCAGGGGAGTTGGACTAGATGATCTCTATGGTCCCTTCCAACTCTAAAAATTCAGTCACATTGAGTGAAATTCGGAGGGAGGGGAAGACTAAGCAGGGAGCAGTGCGTCTCAGACACCATGAGAGGCATGATTTCTAACACTAAGAGGTAGAGAGGTAACATGATGCAAACTTTATTTCGCTGTCTCACTATACCCTTGGCTCTAACTATGTTTCCTGCAAAAATGATTAGAGATGGCTGGGGATAAAATGGAAGCAGACATAGAATAACAAATAAATAAACAAACTGTTTCTTCTATCTGCATCTCTAGGCTGATTCACTATATTGCAGCTCAATAACTGAAATGGCTCTCAAAGAGCATTTGGTTACATTATTGATCAAGGTGCTGTAAGTTTATTTGGCGATTTGCAACCATATGACAGGCAGTTTCAATGGTGTCACTTAAATTGTAAGTTCCTAACTACACAGCGGTTCTAACATCATACAACGGCTCCAAAAAAGCTTATTCTCTCTCACACAAAGGTAGACAGATGTGGATAGAAACTAGGGTACAAAAGATGCATTTGGAACTTGAATAGAAACTTTATATCTGGACAGTTTTAAAGACACAAACCAACAAACAACAAAATGTCCACAGATAAGTCAATTTCTGGGGTAATTGTCTATTGCTGGGAAAAATATATAGAAAGTGTTCCAACAGCAATCAATACATCTCACAAAGGAACTGATAAAGGTCAGCTGCTGTATCAGCCTACACTGCCTACTTATAATTTCCTTTCCACTTGTTGTTTAGGGATAACAGAATAACAACTTATTTATATGGCAAATTTTGTTGGAAAATAACTTGAAGAGAAACTACTGGACCCGAAGGAGTATCACTGTATTGCTGATGCACTTTGATCAGAGGAGTGAAAGATGAAAAAACAACGTTGACTGTTCAAGAATTTTTTTTTTCCTCCTATACTCTATATCTTGGCATTTAGCCTAACAACTCCTGAATGCTTAGACCATGTAGAGACGCGTTTATTAAATACTGTTTCTGTTCAACTAGCAAAAGTCAAGCAATTAGGAAAGATGATGCATGTATATCTTTTTTTATTTCAAGTAATCAAAAATGGGCATTATTTTCCCTTCATGGCACTTCCTCTAATGATCATCAAAAGTCTTTACCATGAGTTTTCAAATAACCAGCTGTTTTCTTAATATTAAAATAGCTTGATATGAGCATAATAAGACAAATGCATATCAAGCTCCAAACATGCTTTTAAATATACACATACATACACATACAAACACACACACACAGAGAGTTTTCTGGGGATGTGCCATTCAGAATATTTTTCTAATTTAATTCTTTTATATTCATCTTTTAAAATGTCCTTATATATTCCATCATTTTCAAATATACTAGCTGAATTGCATGTTTCTATAACAGAAGATATTCTTATCTTTAGTTGCTAATGAAAAAAGAAAAATTGGCATTACAATTACTTAGTCTGTATTCTCACTTTTATAAAGTGGAATCATACGCAGAATCACAGGTTAAGTGAGGGGCAATACAAGTAATAGCTGTTGTACAAAGGTAGCAGAACAGGAATACAGCAAAGTGGAAGGACAGCTGTACTATCCAGGAGGAATAACTGCCCAGAGAGGGAAGTAATTAAGAAAGTCAAAGCAATGAGAAGGACTTTTATAGCTACAGTGACAGACAAAGAAAGATTTCTTCACTTGAAAGGGTTGTCAAGCATTTGAACAGGCTGCCCAGGGAAGTGGTTGAGTTACCATCCCTGGAGGTATTTAAAAGATGTGGTGCCAAGGGATGTGGTTTAGTGGTAACTTGGCAGTGCTGAGTTAACATTTGGAGTCGATGGTCTTAATGGTCTCTTCCAATCAAAACCATTCCACGATAAAGGAAAATGTAGGTCTGCTGCTGAACGGAGCATGGCACCTAACATCAAAGAAGAGGCTGAGGTACTCTGGGCCACCTTCATCTCAATCTTTGCCATCACTGTCTCACAGGCAGTTTGGGCAACTGACTGATGTCACTGCAAGGCCTCTACTCCATTAAAAAATTGTGGAACTCAAGGGACATCTCCAATGCCTCAGTTGGACAAAGTCCCATGCAGCCTGAAAAAACTTCTACACTAGCCCTGCTTTGGAGCAGGATGTCAAACTTAATTACCCTCTTGGTATCTCCCTCCAACCTGAATTATCTGATGATTTTGTGGTTTGTCTTGTAATAAATTGCTAACACCAGAAGTGTTAGCAACAAAAACAGAAGCAGCAATCTGAAGAGCTTCTGAACTTCTAAGTTAAAATTACTAGCAGCAGATGAAACAAACTTTATCACAACAGATAGGCATTAGCCATAACATAGGAGAATGACAAAGAAGAAAAAAACAAGTCATCAATATTGTATTATTATACTTCAGTCATTTATCAAAACACTAAAAAAAGTTAATGGGACCGCTTAGAGAAAGCGTGCAGGCATTACAACAGTTTGAACTGGACAAATTTAATAAATATGCATGCTCTAGGCAATATTTGGAGATGCTGTATATCGTTAGTCTTTTCTGATTGCTCCTGAATTCTTATCAGTATTACAAGTTTCCCTGTCTCTTTCCTTTCGGGAAACTTCATGCAGGCATCAAAATGTTGCAGAAAATCTCAATTCTTTTTAGTAATTTTTTCCTTATATATATAAAAAAAGATTATCGTACTGTGAACTTTTAATGCTTGCCCTAGGCCTTCCTTAAGTGCCTGGAAAAAGAATAAATCCTTAAACAAGAATCTTTATGCCACTAAAGTCTACAAGGTTCTGCTCTAGTGGATAAAATAAGCCAAGAAATTCTCAAAAGACCTAATTACAATTACAACCACTACTACTGTATATATCTGAACAAGTGAATTGACTGAAGCCCAACTGATGCTAAGGAAAAGTAAGTGTCTCCTTAAGCTACGTAAGCCTCAGATTTCACTTTTTTTATATAGAAGCATTACTATTTAAATTAGTATGCATCATATATGTGGTCCAAGTTCATTTCCTTATTTAAGAACCTTTTATAAGAGGCTTAGAAGATAAAAGGACAGATAAAAATTTTAAAGACCATAGCATCAAATGGGTATAATTAGCTATCTAGACAAACATGTAGTAAATTATTTTGTCCACTTTCTATAATTATAAAGCAATGCAAGAAATTATCCCTGCTTTTCTGTAAACTCAGACTATTTGAGGTACGTCTTCTATTTGGAATGCAAGTTTAATATTCCAAACCAGAACACAGAACTTGAGAGTTCTGTCTTGATAAACTAGATTAATTTACAGAGACTCAGTCTTTGGAAGAATTTTCTACTCTAGAAAAGCATTTTATTGCAGTTTTTAGGTAAAACGTAAATATCATATGGATATCCTGAGAAGAACAGACCATGCATAGGTTTATAGAAATTCCAAAAACAGAAAGCCCCCCAATCTCTGAAATACCTGATGGATTGTGACTTTTGCTAGAAGTAACAGAAGTTTGTATCTATAATGATGTCCCCTTAACACAGGGGGCACTTTACATCAATTAGGTAAAAAGATATTAATTTCTTGCAATGCATTAATTTGCTGAGTGTATTTACATTGCAAGGTGAAGGGTTTAGGTAAGTTGTTATCAGAATGTGACAATCTCAAACCAAGGATTCTAAGAAGGTATGTGTGGGGTTACTGTGATCCTCAGTAACAAGTGACCACTAGTTCACAACTACATAGTGCCTACCAGAAGGAGGCCTTTCTCTTGATTTGTCCATAGCTACTCCTTACAGCAAAATCTTAAAAAGAAGGGAAGTCCATTAAAATTTATTTGGTATACAAACGAAATACAACAGACGAATTACATTTGAAAAAAGCAGAGTAGTTACAGTCTGCTGAAAATATAAAACCTACTTGCTCAAGATCAAATCTAGCAGAAGAAAAGGATTAAACTTCAGAGGGTGTTTTACCTGTGCCAAACGCTTTCACAACAGCCTCTTCTCCTCCTGCTAAATAACAGCAATAACAATGACAACAAAATCAAGGCAAGTCTGCTGGCTGCTCTCAGTACTGTCTGGCACTCAGAACAACACAGGTATTTGTGCGCTCACATAGAAAGAGCAAAGTCATGTAGATTCTGGCAAATAAAACCCAGATAATATTTCTCAGTATAAAAAATGAGGGTAGTTTAGACAATTTACACCCTGTTCCATATCCATAGCGAAGTATTTGCAGATATAAGATGCGTAACATGTATACAGCATTAACCAGAATATAATAATTAACAGTAGTTTGCACAAGCAGTCTCAATACCTTGATTACTCCCATTGCTATAACTATTTCAGTGCTTAAAAATAAAGTTAGAACTGTTCTAACCTTTGACAGCTTCCTGAAACAGTGAGAATTGAATATTTGGAGCTTTGCTATAAGTACAAATTAAGCGAGTTCATACTGAAGAAAAAGTTATTCTCAATTCAAATTAAAATTCTTCTGCGACTAAATACACCATCCGAACAACCTAGATTGTGAATGTGAATAAAGTATTTCACTAAATGTTCCTAAAACAGAACCTCATTTAAATGAGGTAAAATGCAATTATTTTTTTTTTTCTGGGTGGGGGCAGGCAGCAGGGAGGAGGCAGCAGAAGTTAGGACAATTCAGGCCAAATAAGAAACACCTCTTTGCAGATAGTGGAACTTAGATGCATTGCATGTCCATACATTTGAAATTTTGGCACCACAATTCCTTCATAACCTGTGCTTTTAACCCAAGATTTTTCTTCAGTTGCCCCTTTGTTCTTTACGGGGGCCACTTTGTCAAAATAATGGACGTAGGCAAGGCATTAACTATTATAATCATACATCATATAGCCACTATATTAATGGCTAAATGAAGGAACAAACAATTATTTCTGCAGAATACAACATTAATGTAGAAAATAAAAACTATTGTACCTTGAAGGTCAAGAGATTTGCCCTCTGTATGAATATATACAGATAAGTCTCACAGAATTCCCCTCTCCTTAATTAGCATTCAGTAAGCAGGGATGAAATGTAGTCAGCTAGATTGTATTTCATCTTTTCATCAAAATAATTAGGAACACCCAATAAGTTATACCCATAGAAAAACTTTGAAAAGAACAAGTGTTACTGAAATCATAATACGAAAACATGTATCATTAATACTATATGATCTAGGCCAAAGTTCACGGCACTGAGAAGAGTCAATAGCCAAATTATTATCACTATAATTTTTTTAAAGTCTTAAGTACAGCTTATTACTGTGAAATGGAGATCTTTTACATATGATTCGGTAACACCCTCACCCCTGAATTCAACACTTCATTCTTACAAAATTAATTACAGAAACTCATTCTAAACCTGAAACAATGACAATTTCATCTGTTCTGGAGCTGTGATGTACACATGGTAGTTTCTTTTCTGCTCTTGGTTCATTTGGAAAGGCCACAAAAACATTCCAGCTTTGTATTAGAAGTGTTATTGCACTTCATATTTGATTTCTCACATTTACCCACTGAAAACCTGAAATACTACTTTTTTCCCCTCCCTTGGTATTACTCAGTCACTCCAAAGAAATACATTAATCTCTTAAAAATATTCTCCCTGAAAATTCTGTGATAACCATTGAAGAGCAACAGGTCAATAAGCCAGATTTTTATGCAAAAGGAAGGAAAATAAGGGTAAGCAATTGGAAGTATTTTCATTCCAATACACCTTCTAGAAAACATTTGCCCTTCACCTCTTGTCACCTTCATAGCAGTTGAAATAAATATTTGAGGAGAGACTTTCATCACAATATTTGGACAGTACTAGTCTGAAGTCTGTTTCAAGCAGTTAGAATAGAGCAGATCTCCAGACTCAGATATCCACATTTGAAAATGTAAGCCTTGGATTTATGAAGAAGTAAAAGCGCTGAAATGTCCCACGACAACTATTTCTGTTCTTGACAAGTCTTCGCCCAGATGTGTCTGTACTTCGCCCAGTACTTACTAAAGAACTAATGTATAATTTCAGCAAATTTAAAATGAATAGTTAAATATATTGGAGTAAAAGTTTTGTAATGAAGTGAACATGGTATGAAAATTATGTTTTAAAGCAGTCCTCCATCACACTGAAACTGAAAGTTCTTATTATTGCATGATAAATTAAGACAGCTACTGGCAACAGACAGATCAGTGAGCCACAGCTGTATGGCAAATGGTGGTATTTCCAAGTGACATGAATATTCTCCAGAGACACAATGTGACATTCTAGGCATCTGTTTCCCCTGTACTCTTCCTATGGTGCAGCTAATTATGGCTCCCAGACAGCCACTAGGAAGGATGACATTAAACCCATTAAAAAAACTCAGCTGCTTAAAATTAAATTCTTAAGTTCCTTCTTAAAAAAGCAATACCCTGACAAGAACCACACATGATGACTGGAAATAGTAATATAAGCATCTAAGTGAACTTCATGAGTTCTGTCAGCTCATCGAAAGTCTCAGCCTTAGCATAGCAGCATCATCATTAAGGCATCAGCCAGATTCTAACACAACATGAATGTAGACATGACGATTCAGGTCATGATATTAACACATTTTTCAGTATCACGCCTGTTAGTTGTGCATCAACCATCAAGCAAGTTTTTTTCCAAAGACAAAAAATATTTTCTGATTATCCATATGTCTCAACCACACTGACAGTTGAGTTG
Source organism: Limnodromus scolopaceus (assembly GCA_028565335.1). Taxonomy (NCBI): domain Eukaryota; kingdom Metazoa; phylum Chordata; class Aves; order Charadriiformes; family Scolopacidae; genus Limnodromus; species Limnodromus scolopaceus. The sequence goes on from JAOXNO010000063.1 coordinate 19,299,761, forward strand.
GCAAGTTACAAACTGGAAGATGAAAGTTATCAGTGACTAAAATCTAAATTATTCTGGAAAAATTAATCCAATTTCCTGCTATAAAACAAAGCAAAGTTAATCATAACATGAGAAATAGAAAAAAAAAGAGGAAATAAATCAAATTGGGAGAAAGAAGAAATAAGAATATGGATAATGTTTTGTAGACATTACTCACCAAAAACAGAGTTCTGAAGTTGCTCAGATCGCCAAAGAATTCTTCTATGCTTATTGCTTTGGGATCAAAGGTAAAGTATTCTCCCAAATTTTCATACAATTTAGTCATGTTGTTGTGCATGTTGGACAATTTTTCATACTGCTCTCGGGCACTCTCAGCAAAGCTGTAAGGTTTTGTTAAGGCAAATGATTCAAATGTAAAACAATCTAACAGTAAGAACAAAAAGTAAAGAAAACTCAGTACAAAGCTTAGATCTGGAATATTTGCTAGTGCTGTCCTGCATTCAAATACCACATTTTTATGTAGTAATACTTAAATATCTGCAAGTCCAAATTCCATTAAATGATCCCTTTCCAATGACAAAGATTTGCCATTAATTCACTATAATACTGATTTAATAAAATTTCAACATATCTTGCACATATTTCTTCTAATAAATGATTTTGTCAAATACATTCTATGAAAAGACATACTGAAAATTAGTTTTCTATGAAACTCTGACTAATTCCCCACTCTGTTCAAGTGATGTCATGCATCCTGTATCACGTACATAGATTTTATCTGTAAAAGTTGCATTCTGCAGAATTGCCATTGATGAAAGTATATAGTATGACATCTGATGCTCTTGGCCTTTTGTTACAGATGTGTCTTTTTGTGGATTCTTTCATGCCTAAGAACATAGCTCAACTCGTGCCTCAAGCTTCCTGTAGTAGGTAAACATATTTGGGGCACTGTCTCCTCTTAACTGTGTAATTTCACAGAACTTATAAAAATGGAATATCCACCCACCTGCCCCAGTTAACTGACAAACAGCTTTGAAAAATTATTATTAGAAAAACCACCACAGAACAACACAAGTCTTTTTTTTTTTCTTTAGCAAGTATGGAAGTCTAGAAATGAAATGAGTGATTTCCATCCCAGCAGTCATCGTTGGAAGTTTGGCATAATCCTTTTAACTAGAAGAATGCAGCATTTTTTTTCCCCTCTAAGAAAAAACTATTTTTAGAACAATTCATTTGCAAATATAGGAAGGGAGCAAGCTACTAAGGGAAACACTAGTTTGTCTTGAAGCAAGTAAGGTCAGACTGCTGTTTTCTTCTGTTGTGCTTGTTTATGTCTACAAAGTCACAAATCACTGTAAAAAAACTAGCTAGTACATGATTAAACCAGTTGTGATACTGAATTGTAGCTGATGAAAGTGTTTGTGCTGTACATATCAAAACCCAAGAACAAAAGACACAAGTTATTCCCTGAACTGCAAAAACCGTGCAGCCTGGCTCCCTGTGGCTTTTCCTTGTAACAACACTCTTCCATGCGGATTCTGATTCGTAATGCAGCAGAGCTTATGCCTCAACCTTTCTCCATACTTGAGCCTCTAATCTGAGACTTAGCCTAGTATCACATTTCTAATTACTCGATATCTTTGAGATCTCCATCTCTCTGGAAAGTAATAAACAACCTGGAAACTAATAAGGGGAAAGAGACATACAGAGAAATTATATAAACCATTCATTTTTGAGATTAGACTAAATCCAAAAATGATTCTTCAGATAATAGTCAACAAATTGCAGAATAAAGTAAGAAATTCAGGGGATAGTGTATTCATAATACTTCCAGAGTGTTTGGATACTGCTGAGTACTTAAAAGGGTATCATTTCACCAGCTACATGTAAGAGTAACAAGGCTGAAAATATCTTCCACCAGAAAGAGGCCTAAAATTTCACTTGGATTTTCCTGCTCTAATTAATGGGAAGATATGCAAATAATAATTTAAAATTTTGTTTCTAAATTTATGTCAAAAACTATATATAAACTAAATTTTCCTCCTAGGAAGCTCATTTTCCAAGTAATCCTCTACTCTTCATTAAAGCCCAAGTAGCATAAAAAGAAAGCTATATTCTCTTGTTAGATTAAAACGTTCATTTAGAATGGCAAAAAGAAGAAACCAATAACGTGATGGACCTTAACATACAAATATCAAGATTTTGAAGCAGTAATATCTACCTACATAGTTTTATACCAGTGCAAACACAGTAGTAATACCTATGTTTGCAGTTTATTGAAATTAAGTTTAACCTGCTTGGTTAGAATTTCAAGCTTGGACTGTTGAATCGCTCATCTTAATACAAGACAAGCTTGGTATAGTTCAATCTTCAATGACATTTAACTGCACAAAAGGAAATGAAAGTTTAATGGCAAGAATACATTAAACAGGTAATAATGGCACATAACTGAATTATTGAGCACAGTCTAAAAATTCTAGAAAAACATGAATTGCATTAAAGTCAGCAGGTGACTGTGTTGAACAACTCACCAAAAATACTAGAGAAAAAGAAATACGAAGGTGTATAATCATACAAATTGTATCTGTGTTTCCTTTAAAAACAGCCTCATCGAATATAATATAAAACCAAATTAACATAGTAAAAATGACTGAAAAGTCTGAAATAAAAACAGGAAAAAACTTTGAACATTCCAGATTTGAAATTAATTCCTTGCGACAAAGCTCCCAGAGTCAAATTTTCCATTCAGGTTGCACATTCAACATGAGAAATAACAACAGTAAGCACTAAAAAAACCCCAATACTGCTACTGAAACTAGAACATACTTTAAAGTAACACTGCAGAAACACACTGGATAAATAATAACGTTGAAATTACAGTATAAGCACCAAACTACAAAGAAGAAACACCATTAACAGGTGTCTTGTAAGACAAAAAAAAGTCAGTAAGATGGATGAATATGATGAATAAAGAGAGAATACAGTATTTTATCTATACTTAATTTTGAAGAAAACAAGCCAGTGCTGTAGAGACAGTAGTTTCCAGTCATAAACCATGTCATATTAACAAAGTCACTCTTTGTCACACTCTGTTTGCTTCACGCAATCATCATACTTATAAAACATTAGTAACTTGAACCAGCACCTCGAAATCTACCTCAGTCATTGCAAAGACTCAGTCAATGCAGCCATTCCAGAGAAGCAAAGCCATACTTGCCTACACTACTTCATGAAAAGAACATCGTTGCAAAATCTAAGCTATCAAAACTTTGCATAATAGAAATCCTTCATTCCACCAGTTTTCTTTAATACAGATTGGTGATTTAATGAGTGGTCATTTAAAAGCTGTAAACAAAGTTTCATTCTTACTCTACTGAACCAAAATAAAAATCACAGAACTATCAAGTGTAAAGATGCTTGTTCAACTAAGAAAAATTACCTTATTCACAAGGTTGTTTTTTAGTTTCTGTCATAAGCATAAGAAAATCTAAAGCAAGACTTTACTGCAAAGACTATTATTTGAAAAATTAAAAAAAACGCCACCACCCAAAACCCCATTTAGAAACATTTTCCCATCTTCAGTACTGTACCTTTCTCCCAAAGTTCCACATAAACCAAGAACAATGAGTTTGTAAATCTGAATATATGAAGAGTTACTGCTTCACTGAGATTAGGAAATACATCACTGCACCAATTACAGAACAATACCTAACGACCATCTCGACAACTCTCTACCTGTAATCCTTACTGCAGTTTTGAAATACTTATTTTAGTGAGTACTAGATAAAGGAAAGTTTATGCCCTTTAATGAATTTTCTTTTTTTCATTTTAGTACTACTGCAGATGGCAACTACACAAAACTACCCCGAGATTTTCTAAGTGTAAAGTTTGTATTTTTCAAGTGCTATTGCAGTTTAAAATTTATAGGTGTCTTCCAAAAACACTATCGTATTTCATTGGTTTCAACACATCACCCTGAAGTTAATAAATCAATCACTGGTCAGTAACTGGTACCAAAAAGTTAACAATGTATGCTTTACCATGCAATCCAGGAAAATTCTCTGTGCCTCATGTCACAAAGAACAATAAAGAAAATTAAAATGCAAACAAGTAACAAAACTGCATGTCTTTTAAAATATCAAGATACAGGTAAACACAGAGCATTAACTTCCATTACTCTTACTACTTTATTAACTTTTGCTGCCAAATTGCAGTTATTTACTAATTCTACTCTTTCCTGACTTCTTTGTGTTAAAAGATAGGCTGGCAAACTTCCACACTTCTTTTCCTTTACTTTACTTTTTTTTTTTAGTTTTCTTTTTTTTTAAAAAAAAGGTTTTGTTTATGTGTTTGCATTACCGCTGCCAGCTTAAGTTTCCATCCAGTTCTGCAGTTGGCTTGACAATAAACACACCAGGAAAGGGAAAAAAAAATAATGTTTAGATACCCAGATGGATAAGGACTTCTGCAGTGAGAATATTCAGTGTGGTGTCATTATCAGAATGCAAGTAAATATTAGTAGGGCTGTATAACGGCAGCTGTAATCACTGAAAATATCTTTTCTCTAAGTCAACCATTTTTTTTACACTTTGAAATATGACCAGATGACTACAGTTTGCTGGCATCTCAGTGCAATACCTAAATTAATTCACTTCATTAAGCAAGCAATGGATACAAATGTTACCGTGACACTATGCTACCACATTATGTCAGAGATAAAGAATCACTAATTACCATCAATAGTAGAATTACATTCTTTATGTCCATACTAGGACCACTACCATGGTACTTCCGTGCTTTCTTCCATGTAAACAGGAGAAAAAAAGATCAGAGAAGTCAAGGTTAAAAATTCCAAATACGCTGGAGGGAAAATCATTGCTTCTACAATAACATCTGCTATGAACTTACCATCAATGTATCAATAACTTAAATAACAGAGTTAGTAAAGTACCTGAACACACAAAAAACTCACTTGCCCAAAGGCAAGGCCTATTACTGTCAGCATTTACAAAGAAAACAAAAGCCAACACTGACAGCTTGGCATTCATCAACAATAAATATGCCACAGTAGAAAGAACATTGGTAACTTAACTGTAATTATAAAAAAATGCACTGATGTTTCAGCAGCTAAGGAGGCCCATCTCCAGGGCATATAGTCACAATAAAAATGGAATTTCAAGGATGTTGACCACAAGTCTGAAATAGTAAAACAAACAGAGCACAGAGCTGATGGCTTTGATATCTCCAGAAGACGAAAGAATGCACTGCAAGACAAAAAGAAGATACCTGCCAGAAACTCCTTAATGCTTTCCAACAGCATTTCAGAGACTGAATAGAAGTTCTTTTGACACGTCCTTCCAGCTACTGATTACAGGAAGCTGAAAACAAGAGAAAGCAGCATTCCATCGGGAAAGTTTTTCATGTAAAGCTTGATTCTCAAAAGTTTGTGCTGACACAAAAAAAATTCATTTAAGAGGCAGCTGGCATTATGCTACAGATGGATTAACTCCTAATAGACACCAAAAACAAAAGGACAAAAGAAAACAAATATCCACTGGGACTAGAGATGGAAGATGTTCTCATTTATAAATATACTCAACCTAAAGGGAAAGAATCAATGGATTTAGCATATTATATAAACTGGCACTATAATGTGGAGGTAAAAAAATAATCAGCCTGGGATTTTCTAGGAAAAGAAGATTTTGCTTTGGAAAGCAAATTCACCTAAATTTTATTTAATTAAATATCTGATCTACTTGGTTTTCAGTTAACTTCAGTTTTACTGAATGTATCAAGGTTTCTTATTCTATTATACACACTGATCCTGATACTCACTACAGACAGAAACTTCTCAAAAGACAGCAGAGCATCATTTAAAAAACAGAAACATGGCTTCGTTATAAACCTCCATATGATCTCCTTTAAATTTGTCCACACCAATCTCTTCAGGTGCATTTCTGTTGGCTTCTGATAATAAATTTTATATGACACATTAATTTTAGATAAAAATTATACTAAGTCATAATATATACTTTACAATGGGAAAACTGGTAATGCATTTATTTCCAATGTAAATAACTTTTTTCTTAAAATAATGTGATTTTTAAAAACGTGCAGTGTTTGATAACTTTAAGTGGCAGATTGATTAACGTGCATTGAGGAGAGCAAAATGTCCATCAACTATATCATTGCGCAACGATAAAGCTCTGAGCCTTCATAATTCCACACACAGTGAGGCTGAAAACACATACGTGAATGTGCATTCTCTCATGCTAAATACACATTTTGAAACAACTTATTATTCTGTTAGCTATTCTAAACTCCCGAGTACTCATTTACTGTTCTGATAATTGACAATTTCCATCAGAATGCTCTGTGTCTCAGATAATACAGTTTAATTAAAACTGGCTTCTTAAAATTTCTAGGACAAATTATATGTTTGAATGTTTCTCTCCTGCCCTGAGCTGAACTCCGGAGTTTACATCAGTACTTGAAGCAGGAGGGGATGCAGATGCACATCCAAATGTCACCTTATTATTCCAGAGACCTACATATACACTGCAACTCTTCAACGGGACAGATAGATCTGGAATATGTGGAACAACTGGCACACCAACAGCAGATGTTTGGATAAAATCATTAATCCATGGCAGAGTATATAAATTTTAACAGTAGAAAACCAGTCTATTTTCTTTACTGTATGTTCTTCTATTTTGAAGAAATAGAAGCAAGTTTTACTTCCCATTAACTATCAGTCAGCTCAATCATGTTTCATGTTACTGCAGACACTGGGGGGAAATTAATAAACATGCTGAAAAACTGCCTATTCAAAAAGCTTGAAAGTAAAATTGTTGAAGCTCAAAATTACGTAGTTGGGGGAGAACTAATTAGGCAGAAAGAATTATGTAAATCATCACACAACAGCTGATTTTTGTTTGTATGCATTCACAGTGTAGTAGATAAAGCATACAACAGTGGGACTAAAAAACATTTGCGACACCACTCATCATAACTGTGGCATTTTACTAATATCAATGTGGGGATCACCAGATCAGCTTGCAAATTACCTTTACTCAGAGGTGGCACTTGACATCCTCAGCAGTGAGAAATTAGCAATAGAAGGAAATAAAGTGTTCAGTAGAGCAGGCAAGAAATCAGAAAACAATTAGAAGGCTCTGTTTCCACAAAGCCATGTGCATTTATACCTAAAGGTACTTTAATGAAAATTCACAACCTAATTCATATTTAGCCTTCTATATTTCCAAGTCTGAATCAAGTGTTGAGTAACCAACAAGCTGAGCTTGTAGGTCTGACTGAGCACTGGAACAGGTTGTCCAGAGAGGCTGTGGAATTTTGGAGATCTCAAAAGCCATCTGGACGTGGTTCTGTGAGCCTGCTCTAGACTGAGCATGGGGGTTGGACAAGGTGACCTGCAGAGGTCCCTTCCAGCCTCAACCATTGTGCGATTCTGCAAAATCTAAATGAACGAGGCTTTGGTTACTCTGTTTATACAGAATTTTAACTTCAATATGTAACATCTCAAATAATTTCTTTCCCTCTAAACTAGATACCTAACACAACTTCAGTTCATTTAAAAAAATCCCAAGTTTAAAAATAAGATTCAAACACTGTACTTTACCCAAATACAGCTTTTGCTACTCCAATCATGCCAAAATTAAACCAGATTATGAGAACTGCTGAAGAGAAACATGAAAAACTAAGAACAAACCATTTGCCAGAATCCTCACTATGAACTATAAACACCCAGTTTTAAAATTACCTTGTGGAATAGTTCATTATTTCAACAAATCAAATGGTCTCTTTTATTTAAACTTGGTTTTCTATAAAATGGAATATTCTCATCATCATCAAAATTTCACAAGACTATCACTAACAATTCAGCTAAAGCAAGTATAAGGACCAAATAATTGAGTTTATGTATGTGTGCTGGATTTGATATAGCCTCCCCATCTGCACTGAAGCCAACTCATTGTCTGAATTGACAAAAACGAACCAAACCTGTGCTTCAAACTCATCCATGAAAATAATGTAAACCCTTGGCATGATCACCTGAAATGAAAAGCCTAAGGAGATGGCTTGCTAATCTATTGCCATACGCTGATCACAGAGCAAAACACTTTTCTCCCATGGGTACACTTATCCACTACTAATGTTAAAGAAATACACATAAACAACAACGCAAATATTTTTGTAATTATTTCCTAACAACTACCACTCGGTGTGCAAATTTACTAAAAAGTATTTCAACCATTTCAAAACTCTTGCAAACCATTTCAGAGCAGGATTCTGGATCAAGGAACTGCGAAACTAGGCAAAAAATGTTTAAATAGCTAGAAGAGGAAGTTTGATTCAATAGTGTCATCATCTTTAATAAAGGATGTACCAGTGCTCTTAGTTTCTAATCTCCAGGCTCATTCATAATAGAGCATTCTTTGAACTGAACTGGAGAAACACAAACAGAACTTACTAGCTGAAGACGGAAATTCAGCTTTAATAACAGTAACTCATTTACACTGATAGCTTTATTTTCACCTGCTATCAGCATGTAAACAGATGCTAACAATTTTATCATTCACACTACATACATAATGTATCTCTGTGACTACACAGAAGACAAGACTTGTGGAGCATACACAGATAATTATGAATCACAATTATATACCTAATCTTTTCTTCCTGTTGAAAGCTTTTGCAAAAAAAAAAAAAAAAAATATTGCAGAAATCTTCATTACAATACGCTTCACCTACCCAAATCAGAACTCAAAGAAACCAAGACCCATAGAAGGAGCCCCATTTTATGTTTACACAAAATCATGTACTTCTGAAGAGCTTTAAAGACTCACTAATAAAACAGACATAAAAAGCTCAGTGTGAGAATTTCTATCTCATTACAAAGCAAATTACCTCATCACTCAGCATCCGACAGAATTGCCCAGAAAACACCACCCAGAGAAGAACAGTTACTTCTCAGTTACCATACAGGAAAGAGTTCTGTTCCTCTGCGTGGCCTTCATTGGGTTAGCACCTGAAGAAGTCATTAACCATCAGCATTATTTAATACAACTGCACTCACTGTGTATTCAGTGTTTGTGTTCTTAATGAAGCACAGATGGATGATAACCAACTGATAATGCTGGCTTGACCTGCTCCTTCTCCCGAAATTGCAGAATCATGCTTAAGCTCATGTTAATTAAGATGAGGCTTTCTGACTTGACTCTAAATGGCCATAAAACTTTCATCTTGATAAACACTAGAAAAATCATCAATGTACTCCTAGCTCTAAGCAATCATATCAATTCCTAATTTTCATGCATTCAAACTTCTCAATAACGAGACGACTATTTCCATTGATTCTATATTCACCGCTTTACTATGCACAAGAGAAAGCTTATGTCAACATCATTTCAACACTGCCTTTTTTATTTATACTTCTGTTACTCAGGACACAAAGATCAGCGCTCATTTCTCTAAAAGTCCCATAGGAACTCTCTAGGCAAAAACTGATCAACAAGGGCCTATTTTATAAAATATTCAAAGGAACAAAGCTCCACAGGCTGCTTCCTAAATTGGTTTATATTGGAAAAGGCTGCTTGAAGACGTACGATGCTGATTTAGGAATTTCCTGTGGTAGTACATAGAAGAAAACTTTAAAAGTAAGTAAGAGTACTTGGCTCCTCAAACAGAGCACATAGAAGGCAGAGTTTATAAAGCCACAAGCTAGAGAGAAGGGAAGATCTTGTCTATCTTAAATAAAAATACTTTTAAAAAAATTTTTAACTCCAAAATTGGAGTCCACGACAGGACCAGAGGAAATGGTCTGAAGTTGGGGCAGGGGAGGTTTACGTTAGATATTGGGAAGAATTACTTTCCCGAGAGGGTGGTCAGGCACCGGAACAGCCTGCTCAGGGAGGTGGTGGAGTCACCATCCCTGGAGGTATTTCAGAAAAGTGTAGACGTAGCACTTCAGGGCATGCTCGAGGTCCCGAGATTGTTGGTTTGCATCTGTTTGTGGGTGGGTGTGGTGGGGTTTTTTTGTTGTTTTGTTTTGGTGTTGTGGGGTTTTTTTGTTTGTTTTTTGTGGTTGGACTCGATGATCCCAAAGGTCCCTTCCAACCACGAAGATTCTGTGACTCTAATCTCCAAAGTCCACACTCCCATTTTTAACAGAAGACAGAAAGATCAACATATCTAAAAGCTTTACAACTCCTGAAAGCTAAACATACCTTTCATCCTCACAAAAACAAAGCTTTATTTCTACTGATGAAAGTCACCAGAATTTGCAACTGCATTTGCAAGAACATGCTGAGAGGAAATGAGTTTACTGACACTGCCTGCCAGGTAAAAAACATCCTTTTAAGAGAAAGGCACAGGGCCATTCCTGAATGAAAGAAGTGGACTATTTAGCTTCATTGGTTCTGAAAGTTGTGAGGGCTGTTAAAAATAAGGAAAAAATAAGATTATAACAGATGAAGAATGAAACAGATGTAGGTACAGATATAACTTCAGAGCCAGCGTATGTATTACATCATCTTCCCTTGCAGTTCTGAAGCCTTTTTGGACCCACAGCATGAACTTCAAAGTGACAATGGCACAAAGAGGGGACAACTGATGGGCGAGCTGGAACAACAGCACAGAAGAAAGGCAAAAAGAGTCTTCTAAAGTTACAGAAGAATGTAAAGAATTCTCCAGTTTACTATTCCAGCTTGGTAACACTTTACAGGTTATTTTCCTGCATTTGTACAAAATTCATAGATCATTGATCAGATGTTTCACAGTCACGGATCACATTTTTCCCTGGAATCCCATACAAAGAAATGTGAAAAGCAGTCACTCCCTGTATACTTTATGCAGGTGCTTTTCCAGCACCTTTCACAACAGAAATCATCTAATTCTTAATTCACATTTGTGATATTTTGGATTAAAAAAAAAAAATTTTAAAAAATATAAAGACTGGTATTTGTAGCTTTTTCAAACTCTAATTCATTTCTTCAGGTGGCACAAAATTAATTATAATCACTATTCATGCATTAATTAGAGAGGAACATAGAAGACATGATAGTCACAAATATATCAAACAGAAAATGTTGCAAGAGTAATGGATTTCTAGTATTACTTCCCTGGAGAACAATTAGATAAAGATCTGTTTAGATGAATAAAAACAAGAAAACAACTAAAATACAGCTAGTACAAACAAAATGATTCTGCAAAATTTGTTTTGCATATAATATTCAAATTAATTAAATGTGACTGTTTCAAATAACACAAAGCATTGACAAATAATGTTCTAACAACAACAGAAAAAAAATCAGTTGTTGATACCTGTTTCAGAAAAGCCCCGGTAAGGTAGCCCCTCCTAGAAATATATTAGCTTTGGAACACACAATGAGATGCCTTAAACAATAATTACAGCTTTGTGTGCCCTAAATCTTTCAGAAAAACTGCAACCACATTCACTTTTTCTTTGATCACATACTTTTTCCTCACTTCATCTGGATTTAATTAAGAGAGATATGTTTGAGCTGTCAGTTGTACCCTCTTTTAACAAGCTTCAATCAGTAGATCTGATGGTTACTTCATCTAGATAAGATTTTTTGGTGAAGTGTGGGGAAGGAAAAGAGCAGTGACTCCTTATATTTCTAGGCTTCCTTTAATGCAGCAGTGTCATAAGTCCTCATTTTTAGAAATCTGAAAAAGTTCAAATCCTATAATGTGTCAAGAGCCTACATGTTCAAAATCAAGGAGGAAAAGGAATGATTTTACATCACTTGATAAAAAAAGCATAGAATAGATTTATTCAAATTGAGATTTGTTTAGTGCAAACAACTGCTGAAGTGTTCAGAAATTCAAGGGCAGAAGAAAATGAGAATGAAAGACTACACTCAAAAAATGGGAGTCTCTTTTGCACCTAAATAGTATTTGGAATCCCAGTTACATACTGGGATACATATGTACATACATACACCACACATCATATATGATTTAAGTAAAACGGTGCATGTCCTTCCCCCTCCAGATATTAATACCAAAAATACGTAACCACAACTTTTGGGGCAATTATTTGCTAGGAACAGACCACTGTAGATGTAAAAATAGCCTTGCCCCAAATGACTGGGATTAAAACAAGAAAAAAAAAATCAGGAAATTGAAGTAATCCCTCAAATTTCTCTCTCAGCCAACATTTCAGGTTTTTTCTTACACAAATTTTCTGGTCAGAGAAAAGCAAAGAGCATAATCACAGGCCAACCAGGATCTGGAATGAAAGTTTTTTGTACTCAGACACACTGCTTTTTTTTTCCTTTTTTTTTTTTTTTTTTCAGAAAAAAAAGAGGACACTTTCTTGATGACATTCTTCCTCTCCAAAAAGTTTTTTTCTTATTTCATTTTCTTTTGAGGGGTGGAGAAGGGTAGGGGTAAAAACCAGTTCCATCTACACCAACATTTCTAACAAAGCAATGTCTCATGACAGTTTGATTTTGATATCTAATGCTGCAGTTCCAGGGCTGTAGAGTCCACTCTCCCTCTAATTTCAGATTTTGAAACAAGTATACAGCAATTAGAAAATGGATCTCTAATGAATTATCATTCTAGCAGTGCACAATTCTTAACAAAACTATCTTTCAGTGATCTGGACAACTTGGTTTAATACAAATTTAAGGATGAAAGCACAGTTTCCCTCAGGCAATTAGTCACAATCAAGAAGCCTTTAGATTTATTTAAGTAGATTTTTGTTCATAGACTTCTATTTTTTACAATTTCCAAAACTAGCAGGCTTTTCCTCCTATCTAATTTTTCTTGTGTCTGTGTAGATTAGCGTCAAACAATTTTCTCTCAGTAGTTCCCCAATTTATAGTCTAAAAATGCATTTCAGCAACCTTTTTATACTTTCCTCCTTTCTTGAATAAAATCCTTTTTCAGTCACGTTCAGTAATAGCTTTGAAGCACAATTCCAGATACAGTCTTCAAGGTGCAGAACAGAACGGAGCTCCCTCATGTGGTGCATCTACATAATCTCAGGGATTAAACAAAAAATCCAACACAAATCTGTAGTCCAATGTCTGGATTTAAACAGATAACCCATAAAACCTTGTGCTATATAATTTATAGAACATATATTTTTCAGTAAATAACAAATAGAAAAATAAGCTATTTGAAGTTCTTAATTGCCACACAGCTACCTGTTGCATATCATTGTGCCTCACCATTTCTAACATTTCCCAACTTCTTTCTTTCTTCATACTGTAATGGAACCTGCAGACACATTCCTGTTCACAGGAATTGCCCTCACACCAGGGCTTTCCTTCTTAACAAGAAATGACGATCTGAAGGTAGAAATATACTGTCAGTAAGAAAATTGATAATCTGTAACACTATTCTAATTAACAATAATCCATAGTTCTTGTATTTTCAAATATTTACTTTTTGAAAACTGTACCTTTGTCCAGACCACTTAAAATTCAAAGGATCATTTTCCGAAGGGATTTGTCATTTCTTTTACTGATATAGTCGTCTGAGAAATGAACATTACACATTAAAACATGACACATTTTTAGATGATTTTTCAACTTCAATCTAAGTAACGATTATAGCTATATAATCCTCTAGTTATCACCTGGAACATCGTGGGTCTTTTAGTTTGCAAAGGAAAGGAATCCATGGTCAGGCAAGTTCATCTGTTATTCTGCTTCTCCCTTTCCCAAACAGGCAGTG
>JAOXNO010000063.1:19319925-19341502 GCA_028565335.1 Limnodromus scolopaceus
GGGGAAGAAAGTATGGAGTGGGCAAGAACCAGGATCTTTGAGAAGTCAAAGAAAAAAAGAAAAAAAAAGTAGTAAGGTAGACCTTCTTTCCCTACACACTATTAGGGAAAGTATTTTATCTGGATAAATACCTATTTTAGTCAAGAATTGCCCTTTCCAATGAAAGCGTTTTCCAAATGTCATTTTTTAAATAGCAAGAACAAAAAACTTTATAGAAATATTTCAAGAAAAGGCACGTGTATAAAATTGTCTTAAGGATTATACGTGACCTAGAATTTGACACATTGAATGGTTCTCTTTTCCAGTTCTTAAAGTGCTGAAAAACGCCTCTACATTTAAAAACACATTCAAATACATTCAGGCAAAAGATGGTTAATTCAAATGTAGGGGTATATATAAAAGTTCCTAGAAATTTTCCCCGTTTGGGGTGATTTTTGAGAAGCCCCCAGTTAGGAGCAAATTCAGACATTAATGTATATTTCCACTCAGAAATGAAGGCATCAGTGCATTTCAAACTGTCTGAAAAACAAAAACATGCTTTCCTAAAAACAACATCTCAAAACACTCTAAGTGAATTATTTTTCCCTAACAAGCTGGAAGGAAATCCCAAGTGTTAACAGACAAGAAAAGTGTTAATGACATTAACATTCTTTCAGCACTCCATGTCAGTGTGTAAATGACGTCCTGCTGCTCAGTCACTCTGAGAGGAAAAAAGCCTCACAGCATTTTGCAGATGCTGACATTCTGATTCCGAGTATATTTGTTTCTTCCCTCGTGACGTGCTGTAAGAGATTCTGCAGAACAGCGCTTCGTATGAGAGAATCAGCAGCTGATGTTTAGTGCATATTATCTAACTTTCTCAGTGCATAGAAGTCACACACGCTCTTAAATTAGGCTTCTCCCCAGATCATTTCACTGCCACTGAAGTACATCAAGTAAGGAACTAGGAAAACTCATTTAGTTGTGAGTCAATAGTCATTATTGGATAGAACTATGAGCATAAACACGTATCAAGTGAGAGTATATGCCTTTCAAGGTGGCAGCTTTTTATTCAATGAAAAGGATTCTTTTTTGATGAATGCTGTTCCTTTCTGAAAATTAAAATTAGTTCACAAATCACTGTTGTTCCATTTAAGAAGATGAATACACACAGCTTTGAATTATCTTCTAATCTGCAGTAATTTTTGTTCTTTCATTAATGGTTCCCTTAATTCTACAATTCTTGAAAAATAAGCTTTTAGTTCTTCAAACATGTGCAATCGGCTAGAAAAACCAAGAGGCACCATTTATTGCTCTGGTAGGCAAAAGATTTTAACAAGATTAGGCATGTTTCTACCTCTTACTAAGGTAAATGACACACCTGAAAACCAGAAAAGCTACCAAAACAATCTTCATTTAGGGAAAAACTAGTACACCTAGGATACGTTATATAAATAAATTACAGTAAAATTGTTTATATATAATTGCTTAAAAGCACCAGAGCAAGTGCCTCTAAGCAGGCGGGTAACAAAAAGAATGAACCCAGTGGCCAGTGACCCACCAGTGCCCTCCTGCCCCCCAGCTCCACCGCTGCTCCCCTCCCCTCACAACAAGGCACCTGCCTCACTTCTAGGGGACTAAATCTTTGTCACTGGGAGAGACAGGGTGCACATGTTGGGAGAGGGGAAGAAGTGGTATTTATTATTTATCTATAGTTCTAAGTCAAGGTTAATTAATAAGTTAACTCTGTACAACTCGCCATTACTCCCTCTGGGATAGCTTTTCATTCTCATCTTTAAGTTCAACAACATTTAAAGTTAAACCCCATTAAACCGAGTACCTTCCTCAGTCCCCAACTAGACACTCGTGCTTTAACATCACTAAAAAGAAAACAGCAAGTAAGTATAAAATTCAGAGTTTTCCATTAAAAAAAAGTGATCTTCAATTAGACACGCAAACATCGAAATAAAACAAAGAGTGAAAGCCAGATTTGTCATAGCTGTAATTACTGTTCTGAACTGCTCAGAGTCCCCAGTGCTGCATGAAGCTCGGCTAATTATAAAAGAAACCTCTCACATTTAAAGTTAAAGTATTTACAATTTGCCCTTCAAGCAAAGTACAATTCTAGCCATGGATCAGATAATGAAAAATTCCTCTCAAGAATCACATGTAAATTACTTAATACAGCATGAAATCCATGGAAAGAATATTGTCATCTCTCTTGGGTTTGGTTCGGTGTCTTGGTATGGGTTCTACTTACCCATACTGTATCCCACTTCCTGCTATCGCACAGCTGTAATCCTCAGTTTGAAATCAACTCCTTCTGGTGGCCAACGATATAGGTCAGCTTCCCAATCCCAAAGACTTCCGAGACTGCTGTGAGCATTCCTTAAAACTTACGCAATTAAATACTTACAGAAAAGCCCAATATAAGACATCCTAGAACTCTCTACTGAGAGATGACTTATGTTCCGACACATCTCAATTTTCTGAAACACTCAAGCAGTCAGAGAGATGTTCAGCCTGAAATTCTTTAACTTTCTAATCTCAGTACATGCCATCAACAACAACTCTTCGACGAGCTGACAGAAACAAAGAAATACAGAGTGAAGACTAAGATGTCATTTCCCCCCCACCCAACATTTATTCTTCAATCTAAAAAACAACACGAGAGTGTAGAAAATTTAAAACTATTCCATGATAAGCAGAAACAAATTTGATCACTTGACATAACTGGAGATGACTTCCTAAAAAAGAAAACCACCATTTATCAGGTCATCTATTAATTATGAAAACATAAATCCTTAGGCAGAATCAGTTCATTTCTTACAGTCTTATCTATTTTCTCAAGCCACCAAACTCACTAGCATGATAAAAGCTGTCAGGCATCTACAGTCCTCAGTGCCTGTTTTAATTACCAGGAATTGGTAATCTGGCTGTGACATCAATGTACGTGTGCCGAAGGAAGGCTGCTAAAGAGAATTACAACAATTAATTTTCAAAAATTTCATAGGATCCTCCTATTTTTGCAAATACAAAAGGGCATTACTACTTTTAAAACAAAGAACAAAACACTCTTGCATTGCCAGATGATCCTCCTTCTTTCAGAAATCCAGGTGATAAACTGCAGAAAAAGGAAAACATTACCTACTTGGCTCTTTTTGCTACCCAAATCGCTTGAGTGATGCAAGTCATTTTTCTAAGTACTGTAAATACATAGGTAGCAAACCAACAAATGGCAAAGCATTCACTCAACAGAACTGAAAAATAATGAATATAACCTGTAAAACAGAGCTGTCAAGCTTAACAAGAAAATATGGCTGCAAAAGGAGTGTTTCGATATGTTGGTTTCATTTATGAACAAAGTGGGGCTTCTTAAAAGAATTCAGCCTATGGACACGCTGAGAAACAAAGGCAATACTATAAGATTTTCTTATGTGAATGTATCACAGGAAAATTATAAGCACTTTTTTTTTGTTTAATAGGAGAACTGATAGATGTGATTGCTAGCAAGTCTCCTAACCTTGCAAATAAGAGAAAGTGGAAGAAAATATTTAAGTAACAAAAAACAATTTTCCACTTAGTCATGAGTTGTCTCACTTAAGCTACTTTTCTGCAGCCTTGTCAGAAATGTAAAATAAATCCATATAGAGAAGATACTTAATATCTTCTTGTGAATTTCTGTCACTGAATCCATTCAGGTGGTTAATCCAGCTAAAACTTACTTTCCAAATACACAGTAGTTAGGAGAACCTCTTCGTTACATTCACCTACTACATGTGATGAGCAGCTAAAAATGGCTCTAGACATCAACCCCCTCTTGATGATTTTGTGGGGTTTTTTTCTCCTTTGAAAAACCCACGAACCCATGACTTCTGTCTGGTCACAGTAAGAACGAACAGATGTCACATGAACTATCTGAGCTTCTATAAATGCCCAATGTGCCTTGGACTTACAGACCATGTGTGGCCATGTACCATATTCCAAATACTTCCACGTCGACAGAAATGGGTTTTGTGCAAAATACAACCTGTAAACTTATTCTAAGAAGAAAATGACTTCTGCTTAGTCTTTCTCACAGTCTCAGGAGCTTGCTGCCTCTACAGTATACCTTACTTGGTACTTTATATTTTTGAGCCAAAGTAAAGCTGGATATATGAAAATTTTGGAGGGAAACAGGCTAGGCAAACATCATTTGGTATTATCCAACAGATTTTACTTGCTAGTGCTTAGAGAACCTACAGTCCCTACTCCCTACAGAAATCAAAGGGCAAATCAGTTTTGAGAACAAAACATGTAAATGCTTTTTCTCTAAAACTATCTGCCATAAATAAATAAAACTACTAATAAAATTCTTACTCTCCCTTTCAAAAAACAACATAGCTGAAGCTAAAGTAATTAATATTGCCCTGCTGATAGTTCTCTAGATTGAAATGATTCAACAATTATCATTAAATACCATTCTTAAGGCAAAAAAACCCATACTACTACCTTTATGACCACCTACTGTAATTACTTATTTCAAGTAAGGTATCTGGTTTCCTCCCTTGAAAGCCTAATTATAAATGCTTTAAGCTATACTCAGTGATATATCTTCTTACTTTCAGCACGTTCTCTTCTGCTTTACTCTATGCTAGAATAAAAGCGTGGAAGAGGAGACTTCAAACTTATTTTCAAGTGTTGTATATACTTAACCAGACGATCAAAGCGCTCAGATCACCAACGAAGACATGCAAAAAGGATATGCTCATCTTTTCTACAAACTTATCGTGTTCATCTTGTGTTTTAGGGAAATTCTCAATGTCATTTTCTAGGCGCTGGATCTGATGGTTCATTGAATCAAGGTTGCTCTTCAGAGTCTGGGCTGAAACTAAGAAAAAAAAAATAACAATGAGTAAAAAGTTTCCAAATTCCAGAAAGGGTATCAAAAGGAGGAAAAACCAACATCAGTATGAATAGTCTTGAGGAGAGTATTTCCATGAAGTAGACACACATTTTTCTGAATTACTGCTCATAAAAATCCTACTCCTCATAAAAATTAAGTGAAAATATCTAATGTAATATACCAAATCATCATATTTTATGTCGAAATGTCACCACTTAATTCTACTATTAGTTCAAATTATTCAATTTCTATTTAAATTTATTGGTAAAAATTCTAATATTTCATTCTTTTAAATCTAATTCGAAGATTAAAAAGTAACTAAGGTTCAAAAAGATTTTACCTTATTAATGCATGTACTTGGTTAAATGAATGATGTTATTAATGAATGTACTCAGTTACAGAAATTATTTAAGGAATAGACATGGAGAAGAGATCAAATATTTTTCTTTTATTGAAATTAAACTGGTTTCTAGAAACCAACTTCTGTGAAACCCGCTGTTAACATCAAAGATAGTTCTGAATAAAAAAAAGCTACTGATAATTAAAAAGTAGTAAAGGACTGACAGTCCAGAACCCAGAAAAAAAAAAAAGAAAGGAACAAGAGAGACTACTCTGAAGAAAAATTTTGCCATATGCTACTCTAACGTAACCCACTATTTTTATCATTTGTATTAAGCAACCTCTAACTGACACATCATGAGAGAAATCTCCATGAGGAACCTTAACATCAAGATTTGGAAGGTGAAGCAATACCACAGCACACAGAAATTCCAGAGCTAGATGAACAGTGACAGAGTGTCTGCAGAGAAGTCCCTGGTCAAATTGTAATATTTAAACAAACTGAACCCATAATATTGAGTTTTATGACATAATCCATGAAGTCCACTTCTCAATTTTATCATAAACAGCAGTTTGACAAGCACTCCTGTCAATTTGAAGATGCATTTTAGAACTAAACTCCATCTTCTGTACTTTGTCTCCTCTTGCATAGTTTACCAATACGCGCTCTCAGGCACAAGCAGACCATCTCAGCACCACCCTTCCCAAAGGGCACTCTAACACTGGCACCATTTCTCCTCCTTCCTCTAAACTGAATGCAGAATACTCCTAGTACACACTTTTTCAGAGGCAATATAAAAGCTGCAAACTACTAAATCTTTAAAGACAGTGGATATAATCCCAGTCAGTTCTTAAAAAGACAGTGCCACAAACAACTTTTGATATGTGGAATCAGAGGTGAGAGCATCCAGCACATTATCTACTCTTCAGTAACTGGCCAGATCAATGCTCTGTATTGACTGGAGGCAGCTGCTCGACAAAGCAAACATTGTAGATTTGCATCCCAGCAAACCCAAGGTTTCTTTGCATAGTCAAGCCAAGCACACCAATTTATTTTTTTTTTTAAAGGTATTTCCGCTTTTTATTACTTTTTGATGGTAAGCCATTTTTCCAAAAAGCTGCATAGAGTTTTCTCAAAAGAATGGTTTATTTTCCTATTTCCTTGTAATTTAAAAAGCAGTGCTCCGACTACGTGAAATTAAACAGTAGCAGGAATTTGATTTAAGATGGCTTGAAAAGCAGTATACGGGAAATAAAAATCCTGCAAATCAGGAAGCTGTTCCCAGAACAAAATTAATTCTACACTCTTTGTAAGCAACGATTCATATCAGCCGTAACATCACTGATTCAACTTTTCACAGGCACATTCAAACCCATAAGGTGCCAATACAGCTGTCTTTATCACAGACATAATCTTGATTTTATTTTCAATTTTATCTATTTTATACTGGGTACCAAAGGAACTACTAATCATATAATGTTAAAATTATAGCAAAACACCTTTGTAAGATTAACTGAACTGGAGGAAAAATAAAGAAGCCTATACAGACCACAGCATCCTTGAAGCTGTTATCTTAACACGCAAAAATTAACCTTGAACTCGACCAGTAAAGCAGTCAGAATAGTTATGCAGGTTATGGCTGCATTAGTTTTATCATTTGCTATTATTGTCAGAAAAGGAGCCCACACTTATGCTTGAGCTGAAGAACTTGAATTACTATAATATTTTTATAGGCTATTATGCAGTTGGATAGGGAGACAAACAGCACTGGAGTAAAATGCTAGAAGTGAAAAATAAATTAGGAAAATGCAAATGGTAATTTTGTTGGTAAAAATAGCAGCTGGTAAGTAAATAAGCAACATAACAGATAAAGTTTAACTGTTTTCAGCAATTTTAAAATATTCAAATGCAGGACTTGCAAATGCAAGAGTAGTAGTATATTTTTGTCTGAAATTTAAAAGTGCAAAGAAATTCAGCAAGCAATGAAAAATAAGAAGTCTTAGCCTCTGTGATTAAAAAGGGAGAAAAGCATTTTCATTACCTCTGTTTTATAAAACTAAGTTCAGAAAACAGTTTAGATGAGGTGAACACTGACTTTGAAAGCACGAGGGAACTCTACCCAAGCAGGAAGGCTGCACTCAAAAGCTGCACTTGCCATAACTAACTTCTATATACACTGAATTATCAAAAAGTATTGTATAATGTTTATTTTCGCATACATCTTTTTTTGGCTAGCCCAAGAAAAAGTACAAATTTCTGCTCAAACTATTTATGAAGCTGCTGTTCTGCAAGACAAGCTTAAAAAGACTATATAACCGAAAACATATATATAGACTATAATAAAATATCTGCATTTCCTCCCATAAAACTGTTTTATTAGAGATTTACTACTTCACTAATGTGAAGAGGAGGCAACATGAATACCTTTTACTCTTTGAGGGAAAATAATGTGAATTTCTTAGAAGTCTTGCGAGGTTTTAATTTATGGAATCATAAACTTTACATGCAGCAAAATGCCATTTCTCTGAAACCATTCCATAAACTGATGTACTAAAAAGACTCTGTCACTACACTCCTCAAAGCTGGTGATTGCAAGACAAAGGCTTGCTCACCTTCAATTTGTCCATCATTCCACACGAAGATTAGGCATCCTAATGGAACTAGTCTAAAAATCTACCTGAAAGGTAGCAGTTGGTCTTCAGTGGCACACAAGCACTGTTCAAGTACCATTACTGGGAAAGCCTCCGTGTAGCAGTAATGGCAAAACTATTCCATTTATGTTGCAGCAAGAGAATGCAACCAACTAAATCCAGTACGCAAACATCCGATTTCAAGATAGGAACAATGAGGCAAACACTCAAGTACAGGAAAAAGGAGAAAAAAACCATCATCAACAACAGCCAGAAAAAGCCTTCATAACTCCCCCACGCTCTAGAAAGAGCAGTCCCCAAAAAAAGGAAGCAGCCTACCAGACATCTGGACATTGCCCTGGATTAGCAGCAAAGATAAAATATTCGCCACACTTCAAAAGTAAAACAAAAGCACTAAACAATCCACCTCACCACCCTCACAGCTCTCTAGGAGTATTGAAATCCCCATCCCTAGCAGAAAAAAAAGCATTTAAGAAACAGGAAAGTTTTAGAAATCAAAAGAAAGTTAAATCTGCTGACATGGGAACTAGTGGAGGCAGATGGCAGAAACAAGTTTAGGAAAGGACTATTTAGATTTATATCCAACAGGTCCACAAACTGACATCAGAAGGAATCGGTAGGTGTGTAACGCTTAATGTGTCTCTGAGAACATGTGTGGCTGGTGGGGAAAACAGACTGGAGGGAAGGCAGTGCCCTCCCTAAAACCACTGGGCAGAGCATCAGGCCAGGTGGACCACTGGGCCCTCAGTACATCCTTATGCCTTAAGTCAAAAACCACATAAACTCCAAAATCTATGTATGGACTCATCTTCAAGGCCAAAGAGAGGAAACAAAGGCAGCAAGAGATATCAATCTGTACCAAACTGTACCAGACTGGCCCTTATTTAGTGCTAAGAAAAGACTCACTTGTGGAGAGCGGCTCCAACGCTAAGATGGAAAGAAATACATCTTCTACATGTGTAACTCAAACCACTAGAATAGAAGGATTTATGAGACAGAGGAAAAATCCAACACCAGAAATTAAACATGTACGTCTCAACTAACAACAACTTTATCACACAAACTTACTATTAACATATAGGATTAATATAAGCAAGGTGAAGATAAAGTTATGCTTATCAATATATTATCAGATTCTTTTTCACGTCAGTGGAAGACTAATACAAGCACTGAGATTTATCAATATTCTCTCTGCACAAATACTAAATGAAGCTCAGTTAATCATGCATCATTAAATCTAAGACTTATTAAAAGATTACTTTGTATATTATTATTTATTTGTAATAGGGATCCACAGGCATTGAGGCAAAGGCACAATGTCATTTTGACATGAAAGGTGATCATTTTTTTCTTCGTTATTTCCCCTATATTAATTCCTCCTCTCTAAAACGAAAAACAAAACAAAAGATCCCATCCACTGATTTTGCAGAAAGCAGTGGCACAGACTGCACGCAAAGGAAGGCTTAGTGGATGTCTGGTAGACCACTTTAGTCCCAGAAAAATGCTCCAAGCAGTTAATCCCATGTTAATGTCAAATGCTAGCTAGTCTCCACAGTCAAGCTAAGCATTTTATATTTACAGTAATACAGTAATAGTGCCACAGGACAGACTAATCCTGTCCAAAATAAGATTGCGTCAGACAGAGTCCTCCACTATAACAAGGGGTGAAATGATACATCCAGATTAGGTGCAGTGTCTCTTGCATAATAAATGCAAAGGGTCTCTGATCACGATGCAAAACAGGGATGGCCATGTCCTCATTTAGTGAAAACTCTAAAGTGAGAGCCAGCGATGTAAATGACTTCAGTAAGCAAAGGCAAGTCTATATGAAGCAAATGAACAGTGGATTTGCAAGTCTAGACAGTATTTGTGCCATAACTACATTCTGAGCATAGTAATGATTATTTATTTCTTATTGCCTGAGGGCAGACAGAAGTAGTCTTCACAAACGGCTGAAAAACAGTTTGAGGGGAAACAGGTGAGGCAAATCCATAATATGCAGGAATTACAATCATTGATTACTCAATTCATACCACTAAGTAAGTTTATATTTATGAAGAGAATAAATGTTCTGGTGGAGTTAGGTGAACAGTGCAGCTACAGTCTGCTTGAGGATCCCGAGTACCACAGCACGTGTGCTCATGCGCTTGTGTGTATCTCAGTATGCTTGTATATTACATATCTGTGTGTATATGTACATATACTGTGATAAATCTCTCACAGGTATACATATGTATACATTTATATATTTTTTTTTTTGTCTGTGATACAGGTTTACCAGGCTATGTATATCTCACAGGCATGCAAGTATATGTACGTGCATTTATATGTGTGTATACAAACACACCCACCCATATATACCTCTATCTTTGATATATACTACACCATGCCCATATCACACAAAACAACCCATACTTGAAACTTTATGGCTGAACAGCTTCCGGACTGGAAAGCAGTACAGCTCCCTTAACATGTTATTTCTCAAGGAATTAACTGGTCACTATTCATATTAGGAATCTTTACTACCACAGCTACACTGTCTGCAGGATACAAGCTGTGATCAATCCTGCTGTCACACCTCGATATACAGATAAACCATTCTGCTACAAAGGTAAAACCAGCATTAGAAGAATGATTCTGAAAAGCATGGTACAGATATGCCTGCGGTCATAACTCCTCCTCAAGGGACAGGGAGGGAGGGAAAAGGTGTAGATACCACATGCATTGTTTCCTTTGTCAGAAACTAGTTGTTCATCCATGTTAGTGTGACAGACCTAGACCAAACTTCCACAGTAAAAATAACTCTGTATTGAAATATTTTTCCCAGGATGGACACTGAACTTAATCATTAGAAGTTCTAAAGAAGAAACTAAATAAACACTCAAGACAGGTGGCGTCAGACAAATTTAAGATTACATCCAACCAAGCCTACTAATGATAACAAGCAAACACTCCTCTTTCCAGGTCAACACCATGTGTTTTTTACAGAACTTAGGCAGAAGTAAAAAAGAAGTATTGAAAAGTACATTCTTAAGCCAACAGTGTCTAAAATTCAAAGCATAACTCCAAATATGGCAAAAGAAATTATTATTAATTTCATAAGCTCAAAAGAAAAGTTAGAAATGCTTAAGACTGGAGGTTTAAACACCTTGAGATCAAAGCAAAAAAACCTGGAGAATACCATAACTAGCTAAGGCACATCACCATCCTCTGCTTCCAAAAAAGGGTATGTTTTCTGACTCTCAAGAGTCAATATATCATGCATAATACATTTTTCTTCTTGTAAAACTTCCACAGATTTTTTTTTTCCCTGAATCTTTTAAAGTTTAGGAAAAACAGCAACTCTGCCCAAATGGTAATGCTTTGTTTATATATTACGACAACGTACTGTAAATGAAAACATATAATTTGAAAAAACTTTAAAATACATTTTTTAACAGATACATTTCACACATAGATGTGCATTTGTACTTCTGATTTGCATGCTAAGATTTCATTCACCAGCAGGGTCTCTGAATTTTGGTTGCCTTATCACAACATTGATATAGAATGGGGAAGGAAGGCAATGACACATCTATGCTTTATCATTTCAGACTTCTACAGTAAAATCATTATCTTAGTTAACCAAAGATAAAGCAATTGTGCATCGATTCTGTTGTTCTGTCCATTTGTAAGCAGAGATGAATTGCAATTTTAAGATAAAGGCACCATGTAACAAGTCCAGCCCCAGGTAGCTCTTGGTTTTAGACTGAACCTCTCATTAAACTCTAAGACACTAATTAGCTCACAGTCTGAGATGATGTTTAATGAGGCATGTGTGTGCAGAAGCTTTAGATTGCAATATTGTTCTCCATCTAAAGAGAGATGCTCCTTCAGAGCACAAAAGGGTTCCCGTCTCAACTGTGATCAAGACCTAAAATCATCACAACACAAATGTTTACAAAGGTATAGGACATATATCTTATCAAAGAAAGAAAACAGATAGATCTGATACAATTTAAGAAAACAATGACAGATTTTAAACTCACATCTGGAAAAACCTATACCACAAGAAGCTAAAACGTTATAAAACACAAACTTTGGGTACAAAGTATGAACAGATTTTCAGGCTTCTCAGAATAACAATAACAGCTATCTGAAGTGAGGAAATTTAATTTAAACATTGCATGCACTGAAGTGTAAATGCCATTAACCGGCTTGCCTTGACAAGTGAGATAGTGGGGAAAAAAAAAAAACCATTGCCTGTTAGCCTAAAATCAGAAACGTCATAAGCAGCACATCTTCCTTTTCTCCTCTGGAGCTGAGGAAATGACAAACACTGCTCAATCCTGAGACACTCAATATACCCACAGAAAAACAAGAAATTTCTGTGGGCAGCTTATATTTAATATCAAGGTATGTACAAACTGTGCTCTAGTGTAGGGAACAAATCTGCTTGTCCCAATTCCAGCAATTATGTGCCTTTGTACATGTTAAAAGAGTAATTCTGCTGCACATAACAACTTATTAAGACATTAAGAATCAATTTTAAATGGAGAAAGAGTACATTATGAGCCCAAAACGTGTTCCCACTATCACTATCTACATAAGCCAGTAAAACTCTTTTCCAAAGCACAGAACAGTACAAAGTCATCTATCTCCTAAGTCATATATTGGAAAAAGAAAACCCTTCCTTTCTTTGGCCAGGTAATATTACCCAACTCATTACAGACTCAAAATTTTTTACTTCTTAAGGACAAATTAATTGGCAGAAAAAGACAAGTCTTCTGAAAAAGAAAAAAACTCAGAGCCCATAAGATTCCTTCTGCTTGAATCCTGACAAGTGTTATGCTTATTTTTGTGACCTGCAGAAATCCCGTGTGTGCCAACTTCCTCCTTTCTCTCAACTCCTCTGTCAACACCAGCCTTTGCACCAAACTTTTCTGGTTTACCTCACTATGAGTAAACTGTAAGCAACAGTACATTACAGAATATAAACTTTATCGGTTGAATGTGAGTTGACTTTTCATACTACAAATAAAAATCTTTTAGAAAACAGATGCCCCAATTTCAGAAACGTAACCAGAAGTATTAGAAGTACCAGTGAGAATAGCACTGTGTTCAGTAGCATTCTCCATATGACCATATGGATATCTCCAGAGCACTCCAGAAACTCAACCTTACTTTGATGTTAATTTGATTACGAATGTCTTTCAAGATATCAGAAGTTGAGTTAATTTTGAAAACAGAGCTTATAATCACAAAATCAGTATCTATTAAATAAGCATATTGAAGCAAAACTTCCTGGGAAAGATATAAGGGAAATTTTAAGTGAGGCAAAGGGAAGAAGCAACTGGACGAAACACATTCTATTCATAGCATCAAGATTTGGAAGCATTAACTGAAGACATTAAATTCTGCTATGTTTATTTCAAAAGCCTGTATACATGTCCAGATACATGCTGGAACTCACTGTGAAGCAGCTCTGGCACACCATTCAGTGGTGCAGGCGTTCAAAAAATGGCAGAAAGTAAGGAATACAAAGGAAGAGAAGGAGCAAAGCGTTTGTAATACAACCTATCGGTTGTTACTAAACACTCACTGGAGAAGGTCTTGAACTACTTCACCCAACAGACTTCCCTTCAGGCTCTTGACTTGGAACAGAAGTTTGGTCTTTGCCCATACCTGAGGTGCAAGCCGTGCTTCTAGAGGTCTAACAACCCTTCTTGCATCAATGAAAGTGCAAATTCAAGAACAGATAAGGAGGAAAAGAAAGAAGCGTGTGCTGTCTTTTAGCTTTCACTTTCCCTAGCAGCTTATATTAAGGAATTCTAAATGGATTACATAATTTGAGAAGTCATTTAAAGCAGTCTTCAAATTTGAACTGGTTTAACAACAGCCAGAAATTCTTAAATGGTTTAATTTCTGTAATAAGAAGCAGCCCATGAGAGTAATTTGGACTATTCTTTATTTTTGCCCTTCATATTTATGCTTCAGGGAAAGAATAAAATAACTTTGTTTAATGTAGAATCCAAATTGTAGCTTCAAAATTCAGAAATACAACATTTTTGCATACCATTTATTACACATTAGAAGACAACAACTAAATGAATCCCCAGAATCTTCACAGATTGGGAAAATTTAGTAAACAGTTTTGCAGAGTGAAAGCCAATCTAGAATCCTACTGAGTCTCCAACAGGATGTCTTTCAGAAATTGCACCTTGGAACTATAGCATAAAAACTATCTGCAAAGTCCCTGCTTCACTGTCTTCCTTGCTGATGCTGTCAATGAAGGAGAACAAGTCTGTCAAAAAACTTTTAATGAGATGATGCATAAGCTCCCATCGATGTGGTGATGCTATATGCAAATGCAGGAGCGTTACTAGAGAAAAAAGTCTTCTAGTATTTGAGGTACCCAACTGGGTATTTACTACATTCAGAAAAACACACTGAGAGAGTTTATGACATTTCAATATTGCGGTTTATGTGAATGGAAAGAACGATAGAAGTCACTATACAGTGCAAGATTGACTTTTGATTATGATGCAAAATGCCAACTTCAGATTCTATTCTGGAGAGAGAAGTCACAGATGCAGGCATTAAGTTTCTCACGCCAGAAGGCATTGTCTATTTTATATCCACTAATGTGCCAGATTGGGCAAAATCTGTTTCAGCAATTTAAACTGCACTAGGTGGAAAATACTGCAGATCTCTTTGTAAAGGCACAGTTTCTTCTACTGCAGTGAACTATAAAACTTTGTTTGACAGAAAAATGACGACTACTTATGAGTATGTTTTAAATTGCTATACTTTAAAGCAACAATGGCACAGAATGCTTTAAACTGTTTTCCCCACTCTAAAATTATAGTATTAAATCACAGTGAAGTAAAGTACCCGTACAGAATTTAGAAATTAATATTTTCTTACAGCACTTGTAATAATATATTAAGTGTATACATATTTGCATTCCACAGTGCTTCTGATTGCTAATGTCCTTTATAGAAAGATGCCTCAACCATCAGAACCATATGCTTGCAAATTAAAGAAATAAATTTTTTGTCTCAACATGAGTGAGAAATCTGTGCTCCTGCTACCAGTACTTTTTAGTCTACTACACAGACATAATTCACCTCCCCCAAGGCGTCTTTCACTTAGTTTTACTCAGAATGCTCCATGTTTCTTTTAACAATACTTTAAAAGAATTATTAAGTGGCATAACTTTATATCATGCACAGAATTCTGTATCTTAAGAACTGGAAAAAAACCCTCATTATCTCTTAAAGAGCTTGTATTATCTATACTGTATTCACAGTTAAGCTCAGCCTTTTGCTTGGAGTTCAGCTGTTGTTGGAGTTCTCCAGAACTGCTCAGCCAACCCCAAAATCCATACTCTGTCTATACACACAAGGGATCACTAACTGGTCCAGCACGTCAGGGAAACATACAGTAATGGGCAACGACCAACTACAGGTAACAGCATTCTATATCCAACTGTTCTGAAGCAAACACCAGTGGGATGACACAAGGGCACACAACTCCATGACCCTACACAGCCCAGCAACTCCCACTCTTGGCAGACGAGGCAAGCAGGTAACGTAAGTCTGTCAAGAACTGCTGAACTTAGGAGGGTTGGACACAATGAGCAATTGGTAAAGATATGGTTATGTTTTATTTAAAATACAAGCACAATGTTTAAACCATGAACTGTGATTTATAACTGTTGCTCTTTTAAAATCTGAAATTAAGTTGTTATTATAAAACACATGGCTTATGTTCCTCCTCTTAGTTTTGTGGGCTACATACTTCTTGTTTATGATTTCTGGGAGGCTTGACACTCAGAGGAGTTTCTAGTTAAAAAAATACATCTTTTCCAAGGAATTCCAAATTATACTTCTTACAACATGACTTTGTCCAGAAATCCCAAGCTTGTTACCTGATTTTAGGAAGGTGCCTCTTGTTTTTGTTTTGAAGTTTTGTTTTACTGAACCCACAGAAAGGGATGGGAATTTGTCAGGTATTTAATAAAAGGACAGATTATAAGACAGTAAGAGCAAACACTACAAAAAGCAGAACTGGAATAAGTAAAGTGAACAAGGTAGAAATGTGAAAGAAAAGGCTTTGCATAGTTTCAACAGTAGGGGAACAAGAGGAAAACACTCCAGACTGGGGGAAGGTAAGTGAATATCACTTCCATCAAAAAATCCTGTCACAATCTTGTGACAATTTTTTATTGGTTTTCCTTTCATACAGTCTGCTTCAAGTAGGAAGGAATGCTTTTCCAATAATCTCTTGATAGTTAATCAGTTTGACCTTTGCTTATACCTTCCAGAATAAAACTGTTTCCTAATTTATTTTTACTTTTCATAAACCTCTGCGTTGATCTTCCATCTTTAAAAAGATTAAATATTTTATTATACCTAATAACAGATTATTGAAGATTTTAGTACATGCATGGGCAGTTCATCTAATCCCATTGACCTTTTCATATTAAAATCTAGTTTTATGCTTTATCTGCTATTTGTTTAAAAAAAAAATCATCCGTTGCTCAGATGCTGGTTCTTTATCCTATATGAAAATCTAAGGAAAACAAGACTTTTGCTTCGTTTATGTGAAATTAAGAAAACGCATCCAAGGTTTAAAAGAAGTTGAATGTGGTAAGTCTTGTTTTTGGAATTTATGTATAGTTCAAACTATGAGGCTGCCTTCTGCCTAAAAAGTAAGCAGCATAAGTCTCAAGTAATCTGTCACCTGGTTAGCTTGTATTTCCTTATTTAAAAATCATAGAGAGATAATATTTGCTGGTAGAATTCCTTCTATTTTATGTATAACTGATGCCAATGTCTTCATATCTGTAGCCAATTTATTCCAAAAGAAGCCTCCTACAGGAAAAATAAACCTAACTGTCCATCCCTGAAATCACTGGTTTATAAAACACCAAACAATAAACATGAAGTGAAAATCTTCTCTTCCACACAAAGCATGTTAACTTCCTGCACAGAAATAATGACCACAACTGACAAAGCAGATGAACATTACAATTAAACAAAACCCAAAAAATACCATGGGGAAAAGTCAAAGCAAGTTGCACAGATTACATTTATTCTGCCAAAAATCTGCTGTGTTACAGAAAGCAAAGAAGTGCTGAAAGGGAAGTTTTGATCATTAAAAATCAACTGTAATTTATGCTTCTGATAAAAAGTCAGCTCTGTTTGTATAAATCATAATGAGCTTTTATCTTAAAAAATGAAAGAAATTTAACTGCAATAAAACCTTTTTCATATATATTCTAAGCATGAAGATTATTAGTGACTTTGCTCCTATTAATATGCTTTCTCTCTTTTGGATGCTATAGCTTAATTAAACTTTACTAACTCTTTTGGTTTAATTCCTCAAGTCAACTTACAGACCGTCAGAGCCTTTGAATCAGACTATAAAAAACTCAAAACTTCAACACAAAATGTTAGCCATAAGAGAAAATTAATAAAAGATCATCAAATGTGCCTGGTAAACTGTAAGACATTGTAAAGAATTTAACAAAAAATGCAGGAAACAAAAAGACTAAATTTTTAAAAAATCACCTCCAGAAAAGAATTACCAAGTGATAGAAACCATTTCTGGAATTTAGATAGAATGATAAACTGCTACTTGCATTCATAAAGTTAATTACTATGTTACTCTATCATAGGTCCTTGTGAACACACTGGCCAGACCAGTGACACTTACTGGGTAAAAAATAACAATAACCGAAAACAGAAAAAATAGTTTGAAGAAGTTACCTGACTCTGTGTCAGATTCCACGAACAAACGACATTGACAGCAAACAGTGAAATTAATAGCAATTGTAAAAATCACTGTGTAATATCCACAGCAGTGCTCAGACAGAAGCAACCAGTTGTACACCGATAAGCATATACCTTTATTTATATATGTGTGTCTATATATATATGGCACATTCAAGATGGTAATGCACAAGTTGTCTCTTCAATCCCTATACTGCCAGAAACCACAATATCATCCACAACCCTATATAGACAGATCAGTTCCATTTTCTCTGTAGGCATTCATGCTAATAATTAAACTATTTCATATACAGTCTGGGATCTTTAGAAAGCATATCTGTGATTATCTATTCAGATGTTAAATCAAGTGTTAAAATGAGAAACATGCTGTGTGTGTACACACACACACACGTGTTCACTCTCAAAGACTTCAAAGGCTTAATGATCAACTAAATATCATCATTACTCTGCTTAAACACTTTCAATATGTGATTCTGTAAGTACTTCACTAAAATATGCTGTATTTTTTCCACAACCTACCGCAGAAAAAGAGAAGTTTATTACTGTTTTTCCCCTCCTCACTTCTTCTCAGGTCAATAAATACCAGAAAAGCAAAATCCACACGGATTATCAATGCTTACAGGTTACATAATCCTACAGTCTAAAATGAAATGTTGGAAGTACTTAATGTCAAAGCAAACAGCTATTACCTTTAGGTGTTTTACCCATTTGCTTACCTTTACTTGCACTCTCAACATGATGCAATTCATCTGGAAATTTTAAGATGTCCCGGTAATTCTCCTCGCAGATTTCTGCCAGAAAATGCAATAAGGTTGTTTTCTGATCTGTTGATTTAGTATCTCGAATCTAAGAAGTAAACACAGGAGAAAACAGAGAAAAAAAAATAACACTTTTTAGTAAAATTGCTCCAATAAAGTGAATATTGAATAGGTAAACTCACTAGCCAAAAGTTACCTTATTAAGTGGCCTGCAAATGGTACAAATGATTTAAAAAAAGAAACTTCTCCCATTCTTTATAATTTAGGCCTATGAAGGGAATCTATCCCTATGGTATATTTTTTTAAAGAAAAATTAATTGCGCTGAGAATGAAACCTGAAGAGAGTCCATAAAGTTCTCAGATTTTAACATCATGAGTTCAGAATGCTTGCTGTAACAAAAAAAAAAATAGCTGTGAACAGAGATTAAACAAAACAGAATTTAGTTCATTCCTTCAATGCCAGTCACTGCCAGATTTCTAAAGGAATCCCTCTGAAATGCTGCATAGCCGGCCAGCATGCTACAAGTCAAAATTTGGTCTTTTACCAGTCAAGTTAGAGAAACTCCTTGTCATGAATCCACAAGTTTTTATTGAAAAGAACATAAAACACGCTGCTTTATCCTAAGGACTTTCAGACAAACTCTACACAGACACATGAATTAAATGCACCCCATCTTACTGGAATACAAAATGACAATAGAAAAGCAAAGGTAATCCTAACTGCCAATAAAGAACATTGAATATACCCGGTTTTATTCACAAAACGGCATGAAAATTGTGCACAGTGTGAAGAAATAGCTAATTGCATATCTTCACTAACCCCTCAACTGCAGAGGCGATTTTCAGTGGTATGAAATAAACTAGTCTTCTTGAAGGTAATAAGACACTCTTTTCTCAGTTAACCTAAGTGCATTAACTGCTAAAATCGGATTATTATTTTTAAAAAAGAATTCTGAAATAATTGTTAAAATACAGGGCTAGTGGGAAATTTCCAAGTAGACAGATACATGTGGCTAAATCCCACATACATGTGTATATACAAAGGAATATCATGAACTTAAGGGAATGAGAAAATTAATTTAAGCCCAAATTTAGTTTCTCCATTTTTATGCAGCTATGAAGAATGAATGTATGACTTCATTTGAGATTTAGTGGAAGTAGAGATTACCCCCTATTTACAAGGGCACTACAGAGAGTAGGTGTATGCAAGAGTTTAAGATAAATGTAGTTCACTTTTTATAGAGAATTAGTATTACGAGTATATCTGTAAGGATTTTTTTTAACCGCATTTTACTAACTTACCTAGTACAGTTCTTAGATAGAAGTAAGCTACAGCATACACAACAAATGAAATCACGGATTTATTTAAGAAGAATACATAAATGTGTGTGTAAAATCTCCTATTTGTTTTCTCATTCTCTAAATCACTAGAAGTTCTAATTCTATAATCCTCATGACAGGCTTGCCATCGATGTTCAATTTAATACAGGCCTTTCAGCTTTAAGGATTACCCTGTTAGGAACAAATGAGTGCAGTCGAAAAACAGGCTTTTAAAAGTATAAGGTATTTAGGCAATTAAGAATGCAATTTAATTCATACCGATTCGGTGATTAAAGACTAAACAATGCTCAGTAATGGTATGCACTTAAAAGGTTTTAATGTGTTACATACATAGAAGTTTTTCCAACCTGAAAAACACAGTAGATTCAGTGGCTAAACATCTGCATGGCAAAAAGAAATTGCATTTCAATTTGTCTGTGAACAAGAACTGTGGGATTTGCAGTCTTTGATCTCTCTGACATCACCAAGTAGATAAAGCATTTTTTTCCTCTAAATGGACAAAATTATTTTGCCTTCAGATTACAAGAGAAACATGTTTTGTCACCAACAGTAACATCATATTAACAAAAGTTAATATTAGCACCTGCTGAGTTGTTTAAAACCTGTAGTAAACAGTCATTCAGATCTTGAACAACTGTGCCGAAGGCACCTCTTTGGCCCAATCAAGAAAAACGTCTCAGCTACATTCAACCATATTTGACTTTCAATAGCTAAGACACACCATGGGTAACATTGATTTTAAAGATCAAACAGAGCTCAATCTATATACTTTAAAAAAATCAAGTTCTAAGCCTACTAATAAAATGAGAACAGAAGGAAGACAGGTGTTTCTTGAGTGTAGTTCAGCAGATATTATTTAAATATGAAGGAACTGGATAGGAACTGGAATGCTCACAGCAGGGCTGTGTCTTCACATTCTCTATATTCATGGCATATGCTTGTATGCAGGGTAAGTTTCTTGTATCCTCTTTTTTTTTATGCTTGGGTACAATTTAACATTTTTGACTTTATGGAGAAGACAATTTTGTATTTTGAATTACAAAGTCATATTTTAACAAAGTGAAATTTGTTTTTCTTATATCCAGTTAAGTGTCCCTTGTTTCGATTTATCACCCCTGTCTGTCATTCCTTTGCTGTACACTTTGCTAAAAAGCCTGGTTCCACCTCCACAGTAACTTATTAGTATTGTACGGTTGCTACAGGTCCCCCCACCAAAACCTTTGTTTCTCCGTGCTGGACAAGCCTGGTTCCATCAGCCTCTCCTCAGTGTTCCAGCAGCCCCGGACCAGCTTGGTGGTCCTCCACTTGAGTTCATCAACAAGAACACTGAACACCATGCTCCACATGCAGCCCAGCAAATTCTGAGTTAAGAGCAAAAAAAGGTCACTACCCATGATCTTTTATCAATAAAGGATGCTGTTAGCCTTCATTGCTGCCAGGGCACAGCACCGACTGGCTTTTTTCCAGGCTCCAGGTGTTCTGCAGAGCTGCTTCCCACCCTCCAACACCACCTGGGCAACAGTTTAAGCCTCTCCCAAGTGCAGGACTTGGCATGCAGCCCATCACAATATCACCCTGTTAAGTAAAATATCAGCTTTACAATAATATTATTGCCCTTCGGCAGAAAGGTAAATTGTCCTTTTATAAGCAAGAGCTCTGGAAAAGGGTAAGTTTAAGATGTCAGACTTACAAACAAAATACACTTAGGTCCCCTGTCACATTAAAAAGTTAATAAACTGAAAATCAAGACCAAGTATCTAGTTTCTCATCAAAAGACTAGTATTTAAAAAAAACCTCAGGCAGCTGACATTTAGCGAATGTCTTCTCAAATAAGGAAATGTCTT
>JAOXNO010000063.1:19348298-19366516 GCA_028565335.1 Limnodromus scolopaceus
TTTGTTTTGTTTTGTTTTGTTGGTTGGACTCGATCTCTGAGGTCCCTTCCAACCACTACGATTCTGTGATTCTGTGATTCTATTATCTACGCTTACAGCAAATCATAAAACAAATAAAATACATCTTTGCAGTACTGATAGCTACCAAACAAGCTCAAAGGTATTTTAACAATACGCTATGATACAGATCTGATCCTAAGACTTTTCAAGTTCACAACATCAAAAAGCCCCAAACTGTGTATCCCAAAGAATAATCAGATTCAGGAGGTAGATAAAGAGGGTTTTGGCTGAAATTCATTACAAGAAGTTCTACATAAAAAAAGCAATATACTCAAAGATACTAAAGTAAGTATGTATTTCTGGTATAATTTTTCAGTTCTGATCCCATGAGATCTTGTTTTGTAGACAACATACTGCCTGCATTTCAGCTCCTTGTCTTTTTGTCCTTTTAAACAAATTTTGTAAAACTACTGCCCAAGATACTACCACCTTTATGTTCCCTGTACTTTGCAACAGGTAGTATAGGACTAATTCCTTCCTGATCTAATAAAAAGATAAGAGGTTATAAATCACAGCATTGTAACATGGTAAATGACAGAGATACTGAAAAGTATCTACAGAAGCGTTTCAGTAGTTTAAATCCCTGAGACCAATTTTATTAGACAAGCTACCAAAATATGTCCATGTTTTTTGTATTTTGCGCAAGTGATCAGTAGTATTTCCTCCTACTTAGCAGCACAGATATTCACAAGATACATTTCAATTTAAGAGAAAAATACATACTGAAAATTTTTAATCCACTTAAAAATGTTCTTTTAAATGCAGGAATTATTACCTTCCAAATCTAACTCCTAATTTTAATTAGCAGAACACAGAAAGATTTCTCCCCCAATGTATTCACTATCAATTGTGTTCCTGAAGCACTTTCTTCCCCTGAAAGAAAAGCTTTGTTATGTGACAAATCACAGATCTTGGCTATCAAAACAGAAAGGTTTTTATGTGCTCGTGACTCTGCTGCACAAGGCTTTACCGTGGCACCTTGATGAACCATGGTTTTTCTACTGGTGTTATCTCTTAGACAGCTACCAGAAGTAGCAGCAATAACTTTCATAGGAAAGACTTGGGTGGCCTGAATAATGGCCAATTCATACTAAAATGAACACAAATATGAAGGCACTCCAGATGGTCTCCAACTACACATATGATCAGACTGAACGAGGAAAAGGAAAGGATCAGAAAAGAAGCGTTTCAGCATAACTTGCAATCTTTTTTTACGTGTCTCAATTGTCACAAATTTCTCTGTGAGCCTCTATAAGCCAACATCATGCAAGTCTTGATGTTTCAAGACTAATCATTCTCTGTTTCAGAAATATACTAAAAACATCTGCCTTGAAAGGATCTACCTTCACTGTGCTGCAGTAGATGGAAATTAAAATTAATCACATAACTTGCTTTAACTTTCATAGAACAATCTCTAACTACTGATTTTACTCAAAATGACATGGAAAAAAGTTGTCAAAAGCGTTAGATCCTGAAAACAGACTGCAACAAAACATGTATAAGCCAGGAAAACAGTGTGACTTAAACATTGTGAAGAATAATCCTTTACAACATTTCAGCTAATTTGTACTTTCTTTCTTTAATGCTCTGAAGTGTCATGGAACAGTGACCATTTATTTGCTTTCTAAGGTAGTTTTACCACCGAACCAGCAGTAAGTTATAATTTAATTTGCTGATCTGCATAATATTTTCAAAGTATCTTGACAATTTTATAAGAGCTGTTTCAAGTGGGTTGTTTTATATACATTATACTCTTTATGTATCAACAAAAGATGACCACATAAGCTATTTTATTTCCTCCTTCTCCACCCTGCCCCATTTATTCTTTCATATGCATGTTTCTAAATACATGTTTTCAGTGGCCGATAAACATATCAAACTTAGAGGAATCTTCTGAAAAGAATAAGGTACAAAAATTATATTCATTTAGAGAAAGGTCAAATTGTTTATAATTTACAAAAGTAGTGTCAAAGGCACATACGAAATAACGCATGCATGCGATAGCATGTGGATTAGCTTCCAGCATGAACAGCTGAAGAAGCAAAAAAACAGGTATTATATTTTTTCCAGCTAACTGTGAGCACTGGACTGCATGTCATTTCCCCTTCTGGGCTTTCATAAAGGTCCTTGTCTGATCTCTCTACCTAATCAAGTTCTTTATTCAGTTCTTTATTATCATCACTCATTTCTCAAGCCCTGTATTTAAACTAGGTTCAAGGGTTATTGGAGAAAGAGGCATAAAGCACAATTAAATTTGCCTCACTTCCTAAGAAAAAGCGCTGACAATCCTATAATACAAATTTGTCAACTAATTCAGGCTCTTACCTGCAATATATTAAACAATTGCCCTTTTTTTTCCTAGTAATGTTCTAAAAAGATTAATTCTTCAGCAGCTCTAGAAATTACAATGAGGCAAAACAAGTGGCAAATAAATCCAATTAAAATGACTGACTGACTCTAAACTAATGCAGGTGCAAAAAACTCATACAAGTCTTGCGGATCTGCCTGCCTCTCCAGAAGGACAATTCAGCACAGCTCATCCTGATTACACAGCTAACAGGGTCGTAGAACCTGCATGCCTCTGCAGTGACTCAGTGAACATATCCTGTTGCTTTAAGAATGAAACTACTGATAAACCACTTCTTAGCAGCTGATGGAAGTTCTGCATTCACTGGATACCAGCAAAAAAACCCTCCTGCTTTTCCAACAACACACCAGAAAGAGAATTCTTTGGTCAGCTCCAGTCAGTTGTTTTATAGGTTCACTAAAGAGTTATTAATTAAAATGTGCACCACATCACTGTGGGGTGGTCATTTTAGAAGTGGTAATATTCTTCTTAAGTCAACTTCAACTCACAGTTGGTGGTAAAGAGAAGTGGGCGAAGTTCTCCAAGTTCAAATACACTATAACACTGCAAAAGATTATTATTTTCTTCTAGCCAGTCCTCTGAGTTCACAGGAAATGGTTGATACTCACGCTTTACAGCACAGATGAGACTTATGCTTAAACTGTTCCACTGGCACTGGAATTGAAAGCAAGTACCCTTACTGAAGTTGCAGCTGTTCCCATGATATAAAAAAACCCCCTAACTCTTAAACATAAGTTGTACATTTAAAAATAAGAGAACATCCTACCTGGCTCATTTTATGTTACACAACTGATTCAGTTAGTCTATTTTTCTTGCTGTACATCAACACAAACTTTTCTTTATATGAAGTTGTGTTGCTCAGGATATAATTTCAAAAAACAGTTCAAATACCTAAATTGAATAGATAATTGCTTTTAAAATTTCATCTAAATGAAAATCCAATTCTAATTTTCATTTACAGATCAGCTGAATATTAAGTTAATTAGTCTCTTCTAATAAGTTAATCATTTACTAAGTATAGTTTTTCTACACAAATTTTAAACAACTTATTCCAACCTTTATTAACTTTGATGGGCACAGTGATTAGCCAATTATCATCTCCTATAATTAGCATACCTAAATTTACATACAAATAAGGATATACATTTTAAATATTACTTAACATAGTCTTTCTGTCGTCTTCTACTCCTAAGCATATAACATCAAGATTAAGATTACTATTGCTGCAAAACACTGAAATTGATTCGACACATAGCGAAAAAGGACTCCAGTCAAGTAAAGAGCTTAAGTTCAGCTGCATCTCTTCCACTTCAATGGACTGTCCAATTAATTCCAAATCAGAAACAAAACCAGCACATTAATAGTATTAATGTAGTTAAAGGCCTCTCAAAATAAGACAGAATCATTACCCATAACGAAATGTTAAGATTTTTTTATTAAACCAGATGGTGAAGTTGAATAACCAAATAAGCTTCAGGAAATTAATTTCCTTCATGAGGCAAACATCACCATTTGGAGATGTTTGATTAAGCAAGTTTTTTTCTAATTTATGTACCATTAAATACTTTTAAATTCTTCCTAAATTTTCTGTAGTCAGCCATTCCTCAAAAGAATGCATTACCAAAAACTAGTCACGACTGTATTTGTACTATCAGAAAATACAGGTACTTTCATGACTTTTTCTAACACAATCAAGTAAAAAAACAAGGACCACTTGGTTTAAATCCAGTAGCAATCATAACTCAGATAAATGCATGATCCCAAGGTACGTAAGACAACCAGTAGAGATTATAGTTTCCCAAGTGACTTTCATTTATAGTCGTATAATTTTTCTGGGACAGAAACTGCCAACAGTATCAGAATTCAACACTGCAAGAAAGAAACAAATCATACTACTACATAAAAAGAATGAGGGAATAAGTAAGTATTAGACCTAACTGATAGACATCTGATTAAAAAAAAATAAGTAAACTATCCAACAACAGTAAAAATCCAAAGCTGCTACTCTTAGTTCAAGTGTGATTCAGGTATCTATGAGTCAACCAAACCGGCATGAATTTAAACCCTAGTAAAAAGTGTACTAAGAACACTTACTGTCTACATATACTCAATACACGCTACTTGTATATTGGCAACTTCATTAAATGCTTCTGGTTTAGCACTAGATCAAGACAACGCAAGAGAAATACTCCTTCTAACCTGCGATCTTCTGAATTGGCAGTAAATAATCTTCAAAACATGAGAACAAAAACATTCTTCAAGTGTTGTCGTATACTTAAGTTTTGTAGTATCTCAGTAATTTACTAACAGAAAACTTAGGTTTTGCACTGTCACTCATACTCATTGTGCAGCCAATTCATATACAAACAGTTAAACAAGAGTATCAGTTACATTCTTCCACTTATCGAATTCATACTCATCCAACCAAGATGAAGCTAAGTGTGCAGCAAAGAATGAAATACTTATTTTTTGTAGATTTTCTTTACTTTATGAAAAATATTTCCACTGTTTTAGATCAGCCTTTTGATACCTTTAATAATTACACCCTAAATTTATTTTCAGTTCTTCCTTTCCAGCAGCATATTGGCAAATACCCAAAACGACAAGGCAATTAGTCAACTACAACCAAAATTAGCGCAAAACGCAAAACCCGATCCTGCCCATCCTATGCCCCACCAAAATTTCAGACTAGATGATTAATAAAGTTGCAGACACTAATGAACCTCTCTCATAACACTTTCTGCACAGGGATAAAACTGAGGAAGTAATTTTATCTACAAACAAACCCCCAGCATGTCACCTCTGCATAAGCGGTCACATACACTTACCCCAATTCTAAAGAAACATGCTTCTACACAGGCTGAGGAAAAGCAAGCAAACCGTGGTAGTAACAGAATAAACTTTGACTACTCCTACTGTACTGGGTCAGGCTGGGATGGATTGACCTGTTCCTTACAGCAGCCTGTAGGGTGCTGTGTTGGGGACTTGTGACCAGAAGGCAGCTGTTAATGCACCAACGCTTTCGCTCTGTCCAACGGTGCGTGCACAGCACCACGGGCTTCTCCCTTCTCACTCTGCACAGCCCAGAGAACAGACTGGGGGGGGTGCCAGAGGCTGGGGTGGGACACAACCAGCCAAATGACCCGAACCAGCCAAAGAGATGTCCTATGCCATGCGCCATCAAGCACAGCAAGAGAAGGTAGAGAAGGGAGCCCTAGATCGGTTAGGCTTCTGGCTCTACACCAGTCTACACATGTGAGACTGAGTGACTGCCTTTGGTTTATTTCTTTGCCTTTGTTTTCTCTCTTTCTTCTTCCACTTTTCCTTCAGTTATGAAACTATTTTTATCTCAACCCATGAGTTTTCTCAGATGCACTCTTCCTTGCTTCTTCTCCATCCCACTGGGGGTGCTTAGCTGCCTATCAGGGTAAATCCACAAGACCTGTTTTTTTTTCTGAAAAGCTGCTCTTGGCTCCGTTACCTGTTTCTACCTAAAGGGAAGGGACAGAGAAGATGGAACCAGAGGATTTTAGAAGGTGCATGGTGACAGCTCAAGAAGTAAAGCACAGGACAGCACTCAAGCAATTCTGACTGTATACAAGGAAAACATCGTTAACCACAAAGGTGGCTGAATATTGAATGCAGTGTCACTGTCACAGCTTTCCATAGCAGAAGGGAAATTTACTACTACCCACCACAGAGCAGCATGATGGGAGGATGCAGATAAACAATACACTCATCCAGAAATATTTTTATATGGAAGCTACACAGAGCAATGCCGTAAAACCTGAGCAGGGGAGGAAGGTTTAAGCAAGAGAGACAAGGTAGGTATGATGTTTATAAAAGGACAAAAGAAGTGACTGAGTTCAGAAAGGATTCAAGTTGTAAAGGTGAGGGTGGAACATTAAGGAACTTACAGCAGTAAAATGAAGAAATGTTTTCTGAATTTCTCTGCTTATTTTAAATAGTTAACTGAATAGAATTCATATACATCAGATTATTCATTTGTCCTAATGCCTCCGCTTTGCTTCCCTCCATACTCTCTTTCCCTTACACATATTTCAGATATTGCACAAAATTTAAGTGATTTCCTACTTTGGCATTATTTCTGTAGAAGGGAAATATTCATTTGGTAAATCAATCACTCCCTGCCATCCCTTGACTATTGCCATTTATAAAAAAGACAGGGAGCAGAGAGTAGACAGGAAGCATTCTGGCCTGCCGTCTTTCCCAGGGATCAAAAGGCTGCCTTGTCGTAGGGCTGGAAGTAGTACTGACAGTTCACCACATTGCTCCGTATTTGTCACATAACACACACTTTTAGAGTGACTAAAACCAAGTCTATAAAATATAGGATATATGCATATAATATATCCATGTGAATCAGTAGATAAGGATGTTCTACTATAACATATTGCATATACATTAATATGAACATTATATTATTTATATACATATATATCATGCCATAATTCCCTCAAGAAAAGCACCAAATACGTATTTATATATATTTTTAGATTGTTACTGACCAATAAATCGATGGTAGTGTTTTCCTACTGCAGACCTTGCAATAAAACTTAAGCAATGCACCTCACATTTCTTCCCAAATTTCTCATCTTTTCTTTTTGAAATAAAACATTTTTGGAACTTTATGCCATTTATTAAAAAAGTAAAAATCAATAGCCTAAAGTTTTGCAAAAGGATTAATTGATATCTCTCATTTCCTAAATCCTCTACAAAAAACTCATTAGGTCAAATTACGTGTGTGTGTGCCCATGCGTCCCCAGGAGGCGGCGGGGGAGGGCGGAAATCACTCAAAAGGCACTTTTGAGGCCAAATGAAGCTCAAGTCCAAGCTTTTTAGTAAAAAGCTGGTTTCAGTCTTTCCTTTTAATACACCCTATTTCTGTTTTAATCCATTTTAATGTATGTAACATCACAAAAATCCAGCAAAAGCAAACCTACCTCTTGTGGAGTTAGGGATAAATTC
The DNA here is from genome assembly GCA_028565335.1 of Limnodromus scolopaceus. NCBI lineage: Eukaryota > Metazoa > Chordata > Aves > Charadriiformes > Scolopacidae > Limnodromus > Limnodromus scolopaceus. The sequence continues at coordinate 19,355,716 of JAOXNO010000063.1, forward strand.
TAAACACATTAGAGAGGCTATCATCATCATTATAATCTTTTAGACTGACAAACTGAAGTGAAAACAGGAACTAATTTGCCTAAGGACTTATCAGGTCTTTGGAAGACCAGAAGCAGAAGAAAAAGTCTTCCAAGTCCTAGCTTAGTACTCCGTATCATACAATCAACTGCCAGCATGTATTAGGGTAACTTATGCAAATCTTATAATTTCATTCAGAGACAGGTTCTAATCATTATAATACTCCATATTCCTGCTTAAGGAATAAATATACGTATTGAACACTAATAAAAGCAACAGAATACGATCTACAATTTCAGTTCTGATATGAATCCACACCTCTTCGAGAGCAATTTTGCAAATTTCTATGTGTATATACACATGTACACATAAAATATATATACACACACCTACATGCATTTTTATTTTTAACCAAAGGCTATAACATAACATGACATGACATATTATGGGCACATTAACTCTTTCAGCTGTTTACAGTTTTTGATACAGCAGAATAATTTTATTGAAGCTGTCAATGCCTTTGAGCATTGTATGTTTGAGCATATATGTTTAACAGACATACGTGACATGCATACAAGGCAAGACAGTCAGACAAAAGATTTGGTTGGTCTTACCTGCATACCACAATTCCTTCCAGAAAATTACATAATATACATTTACAGAAATTTTTATTTTATTACTCATCAATACATAGACTGCAACTTTTTCTACTGCAGGGCTTGCAACAACAGTAACCAAAATAATTTAAACCCAAAATTTTTCTTTTTAATCTCTTTGACAAAATAGAACTCTCTGGTTAATTATTGCACTAATACTTACCACAACTCCGAATTGTTCTGGCTCAGCAAGATCATTATATTCATCCTTTAATTCGGCTAAGGCATTGAGTTCTTTCTGCTCAGGAAGATTCTTCACTAGATTCTGAAACAAACAAGGCATAATATTAAACTCACTATATTAAACTAGCTGAGATCTTAAAATAACACACTTAAAATACCACAACATGGAAATGCATGACGAAATTATGGGAAGCTTTTTTTATGTATGCAGCTTTAACACACAAGAAACACATCAAATCAAAACAGTAATTATTTAGTACAGACATCAGCACCTCTGTTACAGTCTCTAATTTGAAGAATGCCTTCTCAGTATGAAAAAGTTGGACCAAACTTCTTGACGCTGTCAGACCCTGAAGAATTATATTCTATTTACAATCTTTTTTTTGCCCTCATGAGTGCATTCTGCTCATTAAATATCAGTCAAGAAATAACTGGTTTGTGCAAAGTAAGACATAACTACCTAAAAAAAATAATCTTTAGACATTCAAAATAGCTGTGCACAAACGTTGACTTAAAAACACTTTACACAAAAAAAAGCAACATCTCAAAATTGTACAAATCTTCTGGGTGGCAAATATACTGGAATTCAGCAAAAAAGCACAGCTTGTTTGAAATCTAATCCATGTCCCCAAAGAAAACTGTATGATTTATTATATGATCTTAACATCTCAAAAGACATATATGCTAAATATAGAAAATATTTATATTAAGGCTGATTAATACTTTAAGAGATAATCAGTAAAAGTTTACGTTATATTTACGTTTTGATATATATGTTAGTTAAAAATATTAATGTTATTCTTCAAGGGAATAAAGTATGCATTTGCATTCAAGCAAGCTAGCACGTGTCATCAGGTCTTTTTTTTGTTCAAAAAAGTTCATGAATTTTAAGATCAAAAAAATAAAGTAAATTAACATATTATTAACTGATATGATTACACTAAAACTGTCCAGACACAGAGGGTGCCCTTTACTTCATTTCCAATCTCCACTAACCACCTTAGTTTGCATTAAAGACTTAACGATGAGAAAAATCAAGAAATAAAAATTATTAATATTTTGGATACTGGATATGGGATCCGAAACACTGTAATAGCTTGGAGGCATACGTGATTCTGTGGAATTTCAAGTGGTGTTGAGTTATAGGCAAGCACTAGCCAACGAAGAAGTTAAAGGGACAGAATTTGAGACATTTACCTATAGAAGAGAGGCAGAAATACCTCCAGATCTAGGTGAACACAGTGTCTCTCCTGCTTTCCTGCTGTGGCCTCTAGGGAGATTTTTTGAGAGGGTAAAAAGCAGTAAAAGGATGCGATCTGTTTCTCTATGCGGGATAATTGACAGATACTAGAATCATAGAATTTTCGATGTTGGAAAGGAGCTTTCTGATCATCTAGTCCAACCATCACCCTAACACTGACAAAAAACATTATTAAACCATCTCTAAGCACTATGCCTACCCACCTTTTAAACACCTTCAGGGATGGTGCATCAACTACTTCTCTGGGCAGCTTGTTACAATGCTTAATAATCCTTTCAGTGTAAAAATTTTTCCTATTATCCAATCTAAACCTCCCCTGGTGCAACTTGAGGCCATTTCCTCTTGTCCTATCACCTGTTCCTTGGGAGAAAAGACCAACCCTTTTCAAGTTGTAAAGAGCAAGAAGGTCTTCCCTCAGCCTCATTTCTCCAGGCTGAACACCCCCAGCTCCCTCAGCATCTCCTCACAAGACTTGTGCTCCAGACCCCTCACCAGCTGCATTGCCTTCTCTGGACCCACTCCAGCATCTCAATGTACTTCTTGTTGTGAGAGGCCCAAAACTGAACACAGTATTCAAGGTGGGGCCTCACCAGTGCCAGGTACAGAGGGACCATCACTGGCCCAGTCCTACTCACCACACTGTTCCTGATACAGGCCAGGATGCTGGTGGCCTTCCCAGCCACTCTGCTGGCTCAAGTTCAGCTGACAGTCGACCAACACCCCCAGGTCCTTTTCTGCTGGGCAGCTCCAGCCACGCTGCCCCAGGTCTGGAGCATCCATGGGGTTGGTGTGACCCTAAGTGCAGGACCTGGCACTTGGCCTTGGTGAACCTGAGACCACTAGCCTCGGCCCATCCATCCAGCCTGCCCAGATCCCTCTGCAGAGCCTTTCTACCGTCCCATAGATCAACACTCCCATCCAACTTGGTGTTGTCTGCAAACTTACTGAGGGCACACTCAATCCCCTCATCCAGATCACTGATAAAAATGTTGAAGAGAACCAGCCCCAGCACCAAGCCCTGGGGAACACCACTCGTGACCAGCCGCCAACTGGATTTATCTCCATTCACCACCGCTCTCTGGGCACGGCCTCCAGCCAGTTTTCCACCCAGTGAAGAGCACTCCTGACCAAGCCATGGACAGCCAGTTTCTCCAGGAGAGTGCTATGCCAAACCATGTCAAAGGCTTTACAGAAGTCCAGGTAAACAACATCCACAACCTTTCCCTCACCCACCAAGCGGGTCACTTTGTCATAGAAGGAGATTGGGTTTGTCAAACAGGACCTGCCTTTCGTGAACCCATGCTGACTGGGCCTGATCACCTGGGTGTCCTTCACGCCCCGCATGATGGCGCTCAGGGTGATCTGTTCCATCACCTTTCCAGGCACTGAGGTCAGACTGACTGGCCTGTAGTTACCCGGATCCTCCTTCTAACCCTTCTTGTGGATGGGCATCACATTTGCTAGACGCCAGTCAGCTGGGACCTCCCCAGGTTCCCAGGACTGCTGGTAAATGACAGAAAGTAGCTTGGTGAGCACTTCTGCCAGCTTCTTCAATACCCTCGGGTGAATCCCATCTGGCCCCATAGACTTGTATGCATCCAGGTGTTGGAGCAGGTCCCTCACCATCTCACTTTGGATTACAGGGCCTTCATTCTCCTCCCCACCCCCATACACTAGCTCAGGGGTCTGGGTGTTCAGGGAACAACTGACTCTACTACTTAAGACTGAGGCAAAGAAGGCATTAAGTACCTCAGTCTTCTCCTCACCCTTTGTCACCACGTTACTGCCTTCATTTAATAAGGGATGGAAATTCTCCTTAGTCCTCCTTTTATTACTAATATATTTATAGAAACTCTTTTTATTGTTCTTAGCTCCAAAGCCATCTTCTGAAACTTGGATAAGTAAATAGTAGAACCAGCATCAGGTTTAAAGGTTTACTTCCAATAAAGTGTCTACGGAATACGCAATTCTATAGCATTTTAATTACAACACAGATCTCAGGTAAAGATAAGGTCATGTGCTACAGCTACAACAATAAAATCTATTGATACTTGCTGCAACACTAGTCATAGAAGTAAAACATCTCAAAATCTGCTCCTTGAACTTGAAGTTCTTATGGTTAGGTTATTAGCACATCAGTCCCCCCACCAGAAAAGGTGCATTGCCACACGTTCCCCTAAGATACGAATAAAACTGAAGGGACATGCACACTGACACTGAACTGATAATGACTGTTGAGGTCTATGTCACAACAAGACTCTGCTATGAAAAAAGTTTATGTGCCTTTTAAAATCAGAAAAGCAACTGGCACTATAGTAGCATATTTTTTCGACATATAAAAATCTTAATGGGAGAAAACTTGTACTATTAGAGATACACATCTTATTTTTACAAGATACCAATCTTGCCATCACTCTTGCAATATTCATATTCTTTCAGAGAATTTGATTACTGATAACTCTGCCAGGCTTGATGAAGTAGGCATTTTAAGGTACAACTTTCAGAAAGGCATCAGTCTAATTTGTCAAATATGCAAGTGATAGCTAACTTAATTCTCCAAGCTGAAAGAATCAAACATTCACCCATCTTAATAAGGAAACACACAGATGACAAGCAGTCTCATACACAGCATCCTTGTTACAGAAAGATTTTTTACACTTACTCCGGGGAGGTACGGAGTGTCTCAGTGAGCAAAGTTCAATATACTTGACAGAGATAAGCATCAGAATCACTAGATGTCACACAATTAAGCTACGGCCTCGTGTTTAAACCTAAGCATGCTTCCTTTCTTATCAACTCAAAATCATGTCCCACAAAGTTCTACTTCAAAAAAAAGGAGCTGTAAAACATTCTTACTCATTTGATTGACTGTTTAATGCTGATAAAGATCAAAGACATGAACTAATTAACATATTTTTTTAACCTATTTTCATTAGGTGGACTATTTACCAAATGCTGTCATCAATCACTTGACAGTATTTGTCATAAATGTATATTTCAGTACACATTAATAAGCTTACTATAAAACATTATTTTTTCCATCAATGTAGAAATGCAAGTACCTACTACTAAAACTGCCTTTTTTTTTAGCCACATAACCAAAAGCTGTTAACATGCTCATCCACACCGCTTTACGGTCTAGAGCTAACAGATCAACTCTTTTTACCCTCAGCTTCTAAGACAGAGTTTGGCTCTGTTAGCACTGCAGCCCCCCATATATATGTTTAAATATGTTTACTTTCATTAATTGTATTGAATAACTGAAAATTAAGCTAAAGCATTCAGTGATTACATACTCAAATCTTTGTCACTACTTTAGAAACAGAGTTTCATAATGTATTCATGATGATGTAGGTTTACATAAAAATAGGATAAATAAAAATAGTTTACCTAAAGATAAGTAGCAGTAGAAATCTAAGGCTGAAATTAAGAGGCTAAAACTATCACTCCCTACTTGCTGTCACAACACCCTGAATTATGCTAAACAAGGTGTTCGACAACCATATTTTTACAAGAATTTATCTCAAGGACACACAAGGATTTGAGAGTATTTTTTCTGAGAGTGTTTTCCTCACGGAAGAGTTACAACTGTATATAGTCTACCATGTACTCAAACTGATTAATCCAATTAATTTTAGTAAGTATTACAACATAAGTTTGAAAAGCAGCAAGAAACGAGGACATGAGAAGCATAACTGAAAAAGCACATTTCGATATGCTCAGTTATGCTATACCCATTTGGCTTTCACCACTTTGATATTTAGAACAAAGCAGTTTCCACATGTGCATTTTCATAAAGTATGAGTTTTGCTAAGCATGAAAGAAACCAAGGTTTGCTTTGTAAAATTTTTCCAATCAGTAGTATTGAAAACTGTTAAACTGCTAAATTAGTTAATAACTCAGAAGATTAGAATAAAAATATACCAGAATAGACTGAACATGAAATAGATTATACAGCCCATTTACCCCACTACATTTCTAATATCTTTAGAAACAGAGAAGGAATCTCCTCCAGGTTATCAGCTAAACCTCCCTGTTATGAGAGCAACTCTGCCACACCATTCCCTTCGGAAACGGACCAATTCCAAAGCCTCACTTTATTAAAGATTATAGGCAGCTGAGTTTCTAGATAGCTGCATTCATGATGAATTCATACACATTTATTCTGGTGTTAACATTGCCTTTCACTTATGCAACTTCATTTTTCTCCCCAATGCTTATGCACATCACTCTTCTCCCCATACAGTTATAATGTAGTCATATCCCCTCTCAGCTATTTATATTGCTAATCTAATCAAGCCAATCTTTTCTAGCTTCCTTCTGTAGACTGTTTCTCCATCCCTCAATCATCTTAAGTAGTTTTTAAGTTCAGCTTCTCCATTTTAAATTAATTTTTGAGAAATGCACTGAGTATTTTAGATAAGGTCTTAGAAACGCATTATTCAAAAGCATAATAATTATCCTCTCTACTGGAAATACTTGACCTGATACACCTTGCAATCACAGTTGCCTTTTTTATGGTGTACTGGCTCTGGCTGGGATGAAGTTAATTTTCTCCATAGCAGCCCATATGGTGCTGCTTTGACTTGTGACCAAAGCAGTGTTGGTAACACCCCAGTGTTTCAGCTACTACGGCACAGTGCCTGTGCAGCTTAAGGCCACCTCTGTCCTCACTCTGCAAAGGAGGCCAGGGGAGGGCAGTCTGCGCCCCCAGCCCTGACAAGCAGGCAGGGCAAGTGGTTGGGACTGGGCGAGGGCTTAGCAACTCCACATACAGCTACACCAGTGGTGGCTGTGCTTGTCCCGCCAAGCATAGACTATTGCTGCTCTTCAATCATTTCCAACTGATTAGCAACCATTACAACAGCAGCTCCCAGCACTTTACAATTAACACGCAAGATCATGACCTTATACTAAAGCATAACTTACTAAATCCTTTTCCTATTAATCAGGTCTCAAGATATCCCTACATTTGTTACAGAGATAACGATACCAATATGAAACTATTCTCCATCTGAGGTATTCAAGGTGGGTTTTTTCTCCCTGTTCATTTTTTATTTTACTAATCCTGTAGGCTTCCCAATCAAGTGATCCGATATCCCTGATCAATAAACATGAACTTCAGACTCCTTACTTATTTCCAAACACTACATATTGCGTGCTTTACTTTTTTGTGAGAAGACTTCCTCAGTAGCCAAAGATAGTATTTTTAGCAATGTAAATAGATAGATAAGAAATATTTTGTATTTAATTTTAGGGCTCATGCTCAAAACAAATCAGTTCCAGGCTGACATGTCTGAAGCAGGACATCACAGTAAAACACATCAGACTGGAAACCGTTTCCCATCTAATGGGAACTTCCCAAAAGATTATTCCATAGCAATCAGAAAAAAAACCCAACAAATTATCCCAAAGGAAATATGAATGAGAATTTCTGATATCAAATCTGTGTTTTCAAACACATTAGGTTAGGTGGTGTAAGTCTCGGAATATGACACTACAGGAAGATAAACTGTATGTCGTGCCGTGAGTCCAATAGCATGAGGTCTATGAGAAAACTGCAGCACTTCCTTTAGGCCCTCAAGAAAACACAACTCCAGAAACGTAAGCAGTCCTTGGTGACAAGAAAAACTGCAGAATAAAGGACAAGCAAATTCAATTTGAAAAATACAATTCCATTTACACTGTATGTTTTGCAACAGAGTAAATTTTGTTCAAAAACACTCATGTTAACATTTGAAGTTATGAATTACTAACTAATGGCGAAGAGACCAGGCAACTCAGTTTAACCCAGTGTACCTGAAATAACCATTTTCTAAGTCCAAGAAAGAAAGAAATACATTTAGAAAGCCCTGGGGGCATGGTGACAGGGGTACAAGCAGGAGACGGGGAAGAAGGACAGTATAAATAGAGGCCCAGTATGTTAGCTACAATGTGAATCTGTGTATGATACTCAAATACACCAGTTCAACACCAGTACCATTATTGTTCTACATCTGTGTACCATTTTAGGTTTACATGTTTCTCTGTTGCACTGTCATTCCCCAGAGACCAGGAGGGGCAGTGTACACACTTGCTCTCCTCCTACTGTGAGGAAATGGCAAAGGAATGTAAAGAAGCTGTATTCCATACTTTCTTCTCTCCAGCTGAAATATTTTGGGTTCAAAATAAGATTAAAGCAGGTTGAGAGCAGGCTTGATTTACAGATGGTTTCTGGGTTGTAGCAGTGTCCTGACACATTCAGGTAGTTTCATCTATCACTAGTGACAAGCAGAGCTGTTTCCACAAGAAGACTGATGGAACTGCATTGTCCACAAGCCTAAATCTGGTAAATGCTTGCCTTCAACACTGAAAAACTAGAATTAGCAGATATTTCCTCTTGAAATGTTATTAAGTTAGAGATTCAAAAGTACTTTTGTTAACAGTGTCTTGTAAAGACAGTTTTACTGCTATAATCAAGCATATTCAAAAGTGGAAGTGAAATTTAAAAAAGGCAAACAAAAAAAATGAAAAGAAAAAAAAACCTGATACATTGTAGCTGATAGCCAGAAAACTCTAAACTATTCTTTCTTATTAATTCTTACACCTTTACAATTTTCATGTGAAAAACAAACTAGGAACAAAACCAGAAACATTTTCACATACCTGAATCAAAGATTCACTCAGCTTCTCTTCATCAACCTCTAAAATTATATTTTTTATTTCTTCATAAGGCAAACGGAAAGAACCCAGAAATATTGCTGAAATCCAGTAAGAAATAATTAGAATCAAAAAGGTGAAAAAGATTGATACAAGAGAGCAAACAACTTCTAGCAACTCAAAAGTCTTATCTGATCTGAACTGTTTCACAGTGAAGAAGCTTTCTATATAAAACAAACAACATATGAGCCACACTATTCCAGTTCAACTTACAAATTTTACTTCTAAGAAATGATACTATGTTAATAGTTTTAATTGTTTAATCAGCCTCAGTTGCTTCCTAGCAGTGTTATTTGTCTCTAGCAACAAAGCCGAATTTTTATGAATGGCAACACACCTGCATTACGACTCAGATGTACTGTCACTACAAGACTTTACCTATTGTTTTTCGCTTTTACAATTGTTTAAGTGACATTACATTCTAGAAAAAAATTCCATGTCAAAAGGACAATGAAGAACTGGGCAAAGACAAAAAAACCAATACCCAAGCTCTACGACCTTTTAGGGTAACTTAAGTTATAAGAGAGACAATACATAGTATACCCTTCAAAGGTGGGAGTTTTCAAAGCAATTTGGTCTCAGGATGTTATCTCAACAGAGGCCCATTCAAGAAACCACAAAGTATCCTAACACAAACGGGTTAGCGTACCATCTTATTTAAGTGCTGTATGTTCAGCCTAACTACTATGGCTGATTTTACTGCATCCATACTTTCAAAACTTGAGTTTTACACCACTTGTGTCAAAGTGTATTTTCTGCTTCAGAAAACGTGCTCCTGGATGGGTAATAAACACCACACAGATTTGGTTTTACTCACTTCATTTGCCACGGCATGAGTGATATTTTATGTTCTAATGAAAATAAAATTATCTACTACTCTCAATAACTGATTTCCCTCCTTAATTAGAGAGAAGCAGCAAGTTAAAAGTAACAGGTGGGGGCAATTTTCCTTACAATTTATAGCAGTAGTGTTTGCACCTAACTTAGCCTATTTCATAATATATTTCTCTTTTAAAGTCTAACGTCCATCAAGCTCTATTTTTCCATTGCTCTAACCAGAAAAAGCCATTAGGAATGACCTCTCAACCCCAACCCAAAAAACCTACCAACATTGTGCCTTCTTTTATACTTCCAGTCTAAAGCCATTAATGAAACAATCAATTTTTTGTTACCAAAAAAAAAAATGTACTTCATCAACATTTAACCCTTCATCATTTTTCCATATTACTTTACATCTTTCCAAGTTGTATAGTGAATTCCAATTATATGTACGTAAACCACTTCTGATCTTAAGACTCATGTTCACATTAGACAGTTTTAGAAAAAGAACATTACACTTCAAATAAAAAAAAGAGAGAGAATATTTAAGAACAGTCGTGTGCACATGCTAATTAGATATTCACCTAATGCATTTGACATCACTTACATAAGTTTTGTGCACTTTTTCCATCCAAAATTCTTAATTCCTTAATCCTTTTCTTTGACTGGGCTGCTTTCTTTTCTTCGGATTCTTCTACTGTCTTTTTAGCTGTAAAGAATTTATTTGTTAAATTCTGAGTCATTATTATAACTGTTAAATCATACAGACTAAGTGCAACTCAGCTAAAAAACCATAATAATGCATCTACTTTGAATCAGTTCAAGGCAAAATGAATCCACTGCCTCAATGTACTGTAAATTATCCAAAGAAATGAAGTAAATGTACGAAATTAGGACTAATGTGAAATGAAAATATTACTATGACAATAACCAATTTTCCCACATACTATCAAATTACATTTATGTATTTTAACCCACAAAATTTGTTATCTTCAGCTACGCTTTATTCCAGGCACCTTTAAAAATACCTTGACTTGGTGTTACGTCAAAGCACGTGAGTGCCCTCTGTTGAAATACTAATTCAAATAACATGATTTTCTTCATCCAAACCCAGTAATATATATAGTTTGAGATTTATCACACTACACAAAGGTAGATTTTTACT
>JAOXNO010000063.1:19366541-19383371 GCA_028565335.1 Limnodromus scolopaceus
GTGGGGCAGAGGGGGGGGCAGTGGGGGGGCTGTGTGGGGTAGGCTATGGGGCGGGGGTTGTGGAATTAGCAAGTACCACTAGCCTTACGTTCAACTACTTAAAATTCTATACAAAGTAACGTGGTATTGAAATATTTAAAATATATGCTGATTTTTGCATAACTTAACACACTTAATTTTCACAGAATTTTCTTAAGTATTAATTAAGTAAACCTATTAACAAGGATTTACTTCCTTTTAAATATCACATAACGTATTTGGCACTAAAGGAATATAAACTTAACATGCTTAACATTAATTAAACATAATGAACATTTTAAGTCATTCAAAAGTAACTGAAAAATTTGAAAGTCAAATTGAGAGGAAGTTTTAAGCAGACTAGATATGCCTTTCTTCTCTGAGCATTGTTTCTTGCTGTACTAAGTTTCATTACAGTTATCTCCTAAGAAAAGATGCTTTTTTTAGTTGAAGAATAACACCAAAGCCTCAGTTTCAGCCTCTTAAAAAAACAGAACAAATGAAGCAGTTATTTTTCTCCTTATATACATTACCATTAGGAAAACACCTGGCATAAAATAATTCTACTGGGTTTATACCACTTGAATAATTAGTTTACCTTGGGCATTTTCATTGCAGTGTAAACTAAGACAGTACAAGATAGTTACCTCATCCCCAGCTACCTCTAAAAAGCCTAAAGCAGAAAAAACTAAACAGACTATTCAACAACCAGGCAATACTTGCCCTCCCATTGCCCCACCATTATTCTGCAAGCCTATGTAATATGACCAGCTTGCTTTGGAATTGTAGAAGGACAGAACTACACATCAACTTAATAATACACAGATAATACTCAACATTCCCACCAGCACTGACCCTTTAACTATAATGAACTGCTGTTTAAAAACCTGAAGTGACACTCCATGAAATAATCACACCCTTACCACTAATTGTTCTCAATTAAACAAGGAAATAAAACCAGGTGCTCAACAAAACAAAACACACCCAAGAGTTAATAATTAGTTGTCCCATGAGAAGGCAATAAACATGAGGAGTTCTGTTATACGAACAGAAGCTACTGATGAGTCTAGATTCACGTCTGTGAGAAAAGATTCAAGATGAGTGACCTATTCCAAACTACATCTGTTTAAGAATTAATCCCTCTGGATTTCCATATATGACTGGGTTTTTCAGGTGCTGACCAACGCACACCCTCACGATCACTCACAGAGTACTAAACTTGTCGTGTTACCTGTGAACACTGAATACAAACCTGCTCTGTAACCTGCTAAGACAATACACACACAAACCAAGTGTAAAGCATCTTAGTCTCACGGCTTGCAAAACTGCAGAGCTAACAAAAATATGAAGTTGTACAAGAAGAAAGAAATATAGATGGTTTTGTTACCAAATTTCACCCCCCCAAAAGTAACATTTTCCTTACAGTGGTAATTCACATACACCTGATCAGACACAGCAAGTGAGAGAAACATCTTGTGAGCCAGAGTTCAGAGGCCAAGGTGTTACATGAGCCCAACTCAAACCACGTATTAGGTTAATCAGCTACTACAGGATCAAAAAAGGGAAAGCGGTTTTGAGGTTCAGTTCTTCAGCTTACAACATTTTCTAGAAAGAGACAGACAGAGTATGGGCTGAGTCAGAGTTCACAAGGGGAACTGTGCCTGTACAGGGCAAACAACCGCCTCACCTCTTCCAGGATTGCACTCTTCTAGTGGTTGTGAAACTACTAACCTCATCTAGAACACAAAAGACCAAAAGTTCCAAAATTTTATAACAAACCGTGGCTACTCTTACCTGCTTAAGCCTGACATGCTGTAACACCATCACTTATAAATCATCCATTTTATAAATATTTAATGTCTAGGTTAGATTAACACTTTTCCATTTGGAAAAGGCCAAAGAAGGTGTTATTTCCAAAGGTTCTTATATCGTCAAGCACAAGCCTTTGAAGACTAAGTTAGCTTTACATCAATTTACAAAAACAACACGGAGAAATATTCAAACCAGATGCTTATGTGACTGCATCAAAGTCACAACCCAGCATCAACACCAATCTTACCAACAACCTAAGACTCATAGGCAGAAAGAGATATTAAACTACTAAAATTCCTCCACAGTTAGACTATGCTTAAGATTACCCTAAGCATCAAAGAGCTATAAAAGACTCTTCCCTCTTAGTGGTTCTCTCTCCTTCCAGTTGCATAGTCCATTTGAGCAGTGACTGTGACAGGACCATGGATTACACATTTTTTAAAAAAAATAATTAAAAAAAAGCCACTCGATACATTTCAGAATCAATATACTGTTGCTGACTAACCTCCCAGCTCTTTTCAGGTACTCCCTTCTCAAGTGCCTGTTTAAAGATGAAACATGCTTTTTGGTTTGATGCCACAGAACCAGAGGGAGAGATGAATAAAGGATTTTATAGCAGTTAACACGGGGCAGCTCAAAAAAGCAAGATGGAATTAAAAAATTAATCTGGAAGCTAAACCATCTATATTACTTCCTACAGACATTTGACTTTAGTGCTGTGATTATTCATTACTGCACTTTGATAACGGCACTGGCTTACATCTTCATTCTAAATCAACTTGTTTTCAACCTACAAGTCTTACAGTCAGTACCTAGAGCTAGTTACAGCCATACCCAGGTTTCCATAACAAAGACAATGAGATTTTTTTGGGGAAAAAAAAAGGTGTAGCAGAGGGAAGATTTCCTTACTTTCTGACCACAACAACTTGTTAAGCAACAGGACACTGAAAGAAACAGGTCAGTTCTCCAAGTTTCATGCTGTATTCCACCGGGTCCATCTCCCAGACAAATCCCTGCTGAGCTAGCCATCCACCTATGAGTACTAGTTTGCCCCTCTTGTTTCAAGGGCACAACTAGTTTTTTCCCCACCTTAAATAAGGCTTGATCCAAATTCAGCCTTCCAAATTTATGTGTCACCTGTTCCACTGCCCAGAACATACTCGCTAATCAAGTTCGTGTCAGCCTTCCACTGCATTAACAGCTCTGGAATGACAGCAGCATCCTCAATAAGTGTTAAAGCCTGTCCAGGTACTCCAGCAAGATACACTCTGCAGAAGTCACTAAACTCTCCTTCACAACTTCTCAGTAAGAGTCCAGAAGCCCAAGTATTTTGTTACCACATGAAAGAAGCCTGCGTACCAGCAGAGCAGATTTCAGACTGAAAAGGGACTGTCAGATTGTCCTCTTGAATTTCAGATGACCATGTCCGTGATAAATGGCAAAGCTACCACACTTCTGTTGTGTTCATGCAAAGCATTTTTAAATCCCCTACCCTACATCTGTTTTTCTTCTGGAGTGTTAGTCCCATTTCACACAAATTAAGGTAGATTAATATTTGGATTTATATGGAATATATATATACACACACACAGATACATATACACACACAAACAGGCACACATAAATGTGTGGATTTTTTGTTTTGAAGAAATGGAGAAAATGATACTCTTGGTTGTCTAAAACTGTTTCTCCATTCAGTTGGGAAGAAGTAGCAGCAAGCATTTTTTTCAAAAACAAATTAACAGTCATTGAAATGACAAAATATCCACTAATGCATAATTATCTCACACCAGTTACATCTGTAGAATGTTTCGCTTGAGTTTACTTGCCTTAATCATCTATCTTGAACAGAGGAAAAGGAAAGGGAAAGAGAGCCAATACGAAGGGGAAAAGGTAGTTTTAGCACAGGCAGGTGTCTCTTTGAAGACCAGAAAGTACAGATTTAAACACCAACATTACGTAACCTCCTCCTTTCTTTTTTTTCTTTTTTTTTTTCTAATTTAGATTGGAGTTCTATTTTGTTGATAACAACGTATTTGTTTATCAGTGCTGGAGGAAAAAAGCTGATGCAACATGATGCAAGGGATTGTTTTCTGTTCACCTGACATTATGCAACACACGTGCAGCTCAAGAGTGTACCGTCAGTGATATCTTCAGCTGGGAACTCATGTATTCCCCCAGAAAGTGCACTGCTTGAAACCCACATAGGCTTTAAAGAAAAAATGGCAACACTACACAAAACATTATAGAAGTTCAAAATACATTAAACAAGACTTCTGATAATTATGGCAAAAAACATACACAAACATGGTGAAATACTTCAGAGACATAATTAAGAAAAAAAATTCTACCACCAGTGCTTTTGTACTTCTGTAGCCAAAAAAGTAAGCACACGTGGCTCTTTAAAATTCCCATTCTACACCTGTTCATTAACTCAGCTACTGAATGGCATTAGAAGTCATCATGACATATTTTTAGAAATAAATATCAGTTAATGCTATTGGAGCTGTTAAAGCATTTTACTCTGAGCTGAAGTGTCCAGTTCATATTAACCTCCTCCTTTCCTTTCTTAAATAAGCAGTGAATAATTTTAATAGAGAATTAACAGTAAAAACTGTCAGTCATGAGTGTGACAAGGATGAAAATTAAAGGGAGACAAAAAGGAGTACATTGAATTTCAGTGTGGAGAAAGCTAAAATTTAGGTGAACTTTAACCTATTTGAACCTGAGGTTTCATCTCCAATTTCTATCCAGTATTTACCCATAGTGAAAAAATGCCCTTATATTATCACAAGAAATGAATAATTTTATCTTCCTTCCATATGGCAAATGGTTTACCAATTGCATTTACTGGTATTTGGCAGCAAAGGTAAATACAGAGAAATTAATTGCTTTATTATTCCCTTTACCTGAAAGAAGATTAAGGGCTGTAAACTATACATACAGGAGTACGCTTCAACAGCTCAAATTATTAATTACACTGAGAACTTCACTCAAAAAATCCCAACCCATGTAATAGGACTTGGAAGAAAAAAGAGATAAGGAGCTAGAAATGCCATTGAAAGATTAGTAGATATTTTATAGCACAAAAATTCAGTAAACTACTGCATCATAGCAGAACTGCTTTAAGCCCAGCTAAATTGATCATATCGGGAAGCTACTGACAATTTTCTAATTCTGCTTTACTTCTAGGGGCACACAAGAATAGAAGTCAAAGAAAATGGGAGAGAGAGGAAAGTCAAATATGACTGGTTTTCTTCCCTCACCAATACACTAACATTAAGCCTTTCCATTTGTCTAACTGCATCCTTTCCACACTCAAATGGAACAGTGCAGCAGTTCACACACGTTAGGCCTCATTAGTGTCCTTGACAGCAATAACCTGTGAACTTCCACCAACCACTTGTTCAGTAAAGTAGGTGAAATATGACCAACCCCTTCTTCCAGACAGCAGAATGAACCCTGGCAAGTTATGCATGCTCAAGGAAACAGCCAGCCAAACTATGTAAAAAACCTGTTGATCATCAAGAAGTGCAAATGGGTCCAGAAGCATCCTTGAAGAAGCAGAGCCCTGTCAGTGGCAACAAGGCAGAAAATAGCAGTGCAAACTAAACGGACCAGTGACCAAGGAAGTATTCTCTATCCAACCCTATAAACATTAAAACTAGAGAATACTCAGTGGATCCCAGAGGAGAGCCTCTGGGAGACGCCACAGTCCTGCACCTGGACTACACGTTGCACAACTGAAGCCACAACTGCTCTCCTGGACCACATCATCCTCCGCAGAACATGGATGCCCTGCGATTTGTGAACTGCATAAACCAAGATTAAAGTGCTTTGGTACCAAAATCATTTATAACCTCCACACTGTCATTTGGTCTTAAACTTTGACAAATAGCAAACCATTTCCCCAAATAGCTCAAGATAAATGCAAGAGCATTAGCAGATACTACCCACACCCTCTTGTCAATTAAGCCAGCAGCTGTGTGATCTCATGATTATTCCCAATGCCACCTGGCATTTTGCAGTTCACCTAAAATCACTCAGTTATCAATTCCTCAAGTAAAATTAATTAAGCACTCCTGCTGTCACTCTGTCCTTTCTGCAATCAGAAGAGCTAAATACCTGGTAAAGCATTTAAAAAAAAAAAATAAAGAAAACTATTTTATTACAAAGCAAGCAAGTAATTGATCTGAAAGTGGATCTTAGTTTGAGCTCTCAAGATAATAAAAAAAAACCTGACAAGGGAAAAAAAAAAACCCATGGAACCTCTTGCAATCCTGTATGCTTTTTGCCTAATTAATGTAATCAAGCTGAAGGAAGTGACATCAACCCAACAGATTATACTCCTTAGAAAAAAAAAAAATCATTACTTAGTTTTACAAATGAGTTTTGTCAAAAAATAGCAGGGGATCTATGTTCCTATTACTTGTTCTTATAAGAAAATTAATTGTTGTTATTATATTTGACCACCATATTTAATGACTATATGAAGTATTTCTTGTTCTATCAAAATTGCCCTAAAACGGTTTTAACTAGTCTAATTCTCATGTGCAATTTTCAAATCTGCATCAGGGACTTGTGCAGTAAAGTTGGACGGTTACAGTGTACTTCATTAGCCATTCTATATTGCAGTTGCTTTCAGCTTTCTACCAACAGTTTGAAATCAAGTAGATGTCTGGGCCACAAATGCTTTAAATAAAAATATATAAAAAAAAAAGCAAAGCACTACACACAACTGATTTTGCCCCCTTTTATTTACCCCACTAAAGATCAAGGCAAAAGATGTTGCTTTTGCTGAAAGACAGAAAGGAAATATTAACAATTCATCACATACAAATGGTCACAGAAATACACGCGAGTGCTCCTTCTGAACACTAGAAATCAAACAGCAGGCAAACAATGATTAAACTGAAAATATCCTCACTGGGCCTACTTAACTGTGTTATATGACGTGCTGCAAGAAGCTGGAATAAAAGCTGGTAGACTTTTCCATGAACTCTTCTCTTCCATTCCCTCCATGAATATTTATGGAGAAGAAAGCCTCTGGATTGTCCACCCCATTCCTCCTTTTGCCACTGCTTCAACCTCTGCGACACTTATTGGGAATACACTGGCTTTTACTCCAAAGAGATATTTATGCTTCTCCTTGGTGGGTTTCACTGGGCACTGAGACATTACCCATCTCTGCTGCCTATATATTAGTGCTTGACTGGTGACTAAAAAGATCGTCATTGTATTTTAGAAGTAATAAAGTAAGTATTTATGTGGGTCAGAGAAAATATTTGCCTATAAAACAAAATGCTGCCTGTAACAGTATTTCTAATTTAGATAGTCACATGTCCCAGTTCTATTTTTTCCTCTGATACCAGGCCATCATTGCCTCAGAACTGCGAGATAAGATAGAATCTGGAAATAATTATAGCTAACTGGTATGCCTGCTATCCATACAGCTATCAAAAGCAAAAGGAAAGCACCAAGACTCAGACACAACAAAAAATTCAAAGCAAAACACAATGTCAAAAAACAGCTATCATATTTTATCAAGATCTGAATAAACTCATTTTCTGTTACTATGAGAAGTCTAGTAAACAGGAGTCTTTTAAATTAATAGTTGAGCTATTGTTCCCTTGATTAGGCTTGTAAAAGGCACATCTTTCCCAATAAAAAACACTTACAGGAATCACGTTTCCCAAAGGAATTTTAGAAATACTGAAGCTAAAAAAAAATCCCAAGATCCAAAAATCCCTTTATACAGTCAGGTTAAATAAAGATTGGTGTTTAATGGAACAGACTAAAATTTTAGTGAAAATGAAGTGCTAAATTGATTTCTTTTCCTCTTGCACTGTGGTATTTGACATACAAAGCTCCTGACTAAATATTTAAACACTAAGGAAAAAGCATGTTACCAAATGCATATTCCAATATCCTTTCCCTTTTCAAAGTATTTCTGTACCATCAAGGTTATAAACGAGCATGCACGAAAAATTCTTTCAATTGTACATATCTAAACCTCCAAATCCTCGATTTGGTTACCACCTTCTAGATCTACAGCATTTTTTTTTAAGCGTAATATGGTACATCCCAGTCACATACTCTGACCTACACAGTGAAATACACAACGTTACATAGCTATTGACTTAGTACTTAGGAAATCTGATTTTATGTGTAGTAAAAAGAATTCTATTCTCCTACTAATTTAGAGTTTTAAAAAAAATACTGGTAATTAGCTGGTATTTACTGTTTAATTAAGCCAGCAGAACTCAAAAGGATACTTTCATAGGTGTCAGGTCCAAAGCATACCTTCACAGGGGAAAAGGATCATTATTAGAAGTAACTGGGGAATTATCTGTCTTAATAGATCTCATTGATTCCTATAGCCAGTAAGCAGTGCACTGAGAAGTTGAATGGTAATCACAACTTTGACAGTTGACAATTACAAATAGCAACTTTCATCTTCATTTATAAAATGCTAAGAAATTAGTCTTCCATTAACAAATGTTTGAAATGGTGGCCTTGTGGTGGATAGTATCAAATAAATCTAATTAGTTGCATGTAACTTAAGCATACCTTTCAACCTAATCATATATGGGGACAAATACTTTTGCT
Source organism: Limnodromus scolopaceus (assembly GCA_028565335.1). Classification (NCBI taxonomy): domain Eukaryota; kingdom Metazoa; phylum Chordata; class Aves; order Charadriiformes; family Scolopacidae; genus Limnodromus; species Limnodromus scolopaceus. The sequence goes on from JAOXNO010000063.1 coordinate 19,374,981, forward strand.
ACCTGTCAGTGACAAGAACTCAGGCTATTGCAACCTTTATCTTAGAATTACTTATAGGTTTAACCAGACACATGAAAGGACAGTGACATATTTGGAACAGGAACTGCCACATCACACAATGTCACAGGGAAGACTCATTGCATCTTTCTACGTTACAATCATTCTGACTAATCATCATTCTAACTAAGGTCATCCCAACAGAGTTTCAATATACCCTGAGACAGTGAAACGTTTCTGGCATACTGATGGAACACTCTGAAAAACAAGCAGTAATTGAGACATTTGATGATTCCATACTAAGACAACCAAAACCATGAGGTCCCTGCACCAATAATTGGGGTAGATCAACTGATACTTGTTAGATAATGGCCACCACTCAGTGATGTATTATCTGTTGTTTATCATGTAAAATTTCAGTCCTCCTCTCTGTGATCTTTGAAAACACAGAGAAAATAAATACCAATTAGCTATTAATGGCAGGAAAAGGAGGCAACAAACCAGGAAGACCATCAAGCAGCAAGACTAAAACACTGGATAACTGCATATTTGTTTGAAATACAGAGAAGATGTTATGAATGCTAAAAGATGATGAGTTCACTGAAGACAAAACTCAGTGAAGACTTTATTATGTATAAAGATGTGACTTCTGGCTTACAAAACACCAACAACTGTTGGCAGCTGGGAAGTATCACTATTTAGTTTATTCTATGTACATAAACAGACATTTAATAACTGTTAATTATCACCTTTTTATTCTTTTGCATAAGCATCAGCTCTCAGTCACCTGCTCAAGACAAAATACCAGGGTCAAATGGCCTGAAGGTAGCCCTGTATGGTCGCATATGTTACTGTTGCCTTCTAACAGATCTAACTTGAAAACCCTTTCTTGAGTGTCTCAACAAGTGTTGAGAACACCCAGGTGCTCACTGAATACACATGCAATGATTATCTGCCTTCAAGAGGTAAAAGATAAATTGCTTCCACATCACAGGATTAGTCTTAGGGGACCTACCAGAGTACTAAATTAAGCCACTTGCATTGCAGCACACTAAAAATAGTCCAGAAACACACAGCTCCCAGTCTCTCACCTTTACCAAAGTAGTCAAGCCTCACTATTCACCTCAGCATATTTTAATCATACCTGTACGCATAAAGAATCCACAGTATATTCTAAATTTAGCAGATGTAATCTATGCTTTGCTTACCTTTGTACTACCAATATAGGCAAAATTTGGCTAAAATGATCCATTAAGAAGGCAGCATCTCTGTGCTGATGATACAAATGTCTTCAATGCAAGAACAAAAAAAATGGCAAAAGGAAAACCCCAAAACTTGTTCCATGTGTACTATCATCCAGAACGCACAACTTAAAGGTATTTCCACATTGACTTATAAAAAGTTAACCATATGGACATTTTACTTTCAGAAAACCTATAGGCCATACATTTCTTATTCACTTGCCTCTTCACATGGGGAAATTATTCCAGAATAGTATTCTACAAGAATTACAGAACACCTTACAGAACAGAATAAGATATCTAAAAGAATGAAGTTTTAGAGAAGTTTCAGTTCCCACAAGACACACAACACTTACAGAACATATAAAAAACCCCTGTAATTTCAGCTTTACATCCTTTAGAGATCATTAACAAGTAATTCAATAGCTCAACAAAATTACCAGCTTTTTATCCATGTTAATGTCTATGTACCTAGTATCTTCAATTTCTCAATGAATTCAGAAACTTAATAGCATGATTGTTAACTTTTAACCCTTTAGAAAGCTTTTTAATGCATCTTTCTCCCAAGAACCTTTCTTCATTTAGGTAACAGATCTAGCCTTACTCCATGTATATATGGTAGAAATTCTCGCAATGGCAGACATTCTGCTCAAGGCAACTCCAGAGAGCACTATAGGTGAAAAAAGTATCAATCAAATAAAAGTTGCAATCTCAAAATGAAATGAATATTTTTGGGGGTGTCAGCAAAAAAGGAAGAAAAATTAGTTTTACACATAAAACAAACAGGCATTGTGAGGGGAACGTTTTTTATAACTACACCATCGTTGCAGGTCAGCACGACACATAACTGGAACTATGGCACAAATCAGACCATGTTTTGTCAGTTTACACTTTTACAGAAAATCCCCACATTGTATTTCTTATAGAGAAATTTGAGAGAAAGTACATTTAGGAAGTGATATAGTATGTACTGGCTATGGTTGTGCTGAAAGATGGAGGGAACAGCTCTTTAGTACAGACTTAAAAGAACTATTTTACAAGTAAGGCCATAAATTTTGCTTATAACTACATCTTTGTTTATGGTGGGTTTTTATTTATTTTAACAAATACACAGTTATTCCTGGAACTCTGCTGGAAGCTTTCAGGATATTAAAGTATAGGTGCATATTCTACTTATTACTCAGCACAAACTTCCCTAGTAAGTAGCTAATCTGTTTTCCATCCTTTCCTCTGAATTTTTATTATTCTTTTTTTTCCCATTACCACCTTCACTCGGGTCACAAACTCTCAGCCAACCGCGTGGCTTTACTTCAGCCAAAGGTCCCACATTACGACACTCAGCTTCCTCACAGTAATTAGGTACGGGGCTTCCTTTACAAATATTGAGAAAGTTTCCAGAAAACATAGCTATGGCTACAAATAACACACCAGGAGGCAAAAGACATTATTTTAAAGCCATCCTGCATAGAATTATAGAATACAGACCTAGAAGTGACAAGTGATTGGCCTCCAACTCATTATCAGTGTATTTTGTGTACGTATATAGATATACATTGTTACACATCAAAAATAAGCCATCCTTTAGGATAATTTCCACAACAGATAATCTTAACAGTTCATTTAAAAAAAAATATTATAAAATTCATGGAATGGGTTATTTAATCATGTTCTGAATAACGAGTTTCAAATAAAATAGATTTTTCTAGTATCTAACTTAAATTCCCTTGCAAAAAATGAAGTTGCAAAAAAATACTTGAAGAAGGGTATCTTCTGTTTAGACTGAAAAAAAATGTTTTCACTAACGTCAAATCTTCTTACCTATTCATACATAATGTGTTTTATTCCAGGAATAGAGATTCTTATTTGTTTAAAAACAAACAAAACCCTCTTATTTCGGTTCAACACAGATTCTTTTTTCAGTTCAACTTCTGAATTTCTTTTTCATCGAATTCATAAGAAAAAAACACTCTCTGTAAAAGCATTATAGATCAAGACTACTTCATGAATGTATTCATATTTCATGCTAATTAGTCTTTGTACACAATCCCTTTCCCTGGCGTGCCTAGTACATGTGTCTCTGTCCTCAAGTGCTCGTTAAATGTGCTATAGTTTATTTGAGCACTGCATCACTGTGACTGAAACAGACATTTCAGAATACAAAACTGGCTTTCTTCCTCTGCTGTATTTTATAAAGCTGCTACAAACAAAAGCTCTAATTCCCTTCGAAAAACAAGGCATATAGAAGGTACAGAATGTACTAGTTACTAACAAAGTCATCACCCAGCAGGCTGGAATTCCAGACCTGTGGAATATACATATGTGGGTAGCACACACTCGTCTGTGTATGACGAGTAGGGATCCTTACTCTCTTCTAATGGGGACCTCTGAGACAACACTTTGAGACTTTACCTCCTCTTGACTTTGCTTTACAGTCAGAATGGATTCTTCCACCTTTCCCCTTCAAGATTTTAATACTCTAAGAACTAAGGTCTAACAAATTAATACATAAATTCTGTAAGCTACCACCATTTACAACATTATATCTAAGACAGCTCAGTCACAGCATTGTTAAAACACATACAGAGACCTTTTAAGACAATACACGGCTTTTCTCGCTTCAATTTTTTCCTTCCAAGCCTTTAACATAAAACACTACAAGTTCACCACAAACCCGATACCAACCACTTTCTGAACATCAGTTATCAGCACGTCCAAAATCAGATTTTTACGAATGAAATAATACAGAAGAGGCTCGTTAATTTATTACAGGTTTTGAATTACCAAGTAGTTCTCAAAGTTTACTGAAGGCATACCAACAAGTACCTAAAATTACTCAAGAAGTAAAAATATCATAGTTTATTTAAGCAGAAAGACTATAATAGTTAAACCATCAGACTTCAGACAAAAGAAAATAGCCTCTCAAATTCTACTGCTGAAGCTAAGCAGCACAGTTTTATTAATATTCTTCAGAATATTCTTCAGAATTATTTTCACATCCACAGATTTCTTAACCAAATGATGGTCTTACAGCAAGCATATACACACGGGACATCCTCTAAAATCTCAGTTTCACACTTAGCACTAAACCAGACAGATAATCAGTGTAGATCTATAGAAGTAATAAAGTCATGTAGTAACTAGCAGCATTTCTTTTCTGCATCCTTGCTCCTCAAGTCTCCAGTGGGGAAGACTAACCTGTCCCAGTAATATTTCAAAGGGGTTAAGCAGTGCTAATTAAATTGTAACTGAAAGAATCGCCTCCATATTAGAACATTTGACCTGGATTCAGAATAGCTGTAATGTTGATTTTGAAAGTGATTTCTACAGGACTTGTAAAGAACACGTTAAAATATACCTTAATCAATGAATAAAGCTAACAACTTTCAAATATCCCAGACCTCAAACTATTTCCCATCTGTCTCTTAATCTTAATATAATTTAATTCACACACAGACTATTTCTATTTGCTTTTCTAAAGCTACAATTATTACAAAACTTTATGTAACAGTAACCAAGATAATATCCAAACTTCTCAATCCGAATCCTTCTGATACAAAAACAATGCTCTGAAAAAATACTAACCATTGCATATGTGCAGAAAGCAAGTTCCAGGAATAACAAATAGGAAACTTAGGAAAAGTGTATCTATCTGACCTGCCCCTCATCAATTTTTTTCACTTATGCATATACCACAAAGGATTTAAAACCGGAATCCTAAAAAAGACAAAATGTACTACAGACCAAGATCTCCAGTAAAATTCCTGCATCTGTTCAACCCTATGGCACGATTATTCTGAAAGCATTATTTATGTAAGATTTTATAGGAAAACAAGACAACACACAAAAAAATAACACAACTGAGATTAATCGTAACTTCTGAGAAAATCTAGATAGATTTTTTTTTTATCTGGGATATTCTTTATTCACTGTCACAGGATGAAAACAACTCTACAATACCAAGCTGGGAAAAAAAAAAATTTCCAAACTTTCTGTATGTTTCAAAGTCAAGTCTTTGCAATGTATCAGTGTTCCCTCACATTAGTCCACCATAGACAAAACTTCTGGCCAAAATGTTATCATCAAAGTAGTTTACAAAAAGAAAGCTTTCTTTTGTTCCCAGTAATATTCACAATAATGCCTTTCATCACACAACATTGTGTTTTATCACACAGAATTAGTGTTATATATGATCAACACAGAACTGTCAGGCACTCCTAAAGTGAGCAAAAGACTTCTTTTGTTGCAATAGTTTTTAAATCCAAATTAGGGGATGAATATTCAGCTTCAGATCTACTTCTAGCAAATAACTAGTATAATTGCTAGTATGTCATACCAACAGTACATCTACTTTACTTAGTATGTATACTTTTCAATATATTATTTGTGACTCGTTGTTACAAATTACCTTGCAAATAGAAAAGGGATCATTTAACTTATTTAAAGTTAAATGCACTGATGTGCTATTTGAAACAAAATATGAAGAACTACAACTTAAAAACTTTGCCTCCTAATTAGAAGCTTTGTTTGTTTTGGCCCCTTCGGAATGCTACTCTCGTTTGAGTCCTTTTGTACTATGACGAATGAAATGAGTACTGATGCTCTTGAAATAAAAGCTGCACACTCCCTCCACCAGGAGCAGGTGCTACCGAACAGTTACCATTTGCACAGTGCCTTCCTCACATGAAAAAAAAACTAGACAGGAACATCCATACAAATAATTCTTGGGAGGCCTCATCTGGGATTCTTCTGAACAATAGCCCAGCTGCAGCAAAACTACGTGCATCATTCCTAAGGTCAGTTTGGAAAGCCCGCTTCCCTGTATAACTACTGGAAGTTTATTTATAAAATATAACTTTTAAGGAGTTAACTTCTGCAGTTAAGCCTTGGTACCTGATGCAAAACTGAACACAAAGAACACATCTGCCTGCCCCTTGTTTCTCTTGATACTTAAAACACAGCAAGACTGGGTGAGGTTGTCTGGTGCAAATTGCCTCTGACACTTCTGGGCAGAAAAGCCCTTATTTCATTGGTTATAGGCAAATCTTTCATACATTTTTTTTTTCCCTTAATCAAGCACTTACGTGATCATTGTTTAAATAATTCTAAGATCATTTAAGAACAAAAAAAAGCATATATATAAAAACACAAGTATAGACACGCACAGATATAAATGTATGCTAAATGGTAATAATTTCAGGTACCAGTTTATTTAAAAAATGCAAAGCTTTGTCCATCCCTGAGTTTGTTAGTTCACTTATTGCTTAAATCCAGTTGAGAGGGACAGAAAAAGATGAAAAATGGTGAACTAATTTTCATCTATGTGGTACTTGAATTTATTGTGTTGTTGAAAAAGAACAACAATTTCAAATACAATAAAAGATGAAAACAAACCAGCCTACTTCCCTTCTGTGTGAAACTGAGATATAAAGACAGATTACCCAAGCAGGCAATCTAATTAAGTAGAATTCCTGTAAGATGCAGAAACATTTGGTTCCCCTATGCTGCAAAGCAGTATCTTCCTTTGCTTTGGATTCATACACTTCTGAAAAGAGAGCAAGGAGGGAAGGGAAACAAACATACACCTGCTGAATTAATCAGAAGACCAAGGGAGCCACCTGCAGTTAGCAATCCAGAAACAAATACATTATCTATTAGTGGGGTTTTGTTTCATTTTATTCTGCCAAAGCAATGCATATAGTTGAACTAGTGCAACATATGTGTGGTTAATACTAGAGACTCCTGTATTCAACTGACACTTCTGCCTCACACCTACAAATACAGCTCTGTTACAGGAACTTTGGACAAAACTGAGCCTCCATTTAAGGCTTGTAAAAATTTCAGTTCTCTGATGAATTTTATCTGAGCTTCTTAGCATATCAAATTCAGATCCATTTTTTCAAAGTACTAATCCCTTTTCCTTTCATTTCTAAGTACCAAATTTAAATGAATGCAAACAGTTTTTCTTCAAGGATAATGGTGCACCAGCCTCATTCCTTGGCTGCCACTGTCTCTTTATTAAGAAACAGCTGAAAAGTAATATATACAAAAATTTTTTTCCCTGCTAAAAATGTTTCATTACATCAAGCAAAAGGGAAGAGCTGATGAACAATGATGCATATTTCATATTGTCATTTATCAGTGAAGAATAACAGTGAATATAAGCTTTGTGATATTGACAGAGGAACACTGCACAGAAGCTAAAACACTCATTCTGATCAAAGAAAAAGCATTACCTGCTTCAGCAGACTAACTGGTCACAGAAGAGGTTAAAAATAATAGAACTCATGACAGAAAGACATACCTGTTACCTAAGTGAGCCTGGGGAAGGAATAAAAAGGTCAACTGAATCAACAGTACCTACTGATTTACATCTAAACTAGCCTATTTTACATTCTTCCTCCCCCTCCTCAATATCTGGCAGATGTGTAAACAGAAATTAAAAAAAAACAACCTGCAAAATAAAACACCACCCTTTAAGAACAGGTGGTTTCACAGAAGAAAAGAATTACACACTATTTTCTTCGAGAGATCAAAAATCAGATGTGGAACACAAAAGACACAAAAGCTTTAAAACGCCCTTCCTGATTTGGTAGTCAGTTCTACATGCCCTTCTTGCATAAAGGTACCTTGCACAATTGAAATTAGAAGGTTCAATAACGTTCAAAACACACAAACTATTGTGAACATGCAGTGGCTCAACAAGTAGCAGCAAAGGGCCTCAAAGGAAAGTCACTGCAGACCACACATGGGTATCCACATGGGAACATAACATGAACATCTTCTGCATGATGTTAACCAATAAGACTACACTATTTACTTGCACATGGATATTACAGAATCAACACATTAACATTATCAACAAAATGTGTTCAAACCAAAAGGGTTTTATTAACTAAAGCCTGATATAAGTATATTGAGAACATTGCATCTTCCTGGTTTAAATGATCTAATTTGTTCCACACATACAAAGAAATTAAATACAGACAGTTAGATCTTTCATACTGCTGTACTATAGAACCTCTTTGGGAAAACGAATAATTTCACATCCTGAAGTACGCAAGCTATTCAAATATACAGGCATAGAATCATAGAATGGTTTGGGTTGGAAGGGACCTTAAAGATCATCCAGTTCCAACCCCCCTGCCATGGGCAG
>JAOXNO010000063.1:19383471-19398539 GCA_028565335.1 Limnodromus scolopaceus
CTCCTGAGACCTGCTGGCCACACTTCTCTTGATGCAGCCCAGGATGGGGTTGGCTTTCTGGGCTGCCAGTGCACATTTCTGGCTCATGTTGAGCTTCTCATCCACCAAGACCCCCAAGTCCTTCTCCTCAGGGCTGTTTTCCAGCCATTCTCCACCCAACCTGTATTTGTGCATGTTTATGTTTTCTTAGCAATGGAAAATATAAATTTAAGTTCTTATAAGGTGTTCTGTTGGATGCAGCAAGAAGGGAAAATAAAAGCTAAAGTGGGTGGGAACAGCAGCCCACCTACATTCTGACCTTTAATTCCCTACTCCAAGAAAGCTGGCGTTTAGACCTCAAATGACAAGTATCCACAGAAAGTAGGAGGCAATCAAAAGACTACCGCAGCTCAAGTTTTAATAATTCACCTTAATTAGAATGTAGTCATCAAGCACTTTAAGGCAGGGAAGAATAAGGTACAGAAATTTTACCAGAACCAAAGGAAGTCTTGCTAAGCTACCCCAATTAACAAACGCAAACAGAAGATGCTAGTCAATGATCTACTAAGAAAAAAAATTGGCAGTATCTTTTAAATAGTATTTTACCAGCAAGCTAGAACAACCCCAAGCAGACTTAAAAGGAGGAAAGTCTCCACTGTATGACCATACAACTTGTGGTTTAGACCATGGGATGCTGATGACTTGTTGCAACACCATTTGAGCTTCACTCTTCATGGGGACACAGGATGGGTGAGCATAGCATCAGAAAAAAACAGGGGTGGATGATAAGTTTATGTTTGAGTGTTAGTATCAATGTAACTAGAATAATGGGTGTTTGTTCTATTTTGATTAGACTTAACACTTCATTAAATTACAATTAGGTGTTGAGGTATCCATATAAGATTTGCATACTTTTTATTCATACAAACATTGAGTGCAACATCACCTATCTATCTATCACATCACCTAAGTACAGTTACAGCCAGGATTCCACCTTCATCTATTTTTAGAGCCAATCCCCTCACTAGTTCCGATAAGTTTTAAAAAAAAACATTCACCTTATGTTTACAATAAATTCATTTGGATAAACATTGTTATCTGCTTACACGTCTGCATAAGTACAGTTTCCTGAACTGTTTATAGTCTAAACTTTACAGCCTAAAAAAAGAAACTTTATCATCTTCAAATAAGCGTTATTAATAAAGTTCACAAAAGAGGATGATGATATCACCACTGTAGTTAGACTAATTTAAACATCACTTTTTTCTTAACCTCATAATGTCATCCTCAGAAGCAATGTCGTCTCCCTGGACTGTTCTTCAGCTTTTTTGGTATGTTTGTTATGCCCTTTCTTAAATTTTTACAACAACCCTTTCATACTTCTTTCAGTTGCCCATTTCAACCCTCTTCCTCCTCAACCAACAAAACAAGTTTAGATACTAAAATCCTGGCACTGACCCAAAACATGAAAAAATTAAAACTAAATTTTATTTAATCCTATCAACGTTTTTCTAATTTTCCATAATTATTAGTATTGTAAAACTGAGCTACAGGTAAGCCCTTAAAGTTGTTCACTGAGGGAGATATCACTGAACAGCCACCTAAGTTCCCATATTGTATTAAAATAAACTGTTTAATATATTTTATATTACGTATATATTATTACATTACACATAAAAATAAAAAACTGAATATTTTGTTCATGTTTTGGTCAATTATAGTTTATAAGCAAGTTTGTATTTTCTCTTGTCCTTTCTCACTCAAACTCCCAAAATGTGAAAAATACAATTCAGTTATTAAAACCCTACTCCAATTTTAAAAACATAACAAAATGATCGTTGAATTATATTTTAAAAGTCTAATCAAAAAGAAGCAACAGAAGCTTGATCGAGAAGTTTTCCCTTGAGGTAAGTTGGATGGATAATGAATTCTGCACTGGAACAATCCCAATAGTTACAGACTATTATGTACTAATTACTACCTTTACAGATCTACTGTACACATAATTAATTTCTTCAGAGCACCACTATCATTCTTGACTGGCAAAATACACAACCTAAATTACAAGAGCCAGAAATTAACACGATCCTTTAGGGAGAAGGCATTAACTTGCCTCACAGTGTTTAGCAATTAGGCTATCAATCAAAGAGTGAGAAGTGATTTTGATAGCAGCAGGCCAGATACATGCAGCATTGTCACATTATTACAAAGTTATCTGAGGCTGCGAGCATATGATGTATCACTACTTATCTACAGAACCATAACATCATAATCCTTTACTTTTACCTGCTACAAGACACTTCATCATACAGTTATATACATATTTAATATTCACAAAATTAAACACCAACATAAGGAGTTTTTGAGATCATATTCCACAAAGCACCACAGGCATCACGCTGCTGCTGCTGGAGTTCTTTTCCCTTATACTCGTAGCCATAAATATGATCTGATGCCAGTCAAGTGCAAAATTTAGAAAAAGAATGTTTGAGCTGCACAACATAGTATGACCTGCTTAAATTATTTGAAAAATTTGCTACTAAGTAGGTTCTTGCCAAGAACACTAACATCTTAAACACTTCATTCTAGTCAGGGATTATTTTTTTTTTTTTAAGGTATTCTACAGAAATATAAACGCACGCACACACACCCCAACCCCACCAACAAGCAGTAGCCCAAGACATCAACAAGAAGGCACTCTTAGCTGACAAAGTACCTCATAATTTCACTGTGGATTAACAGCAGTTAATGACTTAAGATCACATAATAGATGCACAAGGACAAGATGCCTTTATCTGATCACTTAGATCTCTTCTCAGTTCTTAAGAAATACTGCAGGGTTCATACTAAATAATCCAGCTAGGGAGGATTCTTGATTTTATTTCAGATTCCCTTTAGACTCCATAATCTGGAAAGGACTCTTTTTTTTTTAATTAAGAAAACATGTAAGTGATCCCACAAAGCTTAAAATTGATCACTCAAGTTTTAAAAAGGATAAAACTTCACTACGTAAAGGTTATCCTTCTCCTTAAAAAAAAAAAAAACTTTCCTGAAGAGACTGTTGCTTGCAGGTAAGATTTAACTGTTTTAAAACTAGGAAGATAATGTTGAGCTAACAATACCTCAACAGAATTCCTTCCTCTTGCTATTTAAGTATCAAAACACAAATCAATCCATGCTAAGATCATTTTGCAAAACAAAATGAAAGCCTGAAATTTTCAAGTCATGACAAAAGCCGTAAAAGAATGGTGTATGTTCTCACCAACAAAATTCCTGCTTTCACTTTTAAGCAAAGCATGATTCACAAAATAAAATTCTGCATGGGATCAGATCCTCTTTTAGAATTAACCAGGTCAAAAGAACAAGTAACTGATCATAAACTCATCTAATCTTTACTCTTATCCTCTGTGCAGCTACAGAAGGAAATATGCATCTACGTGTTCCATTGCCACCACAACGCAGTAACTGTCCCACACCTTAATACGACTCAACTCATTAACGACCACCACAGTTACCCATTCATTGAAATACCATTTACTTGCCAACATGCTCTGTGTGACCATATATGTTGTTTCCACCTCCACACCTGGAAGCACAATTCCAAGCTCAAAACACTCATCTAAGACCTTTAATGAAAATTTGAAGCCCTGAAGTCCATTCACCAGAGGCCCTTAAAAGATATTCAGATCACCTGCATTTCTGTTGAAGAAAAAGGGAGAAAATGCATCCAGGCTGTACTGAGATAGCGATAATTAGATATCAGCTAACTTAGTTGAAACCCCAAGATGTCAAAATCCTGTAAAATTTGAAAGGGAATATTTTTTAATGTTTCCATTCCTCCCTGTGCAACAGATATTTTCATAACGGTGTTCAGTAACAATTCTCTGACCAAATATTGCAGTTTGACTGTTAGTACTGATATGAACCTAACGAAATACATTCTACATAGAATCGTCTATGTTTTAAGGGACCTTTAAGATCAACCCAATCATCAAAAGCCTGCAGGACACGGTATTCCCAGGCAGTCTCCATCCAAGTATTACCAGGGCCCAACCCTGTTTAGCTTCCAAGATCAGGTGAGATCGGCAGTTCTCAGAGGGGTATGGCTGTATGCTGATGCCCCACATGTTTGCGGGGCACAACTATTAAATATCTAATGTTACAGTAGCAAGTAAAGGTTTAACCTTATCAATACTTTTTAAAAGAAAATTTGGACTTAAGTACATTCGAAGTAAAACTATTTTATCAGTCAGAGAACACTCCTTTTTGTTCCTGGTGCTCTGTGATTGAACATTCTTACGTTTTACAAGCAGTTAACTGATGAATGGAGTAATTCCTTAACTAAGGAAAACAGTGAAACTGTGTTTCAGAAGTGTATTATTATTACTTTTCCCTTCAGCCCCCCTTTTTGGTCTCCAGAAGTACCATTTCCCTGCATCTTTGGCTGTGTTCCTTGAAAACAGGTGGTACTCAGAGAGCAAGGCAGCACATAGTTTAGTAACAACCAAAATTAAGTTATTCTTGGAGTATGTTAAAACAAAACTATATTAATGAGGAAAAACCCCAAAGTTTCATTCTCGTTGTGCCAGAGAATTACAAATAGAATTCAGAAGTTTAATCCAATTTGAGTGCTGCAACCTATATGGAATCACAAATTCTTAAGTGTATATACTATCATTTGTTTTAATTCAGTTACTAATTCCCACTGGCACTCCAAAATGCCATGAAATACAAGATAGTAAACACTAAGTCATCAAAATTGCTTTTGGCAATTGTCAGTTTTCTTCCACTCATCCATTTATTTGTTTTACATGCTGACTATGCTCTCCAGAGAACGCAAAAGGCACTTCTCTTTCACAGATTCACGGATTTGTCTTTCTATCATTCTCCTTTGATATATTAGGAGACGACACCAAGAAAGGGGTCTAAAGCAGAAGAGACATTTTACCCTAGATTATGCTTGAAATAATTTTTTGGGGGATTAACGAGCTGCCCGTGGCAGTTGAGGCAAAAGGTGAGGAAGAACGGCGAGTATCATTTCGTGTTTCCCTTTACAGGTACCAGTTACAGAAAAAAGTTGCTTGTGGAATGCAATTATTTGAACCTGTGCTGCAACTAAATGCTCCAAGACTCTTCTTGACTTCTAGTAGGTTTTCAAGTTTTAAGAAAAATCTGAACTCAAGGAAAGCCAACACTGACTTTCTCTACTAGTCAGCCAAATCAGATTTGAATGTCCTGGGTAGCATTTTGAACAGTAGTAGCATTTTGCTACATAGCAGCATTTTGAACAGTCTTTTTATCCTCTGTTACAGCGTGTTATTTTCTACAACCATTAACTGAGGACAACATAAGGAAGAACAGGAAAAATATCTGCAAGGCTATCACCACAGTAAACTATTTGGAGCATTTCTATTGTTCATAGTTTTCGAAGTGTGCAACCATGTCAACAAGAATTTCCTCTCATATGAAATCGACAACGATGTCAAAATTTGAAGAGGGTTTTTTTCAGCATTTTTAATGAAGAAGCTTTTCAGGAATTCAGAAACATTTCTTCAGTTTTCTGATGAAAGAATTCAGCTCAAGGCAGAAGCTTGTTGTTTTCATTAAGAAGGGTCTCATTCCATTGTAAGCATTATCTGCTGCTAGGTTCTTTCCCTTAAAGGTTTTCCTGTCTTGCTATCACACTGAATCCAGGACTAACTCCACATCATTTTACCCTCATGCAATGCTATGAGCCAAGAATCTATCAGACTTCGGTATGGGAAGAAGTGCTCAATTACTGCAGATGATGCTTTTGTACTACTGCATGTATTATCTGAACATTTAGGACAGAAAGTGGGAAGCATTGTAGAAGCAGAATACTAATGGCTCAGATTCAGTGAGTACTGAAAAAAGCAAGAGCTCTGAGTGAAAGGGCTTGTATGTTTATCTTACGAAAAACACAGGTATGACTAACTCTTTGAAGGGGTTTCAAGAGCACAGAAAAAAGATATATTCAGAAATAACTCAAGAAATCTACTCAATAAAGTGCTCGCGAAAGGTCCTCTGAGAGACCTTTCTTAACCTGAGTTAACTTTTCATACACGGCATAATTTGCAGGTTTTATTCCTGAAATTCAGACAATAGTTAGTACACCAAAAACTTCTGTGTGCAATACAACTTAATTTTGAAGTTATAAAATCCTCAAGAAGTGAGAGCATTCTAGTGGTTCAAATTAAAACAGAAGGCGTCCTGTAGTTAAAATAAAAAGCATTGCACGAACTGTTAATTCTCAAAGCCCAAAAGTTAAAGTAAGAAAAACCAGCAGCACAAAACCGCTTACAGTTAGCACATGCATTCACTTGAAAATCCTACGCGTGTGTTTGCTTATTCAGATTTGGCCTATGAACACTTGATACATCTGACTCAATCCACCTTCAAGAACTGCACATCCCTAAAGTATATCATATTCTAACCGGTTTATAAACAGACAAAAGATTTGTAGCTATATCAGGAATTAATTCTTTCAGTATCTACCACTTCTTGGGCCTTCCCATTGGCTCCTGAGTAAGTTATTATTGAACGGTACTTCAGCAGTACTTGCTTCTTTTCAGTGCCTGAAACAAATTACCAGTAAATGGCCATATATGAAATAATTATCAATTGACCATTAACCATAGATAATAACAAAAAGGCTTGGAGAGGCTGTGTGCAGCTTCAGAAGTACTCAAAGACCATCTGAAAGCCATGAAGAGCAGAGGATAGTATTCAAGTATCAAAATCAGAACTAATATTCAGTTGTTAGTAACTGCATTGCCAACTCAAGATATAAATAGTACCATCATCTCTCCAATCGAAGAATTAAGCGTTTGAGAAATTAATTACTTTTTTCATCTATAGCAGAAGAGACATGACATATCGAGCAACCTCAGTTACACTTGACAGGAAACTCCAGAATAGATTTTATTCTTTCCATATTGCTCTCTCTAGGATTTGGATAGCTCCATTTCACAGTGTGTTCCAACAAAAATCTGTAAATTATCTGACACTTTCCCATGACATTATGCAAAACGCTTAAAGCGTGTATACTCCCATTCAAGCTTTTGAAAACTGAGTTATATTATTCACTAATGACAGCAACAATGCAGTTTAACTGTATATTACTGGGGGGTAGGGGAAGAGAGGAGGAAATGCTTCTTAGATTACCCCCCCCACAAATTAAAATATTGTTTAAAGGAGTATATTTAAAGACTTATTTCTTAAATGACAGCTGCACATAGTACTAAAGAAAAAGTGAAAGCAAAGAGTAAGGACACAAACACAAGAACTCTGAAAAAACGATGGCTTCAATACAGATCACAACAGTAGGCATGGTATAGGGCTGTGATTTTGTGATTCAACTGCATATTGCAATTGCTGCATTCTAAGCCTGACTTGTACTTGTAGAGGATTTTGATTCAGCAGAGTAATACAAGCAAGTAAATTTTTGTTAGACATCAAACCCCCCCACATATGAACTATCTAAAAGAACCTGACAACTTACAGTTTCTGCAGCTAAGAATATTAATGTAGATGAGCAGGATCTTTGGATTAGATTTTAAATTTAATTATAATTTAATCTGAAGAAAATTCACATCCGTCTGCAACAAACCTTGCAGTTTTAAGAGGTATTATTACAAACTGTTCCTCCCCTCATGCTGTAAAGTGAAGGAGGAGCAATTCTTGTAATAGACTGCTATGCTTAGTAAAAAAAAAATTTTAAATCATCTTCCTGCTATAAAACCATTATATGAATTCCATGGTATTGCATAAAGCATAAAAGAGACTGTCATTGCAGTTTTAAACTATATAAAAGCATAATACCAAAGTAAAAGAGAAATGTACCTTTCATTTGTGTTCCAAAAGTAACTGCCAATTTTGCAAACAGTTCTGGGTCTTCAAATTTATCTTCTTCAGCTTTTACCCAAAAGCTGTTTTCTGCTATTTCTTGAGGCTCAATCTGAAACAAAAATGGCATCTCCAAGGTTAATAACTAGTATTTTCAATAATCAAGTTAAAGCCAACACTACTAGACTTTTCTGATAATCAGACTGGATTAAGTTTAGGTATGTTCCAAGTGTTATGTTGTCCTAAAGACGCTTCTTAAAAAAAGCACATTCATATCAACTGCCTTCTGTCTACACAATTATTTTATTATCTTTCTCCCATTCACATTTTCCTAAGAGGCCTGATAACATATTAGCAGCTGGGTTTCAAAGTATTCTAGCTTTCTCCTGATTCCTTTGTAGATAGTTCCCAATTTCTTCACCACTGGTACCCATCCCTGCTACTTGAGAACTGTAAAAGGAATAGCTTTTCTTACACTGCCAGAGTACAGAATACCTTATTTGCAAATGATATGCTAATGTGGACCTTTCAGTGATTGACTATTAAGTCTGTAGGAAGAATTATCTTTTTAAATATCAGAAACAATTTTATACTTTTTTTTTAATAGTTTCCATTTTTCAAATGTAAACACAGGCTTCATTACAGTACCTTATTTGATACCAGCTATATTAAAAGAAGGTATTCTGCAATACAGAAGCTGAAAGCCAGTTTTACTCTCCATATATAATTCAGAACAGCTATTTTCTTTTCAGAGTATGTTACTCTTCTTTTTTTTTTTTAAGTCTTATTAACTCTTCTTTACAGCTTTGTTTAAATGTCAATTCATTTTCAAGGGTTGTTTAACTTCCACATGATAGGCAAGAAACGTATCAATCCTACGCTTGTCAGCCTCACCAGGATTTCACCGCACCACATTGGTC
This sequence comes from Limnodromus scolopaceus, assembly GCA_028565335.1. Taxonomy (NCBI): domain Eukaryota; kingdom Metazoa; phylum Chordata; class Aves; order Charadriiformes; family Scolopacidae; genus Limnodromus; species Limnodromus scolopaceus. Next base: position 19,392,237 of record JAOXNO010000063.1, read on the forward strand.
CTCTACCTTTTGCCATATGATCAATCCATTAACGTGTAGCTGCTTTACCACCAGCTGGAGGGAAGACATTGCTTAAAACTACTTTAAACCAACACTAAAGGTGAAGACAGTTACAACAAAAGGCATTAAAATTCATACTGTTTAATTTATTCCCAAAATTATGTGTCCTTAAAAGTGGTGATCAAATAGGCTTCTCTTTTTTTCGGTATTCCGGAGATCTTTGGCCCTGTTCCCAGAGCACTTAAGTAAAGTCTCCATCTGCAGTTACTTTCCACTGTCACACACAGTGTGCAGATGTACACTTTATAAATTATTTCTATAAACATAATTTATTACAATGAAATGGCCTGCAATGACAAATATGTATTATAAACTAAAAAGCCTATTTTTCTGTGTGTTTACAGGATAGTAGTCTGAGTATGTTTCACAGCTACAAAACTAGTGCAACCGACTCAAGAATCAGATATTACTTAACAAGGACAACTGAATTGAGTTTAAGTTACATGTATGGCAGGAATTCTTTCCTGCTTAAGTGAGATGCCTAATAAATTATATGCAATAAACAAAGAAAACCCCTCACCGATTTCATTTTACTGCACTATCTACAGTTACTTTCAACATACTCATCTACAATTCTCTACAACGAGCTTGAAGTTTCCAGCCTATTTTTAAACTACTAGTGGTAGATACACATTCAGATGTTTTTGGCACGTCTCCAAATATTTTGAAATCCTGTGGCAAAATACTAAAGGTGAGTTAGAAACATTAATTCCTCTGATAAAAGAAACTATAAATTGACATGCCATGCGTTTCCACACAGGTTTTACCTCAACATTCTAGATTCCTCCTTCCACAATTAGTGGGATTAATCATTCACGATGCTGCTCCTGTTACTCCAATGAAAAAGCTAGTTTCTGAAGCGTTGATTAGTGAAATAGAGGAACACAAAACTTCAGCTTACTTTTTGTTTAGAAAGACAACAAAGATCACTTATTCAAAAATGTCAGAGGACAGTCTAGTTCCTCTTCCAACAGTAAATTTCTGTCCTTACTGGTTCTTGAAAGGTTTTGCTTTAAGTGGTGATGGTGCATATTCAGAAATGTTACAAAGCAACTTATCTTCAATCCCCTGAAAATCTCCGGGGGAAAAAACAGAATGACTTCCAAACACAGCCCAGTGCTCTTACCCTAAGACCATCCTTCTTTACATACATTCTTAAGTCTGAAATTCCATTGGGTCTGACAAGGTAATCAGTTACCTTAGAACTCAATGGATATACAATCCTGTGTGTCAGCAATATTGTACTAACAGATTGCAAAGAACTGTTACTGCTTTGCAATGATATGACTCATTTCAGAGGCTTTATATTGAAAAAATATTGCCTCTTCAACCAGGAGCAACATCTGGCATCCCACCTCACCCATGCTCCATCCAGGGCAACATGATAACACCCAACTTTCTATAAAGATTTATGTCTACATCCATATGAACTTCCCAATGGTTTTACGAGCTCTGAAACATCCTGGGAAAAAAACTGCACTAGTTCAGTGTGATTTAAGTTATAAACAGTCGTTAAATGTTAAATTGCAACTTATGGTCAGCAATGACTACCTGTAGCCACTTAACAGCTTACATCAACAATTTGATTTCACTAAGCTCTTGGTACCAACACACTATTGAGATAGAATATGGTTTTCGAGAAAAGGATCTGACATTGCTAGTATTACAAATATTTAGTACCTGGACAAATAAGTACCAAATATCCAATCACGCTACACTGAAGTCCAGGCTAGACCTCAACCCAGATAACATGCAATATATCAAAGTCCTCCTTTGATTTGCCTTGATGATCTATGTATTTTTTCCTACAGCAAATTTCCATACATCTATCACGTTTTATACCACTAAAACACTGCCAACCACAAACTGCCTATAAGGTATGATGGTTCAGTTTGCTGACAGATGCAATTATCTAGTACCCCAAATCTATTTCCTTTATATGCAAGGAACAGTGGCTCTACTGAACAGAAAGGGACTTCAAAGCAACACTTATGCAAAGGCACACCTGGATACTTGCATAACGTCCCTTGTCATAAAGTAACCAGTTATACTGAGAGACAAGTAATACCTAGTAACTGCTCTTACAGGTTAGTCTGCAAAACACAGATTTTACTTAAGCAGTAAGATTGCAAGCACATGTTTATATTTTAACATGCTTTAAAAAATGAAATTTGATTAAATATAACCATGTTAAGACTGTGCAGAAGCACACATTCATTGGAACTTAGGGGTGCCCAAACACGTCACTTGAGCAGTCCCATAGCTCCTCCCAGTGGCCATAAGCCTGCCCTAGCACATCACTAAATTTGAAAAAAACAATAAACATCTCAGATTAATTACTTACAAGTACCATTATAGCACAGATACCAGCATTCTCTGAATTTACAACCAGATTAGACATCACAAACTTCGAAGGTTTCTACATGAAAGAGCATGCTGTTATTTATGTTTGAAAAATGCTTTAAAACCATTCCTAATGGTTTGGATATAAGCATGCATCTTAACGCAAAACCATGGCCCACTTTCACAGCACCAAATAGAATGGTGCCCTCTCATTTCATCTGGGTCATCACAGTTTTTCACCCTGCTTTGATACAAGCAATTTGTTGCAGAACTATGGACTTCAGTGAGCGTCCACCCACTGATCATACTCCCCATACTTCAGGGGGCACAGATGTCCTCACACCCACGCCTCATGACAGGGACAAAAGAGAAAGAAGACACGGTAGTAAAAGTTTCTTCAATTATTACAATAAAAAATTTATGTTTAATAACACCATTGCTTTTAGAACCTTCTGATAAGTTTTGCAACTGTCTTAACAGGCTAAACACCTGCCTTTCTCAGAGAAAGCAAAACACTGTTAAAGTGTGTTTTATAGTACAACTATCATTGACAGGCAGGTAAAGCAATGGAAGTCAAATTTCCTTTCAAACTTCTAGAACATATCACAAGAACAAAAGAAATATGGACACAAAATAATTGGCTTCATTTCTTAATTAGATGCTTCAAGTTATAGTAAATTATTATATTTATTCAGAGGACTGATCTTAAAATAATTCTTCACCTCAAGTCAAGACATCTTCCCTTAAACAGAAAATTTTAGTAGTTTAAGTCTCTATACTTACTATCACTGCAAGTATAGGGTTATTTCTTTTTATTAGGAAAAAATTCTTTTGCCAATGCCTTCCCACTCTTCTCTTTTTAAGCTAATCAAGTTTTTAAGTTTCATCCAAGGCCTTCAAAATGAAACTAAATAACCCAATGAGTTGCCGCCATAGTGGTTTCATTCATTCTTTATTTTTTAAAAGAAATTCATAGAAAGCATAAGCAAAGCAATCATGCACTGTTCTGTGGAGAAGATATCAAAGCTAAAAATAGCAGACTCTGGAAGTCTGATTCACTTTCAAACTGTTCTCAAAAAAGAAAAAAAAAATCATAAGACACATAATTTATGGCTCCTATAACCAGAGAAGACAAAACTAAAATCAGAATTCTGCTTTGCATTGTCTTCCAAAATTCCACATACCCATTGATACCAAGTTCTACCGCATTTCATACCTAAAGACTCACATAAAATCTCTTAATACACCTGCTTTCTAAACATACTTCCTCATTACAAAAACACAGCTACTTCAATTAAGCATATAGCTCTAGTTATGCCTTGACTCCGGATCCTTCTTTCTGCCAACTGCCAGATTGTCAAAGTTCCTAAATGGCAGTCTTCCCAGTAGTTTTCCATCCAATTGTCTACTTTAAGATTCATTTCCCCTGTCCTAAAACCCAGCAATCCTTTAACTAACTCATCTTTTGCTGAAAAAAAGTAGTAACATGGTTTATGAAGTAAACGCTTTAATTGTTTGATAACTAAAATCTGCTTTAAAAAAAAAAGACATTTTTACCTTTGAAGTGCTCACTTGGCAAGTCAAATATCCATTACAGCTGAAAATATGTACAATTTCTCTCTATATAGAAAATCTGCAAAAGTTTTGAGTGCTGTTAGCTACAGGTACCCCCAGAATATTGGGGTTACGGGCTCTTGGCAGAATTAAACACTTGGTACTTACCTGGTAGCATAAGATGTCTTTGAAAAGCAATAGCAACTGAATCATAATCACTGCATCAAAAACATCTTGGATAAAGAACGGAATGAATTCCCCAAACTTCATGAGTACTATTAACAATTTAACATAAACCCTAGCACAATACCCCCTTCTTCCCCAAAAGCCACTTTTTAATCAATGGGAATAAAACCCATCATCATACCTTTGACCAGTTGATCCTCTTCATTGCAACTTCCAGCTTATACTTTTTCTTCTCCTTCATCCCATGTGGTAATGCTGGTACCATCGGAAAGGGAGCAAAAGGAACACCTCCAAGAGGTGGTGGCATTGGAGGCCCGCCAAAAGGCGGTAGTGGAGGAGGAGGTGGTGCTCCACCAGGCAGCGGAGGTGGTGGAGGTGGTCCTGCCCCACCAGGCAAAGGAGGAGGTGGAGGGATTCCTCCACCAAGCAGCGGTGGAGGTGGAGGGATTGCTCCACCAGGCAGCGGTGGAGGTGGAGGAGGTGGTGCTGCTCCACCAGGCAGAGGAGGAGGAGGAGGAGGGATTGCTCCACCAGGTAGTGGAGGAGGAGGAGGGATTGCTCCACCGGGCAGCGGAGGTGGCGGAGGAGGTGGTGCTGCTGCACCAGGTAGCGGAGGTGGCGGAGGAGGCGGCGGCGGGATTGCTCCACCAGATAGCAGAGGCGGTGGAGGAGGAGGAGGTACTGCTCCACCAGGTAGCAGAGGCGGTGGCACATTCTCACTTGGTAGGGTTGGGTGTAATGGTGCTACTTCTGTCTGTTGACCTGTCAGGACTGGACCCTGAAATATAAAAGGATAAATCATTTCATTGGAAAGGGAAAAAGTTTAATATGAAGTTGAACCAACTAGGATGCCTTGTAGTCAACTGTACCTCAAGAAAATGAGAAATGCAACCATTCTCCTATTTAAATGAGTACCAATAACAATAGATTATACCACGTTCCATAAAACTGCCAAGTAAACCGAATAACCTAGCGTTTATATAAACACAAATTGTTTCCATTTTAAAGAAAATTTGATAGTAGCAGTAACATTTAAGTGAACAAAACAGCATTTTATTTCTTACCAATGCACAAGACATTTATCCCATTTAGGATATCCTGGCAAGCTGGGGCATCAGAGATGGTGATAACCATCCTGCATTTTAACAACACTTATCTGCTGGTAGAAAATTTCCCACAGAAATCACTATTGCAGTGCGAGAACTTATGGGACCACAGTTGTTCGTTACTATCCTGACTATTTTGGGGGACAGTGAGGGAATTAAAAAACAAAATCATGCCCTCTTTTAAATCTGTCTGCAGTTGTTTCTGTGGTGACAGGAAAAACGAGCAATTGCAATGTCATTTCTAATAAGTTGTAAAAGGAACAATGAGGAGAAACAGCAGCATGTTAAACCATCAGTGAGGATTCCAGTAATGGTAACATGATCCTAGCCTAGTACAAATTCCTCACAGATTTTTGTCCTTTAAGACTGTCAAAAAGCAGCATCAGAAGCTACGCACAAACCACCATACAAGTTCATATTTTATTTCCTCTACTTTTTTTATTACAAAATTTTCATGTCATATAGGTTGTTCATTTAATCTAATTTGCATACTATTTCCCTACACAATTATTTATTGTTTCTAGTTTAAAGGATGCAAGAGCTTGTCCAAAAAAAAAAAAAAATCAAGCTGAGAAAAATCTGAGTGCATCTAAAGATAAGTACCACAACATGTTTTATGGGGTGCATAACACTAGAGAAAAAAAAGGCATAGATACTGGAATGTTAATGTGTATCACTTAACTGGACCATTATCATGAATAAGCTGTAATGTCTGCATAATCTGAACTGTGTTAGAATCTGAATATCACAGAAACACAGAATCACAGAAACACAGAATCACAGAATCACAGAATCACAGAATCACAGAATCACAGAATCACAGAATCACAGAATCACAGAATCACAGAATCACAGAATCACAGAATCACAGAATCACAGAATCACAGAATCACAGAATCACAGAATCACAGAATCACAGAATCACAGAATCACAGAATCACAGAATCACAGAATCACAGAATCACAGAATCACAGAATCACAGAATCACAGAATCACAGAATCACAGAATCACAGAATCACAGAATCACAGAATCACAGAATCACAGAATCACA
>JAOXNO010000063.1:19398639-19431298 GCA_028565335.1 Limnodromus scolopaceus
GAATCACAGAATCACAGAATCACAGAATCACAGAATCACAGAATCACAGAATCACAGAATCACAGAATCACAGAATCGTCTAGGTTGGAAGGGACCTTAAAGATCATTTAGTCCAACCAAATATAACAGGATTAATAATTAATTAGACTTAAATAAATTTTTTGCTTTGCACAAAGCATGTGTTTCCTTGGCCCATGAACTGCTTAAATTGCAATGCAACAATTGGTGAAAAACTCATTAAAACAGAGTGTCAAATTTCAGTGTAACATTGTTTTGTAGAGATTTGTATCAAACAATAAAATTGCTAAATATGAATGAAATTGTCTCTGTGTGAAAACAGAATAAGAAATCAAAGGACAGCACAGGTTACAACAATGGCTTGGACAACGACAAAGGACGCAATGACAATGACCAATCCAACTATTAAATGCAATGTAGCACGCTTACATTAAAATGAGAAGGCCAGTGCTCTGATAAGGCTACAGCACAGAAAACTTGCCAGCACAAGACAAGCATTTTGAAAGCAGGATGATGACAACCAGGTCAGAGAACATCAGATGCTATTCTTATTATTATTATCCAAGTAGGAAGTGAGATCATAGGCATTAAGCTATTCACAATAAGGAAAGAAGGCAACAGACAGACCTTGCCTAGCATTGAAGGAGTAGGAAATAAGCCAGGCTGAGGCACAAGCATCAAATCGTACTATCTGTTGGTTCCTAACAGGTATAAAAGACCTTTCTAAAAGCCAATTCATTGTCATTAAACAAAGGGAACCCAAGAGGTGTTTGTGAGGGTTCAACAGTCAGCATTTCTTGTCCTCTCTGCTCCACAAGTGACCCTGGACAGGGTGACAGATCACTTGGAGATACAGTTTTGGTACTTGTAAGCAAAATTTCTGAGGAAATGAATGCAAGTAAAATCAGCTTTGCTGAAACCAAGTGACAGCTTCCCCTTCCATAAGGTCTTGCATTTTTTTATATATTTACCTATGAGACTATATAAAGCTAGTCTAATATTCACATTAAAAAGTGGCTACAATCTGACATCCAGAGTTCAAAAAAATATATTGATGTTATCAGTTGCATGCACATGCTGGAAGGTATGTGTATGGTGCACACAGCTATCATGATTTCCACCTTTGCAATTCAAGTATAAAGCCTTCCAAAACAAACACTTTCTGAAAAACATACAGAATTACTCATGTTAAAGCACAAGCAAATACTTGGAGAAAAAGAAGTCAGGCTGGATTCAAACTTTTCATAGCCTGATGAAATTTTCTCCTCAATAAAGCTAATATCTGTGACAGATGTTGAATATACTACCACTTGAAAAATTTTACCGCCATTAGTAATCCTTACTAGTTTATGCTGGCTTAAAAACAAATCAATACAGCTACGACATAGATTTCAAACCCCAGAGACAATATACTTCAGGGCAATTTCTTTTCATTTCTTTCAAAAATAAAAATTCAACTCAACTGTGGAACTTACTGTGATTTAGTTTTATTACCTGGGTTTGTAGCCGTTTGATTTCTGTTTCAAGTTCTTTGATTTTCTCTTCTCGTTTCTGAAGCTCCGCTTGTGCTTCTTGTCGAGCTGTGAACTCTTCATCAAACTGTAATGATTAACCAATACAGAAGCATTTGTCCACTTATGTCCACACTAGATATTACACATTCAGGAATTCTTTGAACAATATCACAACTACAGCAATAGATGCACTTTTAACTTCCATAAAAAAAAAAAAACACCAAAAACCAAAAAGCTTTTCCTCTATGTGTTCTTCTAATACCACATAATTTCTTCCACTCAGATCCCGCTACTTAGCAAAACTGTAAGTTCAACAAGTTTCCCCCCTACAAGAGAACACTGCAGACTTCTGAAACAAAATTGGAGTATACATCTCATTCAGTGAGCTTAAATCTAAAGAGAGATGTGTGCAGCTTCACCAGTATCATCCATAAAGTAACATAAGAAGGGAGGTATCTAAATAAGTCTGTGATCCCTTTAGTCTTAATGTCCCCATGTAAAACAGAAGTCCAGTATACAAAATGATTGTGAGAAATTTGCTGTGCATTTTCATCCTGCTGCTGTTTGCTAGGCTGAAAAGATTATTGGCATCTTTAAAAGCTTGACTGCCACTAACAAAGTACATTATGATAAACAACTCTGCCAGGGAAGCTTGACAACAATTTGCTTTCTAAAACATTCAGACACCTTACCTCCTATTAAAAACACATCCACACTTAACATTGGAGATAGAAAAGTTAATGACTTTATGCAACCCTTCACTTGAAATTTGTAATCATCATGCTTAAGAACATGTACTGCCTTTTGGACTGCAAAAGGGCTCCTTAGACCACTCCAGCAAAAAAAAAAAAAAAAAAAAAAATCACAGTTTTGAATGTTTTTAATAAAAAACAACATGGTATATGAATTTCAGTACTATTGCAGTTAATATAGTACATTCAGCCTTTCATATCCTTAGACAGGATGTGATGAGCTGAAATTAACAAATTGATCATTAACATAATTGAGGAAACAGGAATTTAAGTAACTTGAGAAACCATGCTGTATGAAAATATTTTCAGCACAAACTCCAATAGTGATAAAGCAGAAGGATAAGCATCAATTTTTTTAGAAACATGCCCAAAAATTTTCTTACAAGAAATATACTGAGCTGCAATTCTTCCTATAGAAATCACTTTAAACGTCTAACCCCTCCTGTACCTAGTAATAAATGAAAACTGCCCAAGACCAAAATAGGACTTAGTTATCAAGTTTCTAATAGAAGAGAATGGCATCAGAAAAGAAAAAAAATCAAACTGTTAGCAAAACAGGTTCTAAAATGCACTGTAAGATTCCTAAACATGAATAATAAGGAAATAAACTACTCATCCTCATAATGTAATAAATTATCCATGGGCATCATAAGGAAATAAAGCAGGATTTTAATGTTAGCATCTCTGTGCCTGAAGAGTTGATGCTTTTTCAATCTGTGAATGACACTGCTTTTCAGTAAGTTTCTTCGGGTTCTAAATGCAAGCTAGGTGAAGAGTTATGAACATTGTCCCATCAGTTATCTACAGCAGAGGATACAACTCAAGGTATGTGCAGCTAACACTACTCATCTGCTGTTGAATTCAGAGTAAGTTTTACCTCAGCCATGCACATACACAGAGAAAAACCCCAAATGCACAGAGCTCTTAAATGTGTAAGGACAACCTGCCTGTGAGATACACTATTTCCCCCTTTCCACTAAGTTTCTACTGCAAAACAAGCCTACTTGTGTTCCTGTAAGGCTTCTGTTCCATACCTTAAGAAGAGCGATGATTAGGACTTACCTTTCTGGAAAATTCTGCTGCTTTCTTTTCACTCTCTTCTACTTTAGCTTTGTCCACACATGCATCTGCAATTCAAATAAAATACGACACAACAGTCAGGTAAAACGTATCACAGCTCTGAGGTGCCTTCCAATCAAGAAAAAAGAATTTTTTCAAGAAAAAAATTTTTCTCAAGAAAAAAGGATCTTTCCATTAGTATGAAGAAATAATTATTTCTGAGGTTTCAAACCAGAAAGCCTCCTTTCCAGCTTAAGAAACCAAAACCAAGCATTTTCTTATTTAAGTCAAGTTATTTTGTAGGCAAGGAGAATTTGGACAGACTGTGAATCCTCACTCAAAGGTACAAAGCACTTCTATTGACTTCTCATGCAGTGCAAAACTCTAAACATTAAGTGAGGTAAACTCAAGTAACTATATATTATAGGTAGGAATTGGTATGGAGAAACGAATCAGTTGTCCCTAAAACCATCAGGTCAGTAGAAATAGAGAATTAGGAAATTAAGAAATGCCTATTAGATATGCAGGATATCTTTTAGAAAGCAATTTCCACCCCGCCAAAGTCAACATGTGCAATATCCTTTCTTTGATGCTTCTGTCACATCATCAAAAAAACATTTTCCCAAATGAATGAGTTCTCCAAGAGCAATTACTTCCTACTATGAAATATTTACTTACTCTAGAGATACCCTTGTATTTCAAGGACATAATCTGTCCTACTAATCTTAAGAAACACATAAAGCAACACTTCTAAATGCTGATAAATGCCATTTCAATGATATACTATTTATTCACCTGCTTCTTTCCCATGTGACATGAGCATCCACAGTCTCTCAATGCTTTAACTGATTAGTTTACCTTAAACTAACCTCAAATACTTGGAAAATATTATAGAAAATATTCCTCAAATCAACCATATAACAATTGTAAATCCACTAACAGTTAATGTAATTTTGGTATTTCTAACAGATCTGAAATTCACACAATTTACACATGGGCAATTTTTGGTTATTAAGACTATTGTTTTCAGGTATAAATCAAGACTAATTTGGAGAAGTAAACTTCATCAGCTTCTCCACAAGAACACCTATAGCTTACACACGTTTCCGGAATATTGAAAACACTCACACAGTCAATTTAAGTTTAGACAGAAGCATACAAAGAAAAAAGTGCACTTCAGTAAAATAAGGTAAAATTGCTTATATTATACAAACCAATAAGATGAGTAAAATCCACATCCATTCTTCCTCTACATTTAAAATCCGGGTCCGTGCCACTGCAGTGCAATACTATCTGCGATACGCATTCTTCTATTATCTTGTAATACTGAGGTCTAGCAAAGAAAACATTTTACAAGACAGTAAGAACATGAACAATCACTTATGGAACATGAAGGGGGAAAAAAGGAGCAACCTGAACTCCCAATATACTCAATATATAATTCAATATATGAATTATACAATTGCCAGTAAAAGGATCAAGTTAAGAGTCTTATTTGTACTCCAGCTAATGAAGCACTATTTTCTGTTTCTCAAAAGGAAATCTGAAGCTCAGGACTCCACAAAATATTGTGCACTTTTCATTTATCCTTTGCCAGACAAAAATGAATGAATTTTCAATATAAGCTGCAAGAATTATTTAGCACATTCTCAACACAGTGAATTCCAGGTCTGGCAACAGTACCAGTATTGAATGACTTAGAAAATTGGTTAATTATTAACTTCATTTCTTGATATAGATTTCTACAAAACAACATCAGGAATCCCTAAGATTAAGGGACTCTGTCTTCAAAATCTGTAGCTTTTACCAGCACAAGGTATTACCTGTCAATTTCACATACCACTGAACTCTCAAAGTAAAAAAACTCTCAAAACTAAACTAATGATATTCCAAATTAAAATATATATATATATAAATTGAAGATTTAACAGGTTATATTTTACTTCTTAATTTTATCATCGTGCATATCAATTGTTTTTATCATCCCTATATAACAAAATATTTATTTCTTAAAACAAGATGTTGCATGTGGTACTTTGCTGAGAAACTATGAGGTGCACATAGGAGAAGCTTACACTGAGAAGAAAAGATACAAGGCACTGTGGAAGAATTTTTCAACATTAGTTATGCAACTAACTTTCAAGTTCTTTCAAGTCATGAAGCTATCAAACTTGAATAAAGGAAAAGTGCTCAACGAGTTAAGACATTCTGGGATGAAGGTCAAGTCTTTGAAATAAGCGTTATTGTATTTGACAATCTTAATTAACATTGAGAAGAAAGACAAATAACACAGCAGTTAGAGAACAACAATTCATGCGGGATTATGAGCTACTCAGTTTACCAGAGTCATGATTTTTATTTCCTCCCACTACCCCTCCAAAAATCAAACCTGACAGTTCACACTTACCGGACATAGTAATCATTTCTGATGAGTAGGAAATGTTGAAGAATTGACAAGAAATAATTTTCAGAAGAAGTATCTTTCAACATATTGTACAGCAGATGAAATACTTCATTCACATCAGTGCAAACATTATTAAGGAAATAAAAGGTCTAAGTACTAATTTTTTAAGTAAGTTTTTAAACAAAAAACAAATGGAAAGAAATCTGCCTGAGAAAGTCCCTAAGAAGAAACACAAAAGTGACAAATAAGCTTCACATAAAGCATTCTACCTTATGTTTAATAAAGTTATTAAACGACGTAACAAGTCATAACACTATTTCTATAAAGGATATTCCATTTCAGCTCTGATATCATTGAGACGATGTGACAGTTCAATTAAGTCTTCTTCTTTGTTCTCATCAAACACTTTCAGTTGAATATCAAGCTCTTCATTTTCCTTATCTTTCAAGTCCTATTTTTCAAGGCATAGTATATCTTAATTTTCCCCTTTTTTAAAACAAGAATTCCCCCCTTCAAAGATTATATCATGACAAAACATAAGACATTAACCTTTGGAACTGGACTAAGGGTGGGGTATTTTGTTATAATTGCACAGCTGAGAAAAATTAAGGCAAAATATCAGTATTTGCAGGTATGGGCCGCAGAACAAACATGAAGGCCTCTCATTGAGTTCTTTTAATGAGACACAGTCAGCAGTTTACACTTGTAAATGTCAGAGCATAAGGATATTTCAAAACATTAACGGAAGTGACCATAAGAAGCCTAGAGAACCGTAAAGAAGATACACTTACAATTTCTGTTATTAAGTTAATCTAGATCATAGCATAAAAACATCCACAGTACATTGAGTAATACTTACAAGAGAAGTAAAAAACCAAAATAGAAATTAGTACTTGGAGCAGGGAAAATTTGTTTTTATTGTAAGAAATACAAGTAATTTCTCTCATGCATATAACAGCCAGGTGTACCTTCCTACCAGGCAAATCACAAAAAAGCAAACTAGTTCAAAAGCCATTAGTGTGAATGCACTCCAGGCTTTAAATGAAAATTGGCCTGGAGTTGTCATAACTGGATATGCACAAACTGAACGGCAGCCATTTCCATTCCCCAAAAAAACCCAGAAACCTCACACCAATCCTCATGTTTGAAAACCTGAGAAGGCTACTGCGAATCTGGACAGATTAAGACAGAAATATGGATCCTTCTCCCAATTGTTTTTTTCATCAAGAAACTCTCATTTATAAATTTCTTGACAATGTACCCTAAGCACAGATATGAGCACAAAGTTTTCTTAAGATACTTAATCATTAAAAAAGTTGCCTTCTAATGCAAAAATACCTCCTCTACTGTGGACATTCATTCCTTGCAGAATTAATGATCCGAGTTCAATGTGTATATTGTAATTAATACCTTCCAAATTAACGAACAGCAAGATGGTATTGACTATTGTAGTTGATATAAAAGCTTATATGAAATATTAATTAACCTTACTAGAGACAGAATTTCAACACAAAAGTTGTTCAACACTTTTAGAAAACATCACTAAATTGCTCTTAAACTCCTATCTATATGTCAGTACAGTCTATGAAGTTTATTTGCCATCTAACCTACCCACAATTCTTAAAGTTTTTAAGCATTTATTGATTGTGTAAACTAACTTTCAGTAGATTAAAAAAAAACTTAAGAGTTCCTCAGGCTTTGTTCTACAGCAAATAAAGACAGTAGATCACATTAATGTGCCTATGTGATAAAAAAACCCTAAATATATACCCCAAGATAAATTAACATACACACATCAGTAAAAGTTTCAAAGCTGAAGATGCTAGAAACTGAAGGGTTTTATTCTTGGCAAATGTTTACGCTCAAAAACTGTGTGTCTTGAAATCATAGCAGTATAAATTCATAGTAGTATAAATTCTGTTTCAGGCAAATATAAGCAGGTACTCTTTAATTTCTCTAATCTTTTGTAAGCAATTGCTGAGCAGCTTAATCATACATACTGTTGATGTGTCAGAATAGTTTCTTGGTTAAAAGATATGTCTACCCATAAGTCACAAATATTCATGCACAAGTACCCATAAAGGCATACTTCTGTGCCACTGCATGAAGATATGCAGTCTCAGAGAGAGTGAAGGAGTCAATTTGATTTCTCCTTAAAAACTCAAAGTGCATTTTCAGAAGGCAAATTAAAGAAAAAACAAATTTTGCAGAGAACAACAGGAACGGCACATACAAAGGAAGTTAATCCAAGATTGGTTACACAGCCAGATCCACGTTCCTGCATGTGCTTTGAGCTCTTTATGTTTAATTTGACTATACTAATTTGATTTCTAATACATCGACTTGTTTCAAGTACCATTCTGGTTTACATAGCTAATAAGAGCCTAAGTTTGCTAAAATGCAGACTTAAAGCAGATGTGGATTGATCATCCTTTCCAGGTCTGACCTTCCCCACCTCAAATCTTTCACAACTGCTACTCTCAGTAAAACAATTTAGTTATCTTCAACATTCACAAACAGTTGGCTGTGATCAGTTCCTACATACAAATGACTTACCGGCAATATTTTCTTCAGGCCACAACGTAAAAACTCATTTCTCAAATGTATCCTGAAATCAAGTTCTTCTGGAGATGTAACAAGGGCATTGATGAGCTGCATACATGCTACCTGTTACCAGAAATACAGGCAAAAAATTTTAGTATATATCTAATGAAAATAAATATTGTGTTTGACTGTTTCAGTTTACTTTTAAAACCATAAAACCAAATGTCAAGAAATTAATATTATTTATTATGCAGCACACATGCACCACTTTGATGTTGCTTAAATTAACCAAATACTGCTCTGTTTTCATATTCTGTTTCTGCTATGTCAAAATTGTATCAGAGGGTCACCCTTCATCCCCACACTACAGTTCTACACTCCCAACTCCTTTCTCCAAACTATTCACTAATTTGTAAACAGCCCGGTTTTAAAGTAATTGAAAATTTAAAAAAAAACCCGCACCCCAAAAACATCCATAAACAAATTAAGTCACATCACCAGGTGTCTGTTCTGCTCCTGCACAGCACTTTAGCAGAATACCTGAGGTCTTAGGATACTGGCTAATGTTTTAATTGAACAGCTGTGCACTTTAATTGATTTACTTTAAAACAGGTAGACAATAGCATAATGCCAAAAGTGCTGATACACGTTAAAAGACTAAAATAAAACTCCAGGGAAACACCAAGGTTAGTAAAAGACTAACTGCAAACATAAGTAGCATTAGAGTAGGAAAAAAATAAATAAAAATCAGTAGCTGCAGCGAAAAAGAAGTCAGATAAAAGCACCCTTCCTGTTTTAATTACATTCACTATTTAGTTTTAATGAAACACCTTATGGAGTCTTCAATTCTATTAAAACACACTTTCAAAGGCACTCCCTTTATACTGCTGTATCTTCAAATAACGTAGCATCATCATGCTCACTTGAATGATTCGTGTTATTTTACTACTATGACATGACTTAACAAGCCAAAGTACATGTCCAATCTGAAATTAATAGAGAGAAGAGGTGCCATCTGCTATGATTGCTTTTGCCAGAAGAGATTCTGGCTTAATGGCTTGTGCTAATACATTACAAGTAAAGAACAATTTTGGCAGAAACAAGTTAATGAGTCTTGCAATTGTACCTTTACTGATGTCTAAGTCAGGTTTTGGGGCGCGGGGGGAAGGAGAGGGAGGACATAGGAATGTTGTGTGGTTATTTTTCTTCGTTTGTTTTAAATCAACACAATCATAAAGTAGGATTCAACTTCAAAATGAATTCTTTTGTGATGGCATTATTAAGATTAGAATATCATTCATAGAAACTCATTGAACATCATTAACTCGTCAGCTCTAAAACAAGAACTACTGACAGTAAACAATGTTAAGATAACTACAGCTGACATACACATCATCCAATAATGGAGAAAGGTATACCTGCCCTGCCTTTTAGCCGTGGTACTTTAGTAATACAAAATTTGTATAAATACTATATTATGAGATGGAAATTAGTCAAACTCATCCATGAATAGGATATTCAGCCACTTGGTCTCTATATGAACACTTGTAATTACAAAAAAAAAGCACAATTAAAAAGGTTTGCATTCTAATAGCAACCAAATGTCTTGGGCTATTAGGTGTATACAGAGAAGAAAAAAATCTGTCTACTGGCACGTAAGTAGCAATGAACGTGTGACATCGGATGTGACTCAGTAAAGATCACTCGCACAGAAGACTGTTTATTTTATAAAAACAATTTTTAAAACTCGCTAGATGATCCCTAGAGATGCAGCAGAGGCTGATGAAGGGCAGATGTCAAACACACACCAAGGAATGCACAGTTCTTGTTGACTAAAGCAGCAATGCTTTCCTCCTGCACCTGACTAATCTCAAAAGGTGCCCTGCCAAAAATGGAGACACATCCTCCAGATCTGTCATAGCTGTTATTTATCTGAATATTTAATAGGCTGCATATACTGCTGCCAGGAGTCCCAGCTGCAGTAACACAGCTGCAGTAACACAGCTGCATGTGTATCTTACAGATTTCTTCGCAAAGGAAGAAATTGGCATGCCTATCCTAAGGAAACAGTGTTCCATTTTATAACAGAAGGACTCAAAAGGCCAGGTTAGCATAAAAAGTAAATTACTCCACTACCCACAGAGCAATAGCACTGTAGTTCCTGAAGTAATTATTTTCAATACAAGACTCTATGAAATCTAAGCATTCCCTGCACAAAGATAGTTACATTAAGCTGTGTGCCCATCTCCAACTGACTAGAAAGCCAGTATACTGAAGGTGAAAGCTTTAAAAAAAAAAAATACACTTGACACTGACCAGTTTTGACTGTGGCTTATTTCTATTTAATGTAAGAGGATGGCTGTGTTAAGAGAATGGTTATGTTGGATGACATTGAGCTTTAAATATCTAGAACTAATAATTTTACTCAATTTACTTCTCATATAATTAAATGACAAAGGAGTTATCACTGTCCTTGTGTCATTATGTTTTTTCCAAAAAAAAAAAAAAAAGAAGTTAACCATTCAACTTACCAGAGATAGGCTAGAATTTAACCTAAGTTGTCATTATCAGGGAGAAAGTAAAGAAGTTACCAAAATCCTTCATAGTCAAATAAAACTTTGTTCCTAGAAAACTGCAGTACAAAAACACTCTTCAAAATACTTAACTATTTTAAGAAGATCTATGCTTATCTATTTCTTCATTTGGTAATATTAGAAAAAGGTGAATACTGGAAGCACCTTCCTCCCACCAGTATTTCAAATGGTAAAATACTTCAAGTGTGTGCTCAGTTAAATCATTCCACCTGTGATTCTAAATTAAACTCAAATACTCATTTCAAGAGCAGAAGACTAACTTGTTCTGTCTTTTCACAATACATTATTTCAATGGAATCAGTTCAAAGCTGTAAGTATGGGAGTTTTTGATTACTTTGGGTAGGGCAAGACTGGGGGGAAAGGCAGTGCTTAAAGAAGCAACGCAACTGAGGAGTACTTTTTCATGCTTCTTCCTTAAACTCAAGAGATATATGGGGAGCAGTGCCTCCAACTCCTTAAACTCCAAACTCTCTCAGGGCTCCAGCAACAATAACTAACACGTTACAGAGGATGGACTGAAGCTTGATTTCTATTGGTCCATTAGGTCACACAAAATTCCTGGTAAAAAAGACTAAGCAGTGACAAAGATAAAAAAATGCTTTCACAGATTTATTACCTAAGCATTACATCTGGCACCCAAAAAAAGGAATACCACTAATTGCTCTCTTTTTAGTAAGATTAAGACTTTTTAATCCTATTTTTGAGACAGGGAAATTAGTTCCTTGGTTTCACACCATTAACAATTAGAAAACCTAGTATCAGCAGGCCATTTTTATTTATTTTTCCTCTTTTACTGAGCACTGGAGTAGTAGCACTACAAGATTTTGCTGGTAAATAATTTAAACATCTTAAAATAACACACAGTCTTCTAATATTTTAGATTATTTCTGAAGTATTAGTAACCACATAAAGTAAACCCACCTGAAGTTGTAAGTATTCATGGTTTTCCAGTCCTTCAACGATATGAGAAAAACGTTCCCTATTGTGCCTTTCAGCAGCAGTTGTTATAGCACCTAGAATCTTGTCCAGACTAAGAGAAAGATAAACTGTCAAAAACATCACAGCCAGCTTGGTCATTTTAAAGATACTTAGCCCACTATTTACATGACTCCAGACTTCAGTGCAGTGACAGAATTTGAATGCATTTATCTACAGTTACCTACAGAAAGTTGAAAACAAGCCAAGAACCAAGTATTTAAATATCTACATGGTTAATATTGAATTAAACAAAAAAAAAGGCAAATAAACCTGTGAAATAGTGAGAGATTCAGCTATAAGACAACCAATGAGAAAATAAATATGCAAGACTGTTCACTAGGTACTAGTTGACATGTTTAACACTTGGGAATTCTAATAAGTTGTCTTTTCAGAAATCAAAATGGTTTTATTTATTTATTGCATTCAATATTTGCTATTTTCAACCTTCACTAAACTCACTAATTACAGTCAGTAATTCAAAGCAAACGTATGCCAATAGATTATCTTTGTTTTAAAAAGCTCATTGGCATGCGCTACCTAACTCCGTAACTTCAACTACTCAGAACTTCAGCCACAAATGAAAACTCTTTGCCCCTGTCAGATTTGTTACGTTTAGGTAGAGAGAAGATATTTATTAAAATCCATAATTATGTTTGTTTCTACATTATTAATATTACCTTCTAAACTAATGAAAAATATCTCAACATGTGGTATCAAATCCGTAATTTTCAAATATGATAAGTTCATCTGCCATCCTTAGGGGAGTCTCAACCCTGGCCACAATAACAGGCTCAGTAGTGTCCCACGCTAACACACATTGCTCTAAATGGTATTTCAATCAGACAGCTTTCCTTGTGGCAATGAAAAGTTCACAATTCCTGATCACACACATCAGGGTTATATATGAAATAACTTATATATTCCTTTTTCAGCAACCATTTATGAACAGTTAACGGCTCAGTAAGTCTTCCCTACAGTAAGCAATCATAGTCCTTTCATATCTTCCGCTTAAGCTATGGTTTGTAGATCTCTGCTGATTTGCTTTTGTCTGATTTAATATTAAATTAAGGCATCAGAACAGGTGAAAGTCTCTCTTCATTTAAACAACATTAAGAAATTAAAGACTTAACAGCTTACATTTGTTTCACTGACAAGTTTCCTCACCTGTGTCTAAACTGACAACTCATGAGCATTAAAAAAAACACCACCCAAACCCCCCAATTTGTTTCAATGTCTTACTTACATATTTTCCTCTCCAACAATACAAATAGCAGAAAGTATTTTCACCGTTTCAGTCATCATGTGTGGTTGTTTTGGATCAATTGCTCTTGATAACAGCAAGAGACTTCTTTCATCTCCTAGAATCCTTTGCAATCCATACTTAAAGAAAAAAAAGGCTTACAATGAAAAGACTGTATTTGCCTTGAATATTCATCATATTTGGGCTTCAGATCCTTAAGAATCCTCACACACCTCCCCAGATGAAGTTTGGCAACACTTTACTATAACCTTCTTAGCTATTACTGCTTAGGGAACAAGTCAATCTTCCCAGTCTTACATTTGAGGCTTTCTCTAAGAAAGAGAGGGAGTCGGTATCTAAGGAAGATGCCGTATTTTGTAAAATCAGTTATCCACCAAAACCAGAACCAGTTTTTATTTTCTATCTATATCTGAAACACCTCAAGAGTATGAAAAAGTCGTCCTTTTTTTTTTTTCTCCTGTAACTGTAAAACCTCCTGGCAAGTCAAAATACTATTTTCCACGCAATGACTGATAGAGGTTGAAATTCTTTTTAGAAACAACCGTCTTCTTTATTTATTGTATTTCCTATTTCACTGTCTGTACAGATAAATCAAAAAAACTTAAATGCTGGCATTTATTTAAAAGTACCATTCTTATTCATTTTTATTAGTTACAGGATAGTTGGTAAATCAGATCTCTAACTGTCTGAAGCTACACTGTAAGTGTAGGAATAGCAGGGGCAGAAGCTTACTTTTCCCACCTCATCAGACAGGCTATTCTGTCAGATTTGACTAAACTCAGCAACAGGTGTTAAAAGTAACTTCAATCCACAATTGTGTTTGTCATGGGTGGGGGGAAATAAATCATTATAACAACATTTTAAGTTTTGCTATGAATAAAGCAAAATTACAAGTTTAACATGTCAACTTCGAGAAACAGTACTGACGCTTTACGAAATGAGTAGTGCAATTTGAAACAGGTTAGATACAACTTAAACTAGATTGAAATTTCATTCTTTGCAAAAGACATTAAACTAAAAAAAACAATCATTTGTTGAAATCTGAATTTAGAAAAAATATTTTACTTCCAAAAATCAGTAATATTTAACAAAAATAAGACAAAATGCATATTCAGAAAGGTCTATGAAATGGACTCTCAAAAGTTACACTAAGTTTAACCCCTGTGTTTCCAAAGAGTCAGTTGACACTGGATATACAAGCTTTCCTTCCCTTTCTGAGATTCAGCATGCTACACAAATCTTTTAATCAACAAAAAAACATCATGCTAGAAATATTTGAAATTAAAATATTTCTTACTTTATTGTTCATAAATGCTTTGAGGCACTGGATAAGTTTATGTTGATTCTTCTTATCAATGCTTTCTGGCCTTGAAAGGGAGGAGGAAAATAACTTAAGTATAAACAATCTTCACAAGCTCCCCCAACCCTCCCTTCAAATGATCCAAGTCCTTACTGTTTCTTGTCCAGAAGCTTTTCCAATACATCCAACAGAAGTCCAAGACCTTCATGTCCAAAGTTGTTCACCCAGCTGGAAAATGGAAGAAAAATACTTTTAATTATGTCTTAAGTGTAAAACTTGCAAAGTCTTGTCTCCGACACTGCTTGTATATCCCTTCATAGACACTGCTGCAAGTCTCACTTCCCAGAAAGACCTGATCAACCATTAAGACCAATGGCTAGCCTTAGTTCCAACAACTCAAAGTTGTTGAGGACCACTGTGAAAGGTGAGAACATATTGCAGACAGTTGCAGATATTTCACTTATCCTTTTGCAGTGTGCTGAGAACTACTTCCTCCTGCCAACAATCATTAGCATAATTACTCTGGTTTCAGAAAAAAAGCCCACAACTCTTTATTGTTCAGCAAAACCAGCATGATGAAAACTACAGCAGATATTATTACTCACCTGACTGGATTGCTAGTTAGAGACACTCTCAAAGACTCTAGACAATTAAGAAGCTTGTCCTCTGAAATTCCAGATCGCAATTCGTGAATATATTCTTGTGAGGATAGTGTGCATTCATGCTTGCTGTTTTTCAGTCCACCCTATCACAGAAGACAGAATGCTGCTTAATGTTATATTGATCATAGTGGCATTTAGATGATAACATTTAAGGCCAATATTTCCACATGAATTTTAAAATCACTGTTTTCCCTGCACAGATATTGAAGACACTTGACTTTGATTTGTTCTAAGTGTTGAATAGTTTAGGTTTTGTATCTCAAGAGTAAATATTTTTCTGGAATCTTCTTTACTTCATGTAAAGTGCATGCATTACATCTTGGATATACAAATTTAATTCCATAATTTAGTTGCATTAACACATTTAACTGCTACACACTCTCATTTAACATCTATTTCACACTCTGTATTAGAAACAATTATAAACCGAGAGACACAAACACCTCCACGCCTGTTACTAAACTTGTCTCATCACTCCCTACCATCCCTGTCTTCTATTTCAAAAAAGCTGTGCATTATCACTCTTGGACATATCCTGACTCTGAAATTAATTCGCTCTTCTCTAAAAGAAAGGAAGAAGATAAGCCACTGAAAATTACTTTGAAAAGGAGCTGGTATCCACCAGCTGTTGTTTAAAACATGGAACTGCATGACTCAATTGTACCATAATTCCATGTTGGGACATTAATAGAGATCTTGGGAGGATCTTGTTTGCTACAAAAGAATCACATGGAAGATTTAACAAAGAGCTCATCTCCCTGCTGAAGTGCCATTACAGAAGAATAACTACCTACAAGGTATTTCAGTATTAAAACACCTGATAATCGGTTTTTAGAACCATGAGCAATATACAGAAACATTTAACCAAAGGGTGCAACTAATCTTTTGTACAGCTCTGACAAGTTGCAGAAAAGTAGGCTTATCTCAGAAGCGTGGTGATGATTAGCGTGCAGTTCCCAAAGCTCCTTAGCTCTAAATGGTCTCTTGAAGAGGACCTGATAAAGATGTCATGGGTGCAAAGGCAATATGAAAAATGCCTGACCTAGAATAGGATTTATACGTATTTGGTTTTAGTTGTATCAGGACCTTCTCCGACTACCGTAATCTTCTCATTGTCTCTCTTTCAAAAAGCTACACTTTTTATGAAGTTTCTGGTTTGCTCAAATTCAAATTCTTACCATTCATTTTTCCAAAATGACACTAAGTATGGCTGATGAGAAAATGACTTGTCTACATTTAAGTTAATGATTTTGACCTACATACATTCCAGGATTAATGCGTATAACAGAACTGTGTACATGTTCACAATACGCTTTCAGATTGTTTGTCCTCACCTCAACAAAAAAAAAATCTGACACATTGTGAATGTATAAAGACAACAGTCTCCTCATATATACAGCACCTTTAGCTGAACAACGCATGCCACTTACACATCGAAGGACCAAGACAGACAAAGATAAGGAAATAAGATATAAAGGAAGTAAAACCTGTCACTATGAGCCTCCTAAACAAAGAGATGCTCTTCTACCGAAGGAAAAAGAAATAAATGGGTAGAGATTATCTTTATAAGAGTAGGAATTGACTTTAAATTAGATAAGTATATTAGCACATGTTAAAAATCATCACAGTTGAGAAAAAAAATCATCACTCAGAAAGACCATAAGAAAGACCTACGAACTAGAAAACAGGAACAGCTTTATGCTGTTCTTTGCATTGGATGGAAACTGAAAAAGATTGTCTGTGTAAGTAAAGCACACCATTACAGAATACTGGATACAGTTTTTGTTCTTTCAGACAACAGCCACTCCCAAGCCCCTAAAAGTAAAAGAAGAGAATGGAAACACATATAAGCCACAAAATCTATAAAGAGACAAGATAACAACAACTTCAGCCAAATGCCATTACAGGTTAGACAAGGCCCTGAAAAGCAATCTAGAATGCAAGATGTACTTGTTTTTCCAAAAAGATAATTTCTTGTGGTTATTTGAACAAAGGTGTGCTCCTGCTGCCGCCTCTTTTTATGAGTCAAAGAGGGCTCTATTAGCGAGGCCCCTCTCCTCTGCCTAGCCCCTTGCTTTCAGAAGGCCTGTGACCCCCTCAGTTACAATAGGTTAAAAGTCAGAGGACTTGACAGTATGACCTCCTAAGCTTCCTCATAGTATCTTTCCCACTTCTTCACTGGTTCTATGACTAAGCACCTTTAATTGCATAACAATAAATAATCATCTCCTCTACCCTTTTCCCCCTCTTCGAAACAGATGATCACTAAAGATGGTTCATAAAAACCCATTCTCAAAACCTTTCACCCAAATACTCCAATTTATGCTAGAGAATTCTCAGCTTAACAGGATTACTTTGTGTTATCTTCTGAAATCAACTTTTCAGTCTCAATCCGCTCTTACTTCTAGCCATGCAAATTGGAATGCTACAACCAGGTGCTATTTCTTCTATTTTCCCATTCAAAGAGAGTTTGACTGGAATACTATTTTTAAGTAATGCTATGCCTTTACATGGATCAGACTGTAATACATCCACTTCTCCTTCACTGGGAAGTACAAGGTCTCAGTGAAAGATATGCTTTATACGAGAGCATCTAATAAAGACAAACGCAAAAGCTAAGTAGAAAGAAACTCAGAGGATTATGTCCCATCCCAGAATTTCCAGAGATTACGTCAATGCATAAGATCAAAAATTTTAGAAATTACTTTATGACCAGTCACCTTCACAATAAGGCATAGAATTATTCTCAAATGAAAGTCTGAACCACACATTTAAAAATCCTTCTCTGAGGAAGTTAGAAGCGATTAAGTTTTAGTGAAAAACTAAGCTTAAGGGAACACCTGGAAGTCTCACAAAAAAACAAGTATATAAAAGAAAACCTAGTTTGCTTTCCCATGAAGGGGTAAATTTAATCGATTCAAATCTGTGTGTAGGACACATTTCAGGGTTTAAGGGACAAGAATGATAGAGAGACAAGACAGACACCTTACAGTGCAGGACATAGTGGGGAAAAAAACTTCAGCATGGTTTTCTCTCTACAAAAACTTTAAAAAAAAAATTTAGAAAATCAGGCAACAATTAAATATTTTAGAGATTTCTATTTCAGTTTATCTTACTCTACTTCGCCTGCAGGTGATTTCAAAGCTGTTATCTAGACAAAGAAATTCCTCACTCAGAACTCAGCAAATGTCCAGCTTTATACACTACACAGATGTGCCACCAGAAGCCTGTAAACAAGCTTGAGAACCAATATCTAGCAAAATTGAAAAAAGCAAAAGCTTTCTGCCCTCTGTAGGGAATAAGCAGATATTCTATTTACTTGGTGGTAAAGAACTGTAGAGCACACTCAAACCAAATGGATGCAGTGTAACAGTTCAAATACAGGATCAGAAAACCCTGCACAAACTACTCCTCTTTGAGGCATCAAACTATTCAGACCTCATTAGGTCTCAAGCTGAAGCCAAGTTCAGCTGAACACATTATAGGTATATTGCTTCCATGAGAATATGGGCAGCCAGTACATTGAATAGAAATCTCACAATATTGAGTCGCTTCTATCCAATTCACCATACTTGTTCTGTAATTTAGAAAATAAATCACTCTTTTGACAGAAGCAAGTAACTGGTACCAGAATAATTATTAAAGAAGTCAAAGTAATAACTTACACTTTCCCCCCTGCCAATGACTAACTGAAAAGTTTCTGCATACTCTCTATTAATATGATTCTGTTTCTATCTCAGGCAAAGAAAACACTGTATTTTAATTAGAGCACAATGACAGTCACATAATACAAGTTTGGGGGGTGTGAGGGTGGTTTCTTTGTTTTTTAGGAAAGCAGTGAAAGTGTTTTCAATTAGTTTTTTAAAACCACATATACTTTAGTTGTTGTACATTTGACTTGGAAAAGTATCCTTGTTCAAACAATGAGGAAACATTCAATCAGCTCCTGAACTAGAAACTGAAACTTTACG
Source organism: Limnodromus scolopaceus (assembly GCA_028565335.1). Classification (NCBI taxonomy): domain Eukaryota; kingdom Metazoa; phylum Chordata; class Aves; order Charadriiformes; family Scolopacidae; genus Limnodromus; species Limnodromus scolopaceus. The sequence continues at coordinate 19,417,697 of JAOXNO010000063.1, forward strand.
CAGTTCGTATCCACTTCACTGTGTAGATATTAGCAAATGTATTCATTCAACCCATCAAAAACGAAACTAACAAATTAATCTTACTTTAGATACCCACACTAATGCCTTACAGACAGAGAGAAGATGTGTAGCTGCCATTTTAATATAATTATCATTGTCTCTAAAAGCAAGGAAAGGTTACCCTGCAGGCAGCTAAAAAGACAAGTGGGTACCAGTGCTTGAGATCCCAAGTCATACGCAAATAACTTAAAGCTCTCAACTCCCAATTAACAGGCAAACCTCTTCTCTGCAATTGTCACTACAACCCAACAGTCCAAAATTCTTCTCCTTCCTAACCACAGTAAATCTTCAGGAAAATAACTATATGTGCCAGCAGATACCATCAGCTCCCAAGGGATGAATCCTACTGAGAACCAGCACACCAATATGCATGCATTCTTTAAGCAATAATATGCAGATGCCATACTCTAAGAGGGACATATCTTATTTTACCATTTTGAAAGTTATCTGTGCAAAAACATGCTTTTAATGCATAACTATTCTTGCTCTCCATCAGACTCTGAATTAAAAGGCAAAGGGAAGAAAACAGGTATTACAGAGTTTCTCCGCTACCCATTCTTCATAAAATAATCTCTTCACAAAGCAGCTGTTCAGGTTAATTCATCTTACAAGGAAATGACATAGCAGCAGGAATTATTTGAAACTGGTTTTGACACACTGAAGAGTTAATAATTTTTCCCATACCTTCATTGTGCTTAGTTATTTTCTCAGCTGGCATACAAACCAGTACTGTCTACGAAACTAAAAAGTACTGGTGAATACAGACAGAAAAGTCTTTCAAAGACCACTCTGAATAAAGCAAAGCCAACAGCAATTCCTTCATCCCTATGCACTATATCCTTAAATATTCAAGTATATCTGAGGTAATGATTAGACAGGTTTAAGTCATAAGTTGTTCTTTATTCTTTTTACTACAAAATAGTAGTACTGAATATGACCTAAGGAAAAACCTTGCAGTACCTGAAAAAAACTGTTCAGGCTGCAATCAAAAATAAAGTCCATCCATAATTAAAAAGCACATCTTTGTTTTTGGCCATCAAATGTGTATGTATTTAAATGTATATGTAATTATTCTCAAACAAATCCTTTTTTCCAGGAAGATTTGCTGAATGCAGTCCAACAAATTAAGTCCCAAATACTTCTTAAAAAATAAAAAAAAAAAAAGAAATCACTAAATTCAACTATGGCTTAACATAAAACGTAGCTGAGAACTTAATAAGAAAAAAATAATGTGGTGAGTGATCTCATCTTCTGCATATTAATTTACCTTTTGAATTCTCTATGTTAATATTACCACACTGATATCTAGCAGGTGACATTTCCGCAAGCTATGAATGCTTACAATTGGGACATCAAAAAAAAATCCCCACATCTAAAGAGAATGAAGCCAAACAAAGCAAATTTCAAGTTTCAAGGATTGCCTTCAATAAAAAGCAAGAAAAGTCTAAAATATATTTACTGCTTATGAGGAACAGATCAGTTCCCAGTGAGTCTCAAGTATTTTAGACTTACTCCCAGTAAGTCTAAATGAATTGCTGAAAACTTAAAAATAGATCCCTCAAAACTGTAATCAGTGATCTTATACTGGTAAGACAAACATGGCTGAGATAGTTAATAATTATTTTGATAAAACAAGGACTCAGTTATGCCCACTGAACTTCCAAATCCAAGATAAAAGTCCAAAATATTCCAGCCTAATTTCAAAAATAGAAGTGTATTCATAAGAAAAAAACAAAACTATCATTTTCATACTCACCGGAACTTTACTTCCGACTATCTGCATGCAGTGGTCAGCCAAGAGAGGTTATTGTGTAAAAAAGATAATAATAATATATAAATAAACACAGCAAAGTACTTAGTAGGATGTAGCATCACACAATTTTCTCAGGGTTTAATCATTAGTAGTAGTTAACATTCTTTTATTACTTTATCAAACTGCTGAGACGCCGTAACTCTTAAACAGGAAAACAGTAGTTCTACTGTAAGAGAAAACTTGAAATTCTTATGTTCCACTGCTGAATCATCAGTAGCTTAAACATTTACAAACAAATAACTAAATACGTAGATTGACATCTTGAAAGATTAAGAGATATGCCATTTTGTTATAATTATCAGGTCATATATTTTATATATGACACTGAGAAAACTACAGAAAAAACTAATGGCATACTGACTTCCTGGTATGTGTAACAACTTCATTTATTATGGAGCTTTTGATCTATTTAGATGATGTCATTACTGAATTTAATTAAGTCTTTATAATCAAAAACATAGCCTACAGTTAAATCTAACTTGCATTTCAGAAAATCTCATGTGGCATTTTTCTTCGACTGCTCAGTATGGATGCTTTTAATTACATGGATAATTAAACAGCAATTTACAGAATGACATCTTTTTTTTACCATGGAACAGTCTCTCTGCTTATTCATGAATAAGAGTTGACTTTACGTGGAAGAAACTCTGCAGAAAGGCAGCACATCTCCCTGCACAAATGACCATGTTCATATGAACACCAGGACTATGAACTTCTGCCTAAAGATTTTAGGCCTTTCCTTGTAAGCTCTTTGCTGCCACCTAATAGCAGCCAGCTTATTGAATAACCACTTTCATCTGAGTAAGTGCCTGACACAGTATGATTTTGTTCAGATATCTGAATTTGATTGTATCTGTTCAACCTCTACGTGCTTCATTTTCTACTCTTGTCTCTTCCATTATTCTTTTAGGAAGTTTTTCAGAAGACAGAAGTCCCTGCAAGCCTTTCACGATCACCTCTTCTCTTCCTGATGAGGCTTCTTACAGAAACACAACATGGACTGTCATCACCAGAGAATTTATTTTCCTAATTTACTGCTGCCTTCTCCCACCAATGTTCAACTCATTCAGTATGTCAAGTCACCAAGTTCAGTTCTGAAACAGGATTTTGAGCCTTCACCATTTCCCAAGTATAATTTCCATGGTCAACCATCTTTCTCTTTGAGTGAAACGATCACAAGCACAGGAAAGCAAGGGAACAGGAAAGCTTTTTTTTATCCATTGAAAACCAAGCTTTCTTTCTCACTTGGAACTCTGAAGACAGCACAGTGTTTCAGAAAAGCATGGTCAACATGCTGCAGATGGCACATAAGGCAAAGAAAATGAAGCACCAAATTTAAAAATAATTTGGTTAAGACAACATCAGCAAATGAGAGTGATATTTTCAAATGAGTGGAGAGAGCTCAACAGCCAAACTAAAACAAACATCAAATGTACTGGAAGAAAAGTCACATCAGCTGCTAAGTGTGCTTTGTGAGCTCTAAGCAGAAGAAAAGGCCTGAGTATTTTCAGTATAAACAAGAAAGGCAGATGAACAACTATCTGTGAACAAAGGAAAAGGTAGAAAATTTTAAGAAAGATCATTTTGAATGCGATCAGCATTTTCATGGAAGACAAGCCTGAAGATGGCATGAAAAAACCAAAGTTTGACAAGTCATGACACAGTAAAAATTTTTTAGGGTTGGTATTCAATTAGTAGTTTAAATAAACGGAAGACGAAATGAAGAGTGAAAGTGAGGTAAGATCTCAATCTACATTTTACAACTGATGTCTACTTTTTGTATTTTTTTAAATCAGTTAAAATGCTAATTATTTAAAAGCAAAATTAAGGTAACACACTACAGAAAGGTCATTCATATTTCTGAACAACCTTACATTATTCCATTCAAATGCTGTGATTCAATTGCAAGAAAGACTTACTAAAGCACACAAACTTCAACACAAGCCATTTTTCCATTAGGAAAAACATTTTGCTTATGCATAACACATCCATACTGGCTCTGACTTCGGTTCGAAGTGCACATTCATCTATGAGGACATTTTGGGATTTCGTTTCCTGGTTTGTTTTTTTCCCTAAATTGTTAGTACATTTTGGCAAACATATCCCCAGTTCTGGTAAGTTTCCCATGCTGCAGCAAATACAGTAGTAGTAATGCAATCTGTTAGAATTTTCAGCAGTTAGACATGCAATAGTAGTCATGCTTTTCTTACTCAGCTACAAAATTATGGTACTTGAGGCAGCTATAGTTCGATATGAGTAAGTGTAAGAGAGATCAACATCATCCAAATATGTTTTTGGAAAGAATAGCAAGTAATTCCATTGTGAAAGTTTCTACTGCTTCAATAAAATACTTTTACTTACTAAGAAAAATGTAAGATTTAACATTGAATATCAAATGAAGACAAAAACCTTACACCACATAATCAACAGTTCCTTAAGATAGTCTAGGCAAAGTATATTAATAGGAAGTTTCATAATATTCACTGCATAAGCTTGAATAATTCTCCAATAACTTATATGTTTAGCTAGACCATGCTTTAAGCACTGTATTCCTTCCAGGACAGACTAAAGGACTGTGGATTGTGTTTAAGATGAACTCATGCAGGAATATCACTCCTCTCGGAAACATCAATCACCATCTTCACATTATAATGCAAGGTTTTCTTCACTTCAGTTTGTGATGTTCAATGCAAAACAGCTGCATTTAATAATTGTATGCCATTGTAGTTTTAGGTTTTTTAAATTTAACTCTGTGACCTGATTTTAAATGTTAAAAGAAAAACAATTCAACCGTACTGCTTGCTTGCAGTCCATGTTTATAGATTCATTAGGCAGACACCAACATAGAGAGATAAACTGGCAAATAAGACTAAGAAACATTATTTAATGTTATCTGTATTTAGCGCTCACACACAGCTCTGTAGAACAGCTAGGAGTGATGCCGTTATGTATTTGAACAATTATTTCACACAGTCTTCATTTCCAGTAACCTTTTATCGTAGTCAATAACTGAAGTGTGATAAAAAGGATGAGATTCATCCCAATTTCCAAATAAAAATCATATGCATTACGTAATTTTATTCAAGAAATATGCTCATAGCAAATTTTAACACTTCAAGCATACTACTGCCCCTTGGAAACACAAGCTACCCCTCACCGACACTTCTCCCCAATAGGGCAATATATTGACTTCCTCAGAATTCACCACTGGCCTCTTTAAAATTCTTTATACAACAAATAGTGGCACAAATAAGGACAAACCTATTTCTATGGAAATGACAAAATACATATATCTCTCCGTTTCATCCAATATACATGAATTTTTGTGGCATATTCTCCTTTTACATGATAAGAACTGTATTTGTCATAGTCAATTTTTAACACACAAGAAGCATTACTGCTTTATTTTATAACTAATTAGTACTAATAGCCCCACTACTATTAGTCCCACTGCAGAAAATAAATTGCAGCTCTTCACCATTTAAAACTGTATTTCTCCGCAAATGTTGGGGCTTCCAGTGGTTCTCTTACACTTCTGGCATCCCAAAACAGACAAAACTTCAAAAATTCTGCAGGAAGGATTCATCAACTAAAGGATAATCTATCAACTTAAGTACAGAGAATAACCAATATGAATGAAAGGTCTTATTCTAAGACCATCTTTTCATTAAAGTAATCATTTTCTTTAGCTTAGCAGAATATTTAACACAGTCTTCAAGCCAGCTACAGTACTCAACATGTTCAAATTAACCTAAAATATTGACTGTACTTCAATTTTAAGTAATTTCAACATTTTAATTCCCTGTTTCTAACACTGCAAATTGTACATCCACTATGGATGTTATTACTGAAACCATGAAGTCATGCTATTGCTTCCAAGAACTTCTGGTACCAAAAATTCATATAATGAATTCCACAGAAATACATTCAGGTTCCATCACTAGAGTTGCAATTTCTTGTGGTTTACAAGAAAGCATTAAGTTTTTACACTGCCCAACAACTGAAACACAAGCTAACCCTTCAGACACAGCTGCAAGCATTTAGAAGTATCTCAGTTGATACAGATATTTTTTTCCTACCACTCATAGAAGACAAAGTGAGACAAAAAAATTTAAAGTTTCAAGCTTGACAAGCGTTACACTCATAAAGCTCAGCTTCTTACTGTCATCTGTCCTGGAGAGGCGACTACTTACAGATTTGGCAGTTGCAGAAATGTATTGGACAACCATCTCACGTTTTGTGGTAAAGTCTTTATCTCTTAAAGGAGCTTTTCGTTCTTCGTTTAGATTCATGTCTTCCTGTAAAGAAACAGACCACACAACATCAAGATTCTATTTCATACTTTTTATTAGCCTTTGTCATTTTCATATTCATTTTCTTAAAGAAACAGAAGTGACCTTTTCCAGCTTATCTGCATTTCAGTTTGTTTAATTCTGAGCTACCCGATTCTCTCATTTAATCCCGTCACTTCAAGTGTTTGCTGTTCCCAAGACTTAGCCAAAATTATAGTTACATCAAAGGTAGTTACCATTAATGAAACTTGGCTTAAAAAATACAACTACAAAGGAGGACAAAATCAAAAGTTATATACCTCAGGTTGATCCCTTAAGTGTTAACTCTTGTGAGGTTCCTGTGGTTTTTATAAAATCTTATCACAATGGACACCATTCCTGCACTATCTAGTCAGAAGCTTGTGGCAGGGGTAGATGTGAATGTTCCAACTGATGTATTTAAAACAAACATAAAAAGCAAAATGTTCTGCTATATTAAATCCAAAGATGCCCATTTCAGTTTAGTAACTAGATTAAATACAAAATATAGTCATTGCTAGTAATGACTATTCCTGCCATTAAAAGTCAAAGTAACCTCAGATTAGCAACGAAACCCACTAAATGTTACTGTAATACCTGATTAGCTAACAGTTTTTTCAAAGAACTATTAGTCTGTGGAAGACAGACCTATTGTCTGCTCCAATTAACATTACTTGGAAAAGTTAAAAATTAATCCCTTAATCTAACAAGGAACTCAAAAAGTATTAATTAACACTCATCCTATCTTTCAAAAGAGATTCACTACTTCACTGAACAGAATAGAACTACTAAATGGAACAGGACAGTTCTTAATCCATACCAACTGTGGAAGTTTACAGTATTTTTAAAAATTATACATAAAACAGTATTTCTGTATCAAAACCAAGAAGACTGCATTTCCTGATACTTCATGTATCAACACCAACACGCATGGCAGAATTCATAAACACCTACTTCTAAAGTTTGTTTCTGTATTACTAATAGAAAAGTTTGCTTGTGAATAATCGCAAACCTTGATAAGATGTTAAGACAGCAAATATTCAAGACCATACAAAATTTCAGTTTTCTATACATTAAGATTTTATGAATGGAAATTACACTTTTCCAAAGGTATTTACTTAAGTTTATTAAAAACTATCCTTCAACAGCAGCATCTAACTGCTGCAACTAAGGTCTCTAGAGGTTACCTTGAAGCAATCAACAAGCTACAATTTTTATTTTTGGCTTTTTGCCTTTGTTTTCTCTGTAGAATTAGACTAAGTAATTTAAATGTATATAATGCTATGAGCTCTCGGTCCTTTATGTGGCAGTTCAGCTGGGTCTATCAGTCCTATGCTATACCCTCCCAAGTAGTTATTACTTCCAGAACAATAACAGTTGAAAATCACTACGACATAATAAACACCAACATGAAAACAAATTAAAACCTCATAAAACAAGGTAGCACATCATCTTACCATCATTTTTTCAAAGAGATCCATAACTTCTTTTTCTGATAAGTTCATGCAACGCTCATCAGCAAGTGCCTGGGTAAGTGGGATTTCACTTATAGAAGGTTGAGAGTCAATAGGATGCTGAATGAGAGGTTTCTCTTTTTTCACTCCTGATCTTCTGAGGCTCGTTATTCTGTCACGCTGCAAAGACATCCATTTAAAAATAAGCAGAAATAGAAATATAGGAAAGCAGCCAATTACATGGCAGTAATAGACACACTTTTAGTTAATCCAAGCAGCAGAGTTAAAACTCAAACTGAACTGTAAGTAAAAATACTCTAACATTCAGAGATTACTTTTCATAGAAAGACAACAACATTTAAGGTAAATTCATGGCAGGTGACATGCAAAAGGAATATAACTATTTCTCAGACTTTCAAAAGTATACCATCTATGTTAAACTCTTAGCATTTCAAAATCTTGAGTTCATCTTCTCACATTACTCCCTAATTAACCTGATAGTGAATAAATATGGTACCACAAAGGTAATGTCCAAGCGTTCCTTCACCTGAAGAGCTATAAGTCTTTGGAGGACAACTGAAAAAGCCAGCGTTGGGAAGGAGGTACTCACAAGTTCATCAGGCTTATAAAAAAATCCTGCTAAAGTAAAATAAAGTTTGTAGAGGAATTAATGCTCCAAGTATAGTTCACAATTCCTTGAAATGGTTTTTGAGTACCGACTCCTGAAATTAGTGCGTAATTTTAAAAAGCCAGGTAACGGATTACTCACATAAAAGCAGCCATCCATAGTTAAATACACATAACAGACATTAGTGAAAGCATATCATACAGTCTGCAATGATGTTTCAATGGTTAAGACTGACTTGTTTTAGACCTTACACCAAACCCCACCTTTTTTTTTTTAAAGCATGCTTACTCAGTTAATTTGTTAATATTGGAAACAACCAACAAGAGCACCTTCCTTATAAGGCCATTTATTACTGTGTTATTAATATATAACTATTCTGAATAGTCAGAATTTTTATTATTTAATAATATTGTCTTTAACTATATATATATATATATGTTCATTTTGAGAACACTGTGTCTATAGCGATTTTAACTGTTTGCATCAACAAATACTAGTGTATTTGTTTCAGGCATCGAACAGCCTTATGAAGACGTGCTTTCATCTAAGTGCAGCTTATGTAGGATTACCAGTATCATTCATAGCAATTCACCTCTATGAAGACATGTTAACCAAGAGTAAGCAACCTCTGTGATGTGTGAAAAGTTTAACTGAGTATTGAATTAGTATGAAATTTGGATTCATTTTAGATTAGTTCAATCAGGAATGGAGAAATTCGACCCAGTGTTGTGGAATATGGGGAAGAAAGTTTTTTTCTTTTTTAATTATTGTTTTGCTTCTTTTTCTTGTTCTGTTTTGCTATTGGAGTTTTCTGGTGTTGTTTTTTGAGAGCCTACACGACTACCTTCAATTTTTGAAGGGAAAGTATCCCTAGATAAGCTGCATTCCCTCTGAATTTCTTTGGAGGTTTTGTTTGTGTTTTTGAGAAGAGGGGGGTTGGGTTTGGGTTTTCCTCTACCTTAGAAGTCTTACATTTGTGGACAGAAACACATTACCTACAAGGATACTTTTAATGTCTTGAGCAATGCAACAACTTTCCTTTAATCCCATTTTTTTCTTATTAGGATAGTTTACACTACATTTTTTTGAAACTGTAATTAGGGCATAGCCTATTGAAAAGGTCAAAGACATGACACAATGCATGAAAGGCATCATCAAAAATTAGCCAATGTACATCAAATGCAGATTTACTATTCACTCACACTGAAATGCCCATCCAGTAGTCACAAAAAAAAGAAGCCATTTATGATCAATTTCACCATACTGTGATCTGTTTCAAGTATACCTTATTAACAACAAATTTGATCATAGGTACAAATTCCTTATTTCAGACATATAAGTGATGATTAACTAAGTGGCCAGTGTGGCTTAAATACTATGTATTAAAAAAAAGTCTATAATTTTACCAAAATCAATTTAGATATAAGTTTCTGTAAAAATACTTTGCAACAGATTTCAAAGTTCTTAGAATTATAAAGTTGGTGCTACTGAATACAAACTTTTTGTTTGACATATAGTATACACCTATTACCCAAAATGCTTCCACTTGAATGACGTGGCAACTAACTTTTAAGAACGACAGAACCACTGCAGATCCTTTATTGTTAAAAGGAAGGTCAAGAGTTATAACACTTTAACTGTTGAATAACAGTTTTAACCTATCCACAATATTACTGAAGTATTTAGATGGTGTTTAAAGAAGCTTACTCTTCTCCAACTTAAGCTACAAATTAAGATCTTTAGGAACAGTAACTCAATTTTCTGAAATCTAATGATTAATATCCTTATAAGAACATGTTATACTGTCCACAATATTTGTAGTAAAATAGCATGCAGCGTGGCGTTACCATTGCAAATTAAGATGTTACAAAGACCTTACCACATCATCTGCCAAAGTTTTTATTTGAATATTCTAGTAAAAAAAAAAACACACACACAAATCAAAGAAAAAAAATACACCATTACCTACTGTTTCAGAATAATGAAGTCTATAATTTATGCATTCTAACATTAAAAAGCACTTAAAATTTCAGTAAGTGTTCTAACAAAACTGTTAAATGAGCATGGACTCTACCGCATCCTGTGTGAAAAAGTAGGCTTGCATCCCATTTCACCTTGCCTTTAGCCTATTTAACTCATAAACCTGAAACCTGTGTAGCTCTAGCACCCCCACTATTTCACAAAAATACAGTAAGAGCTTTTAAAAAGCTTTCCAAAACAAACATGGACTACTGGACTTCAAACCAAGCCAGCAGACAGCTCTATGACATTCTCAGTTTTGAAAGAGTTTTCGAAACTGGGAGAGCTGAGGAGAATTTCCTGTGCCCCACCTCCTTGAGCCTGCTGCCAACTTCTCCTTCCCACTGAGTAATGTCAATTGTTCGATAAACTGGTCAGAGCCCATGTACTGATGATGCACAAACTAGTCACTACTATCTCTCCCTCCTTAATACCTTCTCACATTTTCCTTAATGGCAGTAAAATCCTGCTGACAAAAATCATGAACGTATTCTATGATTCTATATTCACAGCCAAGAAAGCAATCTATATTGCATACCAATATCAAAAATCATATCAAGGAAGACTTGGTTAATAAATATTGCTCAATTTACACCAATCCGTCATGAATAGAACAATAAGATCTAGAACTTGGGCAGGAGAGGGTGGGGGCTGAATAGAAAATGAACTTAGAACTGTTCAACATACACCACACAACATTTTGTTTCCCCTTGGTGTAAGACATTAATACACCATGCTCCTTCTGATTCTACTGTCTGGCTCTTGGCTACACTTGTCGATATTGTATGTCTGAAATAAAAACATTTGCAAGACTATACAAATAGTGGAGGAGGCATCAGGGTGGGAAGGAGGGACAAGGTGGTCATACTTTCAGGTTATAATGAAGATAAGCATTCAGGATCCAGGACAGTGGGGTGGACTGACCCTGGCTGACAGGTCAGTCCCCACTCAGGCACTTGCTTGTTCTCTCACAATGGGATCAGGGAAAGAATCAGAAGTGCAAAAGCAAGAAAAACTTATGTGTTGAGATAAAGACAGTTTAGAAGTGAAGGGGAAAAAAAATAAAAGACAAAGGAACGATGCAAAAGCCGTCACTCAGCAGCAGCAGCCCAATACCTACCCAGCCTCAGAGCAACTGCTACTTTGGAAAAAACTCCTCCTCCCCACCCCACTGCCCCGGTTTTATTGCTAAGCATGATGGTATATGGTGTGGAATATCTCTTGGGCCAGTTTGGATCAGCTGTCCTGGCTGTGTCCCCTCACAACCTCCGGTCGATGCCATCCTACTCCTGGGAGGGGACGCAGTAAGAAAAAGAAGGCCTTGATGCTGAGTAAGCACTGTTCAGCAAAAGCTAAACCACTAGTGTTTTATCAACATTGGTTTGGTCACAAATCTGGAACACAGCACCATAGAGGCTGCTATAAATAAAACTAACTCCATCCAAGCCTGATATAGTACAGAGAGCTCAGATAGCATCTTTTTCTCTACTCATCCAGATGTTGACACCAACAACCTTTCACCTTCTTAACTGGTGTATCTCAAACTCCTTCTTTACAGCTACCCATCTCCTGTATTTTTGCTACCTGGACTTAAGAGTTAAAAGAGGAAGTAATAATCTAATGTTGACATGAAAATAAAGATGTCCTTTGTCTGGAAAACAGACTTTTTAATTTTCATGTGTATTATTGAGCAAGAATTCCAAATGAAGAAATGAAGCAAAGCCTAACCATGACCTCAAACCAGCGACAGCTACGTAAGCAAGAAGTTCTAAAACTCTCAATCTGGTTTTGCAGCCACATATACTAGAAATATTTTTTTTTCCTCTCCCTGCTTCTCATTTAAGTACTGTCAATCTCTCCCAGAACCTGGAACAGGATAAATCTACTCCATCTCTACATTTATATTGCATTTGTCACTCAAACTCCTCTGGGCAAAATACAGAATACTAAAGTAAGCTACCTCACAGCATTTTTTCAGACAGCTCAAGCTCACTTCCCCGATCTCCTTATGGTGCATAAGCTACACCGCTGCCAGCAGCTACTCAAGATAAGCAACACATTTCACAGGTAGAAGAGATACTGCAAGTAGCTGGAGGCAGAGGCAAGGCAGTTATGTACCTGCAGATTCTCACTGACAACAGGATTTTGACAGTCTCTTACCCTAACAAAGAAATCACACTTCCAATCTTATTTAAGAACATAAACCAAAAGTGGTTTACCTCCCCAGGAGGAAGTTTAAGATATCACAGTTTTTGTAGTCAGTCCTCTCGCGTTATTTTTTCAGCCATTGCATCACAAGATGAAAAGCAGTCAGCCTTTTCCTAGCTGGTAAAGACATGAACTCTCTGATTTTAGAAGCAGCCCAAAGGCAAAGGTTTTGCAAAAACCTCTATGATAAAACATTTGCAGATAAGGGATACAAAATTAATGTTTATATGTATAAACACACATACAATTTAAGACGGCAGCATATCTTCTCTCTCTCCTAGTCTTCAATATCAACACAAACCATGGAACTCCATCAACTGCTATATCAAAGAACTGTTTCCTATGGATTTACTTAGTTTTTCCTTTAGAAGATTTAAGTGACAGGGCTTCTCGCTTTGAATATAGTCTCTCCACTTAATCAATAGTTTAAAAATATCACTTTCTATTTACTCCTCCTAGCTTTTGTTTACTCCATTTCTTGCATAAGTACTGATGGATGATGACAATAAAGCATACAAAAATGACAGCATATACTAATGCAACTGTATCACGCTATTCTTTTATCTTAAAGGTCAGTCTCAGCCATGTTAATACTGAGTAAGTGAAATCTTGCATGTAAAAACAATAGACACATTTTCACCATAGTTCACTACATCTATTTGTATAAAAAAAAAATAAATCACTGTTTCCTCATCCAAGCTGAGCTCAGGCTACTGCAGTAACAACGTCAACATTCAAAGAATTAAACAACTTGAGATGATTGCACTATTTTTTAATGCAAAACTCACTTGAATCTTTTCCTAACTTAAGTATTAATAAAACTTTCCAGATCACTTGAGCTGGCCAGGAGTTAGAAATTACCGTGCATTTATATGGGTTGACTGATCTTTCCATTATATTTAAGTATTACTTTGCCATGTTCTTAATTTCACTGAATTTTTTAGAGTTGGAAGGGACCATAGAGATCATCTAGTGCAACTCCCCTGCCAAAGCAGGATTGCCTGGAGCATGTTAGAGCATGTTACTCAGGACAGCATCCAGGCGGGTCTTGAAAATCTCCAAAGAAGGGCACTCCATGACCTCCCTGGGCAGCCTCTTCCAGGGCTCTGT
>JAOXNO010000063.1:19431398-19498318 GCA_028565335.1 Limnodromus scolopaceus
CCCTCCTCCTTCAAACCACCCTTTAGATACTTATAGGCATTGATAAGGTCTCCCCTCAGCCTTCTCTTCTCCAGGCTGAAGAGTCTGGAGAAGTTGTTACTTCCACCACAAAAAATAAAATCAAAAGCAGCTTACATTTTACCACACGTATAATGAAATAGCGATCAGCTGGGTAACTTCTAAACTGAACAGTAATTTTCACTCCACTGCTCAGGCAAATCATGGTGGGCTGCAACACCCACATCTGCACACAGGCTACAGCCGCAGGGAACAGCTCTGACTGCCTCCTTCAACACTCATTTTCCAAGGGTAATAAACAGAAGCTTGACCTTCTCTTAACTTTTTTTTTTTTTTGAACTAAGATGATATGACTGTTTTCTAAAATCTACCTGGACTCCAACACCTGCAAAAGACATTGTAAAACGTGGCTCAAAGGTGTTTTTTAACTTGCTGCAAATAAATTTGCATACAAGCCGGAAGGTAATAACTTCCCATATGAGTACCTGAACCAAGGGAGTTTAAAGGGACAAAATCCAAAAGTGGTTAATATCCGATGTACAAAACGTTGTGTGCAACTCGAGTCTAGATCTTTTAGCCACAAAAAAGAATTCACTCCGACAACCTCTGTTCCTTAGTGCAGAAAATGATTAACGTTCCCATCAGACATCCCAATTTAGCTATCCGTTAACACATCTAATTTCATAATTAAACATAAAAAGATGTCTAGGAAATTGTGAAAAGATACCCAAGTCACATTAGCCGATGTGCATAAACTAGAAGTCCACACTCATTTAGAACTTTCAAGATCTTAATCCATGACAAAGTATATCTGGCATTACTAATAAAATTAGTAAAAATGTAATTCACAAAATGTTTGCTTTCTAGTAATTTTTTTGACACTTCAAGCAACATTCATCATGCTTTCAAAAAGCACTTGAAGCGATTGTTGTAATTCACCTGGTATATCAAAGATACTTGAAACTGTTAGTGTTGCACATTTGCATTTGGTCTGTATGACACCACATGGAAAATTCCTGTTTGCTTTGCAGCAGTTCGCTTCACAGATTCCTTAAATAGGCATTATTTAAATTATTAAACTGAGGCTTAATCTATAAACTGAAGATGAAGGTAAACTTTCCCTGGGGCACCACAAAGCGAGACGAAGGAGCAAGTGAACCCCTTACACCAGGCTGCCAAAACGAAGCTGGGAAGTTACTCCTGTTGGCAGGAGAGAGTGAGTGCTTCAGCTGGAGGATGGCAGCCACCTTCCCCATGGGGAAGACACCTCGTTTTCCAAATTACTCTACTTTTTTGCCTCCCAGAAGACTGACCATCCAGAAACGAGCAATACTAGGAAAAGAAGCTAGACAACTCCTCATGCTAAAGAAAGCCAGAGGGTGACCCAAGTTGGTAATTATTAACAGCAGAGGGCACCAATTGCAGGCATCTGAGTGCCTCACCACTGCTCCCAAACAGGAGGGATAGGAAAACAGGCCAGCGCAGGATAATCACACTGGACACTCACCCTCACGGGACAAGAGGAAGGAGCACCCTCGCACCCTGTCTCTGCGCAAGGGGAACAGAGAGACCCCAAGTAGCAGCCTGGTCTGCCTAGAAATGGAGGTTGAGAGAAACTGAAACAGCTTCTTCACTTTTGCCTGATTGGCAGAACACGCTACACTCCAAAAGCAAAGGGATTGTTCTAAAAACCGCATTTTTCCAGATGACTTCAAAGAAGCCTTTCTCAAAAAAGCAAATCAATTCAGAAGTTGAAAAAAATAACTGTAATCAAGCTTAGATAGCCTTAATTTCTACACTTTTGTAACAATATACAAAGGAGTCGAGAAAAACAATTCAACTAACATCGTTATTCTACTTGTAGCTCAAACTGCCATTACTGTTTGTTTCAGACCGTAATTTATTGGTGTTCATGGCTAAGTAAGCTTTAAAAACCTGAGCAAAATTAAAAGCTTGTTTCAAAAGCTGCAGCTCCGCATCAGTGTAAGCCAACAAAATCGCTGGTTGTGAGAGAAAAGGGCAAGGGTGGCACCAGGAAAGTCAGCAGTCAGATCAGCTTAGACTACTGTAAAAATAATTTCAGAAAGCCTACTAGAAGAGGCAGTTTTCATGTTAGCCAGCACAAAGCAGCACAGGATCAGTGGAGTTTATAGCAGTTCTGCTACATAACCAGCGAGTTCTTTATACAGCACTTTGTGCAGTCAGGATCTGTTCCTCACTTTGGTATCCAGTGATCATGCAAGACAGGTTTTCCTTTCAGCATCCTGGAAGAACATCTTGTAGCAGTATAGCATATATACTGCATATATAGCAA
The DNA here is from genome assembly GCA_028565335.1 of Limnodromus scolopaceus. Lineage (NCBI taxonomy): Eukaryota > Metazoa > Chordata > Aves > Charadriiformes > Scolopacidae > Limnodromus > Limnodromus scolopaceus. The sequence goes on from JAOXNO010000063.1 coordinate 19,433,731, forward strand.
GCTTTTCAGTACAGACGAATGAACTGTCTCTCTGCAGGATGCTCTACAGCCTTTAAATTTCTCACTTAAAACTACCAAGCAATAGTTTGCTAATTAAAACTTTTATAAACTAGACTTCTGAAAGAGCCAAGTCATAATTCCACTCATAAATTTCACAACAAGCAAGCACTGCAATACCGTTTTTATGAACTGCATACTAGCTTACTAGCCTCCACATGCAGGTCTAATGTTCTAAGAAACATTTAACTCATCAAGAACTTTACAAAGGTTAAGAAACGTGGCAAACTCCACCCTTAAAACAAAGATTTAAAACCTTTTATTTCAGTTTGACACTTTTATTCAGAAACTCTACTGAACTCTACTTATTTTAGTACTTAATTTAGAAATGCGGGTGGCATTGCATAATCATTAACCAACAGAAGGTTTTACAGGACATATCTGTAAAAAAAGAAAAAAGAAAAAAACCCCAGCAACCAAATGCCACCAACCACAATTCACACAAATAAGCCGGTACAAAACTCTGCAGCTACATGTCCTTAAAGCCCCAAAAAGTGGTAATTAAGAGTCTTCTACTGCAAGGGTTCTGGGCAGTCTGGCAGATCTCTATAAAAATAAGTGTAGCAACAGAAACTGATACAAACTTTCTGCATAGGAACTTCCAGGAAGACCTCACCTTACATGCAGTGTCCCAGTTGCACTAGAACAGCTAAGTATTTGCATTGAGAAAAAGGCAAAACATTGTATTTGACAGTGTGAAGACAGCATATGGGACTGCACCAATCGTCAGCAGCATAAATGGGGAAAATAATTAAGGGAATACTACTTCATGTACTTGAATTATCAGGCTAAGCTTATACACTGTTGCCATACACATGTTATTTTTGGGGTCATCTGCAGACTAGCATTGCACTTATTTTTGCCTTAAATAATTTCACTTTCAAATTTAATAATCTCCGTAACAGATACTTGATGGTCTTTCTTGGAGAACACTGTTTTTTTTAAAAAAAAAAAAAACAACTCACAAACAAACCAGGATTCAGATAGTTGAATGCCAATCACATTGCATGATAAGAAGTTTAGTTCAAAAGCTGCACCTCCTAAGCTTCCTTTAGCAAAATATTAGTAGCTAAGAAGTTCATTGGAATAATTTTTTAAAAAATCTTTCAGTATACCCATGTAGCTTTCTGTGCCTGTAAGAAGTGCCAGATATACTTTATCAGACAAGAAGCCATCTGTACTGATACTAGGGAGGATTGCTTGTCAGTATTAGCATATTATGTTTACTGCACCACAGCAAACAAACCCATTGGTTTGGAAGAAAATTAGGAAGTGTTCTTTCCTAGGAAAACAGACTGAGATCACTTGCTAAACTAGTCAACTGAATAATCATTGGGTCACCCTCTGTGACCTAGCAGCCCCTAGAGCAGTAAATGGATGGTCTGGATGCTCACCGTACCAGTTGCATGCCTGCTGCTTTTCTGCCCCACACACCTGTCAGTACCATATTCACTCCTGTATCTCTGCTGCTTGTTCTTCAAAAAAGCAATAGTTGGACTTTGGAGCATTGAGTTTTTAGGGGAATGGAGTTTGCTTTTTTTCTTACAATATTACTGTGAGCTGCTTTTGAAAAATTCTGGAACAGTTAAACTGGAAAAACTACGTCAAAACAATTCTTGACGTAGTAAGTGCAGACTTTCTCTCAATTTTATGCTTAGCAAGCACGAGGTTTGAACTCTTCCCTTTCAATGTAGCAGCAGAACAAAGTCAATTTTGCTAGACTGTAATACTTGATGTGCATCAAATTGCTGTTCATCCTCCTTCCTTGTTCCAGGCTCTCCTGAGTGGAAGTGGCTATCTTTTCATTCAGAGACATTGTGGAGGCACTCAGACTGAGTGAAAGCTATTATAAAGCTACTGAGTTTGGTCAATTAAGAGTAGTAAGAATAGGCCTCCTCCTTTGATACCTCACTTCCCAAAGAGAGACATCTTTTTATGATGACAAGGTTCATCTCTACTCTTACTAAAGTGTGGTCTTAGTTTGTTTTTACCCTTTTATAGACACGCTGCCCTTTTAACTACAGTTATATGCTTTGAACCCGGGATTAATCTTTTGTTGAAACCTAGGATTTTCTTTCAAGATGAGCAATGGCACGTTAACTTGACAGTGAGAGAGTTCTTTTGAAATCATTATGAAAAATGAAGCAGAAACTGCTTTGAGAAACCGAGAATTCTTCAGTGCTTCTATACAATTTTTCATTCCTGCTTACTTCCTTCCTATCTCACAGTGCACACAAGTAGAGCCTAATACCCCTGTACAAGTGACAGGCTCAATTTCTATATACTTTTCTTCCTGTTATATGCAGAGATAGCTTTGGGAAGATTCTTAACTGAGCATGCTGTTTGTTTCATAAAATAAGTGTCTCTTGCTCTTATGAGTACAGTAAACACCAGAATAAATGTCACTGTCCATTTGAACTTTCCTCTGCTACTGTTTGAGAAGAGAATAAAACTGGTAGAATATACCTGTTGGGAGACAACTAATACATTTTACAATAAAGCAGAAGACCCATAGCAAGTTGTAAAAGTTGACATAAAGTCTATACTGTGAAGAGCTCCATTGGATACTGGGCAGCTCCTTGAAATGGAGTATTTTACTTTTGATAGACGTTAAGGAATTGAGGATGTGTATTTGCTTTGTTTGGGTTGTTTTTAAAATAGTAAGAAAAACCCCACAAAATCCAACCAACCAAACATAGCCTACAAAGGAACTGGCAGTAGAAGGGATGCAGTGAGCCAAAGAAGCAGGAATTAATTGTGAACATTATTAATTTCGTGTGTACCCAGCAGTCTTGGAACATATGGTCACAAGGATCACAACAACAACTTATTAGAATAATGTTGCCTGTCTTCCAAGACACAGACTTCCTAGGAAAGAACAAGTATTTGATCAGAGCAGTATTTGATCCCTTCATTAAAAAAAAAAGTGGATTATAATGTTACTTTTTTCTCCCCTAATAAGAAACAAAGAGACACTAAAACTCGGAAAAATAAGCAATGCTGCTGCCATAGCAAGGAACTTTGGCTTTTCCTTGAAGAACAGAAACTCTGAATGGAGTAACTTCATCAGGCATGGACTCAATAGCCAAAGCACATCGGGTTAAACTGGATTTATGGCTGCTGTGATACACACAAGGGCTTTCTGTTCCTTTTCCTATTCTTTCCTGTTTATAATAGCTTCCTGAGAAGATTATTTGTCCTTCAGGGAAGTAGGAAATGAAGCAGCATGTGAACAGAGAGGAATTATATTGTACATAATAATGAGGAAGCCAATGGTATCATTGGACTTTAGTACAGGTAAGATTCCTTGTTAAGAAGTAACAGGAATTCAGGACAATCACAGAAATTGCATGCTGAATCAAAAGAAGTTTCCTCACCTCACTTTTTCCTGTTAATGAGAACAAAGCAGTGGAGATCCACTTGCCATAGAGGAGTGGTAAGGATAAACTGAAGCAGTTCTAGTAAAGTGGATTGCCTGGGAGCAGCAGTTCTCGCTGCCCCATTATATAGTAAGACCAAAAAAAAAAAAAAAAAAACAGACAAATCTGGTTTTATGGGAAATAAGATTGACAGCAGTACCAGAAACAAAGCACCAAAGTCAGGACAAAAATCAGTTAAGTGCTTCGGTGTTGAGGCTTTGGTTGCAATTTAAGTCTCAAGTCTGGTTATGAACTGCCTTCTACTAATCTGTCATATTCATTAGTTCACTCAGTCTGTGAGTGGTTAAGGCTTTTATAAGCAAGGACTTGCAATGACTATTAAAACAGTTCTTATTGCATGTAAGTTTTTCTTCAGTGTATTCAAAATTAGATAGAAATGCTACCGTATTGCTTACAAAGAGGGACAGACTCAGACTGAAGTATCTCAGCTAACTTCAGCTTGTGTGGTAACTTTTGAAATTGGCCACCTGTCATGGATTTACCCTTTGCATTTCAGATTATTTATTTGAACCTTTTTTTTTTTAAGGTACCCTCTAAATGTGACTGGCACAAAAATTAATATTTATATGGCATCAGTGTATATGCTTAGCCTGATATTCTGTTGTCCTTCTTTATGCACATACTTACCCTGTTCTAATGCAACTAGAACAGTGCATGTAACCATCTCAACTATTAATAGCTGTCAAGTTCTCATCTACTTATGCACTCACACAATTACAAGTGCAAACATTAAGTAGAGTTCCATACAAAGCCAAAGTATTTTAAAAATTATTTCTATGTTATAGGTATAAAGCCAATTCACAGCAGGAGACTATGAAGAACCAAAATATGACAGGAAAGCAGGATACTGTACAAAAACTAACTACTTCTATCTGTTGTTAGGAGTCTAGAATCTAATGAATCTCATGTCAGCTTAGTATTTGTTCTTTACAAGCTACACTCATTTTTAAAAAAAATAAAAAACAAACAAGCCAACCACAAGCATCTTTAAAGGTCTATTTCTAACAACCACCATTATTATTCTTTCTTACTGTGGTAAGAGCTAGACTACAAAACTAACATTTTTCCTGACCAAAGTACTTATTTAGTATTGCTCAACCATCCCTGTGAGACCAACAGAAATTTATACAGAGCCACTTCTAAACACATTACTAACTGCGACAAAAAGGTATCATCAAGAACTTTTAAGGTCTGTGGTTATTCCCTCTCACCATCACACCTAAACATGCATCATGACGCATTTTTGTTCATGTGATCCCATACAGAACTAAATTACTAACATTTGAGTAGCTAATCCCTGAACAAAGAAACAGGAGAGAATGGGCCTGTGTACCTTCAAGCCAACCTGCATCCATCAGTACCTGTAGTACAGTCCCCTTGGCCTACATAACCCAGCATTACAGTTGCTGCTTTACTGGCTGTACATCTACAGTCCCATAGCTCCAAGCGCTGGGATTATACAGAATTATCACTCAATGCCTCAAACTTAACTTTATTTAGAAATTTGTTCTGAACTACTAGGTAGCACTGCTCTGAAAGTTCCACATTCCCCAACTAAATTCTCCTGTATTTATTCTCACACAAGAGGGTAAACGAAATACATTAATTTGGGTTTATTATAAAGAGAAAACTTCATATTTCCTCTACAATTAGGAGAGTAGTAAGAGTATATTTGTTAAAAAACAGCAAACACTCAGAGACCCACAAAAATCACCAAGGAATAGAAGGCAGGATTAATTCAACTTATGGGTTTTTTAATCAGCTGGTGACATTCACACTTATATTCTACACTTTCAAAACACGTTTAAACTCACTTAACTGTTCTGAAGTATAAATTGAAAATATTTTTTAGTAATAAAAACATTTTCCATCTTTGATGTCCTCTGTATCTGACAACACTAGGCAAAGGACACTTACAAGCAGCAAACGTGCATCACACTTTCAGCATACTTAATACTTCCTCCAGTACCATCTTGTCGCCAATGATTTACTCTGAGGATCACTAAAAGGACCAAGACAGAAACTTTACAATTAAGCCACCCAAGACATGCATCACCTGGAATTTCCTCTTCTCCCACTCTCTCCCAAAACTGTCTGAAATTAACACAAAACTACAGTTTCCTGTTTGCACAAAAAGAGCCCATATTTATTAGAAACTCTTAAGAACATTTTTGTTTTATATAACAGAGGTGTGGTGGTATTACAGTATGCACTACACCTTGTGACCAAATATTAACACACCCAAGCAGATCAAGTACCTCCAGTAGTTGTATCAAGCCATACAACATTTTCCATGTGTGGGCTTGTTCTAGAATTGAACTTGTGAGTTATTTCTCAGTTTTTATAAACCAGACGAGTTTATGGTTTATATCATGACCTAGGTTATGGTATCATCTAAATGCCATAGCAGATCACTGTCAGGTCCACCCTTGCACATAAAATGTGCTGCTTTCACACCATGTCCAACTAAACTGTTATCACAAGAAGATGGCTGAAAAACACACACAATCATAATTTACTAGTACTCATGGATGAACCTTAGAAAATGAGGAATTCCACTGTGCCATAACACCAAACGTATTAGTTCTAGTGAATAATCAAAGAAGTAAGACTAGTAAAGGAGGGGCTTTGGTTCCGTTTCATGACATGGTTTGTCCCACTGCCACACAAAACCTGGAGCCAGCAGAGCACTAAGGTGGGTATGGAGCCTGCTTAAGCCCACACTGCTGCCCCCCAAAAAAACTCTTTAAATGTCACCCCTTTCTCATATACAATTAATCAATACTTAACAAGTAGAATATATTAGCTTTCCAGACTCTATGAATTATGTACCTCAGAAATTGGAATCTTTGACTAAGCGAGTAGAAAGAGCTGTAAAAGCTTTGTTAGTAGTAGTTAGTACATTAGTCATTGTACATTGTCAAGGAAGATGCAGCTTAGTTACCTATTAGGAAGTTACACTTGAAAGCAGTAAATCTAGAGGCGCTCACTCGTCCAGTACTGCCTGAAAAAGCTACTTGACTCACGAGACCTTAAGATCAGTTTGATACAAAAAATAACATGCAAGTTTAAGACAAGCTAGCTATGTCTACCTGTTACTTTATAAATTGCTGCAAAAATACTAAAGAAAGACTTTCAACTGTTAATCTTCTCTTAAAGTATCTGCTCTACTACCATAGCCCTTTATAAGAAAAAACTTATTTCCTCTAAAATAAAGTTACTGAATTATTAAAAAAAAATAAATACTGTACTTAAAGAATGGCCACGACATAAAAGTTGTAAGGAACTGCATGAAAACATTCATTTTAGTAACTTCCTAATTTCTTGCGGTTTTAAGGTTGAACAAGTAAACTGAAGAATAATCAACTGAAATCAGTTGCTTTGGCAACAACTACCGTCTCTTGTTCTACTTTACCTCTAAATTTGCACAGGGATGAGAAGAATTAGAAGAAGGTTGTTAGCCATTACTGTTTACCTCTAAAGAACTGCAACAAATGCAGAAAAGATGAAGTCATCTTGTGACCCAGGCCAAAGTTTTTAAGTCTATCTTTTCCTCCTACATCAATCACAGTATCGTTAGAACACTTTACAGACTATTTGTAATACAAAACAAAAGTTCATCCTCAATAACTTTGATATTCCACATTGTAGTGCTTAAAATCTCAGAAAACATCATTTGTACTTGATATGTACACTGTCAGCTCTCACTGTATTTGTCTTCCACGTTGCCTAGGTGGAATCCGCTTTGTTTGCAAAGCTTCCTGTACTGTACAGAATAGCTCTACAGTTTTGTCTTACAAGTAGTAGTACAGGAAGTTTAATTACCACAAGCAGATAGGCTTATCACTGTATCTATCACCTCATTTAAACAGTGTCAATATCAATTCACATTAAAAGCTAAAGCACTTACTTAAAATATCAGCAGCAAGCATGCACTACTCTACTATATTAGAAATAATGCCTAATCAGTACACTTTTCAGCGAGAGAACCAAAATTTCCCACGACATTCATTTTACTTTTCAGTAACATTTGTACCCTAATTAACTCCACTTGCTGGAATATATTGACTTCTATCTAATAAGACCAAGAATCTTCTAAAACACAAGCATTTCACTTTTTCCTCAAGCATACACTTGAAGCAAGAATCCTCTGCAGGCGTGCACTGATTTTACTCACACACTATGATCTCAAATGTAATGCATTTTATTCATTTGCCAAAAACTTCTGCCCAACCTGACTCATAGTTCACGTATGCAGCATACAAACATCTAAACAATTCATGTGTAAAAAGCACATAATCTCTCCACAGTGAAGTGACATCAAACAACATTAGGAGTCAAAGGTGATGGTGGGGTGTAGGTCCTGTAGCACACAGCCTATCTGACAGTGACCAACTTTATAAATTTAAGCCCTTGCTAACTCCTGCACTGATATGGGTGGAGCAATGTAGCTGGGAAACCTCTCCTCCCAAGCACACTCAGTTTACTTCTGTTTTAAATTGATAAAAGCTTTTATTTCACTGTTTGACGCTAGTTTATGGCACGTTAGACAGAATGTTGAGTTCATAACTTTTGATTCATCTCAAAGCTCATGGGGTTTAAAAGACTTCAGTATTAAGCATAAACAATTTCTGCTTTTAAAACAAGGTATGAGTTGCTCCATGTTGGATGAATCACCAAATCCACTTGCTTCCCAATGAAGTAAGCTCTCTCTTACCCCTAACAATTTGGTTTTCATCTTACACAAGATCCTTCTCATAATCTGCTTTTAAAGACAGCATCACACTCAGAAGAGAGCCTCTTTCAGAAATTTAGTTTGTAGCTAAGAGTAGTACCTATCACTGAACAACCACCACACAGACCTAAAGTGAACTTGAGGGTAACAGAGAATGCTTTTAGCATGGCACGAGCCACTACATGCACAGAAATACGTTAATTATGCCAATAGTAAACCAACACGATGTATTATTAACTTCAATTAAAAAACACACAAAAACTGTTGGCCATATTAACTTCTGGTTAGCCAGTGTGCTAACAGTCAGGAAGCACCACAAATCCTGCTATAACACCTCTTTTCAAGTACTGATTCATATAATCACAGATGTTGGAAAGGATCTCATTCCTTGCTCAGTTTAGCTCTTACCCAAAAAGCAGGGTCAACATGAAATTCAAACCAGCCTGCTAAAGGCTTTGTCCAGTTTTGCAGATCTTGAAAACATCCAGGGACGGTGATTCCAGCGTCTCTGGTCAACCAATGGCCAGAGACATTGTTTTCCCCCCTTCCCCCTTATACTCAGGATTCCTCTCCAGTTACCTCTCCTGCTCCTTTTTATGACCTCGGTCTCACATTCTTCTCCCATGAACTTCTGTAAAAAGTTGGCTTCAACTTCCCAGCTAACAAGGTGAATAACTTGATAAGACTCCGGGTTCAGCTAAGCTACAGTATCTATGCCAAATCAGACATGACACTTTTCAACACTTACTGATTTCCTAGGTACCCAACAGAATTATATACTTCCCATATGATAGCGAAGTGCTAAAAAGAGTAAACAACATCTAAGTTAAGGATTAACAAACATCGGAATCCCTGCAATCTCCCTGACAACATTAATTTAGTCTGTTTCCCCTAGTACAACAAGCATACTTTTAAACAAGCAAAATAAGCTCATTGCCAAACCCAGTTAAGAATGTAACTACTCATTGCCATCTCATGCCAGCCTATTCTCAGGTCTGGCATAAATTCAGGTGATTGTTTGCCAAAACAATTTAATTTTTGCTGCCCATTTCATTGCAAACAAAAATAATGACAAAACCACCAGGCACTCATTTCCACCTCCAGTCCTTGTGCCAGCAAAAAGTGAGAAAAAAAAAAATTAAATCAGAGCTCTTTCAGCAACTGTGATGTGTCATAATGCTCATAAGACAGACATTAAATTTCACAAAAATATTCTAGTTTACACACTCCTAGTATAAAAACTGGAACTCAATTCTCATTGTGCATTTCTGTCAGGTGCAACTAATTACATGAAACTCAAATGACTCTCACAATGACCTAAAGCAGAAAAGAAACAGAATTAGTAGTTCTAATATAGCCCATCTGCAATTATTTGTGTGTGTACGTACACATCAATTATCTTACAGAAAAATACACTACCATCTTCTTTTCTAGCACAGATCCTCTCGTTAGCTTTGTCTTACTTCCTACCAATCAGGAATAAATGCAATCGATCAGGCTTCAGTCCTTATGGGGGAAAAAACAAAACAAAACCAAACCACCAAAACACAAAAAAAACAACCAAACCACTAGGCATCTGCAGGCCAAGCACCATTGCTCAACTTTTACTTTCAGACAGAGAGCATGGGGAAACAAACAACTTCTACCTTCTTCTAGAGTCTCTCTTCCTCAAAAATAATGATTTCACCTTTTCCAGCTCCCTGTCATCTACAGCCATTTTTAGTCTATCGTATAAAAATCATTCCCCTAGACTTCTTCCCAATGACTTGCCTAATTTCAGCTGCTATGCTAGAAACTAAAAATAAAACCTCTCTTATATGTAGTTGCACACCCTCTCCCACCAAGCCCTTGTTCAGCACTCCACTTGACATGCGAAGTAAGTTCTGAAAAAGACACACTCCTCTCAGCACACTGAGTTCCTTGAATTACATGCAACAAACCGACAGAGTGCAGGTTGATTCATCTCTAGAACTCTACAGACACTTGATAAGTTATGAAGTCGAACCAAGAAAATCTGCACATCAAACTCTGAGAAGCTTCATATACAAACTCAGTGACAACTTAACACTTGCACACATAGCGTGGCTTCTCTTACAGAAGTCCCAAATATACCTTCATCTTATTTGCACAGTGAGGAGAACAGGGATGAGGTGCAAAAAGGTTGCTCTCTGACTACCTATTGATATTGCTAGCCTCAGCAGAATCAAATCCTCATTCAAAATTAAAGCCAGCAGAATTTAGTAAGATTATTGCTCTATATAATGGATGAAGCCTTTCCCCAATTACAGTCTTGACCTTCCCTTGCAAACCCATAGCAGTAATTGATAAATCTGGCTGTCCATCACACTGCCTTAAGTTAGAACACTGAATCCCATCCCTTTTCTTCCTCAGAGGTAAATCCCTCTTCATGTCAGTTTTATACACCATTTGTTTACATCATGTCCAGAAAAGAAAAAAAATTCTACTTTCCCATTCAACCCATTCACTCAATTATATCATCAGAGGCTAGTACCTTTATCTCAGGGCAAAACTATTTTTCAGAAGGCATCCCATTCAAGCAACATACTACTACTCTGATCCCTATTGCTACTGGACAGAAACCATCCCCTCAAGAAACAAAAGCATATGACTGCAAATATTAACATAATGTACTTTTCCCACTAAATGTAACAATAAAAGTCTACTCTAGTGATTCTATAACTGAAAAGAACGTGCAACGGAAATAGTTGTCCTGGTTAATCCAATTTTGAGCTGATTTCACCCTGATTTTTTTAAATTGCACTTTTCTTTCAAAGTGTTCTCCTCTGCTAAAGCAATATTCAAGTTTGTGTCTGCAGCTTCCACTAGAAGAACTTTCCTGTGTGATTTTTAAAGTGCTTCCCTACAGGCATCTTCAAGCAGCCTTCCTAGCTACTTCAGCCAGGACATAGTAAAGGCAGTATAAACATAAGCAAACACCTTGTTTATATGAAGAAGTATATTTATCCTGTGCAAGGAAGTATGAATTTGTTTCCAATAACACCATAAAACAAAGTAACACATCATTTTTGGTCCCATTTTGCTAAGATACCCATAGTTACTTTTAATATAAAGGCATCTCAAGTTATTCAGCATTCTAACATTGTCATCCTTTCAAATAATAGTTACTTTCAGTAACTTTTTAAAGCCTCATCTGTTACTAATTTAACATCTTCCCCACATGCATTCTAACTTAGCTGTCAGTGACAAAAAAACCCCATAGTTCTCAGGCTGATCCGCCCAAGGCTCTGCTGCACTATATTCAATGAAAGGAACACAAGGTGAGAGCACTGACATACTGACTTGCTTTTACCGCTCTCTGTGAAAAACTTTTCATAGATTAAATAAACGAAGTTTGTAACTGGTATTCTATTAAAAAAAAAAAAAAGTCGGGGAGTTTTAAGTGTCCACTGTACTGCTGCTCTTCAAAATCCATCAGAGAACTGAGCTAAAATTAGTTGACTCAAAGTTAAAATAAGTGTAAGTAAGAAAAGTAAACAATTAAAAGTAAACACTCTCATATTAACTGGTTGTGCTGCTACTACACGTATAAAGTGAGATATAAATAAAGCAGTGCTGTTGGCTTTGAAACATGTCTATGTTTCAAGTAGAAATACTTTCTCTTAAATCAAAAAGCACAGGCATAATGAAAAAACTCTACATGATGAACAAACCCTCCTAAAGAGCTTGACAGATCTCTCCAAAAAGACGGGGACGTCTCCACGTTTTTAAATCGCTTTCACATTAATTCTGAAGTTGGGAGGCACGTCGCTTGCATCATCACTACCAATAGTCGGAATGCTTCAACACAGGGAAAAATAAAACCAACCCAACCCCGCGATCTCTGCCTCAGAAGGTGAGCAGAGACCAACAGGTCCCGCTCACAGAGCGGCGCCGCCGCCCGGGGAACCCCCGGCTCCTGTCAGCCGCCGCCCCCGGTGCGTTACCACAGCGCGGCCCGCCGCACGCCCCCCACCAGCTGCCGCCTCCCGCTCCCGCGCACCGCCCAAAAACCCCTCACGGAACCTCACAGGATTGTTGGGTTGTTTTTTTAAAAGGGCCTTTAATTCCTGAAAGCCCGGCACCCCCCAGGCCCAGCCGCACGCCCCTCCACCCCAGCTACTCCACTCGGGAAGCAACAAGACGGCACCCGAGCCGCCTCCTCCTCCTCCTCCTCCTCCACCGTCTGCCTCCTCCTCCCCCACCTTCCTCCTCCTCTCCAGGCCGCCCTCTGTCCCCCTCCCAGACCCACGGCTCGCTCACCAGCTTGGTCTTGTTCCGGCTCTCCTCTTCCGCGGCGCGCCCACTCCGCTTCGGGTTCATCTTGCCAGAGCTCAGGGGCTCCTCACCGCCGCCAGCTTTCGGAGCCGCCTGACCCTCCATCCTCCCACCGGCTCCGCGCCCCAGCAGAACAACCCTCTCTCACCGGGTCTGTACCCTCAAGGCCCCATAGGGCCAACACACACCACCGGACGTCTCCCCGTCCCTTCCCCGGAGCAGTTCCTGGTCCTGCTACCCCGCCGCCGCCTCCTCCCAATCCACCGCCTCAGAGACGCCGAACGCCTCCAGGCATGCGCGGCGCCCGACCGGCGTTACTGCGCATGCGCCAGCGCCGTGCGCATGCGCTGTGAGGGCCGGCTCCCGCCCGCCGCTCGGAGGGCGGGAGCGGAGGAGGGCTGGCTGTGCCCGGCCAGGAAATGGCGGAATCGAGGGGTTTCGAACAGAAACGCGCACTACAAAAGGTGAAGCGTGAACTAGAACTGACCGGCCCCGTCTTTGGCGGCACGGAGCTGGCGTGTGGGTGGATTTACCCGGAGGGTTTGCCGGCTCAGTCGTGCCTCAGGTCGCTGTGAGGAGGAAAGGCCGAGAGCCGTGCGCGGCCGCCTCCTGTCAGGCGGAGTTGGCTGGTCTGTGGGTGGGCGGAGGAGCTGAGGCGGCCGGAGCCGGCTGTGGTAGTACTTTCGGGCTTTCGAGAAAGCAGGGCGGCCGCTGATGGCTGTGGCAGGAGGTGTTTTGGAGAAAAGCCCTGTTGGTGTTTTGGAGAAGAGCCCATCTGATCGGCCTCACCCAGCAGCGCTGGGCCGCCTGTGCGGAGTCCCAGACACTTCACACACGGAGAGTTTCCTCATGAGGTGCTTCTGACTCAACTATGTTTCCCTGTATTTTATTTTGGAAACACATAAGACACAAAGGATTGCTATGGTGTTTTAACCAAAACTGAACTATTGTTACCAAAAACAAAAGACTTAAACTTCTTTTCCCTCTAATTTGAGAACTTCAGTCCCCAATATCTGAGTCATCTGCACACGGTCATGGTTCGCAACAGTGAAAGAAACGGCTTAAACCGTTTCTGTGGGTTCCGGATTCCCTTTGGTTGAGCTTCACTGTGTAAATTGAAGGTTTTTCGGCACAGATGTACGAGTGTGGATAGTGGAAACAAGGATCACTTAACTGATTATTGGAGGGCTCGTGTTGACAGATGTCTTCATATTAATATAATCATTATTTTAAAAAGAGGAAAACATGTTTTGTGTTGCTATAGTAGAATCTATGCTTATTGAGTTATACTGAGAGAACACTTACAGAAACAATCATGGTCTGTTGTTTTGGTGGGACAAGGGCAATCCGCAAATCTTTGGAGTTCATATTTCGATACAAACATATTACTTTAATGCCTGCTAGAAAAGTGCCCTGCTCAGTACTGCTTCCACAGTGGGCTCGTTCTTTTTCAAAAGGCAAGTGAGACCAGTACAATGAATTTTCCCCATCTTTGTCTAATATACAAATGGTTATAGCATGCCTGAGATTCATGTAGCTGTCTGCATTTCTTGTCTCTCTTCACTTACCTGAGTACTGGATGAAGTAGGGTGTGGGTTTTTTTTAAATCCAATAGTGAAAACCTGTTGGTAAAATGTGTAAATACCAGCTTTCAATTAAAGCGACAGCTCTAACACTTGCAGGGGTCTTAACATTGGAGTAGAACCTTTGCAGCAGAAGTTAGTATGTTATAAAATAAGCCAGCTCTGTCAAGCTGCTCAGATCTAAACTTTCCTTTGGGATACAGCTCTTCTTTTTAGTAAAAGTTACCCTTTTATTTAATTTTGCTGATTTTATCAGTAAGTATTTGGGCATAGTTTATGCTATCTTAACCACACATAACTGTGGAATTATGAAATTATTTTAATCATTTGATTGCAGTGACAGGCAATGCAATGTTATTTCCAACCACACCAGTTTATAATTTACAGTGCTTCATTCTACAACAACAGTTCAAAAACAATTTGCTAGTTTCAGTTAAAAAGAAATGCTCAGATCTGGTTTTTTTCCTTCTCCTTAGTTAGCCCAAAGGGCTGTTTTGGTTTTCTGCGCTGTTTTTATTTGTATTAAGCAGTACCCGTAACTGAAGCAGAAAGTTCAGTCATTCCAGAGTCGGAGAAAACAGAATAATTTCCAACTGCCTGACATCTCTGTATGCAAATTTAAGAGTTTTTAATTCAAACTCTGTAGCACTATATTTGTTAAGCATAACTCTTAAGTGCTTAAGAGCAGAACATTACAAAAGTACTTTGCGGTATGACTGAAAACAAAAAAATTGAGTGAATGTATTGAAAGGCATTGAGTTAATTCAGTTTTTGATGGAGTAAACCTCATATCACATTCATAATTTTAAGTAAACCAGGGAGAAAAGCACTGAAGTCAGGTTTAGGGACTACGCACATTACAGTGAAAAGAGAACACAGAACATTTGATATTTTCACTGTCAATATGCAATAATAACTGTAGCCTTGTCTAATTGATGGAGAAAAAATCTGCAACCATCAGGCTATAGCTACGTCATGTGATGGAAGAGCTAACCCACAAGTACTCTTACTTCCTCTTTTCTTTCTGCTCTTTGCCTGCTCTCTTGGGAAAATGGCTGCTTGGTTAGCACAGTTGTCACTTTCTTTTTTTTAACTCTGACTTACAACTATTTTGCAAGTCTCCACATAGAGTGCTCAGCTGTGACTTAAAATTGTTTGAGTTTTACAAAACATTGTTACAGGATTTTCTGGAGACCTGCTTTTGAATAAATTACTGTAAATCAAGCATCATTAGATCTACATCAGTCTCTCAGCAGAAGTTAGACCCTACCTTTTTCTTTTTGAAAATGTTTTTAGTCGTACTCCAGCATTTTAGTATTTTTTTTTTCCCAGTTTCTAAGGCTGAGAAACAAATATTCCATGTACGAACCTGTAAGCATGTAAACTCTGCAGGCAAGTCTAAGCAAAAGGAGTGAGGTTAAATAATGCAACAATCCCAATTAGGAAAATTTAAATACAAAAGCCCCTCCAAACCAAAACAAAAAGAAGCCCAGAAAACCACAATTCTGCTTAAGGCAACCAGACAAACCTCAGATCATTTTGGCATTCAGTTTGCAGTGCAGTATTTTGGCCCAGCTCCGAGAGCAACATAGTGTGGCCTGAGGGTGGAAAATAGTAGTTGTACAAACTGTTCTTTACTTGGCTTAATCTCTGAAGAAAGTGTATTTTAAAACTGTGCGTTTTACAAAAATCATTTCACAACTTTAAAACCATGTAACTATGAAAGGCCACTGCTATGTAGATGCTAACATTTCTCCTTGTGGTTTTGCCTGTAATCTCAGTCACATTCAGTCACGTAACCACAGGTAACAGTGCCAGAACACTGCAAATATGCATCTCTAAAAAAAAAAAAAAGGATGCACAATTATCTTACAACAAAATGATCATAGATTGATAGGCATGAGGTATTTTGAGCCTTTTCAAAACATGTATTTTATATCCAAATTTGGATGAAATAGGCCTTTCAAGATGACTGGCTGACCCAGCAATATAAGAACTTGTTGCTCTAGCACCGTTCTCTAAACATATAAAAAATACAATTGTGCAAGATTCCAGAAGACACACACTCCAAGTATATCTGGAAAAGAAAAGAGTTCTCTGTTTATGAGATTTTAGAAATTCAATGATGGAATTCCCATTTGCCAGAGAAGGCATAGGCTTCTGCTTAATAACAGCAGTTCTAACACAGTTGTAGTTGTGTGGTCACCAAACCAGCTATTCAGGTTCCAGTCCTTGAGTAATGTCCTATTCTCCAGTTTCTAGTATTGAGGACAACAGTTAAGACAGTTGCAGTCTTTGTCCTAACTGCACTGGGAGGAAAAAAAGAAAAAAAAAGGAATTGTTCTGTGCACTACCAGGAGAGAAAAAGAGAAAACATGCAGTATTTAACTTAACCACAAACAGGAAATACGCTAAGTGACCCAGTAGTACATTGCCCTGCTTTTCATCCAAAAATTCTATATCATTAGCACAACCACTCTACCACAGAAAACATACCACAATCTTTCCACTACTCCTGTTGAGCTGTAAACTTTCTTCCAATTGTCTCCTCCTGGTCAGTATTACCACTGCAGTCGGTTTTAACTTTCCTGCCCCTCCCTCCTTTTTCAAGTTTTAGTTGGAATCTGTTCGTGTTTAGGAATTTAAAAAGATGCCAAAATATATCTTCAGAAGGAAATCAATCTAAGATTGTTTACAGTGGATAAGAATGGGGTAAATAATAGAAAATCACAGAGTATATAGCTTATCTTAATAGGTAGGAAAATAGGATTCAAAGTATTAACTACTAAGCAGTGGAAATCAATGAAGAACATTATTTGCATATGAATAGATATTCCCTATTGACAAAATAACCTCACTTGCTAAAAAATACTCTATTTAATAAATATGATTTATTTACAAACCTAAATCCAGAGAAAATCAAATCACTGATAAGATAATTCCAATAAATACTTGTTTGCTAAAGCTTTATTTAATCTAAAACAATCATTTCCTGGCTTGTTTAAGGCAACAATTGTGCATTCTATAGTGTTTCTGTAAATTAAGTCACAAGAAGTTACTATCATATTTATACAAAATTTGTTAGATTTGAAGGTTCGTTAGAACATCCTATATTAACCATTAAAACAAAGTGACATTTCATGTTACAATCATGAATAGTATCAGAAATGTTAATTAAAAGAAAAGCTAATAATGAACATTTCTATAAATGGATAAGCATTACAACTGTAGCAAGGTTAGTTTTCTATGGCTACAGCTACATTTTGTTTTTCACCAGCTGTGAGATGGCTACACAACAGTTCACGTATTAGGCTATAAACTTTTCAATTTTAAGTAAAGTTACACATTTTGCCTGTACTTATTTATAGGAAGAGGAAGCTGACGGCTTCCCACCTATTGTTTAAAAAAGTTCTTATGATGCATATGTTAGCGAGTTAATTACCTCTGTGGTCACAGTAGACCTATAGTTCAATTTGACTTTCTATATCTAATTTAAAACCTAAAACACTGGAGCTAGGCAAGATATATCATTATTAAAGTACATAAAAAATACAGAATCTACTTGTGTCAAGGCATTTCATTAAAGTGACTTTCCTGGTTTCAGCTGGGAAAGAGTTCATTTTCCTTCTAGTGATTGCTGTGAAAGGAATGTCAATAATATGTAATGTTTTTAATTGTTGCTAGGTGATGTTTACACTATTCAAGGACTTTTTTCAGCTTCCCATAGAAGCATAGAACAAGGATGAAATGGGCAATGAAATATTCCATTCCATAGATGTCACAGTCAACATATAAATCGGGGTTAGCCAGAGGACAGAAATCAGCGATTACTGCTCCCAATGGTGCCAATTCACTGGGTGGCAAGAGTGCCCCATGTCATTATTAGTGTTATTATTACTGTTATTTTTCCAAAAGGAAAAACTTTGTTTCTATTAAACTGTCTTTATCTCAACCCATGAGGTGGGTTTTTTTTGTTTCCTTTCCCCTCTTTTTTTTTCCCTCTTCCCCACACCCTTGGCAGGGGCTGGAGAACAGGGGTGAGCAAGGTGAGCATGGTCGCTGGCTGGGTTTAAACTATGACAGTGACTTAAATAAATCCAGAAATAAAGTGAATAATGGTTTTAATCTGAACAAATCTTTAGTGATTTCAATTTACTCCAGGCCAGGCTCGCCTAATATGTAGAAATCAAACCATCAATATGCTTTTTAGGTTGATATTTTCCAGTGTGTTACTTTTTCGTTACATTTTCCCTTATTAAAGCAATTAACTAATTTAGATGAATTCTGTTTTCACCATTTTCTGGTTTTTGACCACTTAGCCTATAATTCTAAATCACAACTAGGTTTATCTTCTCCAAATGACTTTTTACTTTCAGGTTTTAACAGAACATTAAGTAAACAGCATTCATGACTCATTCATGTTTTCTAGAAACAATATGTATGAAAAAATTGCACAGGGTGACTTCAGAGGATGATGCAAAAAAATAAGTAGAAAGAATCCCTTTGCTTGATTTTGGGCTTTTCCTACAGGAAAAAACAGAGCAAACAGATGCCATACAAAGTAGTCAATATATATGGTAATTCCTTAATAATTTATTCCCTTTTTTCCCCTTCGCTTTTAAAATACCAATCTGTAGTCTTACCTGGTACAAGATGTGGTTATTAGTGCAACTCTTGTTTAAACTTTGCATATAGTGGTAATTTCTCAATATTGCTGGCAACTAAAATGCCCATTGCCTTTTTTTTTTTTTTTCTTTTCCCATAGAATAATCCCAGTAGTATCATATAGAACTTCTTGGGTTAGTACTTCCATTTTTTCACATCATTTTATGTGCTGAGACACAGCTATTCTATGAAAGTTATGTCTCATATTATAATACTGAGTTTCCTTTCCGGCCTGAAAGAACTGGAGGTGATCTATACAGAGAGAGAGAAAATGTAATATTGCCCCTAAATACTGTGTCTCAGTTTTCAAATGTACATTTAATATTAGTCATATGTTCTACCTTACCATTTTTAACAACATAGCACATGTTTTTGATTTAGAGTAAAATCCCGATAGCTACTGTTGATTTAAATAGAGTATTCAGGGTCTTAGTAAATGCTACTAAATTTTTATACTTTTTCTGTCATCTCTAGTATTTTATACACCAAGCACCTATGTACTACCTGTATCTGACAGCGTAATTCAGAGAGCATGTTCTATCATTGCCTGCAGTTCTGCAGAAAGCAACAGAACAGGCATTTCTTCAGAATGTGGTATTTTTTTCCCGCTTAAGGCTACTCGGGGCTTCTGTTGTCTGTTCTCCACATCTCCCTGCAGACGGATGGCAGAGTTGCACAGCTTATCATGCCGTGATATGTTCCCCAAATTGTTTAGAAAATGTCTTTTCATGTTCCTATCTCACAGCACAGTTTACTTTTCAAACATAACTAAGCTCCTTTTATTTACTACTCCTTTTATTTACAACATGGGTTCCCTTGACCATATTCAGCACCAGAGACCTTTCTATTTATCTTGCATCTTCACAGCTTTTGACAAAAACTAAGTACCCTACTATAGCCATTCTCTAGCAAAGGGTTCACACGTGCCTCCTAATTGCCCAGGTCAGAACAGAACTGGGTATTTAATGGTCAGGCTACTCTAGGTGGTAACTTTCCTACTTTGTTTATTTTGTCTACAAAGAAAGCTGTATTATGGGGAGATAGTGTTCATAATTTCTGTAAGTGATATGAAAGCTTAGTAAATAAGAATTCTACAGACAGGGAATTAATTATCAGTGGAATAGCTTTAAATGATTCTCACCATAGCCCGTACCCCAAACAGTAGGTTTCTGGGTGGAATTAGTTAAAGTTAATTTTGATGGTAATATACACATTTAAGGCATTAGTAAATGCTAACAAACAGCTTCACGGCAGATGGAGAAAAATAGGCCTGATTAAAGCTAAAGATTATGTTAAGGAATCTTTGTTCAAGTTGTTCAATGGAAGAATCAGGAAAAAACTCCTGGAATTTTCACCCATGGTGATTACCTGCCCAGCATATTAATAATGAGTTCGCTTGCTAGGAAGCAATTGATTTTTTATTTTTTTTTTAAAAATTCTTGTCTTTGGGTGTAGCATGTGCCATTTATTGGTGGTATATACACTGTAGGAAGGGATTTTCATCACTAGGTCTGCATCAAGGGTTTTTTCATAGCTGTGGTAACTCCATTAAAGATGATTTTGAGGGAGAATGGTGGGACACCTTTTAAAAAAATGTGTGTCTTCTTATATGAGCTAACAGTAGCATTATTTAAACAGCTTCTTTAAAGGAAGCGGGGTAGTTATGTGATGTAATTATTTTGTAGGTAAACTAATACTATTTTATTATATAATTTCTTCAGGGTATTTAAGGGATTTACTTAGTGAAATATCTTGAAAAGCAGGTATTGCAACTTTGAGAAAAGAGAAAAATTACCCTGAGCAGGACTGTATTCGGTGTACTCCCTATATTGGTTTTGTTTCCCTTAGTGTTTGTGTTTAACATATAAGAATCTTTAATAACTACCACTGAAATAAAATATGTCTACCTTTTCTGATGGAAAAACCTAGCTCTGAAGTCTAATATGCTTCCTTGTCATCTCGCATAGTTCTAGCAAGATGGTATTGCATGAGGCTTACGAAAAGCAGAGTGTCTTCTATTGTTCTACATTATTGGTTTGTTTGGAATTAATTTTCTTTTTGTGTCTGTTAATTCCTTAATTATTGCTTAGAGCTGACTTACTTGTGAAAGGCAGAATTCTGAAAAGTAATCTAAATTCTTTGCTTGTCCACTAAGTCCTCTTTATAAATGAGTGAAGATGGAGTGTGGTAAAATAATAACACCAATGAGAAGCAAGATTAATTCTGATCTTAATCTGCACATGCAGAATTGTATAATTTTAGTTGGACAAGTAGCTGAAGATGAGTTTGAAGCTCAGCCTGAGAGAACATGATTTTTTCATATGATGACAACACGCGTTAGACTTCATTTAGTATAAGAGGAGGTGACTTTTAGGGTGGAAAGTGGTATATATTTCCCTCTCTTTATCCACATACAAAGTTTATTTGTTAAGAAAACTTATATGATACAAAAAGAATAGATAAAACAAAATTAGGGTTTCTGCCCAAGTAGTCTACTGAGCTAATTCACATGTTTGTAGTGACATAAGGAATGGGTGACAACTATGGCAGTGAGAAATTACTAGACTAACAGTAATACAATACCAAATTCTCATTACTTTCACCTTTAACTCTCCACTGAAAATGCTCTGATTCATGGAATGTGGCAGTTTATACTGTGACAATTGGCAAGATTTTTATCCTTTCCTGTCTACCACATTCTGACTTAGGGAAGAATACCATCTGCACTCAGGCTGCCACAATTCATAGCCATGTGTTTTAAAATCGATTGAAATTGTGCAAAAAGAGCAAGATGTAAGGGCTGGGAGCAAGTTAAACTTGTGAGCCAGATCAGTGTGTATTATTGCCCATTTCTTGGGCAGAACACTTTGGCATCATGTCCTCTAGTGAATCTTCAGTGATGGGAGTATGAATACGAAGCTACGAAACCAAACCACTCTCCTGTATGTACCTCTCTGGAGGAACATGAGAAAGCATGGAACAGATGCTTGTTCCATTGCTTAATGCATTATAGGAAGGTGACACAGTGCAGTGATAAGGACAGTACAAGAACTGCCAGTTTCTTGTGTAGAATGTAGGTTCAATTTACAGGAATGACTACTATCCAGTTTTTTTAAAACATTTTTCTGACAATCTTACAATTTCAGAATAGAAATGATACAGAAATCTGTGGCTGAAATTGTCCAGGGAGAAGACAGCAGGAGGCAAGAGTTAAAGTCCAGAAGAAAGGGCTCTGTCATCTGCATAGACAGCTGGAGAAGGTGAGACTATCCAAATGAGCTCTGAAAGAGAATCAGGAGCAATAAGAGGAAGCTGAGAGAGGGCAATAAAGAAACTATGCAGTCAGCTGCTAAAGGTGTCTAATGGCACAAGAAAGGTCAGGGTTTCCCAATTTGGCTAGAAGGTCACACCAAACTTTCCTGAGGGTGGTTTCACTGCAGCCTAAGGAGCGAGTGGAACTGACACAGAGTCCCACTGCCACTGTCTCTGCTGGAATTTGGGATTCTGTGGTCTAAATCATGCTTATTCCTTGGGGAAGTTTGTTTCTTTAAATCCTCCAAGGACTTTTGAGCCTCCTGCCCCCTTATTAAGGAAATCATTTTGGTAACCTGAGGGCACTGGAAGTACACACTGGTAGGGGATTGCTTATGTGTAGGGAAGAGTTCAGTTAGTTCTTAAGTCTTTGCTGTGAAGTTCTTGCTTTACTTCGACTTTCCTACATGTAGTTCTACTAATGGAAAGTTATTAGTTAGAAGTTGCTTTGAATTTTACTTGTACTGTGGTTTCACTTTAAAAAGTTACCACTGCTGTAAAATGAATTTTTTTTGTTTGTACCCGTTACCCTTTCCTGTCTCCTGGTGCTCCCTTTTGTACAGCAAACATTCATGTGACTGTTAAGGGGATTGCAAAAGTGATCTGGGTTAAAATTTTCCTTACTTAAAAATGGTTGTTTTTAACATAGCTTAGTACCTTGATATTGCCTATTGTGTGGCTTCAGAAATGCCTGCACTAGTACAGGAAGAAAGGCAGGTAAGAGGGCAGTGTAAACCCCTTTCACCATTCAGCTGTCCCTTTCAGGAATCTAGCTCCTTTCTCTGATCTGGCCCAGCTGTGTCATGGCTCAGGCTGCTCAGGAAATTACTATGTTTTAAGGAACAGCTGTGAGAAGGCCTGTGAAACAGACCCATGTGACCTGAATAAAAGTAAAGTTACAGGCTGAGGTAGGTTTGTTGGTGGTTTAAGGATTGAAGAGGGAAAATACTAATGTGTCAACATATGAAATCTTAACTGGAAAGAATAGGGACTTAATAAGAGATAATCACACGGCAATAGTAAGGCTGTATTGCTGCATCCAGTGAAAGCTAATTTTTATTTCCTAGGCTTATTTGGCGAGCAAAGATTCTTTGGGTGCTTTATTAGTCTCGTAAGTGTACTATTCTTGATGACGTAACTTGTTAAATCCAAACTATGTTTTATGTGTGTTAACTCCTAAATTATTGCTTTATGTTTTTAAGCTCCATACTTGTTCTGTCTCTGTTCATGGCTGAAGATACCTAAAAGGATGACTCAACTAGTGCTGGGGGGTGTATTTTACTAGTACTATTGGCTTGTACTATGTGACTGCAGAAAGGGGTGTGTTTTGACTCACTTACATAGGAAGTATCAAGATATAGTACTTCTAGCTTCATGACAACAGAAGAGCTTTTCTTGATTTAATTCCTTTTAGACAAATCAATTTATATAGTGATAAATGGTTTGCTTATTTCTGGACTTCTTGGATCTTAACGTGGTATTTTATATCAACTGATGTTTTTATGTTATCCTGTGAGTTCATGTGTGGGTTTGTTAGCTCTGTTCTTTATCCCTGTTTAATGAAGCTAATGTAGCTGTAAAACACTTAATTTTCTTGAAAGCTTGCAAATAATTTATGAAACTCTAGTCTTAGTATGACTCAGACTTCTTTTTTTATCCTTTGTGATCTACCAATTTAATCTTAGTATAATTTTACTAGTCGTGGTTAGCCAGATAAATTGATTCTTGAAATTATTTCTCCAAAGTAAATGTGCACTTTACCAAAGCTACTTCTTTTTCTCTATCTCTAATAAACAAATGCTTCTCCCAAGACAGTATCTATAGGTAAGAATCTGCATGAAGCTTATTGAGACATTGGTAGTAATATACTGAGCTAAAACCCTGAGTTATTTTCTAAGTATAGGAAAAATAATGAATTAACTTAATAAGTTCAAAATCTGTCCTGAGACAATCTGACTAGAACAACATTGCAATCAAAGGAAGGTGTGGTTATCTGAAAGTACTATGCAACAGCTTTTTTTCTCTTTTTCTTGTTAGGTCTTGAATGACATTTAGGCAGACATGAGTAGGTCTGACTGCATATCTTGAAAGTGTATTGAAGTTGTTTATTCCTTAGGAGTAGTTTTCTTGATCTTCTGCACAGATGGCTATCAGAACATAATGGCATCCCTGGACTGTATAAAGAACAATGTTTCTTGGATTTTTTTCCTAACAATGCAAACCTATAGTTATTTCTGTTTGGAAGCTAGTTAAAGAGGCCCTGGCTGTAAGTGTGCTCAAACAGGCCAAGGCAGAATAAATGTCTTGATGCACAGCAGTATCCAAAGTTACCTTTGTCTTACTGAAAAAAAACATTAGTCAGCATGTTACAAATAGCAATGACATCATGTTGCTTAAACTATGAACTGATTACTCTGAGTTCTCGTGGCTCTCCTTCATATTGAGGCACACCTAAGCAAGTAAATGTGCTAGTAATCTGTAGGAGTTTTTACAGTGTTTCCTTTGAAGTATCTCTTCTAGTACATAATTTTATTTTATTTTTTTAAGTCTTGTTATATAAATTTGTATTATGACAGGAAAGCAGTTTGGTAAAACTAGGCTTCGGAATACAGTACCCCTGTTTTTCTGTGTAGTTTTTGTGGGACCAGTCATTTAAGTGAGATGAGTCACTGAATCACTTCATGTAACTACATAGTCACTTGTTTGTGGTTGTGTAAACTGAAGTTAAAAATATTTTAACCATATGAACGTTTAGATAAGGGAGATGACGTAACTGTGAACAACTCCCAGGTTTTAACAACTGAGCCATTATTTTGAGTTCCATAATGGGTTCTCTGGTTAATTTGGAGTCTCAGGCTTTACATCAGTTATGTCACACTCCCTGAAATCCTCAACAGCACTTTCCACAGACTTCAATAATATCTTATTTATTGTTACAGGAGAGCTAATCAACTAAACATTCCTCTGCTGCTAAATACAGCCAGCAAGCTGCTTATGAGTCAGGACTCTGGCAGATAATTCTACTCCGTATCAGTGAAAACTTTACTGGCTAGCTATCGTGTTCCTTATGTGAACAAGTACCAGCTTCTTGGATCTTTGAACATTCTGGGTTTGCATTCCAATAAGCGAAGTTTTCAGTATTCTCTGTAGTAAGCTTATGCTTGTAAAGGACTAGAAAAAAAAACCAAACCCAAATAACATCATCATGCAACCATTCTGGAGCACAACACACAGTAAGCTCTGAAATGTACAATGTTATAACCATGGTTAATTAGTAATTAGGCTTTCAAATGTTCATGAATCTAGTCTCCGTACAGAGCAGCAGTTAAGGGCAAGTTACTGGATAAACACAGCAATACCCAAAACTGGAATTTTTATAGCAGTTTTGAAAGTCTTTGGGTGTTGTTGCAGTTTTTAGGTGGGAAAAGTGCACTGTAAACTCATACTTGCAGATCAAGAAGTATATAATACGAATATTAAACACTTTATAGAGGGCTGTGGAATTAATTTCCCTCTATAACAGCAGTTTGGGAAAAACTTTTCTGACAGTTATTTGTATATCTCCTGCCTAGTATCTTTTCATCTTTCAGTATAACATAAAATAGTAAACGAGCTGCTTGTCAGCGTTTGTTAAGTTCCTCAAATTTAATACCAGCTTTGAAAGGCAAGCGATCACTCAAGTATGTCCAAAGCTTACACTTCTTTCTGTATAAATATTTTTATATTTAAAATAAGCTAGTATACTAAGAAGCTTGTTATCATCTCAGATTAGCAGATCAAGAGTACTCGGAGACTAAGCTGTGCATTTGACTGAGATAGAGGAAACAATATTTGCTTGTTCCTGACCAATTGCTTGGACCTTGGGCTTTTACATTGTGACTGCCCTGGCAGATGGGTTATATTAAGCTAATAATCTTTTCACGGAAACAATAGGAAACTCAGAAGTGATTGGCATGTTTTAAAAAAAAAAAAAAAAAGTTGGGGGGGGGGGGGGGACGGCTGGTCCGTCCAGAGCACTACCCGGGAGAAAAAAAATGCAAAGTTCAGTTGAGTTCAGTTCTTGGCCTTCCAGTGCCAAGAGGGATGCTCTTATTTCAGGGATGCCAGGTACTAGATGCTTCTTTCTGAAGATGGGAAAGTTTTTTTTGAAACGGATGCATCTTATTCAGTGCATGTCACTTGCATTTCACATTCCTTGCTGCTCAAGACATTGTTTGTATTGCTGGGCTCTGACTACTGCTCTTCCCAGGTCAACCCTTCTGTTGGCAATCTGTCGGCACCACTGACAATCAATAGTCAATCAATAGGGTCAATAGTTAGAAGAGCACTTCCTGTGAACAGTTTGGTAAGTCCACACTTCTGTTTCCACTCTAAAGCAATAAAGCAAAAGATACATAATTTTGTCCATTGGTAATTCACATTTTTTTCCCCTGTTTGGCTTCACATCTGTGGTTCAACTGCAGAATTCAATGCCTTTTGCTGTTGGTTTCTGCATATTATGTTTACTAGTTAAGTGTAGGAAACATAATGGAATAACTACTGGAACAAGTAGAATACAGTAATATAACATAATTTCTTTGGCTTACATATTCCTATTTTGAACTAAAGCTAATGAGGCGTTAGTGATGCACGGCAGCCAAGATTATGCTAATCTGGTTTTAGTGACTTGAACAGGAGAATTTTAGAGCTGCTTTTTTAAAATCAAGTATCCTTTTCAGACAGCTGAACAAAGGCAAAGAGGAGTTTGATTCTCTAAAATGAAATATATTAGGAACATTCACAGTTGCCTAAAACACATTCCTATCTTGGCAGTTTATTTTTCTATTTTGCATAAAAAGATGGTTTAAAAAAAATAGGCAAAAATTAGCCTGAAATGAAATGTGTGTTCTGCAACATGTACATTAATTAGTAAAAACAGAAAACCTATTTGATTGTAGAATCATTTTGAATAAGAAGGTGTTCCAGGCAGCTGGCATACATAGCATCTTTGGAAATACGTTTGTTTTTTTTTTTTTTTTCCTGTAGGATGTCTACATAAACAAATATGTTGAGGACTGATTGCAACGTAATGGCTGTTGTTAGGATGTTAGCATTATGTGTTAGAGTTGTCGAGGTTGTTTTGAATCTGCTTCATGTTCTTGTACATCTTTTGATAAAATAAATCATAAACTCAGGAATTTTACATCCGGGACAGTAGTTGTTCATGGATTCCTGAAAGAAAATTAGTGGTGGTGCTGAGTTCATGATGTCTTGGGAGTAGCGTATCTAGTGCTTTTATCTGTTAGATGAATCCAAATTACATACAGCAATATACTGTCTAATGTAACTCTTAGTCAGATGCCCAAGCTGTATTGGATTTAATTTTTATATTTAATATTTATAAATAACTGGAATTTTAATATTTCTAAATGTCAATATTTAGGTATTGAATCTGCAACACTGCTTGTTTCTCTCGGCTTACTTTTGTAGCATTCTAAGGAACAACAGCCTTTAGTTTAAAAATGCAACTTAAGACCTCAGAAGCACTTGTGTCACCTCATCGATACTTTCTACTAACATGTAGCGACTTGCAGTTGCTCAGAAAAAAAAAAAAGAAAATTTCAAGGGCTCATTATTTGCTTAAAGATTCCTTGCCAGGACATTTGTTTTGTAGGAGGAGCTATATATTCTACACAACAGAGTACTTTTATGTACTACATCACCTTTTTTACAAGAATGGCCTTATTTTTGGCACTTTTTTCCATCAGTGAGGTAGAACAATGTGTGTCTAGGTATAAACCGTTCACATTGTGAAGGGAAGAAAAACTAGACAGACCAAAGGGACAGAAGATAACATTAGGGAATACAGATGTACTTTCTGAATGCGTAGTCACTTCAAAGAAGAAAATTCTAATGTACTTTTGAAGTAGGAAGGAAGAGTTTCATAAATGTAAGGTCACAGAGTAGTCCCGCTTCACTGGTAGAGCTCATGTTCCAAAAACCTCAAGTTCTCTCAGCTGCTGGCTGAGGGCAAAATAGCATGTGTACAAAAAGCCTTAGACAGAGATGGTGTCTTTAAAAAAAAAAAAAAAAAAAAAAAATCCATTTCAAAAAGTGGATTGCCTTCTTATCTGGCATCTGTTAATCTCACAAGTTTAACATAATCTCACAAGTTTAATATCCCTACACTTCTAACATAATATACAGTAGGAAATTAAAAAGTAATAAAAATTTAGTTTTTTTGGAGTTTAAGGGCAATGTGGTTTACTTAACAAAGAGAATTGGATGAAATTAGTTGCAAATAATAAGTCCCTCACCCCTCTCCCCCCCCAGTCTAAATTTTGAAGTCCAATGGACTGGCGGGGAGAATTTCTGGGTTGACATTTGCACCTCTGTGTTTTAAATGAACTTAAAATGTGTCAAAACTCTTGGTTGGCATGATTGCTGTCCTTTACGCAGAAATCTGTTAATTAGTGACTTTTTTTATTGCACATGAAGCTACTGTGAACCATAAAATCACGGCTTTCATTAATTCTTTTATTAATTAATCTTTTATTGTTGCCTGCAAGTGACATTCGGATGCATAGGGTATTATTTCTGCTTGTCTGTAGCTAAAACTTGACTAAACTTCCTGTTCAGCGACGTATAGCACTAAAATACGTGTTTTGTACAAATTAGAGCAAACTGAAACACAAATAAATATTAGAATTATTTATTACATTGATAAATGGCTAGTTTGTTTAGGGGTCTCTTAATTAACTAGTAAATGGAGTGTTGTTGCTATATCCTCAGATTATCTTGGAACCACAAGCAGTTTACTAGGACAGAGGCTTCTAAGAAGAAAAAAACCCACAACAACTTGTACTTCCATGTCTTAACATACTTCTGGAACGTTGACTGTTCTAGGGAATGTTCTAGTGCTTGTTTTTTCTGTGCAGTCCATGGCCAGTAGCTGAGTCATAAGTGATTATAAGAAATACTTTCCCAACATAATTGTACCCTATTTCAGGGGTTCTTTTATCTCAGAATTTAAACTTGTCTGAGATGTACCCACCTGTTTCTTTCAAGGGCTGTTTAAATTTCTCCAGTGTGAAGTAAAAGCTTATTTCACTTTACAAATATGTGGGTGCTGATTCATCACGGGGCAGCACTGGTCCATCCTTGAGATCTGTTTGTTCTACCATATGCCCAGTTCATGGCAGCTGTATGACTTTCTGAGCAGTGATGAAAGATGAGGGTAGGAATTACAGGAGAAAAGGGAAATGTAATCTTTGAAGAGCTAGGGATCCTGGGACTACGTGAGCTTCCCACCCGCCCCTTTGCTTTACAAAAAGGTCATATACCTAGCTGGCCTGCAGTTCAGTGTTACTAGCTCAGAGCTTCTCCGGTTTTTACAATTAACCGAGAAATTCACCGTATTCTGTCTCTAATGAAGTGGCAACAGCAATGTGGAGACTTCATATAACTGGCACACCAAATGCGTTTGAGTAGTGTCACACTAATAGGAACATCACTGTGAGGGGAGACTAATGAGATATCTTGGAAAAGCGTCATAAGCACATGCTAGACCTATGTGAACAATAAAGAACATGTATTTAGAGGAAAAGAAAGCAGATGGGGTTTACAGAACAGTTTTCCTGGGGTTTTTTTGGTAGGTTTTTTGTTTGTGTTTTTATTCATGATTGAGTAGATCACTATGTGAAAACAAGTGGAGACAAACTTAAGCTGGTGTTCGTTACATTACGAATAATGTGACCGCACAGTTTGCAGAAAACAGGAAACAGCTTCTTGTCATACTTCCTTTTTGGGGGAATGCTTCATCATGACACTACTTAAAATTAAACGTTAATTTGTCAGCTCCGGGAGACACCCAGTGTTGCACACTGAAGAAAGTGGGTACAAGCAAATCCGTTTCAGTTGCTAGAATGACAAATAACTTTTTTTTTTCTTCGCCAGAATAATTGGTCAATCATTCACTTTATCCTTGTGCATGTATAGAAACTAAAAGGAAACTTTCAGCAGTGCTAGTGATCTCTCTATAAATGTAGGAATTACACACGCTCCCATGCCTACTCACCGACCCACCCACCCACACACCAAATCTTTGGGTAATGATGTCTTATGAGAAAAGGTTAAGTCCTCTGTTTTCTGCAGAAACAGTGAAGATGTATTGATTTATTTTTTTTTAGTAAAAAGGTAAATAGACATTTAAAAAATGTGGGGCGTTAAGCAGAAAATAAACCTGTCATTGAGTGTAAACTTAATTTAAAGCATTGAAATGACTATTTTATAAAAATATTCTACTTAAAACAGTGTTTTCCATTTGACAGACAAGTGTAAGTTCTTGGAATGCTTCATAAAAGAAGCCTAGATTTCTGCAGTCAGTCAACATGTTTTTTTCCATGTAGGGTCTACACTACAATTTCAAATTGTATTATATTTCATTTTATTTCAGATATTATTAAAATATTTATAATGATATTCAAATATTATTTAATATTATTTCAAATAAAATATATTTCATATATTTAATTATATTTCAAAATTCAAATTGAATTTCAAATGTTTTAGACAGAGATCTGAAGTTGCAGTTGAGAACATACAGACTCTCTTACCATGTATCTGCAGCAAATACCTAAGTCTGAGTCAAAGGCATTCAGCTACAATTTGCTACCTGATCCAATTTGTGCATCTGTAAAGTGGAGGGTATTGTTTCAACTTGCACTGGCAGCATTGGGACAGTGATGATTAACAATAGCAGGTTTGCTTTGTGAGTCCTGCATGTGGTGAGTGAAAGGGAGGTAGCAAGTGTTTACTGGCAGTATCATTTAAATGCTTAATCATGAGTAGTATGTTAATTAAAACCTGTGTGAATGCAGCTAATGGCGTCCCACTCTGTATTTCTGGAGCTGAAACACAGACCAGTCTGTCCAGTACCTGAAAGGGCCCGACAGAAGAGATGGGGAGGGACTCGTTTAGCAGGGAGTATGGCGGTAGGATGAGGAGGAATGGTTTTAAACTGGGGGAGAGTAGATTTAGATTAGATATCTGGAAAAAATTCTTTACAGTGTCAGTGGTGAGACACTGGAACAGGTTGCTCAGAGAAGTTGTGGGTGCCCCATCCCTGAAGGTGTTCAAGATTAGGCTCGATGGGGCTTTGAGCAACCAGGTCTGGTGGGAGGTGTCCAAGCCCAGGGCATGGGGTTGGAACTAGATGGTCTTCAAGGTCCCTTCCAACCCAAAGCATTCTATGATTATAAACGCTCCAAAAGAGCTGTTAAAGGGAGCTGCACTAGACCTGATGCTTTGTGGAATTCCTAAAGAACTTGTTTGATGGGAGTGTGAGAGAAAGCATAGCTTCTAGGAGAGTTTGAAAGCCTAATGGTATTTACGAAAATTGAATTATAACAATAGAATGTTCAACAAATGGAAAAGAGCCTTACTTTCATTATTACATACATGTATTTTGACTTTTATTTAATTTCTCTTTTTCTGAATGCTCTCTATAATCTAATTCCTTTTTACATTAAGACTGAACAAATACTCTGCTTTGAAAAAGAGTGTACGCATGCCTCTTTCTACATTGGCTTTTTGCAGCTAAGGCTTTTACTTTCCAGACCTCATTAAGCAGTCAGTTGAGCGGGTTAAATGAGTATTCCAAGTGGTAATGGATACTTATTCCATGTAAGTACAACAAGATTATGAGATATTGGGGTGCTGAGTACTTAACTGGCACAGTATCTTTTGTATTACAAATAAATACATCAAGTAAGCAATTCTGGCATTTATGATAGCAACATGATCCCCTACCTGTTAATAGGGCAGATCTGGGTCTCTAGATGAAAGGGATTTGTTTTCTACTTTGAGCCTTGTGTCTTCCATTCCACTTATCTGAGAGGATCTTAGCTCTTTCTGAAAATAAGTGCCTCCTTTTAAGGTATTTAAGCCTGAGTGGAATATGAGTAGGCAGAAAGCTTCCAACAGAACATGTTTGTGAAAATCAAGTTGTATTATGTTAACCCAAATGACACATGGGCCAAGTTCTTATTTTGTTTTGTAACATTTGAGGTTGTTACGGTGCTTATATAATACTGCAAAACTTGCCTCGATTTCTCCAAGCTCGGATTGCAGTTATTCACATATAACTTCAGATTCAAAACATTCATGCTTTGAGAGTTATGAAAGATCATCAAAATACAATTAAAAAACCCTTAGGCTGTAAAAGGATAATTCATCTTGTGTGAAGTGGAGTTTGTGAAGCCTGATTTCCTTAATTGTCCTTCTCAGGTTCTTATATCTAAGGTATAAACTCTGAAATTATTCTAGCAGATGAGGCACTTACCCGTCTCACATACAGGTCCTTTGGTGTATAAGGGATAAATTCATGCTGCTGCTTTTTCCTTTCAATACAGAACTTACCATGGATTGCTTCTCTATCTTGCTGACTATCTTCAAAGACGTCGTACAAGCTCTCTTCTGAGATCTCTTTGTGAAATTTGGTTAAAATAGGGATAAAAAAAGATAAAAGAACACAAGTTCTTTATAATATAAGTTTATTTATAATACTGGTAGCTCACATACTTTGGGAAGAAAGTTCTTGCTGATAGTAATCTGAAGACTTTCTAGTTTGATAGAATCAGCAAAGGGTTTGCAATGTGAATTGGGTAAAATTTTAACTCTTATGTCATCTGCTTATATTGAAGTTCTCTAAATAATTAAGGATAACTTAACTTGTGTTTTCCTTACCAAGTGACTTGTGAAACATTAAGCAAGCAGTGGTAACAGTGTAGTACATGTCACAAGGAATGCTGAAGACGATCCGATCATCATCAGTGTCCATGCTGCTATTGGAAGCAGGTTTTCCACATGGAATTATTTTTCTTTTAGTGATCCAATAACTCTGTTTTCTCTGGGTTATCTTTTACAAACATTATTGAATGTACCAACTCATCAGTAAGAATGTTTTTGAATTTTTTTTTTCAACCTTGCAGGACTTCCCCCCCCCTTTTTTTTTTCTGCACCCCCACCCCCAATTCTCCTTTTGCTTTGGAAGGGAGAGGTTAGGTATACAATCCCAATTTAATTCGGGTACGTTCTTTGGGACCTTGTCATACAAATTCTACAGGCAGTTAACTTTCATGCCTAATTGTTCCACAGTACTTAAATGTTGGAATTGCACTTTTTTTTTTTTTAAAAAAAAAAGAATGATACTACTTAGCTATGCACTACCCCTGCAGTATGCTGTCCTCTCAGTTTCTGTCTTTAGCAGCTCTTGAGTAGATTGCTTATTTTGAAAAGTCAGATATCTGAACTTTTCCACTAGTCAGGACTTCCATGTTCAGAAATACGTATTTTGAGTTTAGTGGCTTGGGAGAATGTTTAATTCCAAGTAAGTTCTCCTAATGTTTCCCAGTGTTGCAGTCAAAAATCGGTGGTGTGACTGCTACCTTCCATAACAGATTCACTTTCTGGCTATACAGTATGTAGTTTGTTTGCCAAACTGCAGTTGGCAGCTGTAGGAAAACATCACTTTGTATTGGTTGTTATCTCAAAAATGATGAGGCCATAGAAAGAAAGATATGTAGAATTGCCTGGAGATTAGTCCTGTATCTTTGACCAGAGTGGTTGCTTCAAATGGTGAACCATATGTGATAAAAAATATACTGAAATATAATGGCACATAAGTATATAAACTCATCTGTGCTATATAGTGCATTGAGCAGTGAGGGAATCCCAAACTACATGAAAAGAAAGGGGATCAACTCTGTGTTTGCCCTCAAGTACATCAGTGTTGCCATGAGTACTGTCCCACTTGGTGCTGTGCACTGATTCCTAAAACAGGAGAAAGAGTCAACTGTGTGGGTCTAATATGTGAAAATGAGGATTGGTACATTACATGAATCCCCGAACCAAACTGACTAGCTTTTTTTCTTTACAATAATTAATTTGCATAGCAATAAAAATATTGGCAATTATGCCTGAAAAGAATAAAGGTATTTCTTACCTGCTCAGAGTCTGAATATAAATCACCTCTGGACTATATTTAGTTCTTCATAACTGATATGTAGACGTGATGAAAAATAAAATCTGCTTACTGAAAGCAAGTTATACAGATAAGAATGTGTTTTATCTGAAGAGCAGTGTTGGCAAGGTTGGTTTGTGATACCTTTTCTGCTGCACCCCAAAATATGGCTGCCTGCTTGAATAAGATGGAAAGGAAAAAGGATGGGTTTCACTACCGAAAAATAGTATATACTTTAACAGTTAATTCTGTAGAAAAAAGTGTGTTGTAGACCTTGATGCTGTGTATAGATGCTTCATTTATGATTTTGAGTAGTAATAACCATCTCATCGAGTTATTGCAGGGTGCCTCACATGTTTTGTAGAGTAGTGACTAATACCTGTTTTGTAGGCAGTAGTTCTGGTGAATAAGATTTCCTGCTCAATTGGCTACTCTAAATATCAGCCACTACCACTGGCAGCAACCGGATAGCATTTGATTTCTGCTTAAATGGTTTGTTGCACTTGTGGGCTACCTTATTTTATTTGAAATAATTTTTTTTCTTCCTCTGCTAATTAAATAATTCCCAATGCTAGCTTATATTTGCATGTATGTTTATAGGATAAAATTACTTTAATGACATGCAGAAAGGGGAAAACTGGAAAAAAAAAATAAAATTTAACTTCTATGATTGCAGTCACTCATTGGATCACTAGCTTGAATTTGGTATAGCATGTGATTTATATTTATGTATCATGCATTTATAATTTGCACTGGAAAAAAGTTCTCAGGTGCTGTAATTTTCTAAAGCACATCTCTCAGCCATATGGAAATGTAAATTGCAAATTCAGTGCGCAACAGAGTAATCCCTTGGTACGGAACAACCAATTACATCAAGCAACCACAATTAAATATGCTTAAATCTCCTGCAAAGCAGCTTTATATCTAACTTCAAGTAGTAAGTAAAAATAATTCTGCAATTCCGAACTGTGGATTACTTATCAGCATGTTAAGGTATACAGGTTTTTCTGAAGTTTCCCTGAGACAATGGTGGTGTAAGCTAACTGCTATGGCTGCTTCAGGTAGGAGTTAACCAGGACTCAGAAACAATGTTAGACATCTTAATTGTTATCTTCCTTATAAAACAGTGTAGCTTCTGAACTTGGAGTATTGCCTGATACTGGTAAAGGCATGCTTGGCCCTCCTCCTCTGGGCTGCACCAAGTCCCACAGTTGTGGCAGCTGGAAGAAGCTAACCGTGTGAAAGGCTGATCTCAGCACAGAACAAGGATGACTGAAATAGGCTACTGAAGTGGCTCCTGAAAAGCAAACTGAGACAACTACTTAAGCTTTCTAATACCTCAGCTTGCTCTGCCATCTAGAAAGTTAGCTGATGTTTCCTTGATCGTGACTTATTTGTGGAGATTTGACAAGTTAGGGGCTACAGCCCTATCATTTTAATTGTAACCAGATGAAAACCAATTCACAGTAGAGCATTTGCTAATTATTTCCATTTAGCTTTTTTGCATGCCAGATTTTTCAGTTGTATTTAATGTTATTACTTGTTGCTCTGGAAATAAACATTAAATTGAAATGGGGCATTATCACTGGGCGCTAGTAATTCTGTGAATATCCAATTTTAAATGAACCTGCTTTTTTTATGAGCATGCTGTAAAGCAACAAGTGCTCTTACAGTGTTTTGTAATAGAACACAAAATACAATGAAAATAATATACTTTAAATAAGAAAATTCTGAGAAAAATTCAGCTAGTTCCTAATAAGAGGCAATAATGTTGTAGCAAATTTAGTGAAGTAATAATTTCAGGAAGACATGCTTTCTGTGAAATAAAGAAATTAGCTAAATATGATTAAATGTGATAAATGTGATTTCATCAGCAGGTTGAGTGCTCTATTGCTTTATCATGTCAAATTCTTGCTAGTGATGGGAGATCATTCTGGTCTTCAGTTTTTTACATTGAAGCTCCAAAATCTGCCATCTAGACTTAAATGTAGACTTCAATGGTTTTTGTTTTATGAATTTACCCTTATAGTCAAATGCTTTTATGCTAATCATATTTTGGGGTCTGTTTTGTGCTGTGAAACTTTATTTTGAAGCCCTAATATTTAAGAAATACTTTTCTCCAGCATGTAATAGGGCTATAACATAATTAGATGAATGAACACTTTGGTTTTTTTCTGAAGGCCAGAATAGAAATGAGTCACAAATTAACAGTACAGGACAATATTGCCTCTTTACATATTTGAAAAGCCAACAAGGTCATTGAAGATGAAGCTGAGACTACAATAAAAGCTTTCTAGAAATAGTCTCTGACACTTGGAGACCACTAAGTCATTATAGCTTAAATTTATGTCACTAATCTTCAGTAGTACACAGAATGTATGGTTTTGGAGAGGTTGTGTATCTTTGAAGGGAGGTACATGTCGATAACAAAAACATCATTGTATTGAAGAGACAAGAAGGTGTTCACATTTTATCAACATACATTTATCCTCTACACAGAGAACATCGATTTCTGTTAAAGAAATTCTGGATTTGACCTTTATCAGCACAAAATAACAGTCCAGTTGCTACACATTTTGAAGAAGTAAGTTTTGGACATAGGCACATGAGTAAGAGGAACGTGTCTGCGGTGCTGAAACCAGCTGACAGTACAAGCTGTGGGGAGACAGCACTATACACTCTGGCAGCTTTCTAAGTGACAGGGGTAGGCAGGTGTACAGTCATCTCCTTTCGTACAGGTCCTCATTCTTTGTATTTTAGGTCTTTTTATGAATTCTGCCACTACATAGTGCTTTTGATGTGTTTGAATATATAATTTGGAGCGTGTTTTCTTCAGGCAGGGAGTAGAAGCAAGACTGTTAAAGCCTAATTTTAAAATAGAAGTAGGTCTGTTGAGACTTGCTTGTCTTTAGTCCATCCCAGTTACATGATTCAATAATTCCTCTTAAATTTGGTTGCTTTCCTGATGTTATGTAGTGCCTAGGGACAAAATAAAGGTCTTGGTGTGTGCTTAGATAGCCTTTTCTCGAAAGGTCTCAAATACGAGTGCATGAAAGAAAGTTAGTCTTAGAAAGCATAGGTGACTTAGACTCTAAAATCTTACAAAGGCTGGTTATTAGGGGTGACAGTGAATCCTAGATATGGAAATGCCCTGGTCACGACACTAGGTAGTTCTCTTCATTAAACTTTAGCTTAGATCAGACCTACTTGTGTAAGCGAAATCAATGTTTCTACAAAGCAGCTGAGCCCTCTGTAGCACAGAAGTGTATAAAGAAATAGAGAGTGGCACGAACTAGGAATTTTGCATAAAATACTCTATTTTATCATCATTTTCATGCCTGACCTTCAAGTTTTCCACAGTTTTTAAAGTCCAGACCTTTCCAAACTTTCCAGGAATATAAAATTACAAAACAAATGGGATGGTTGGTTGTCTGTGTATGTTTAATTTTACATGTATAAATCCAGCGTATATATTTGCAGGTCTCAGTATGATATTATGGATATTAGTAGCATCAAACCACCCCACTCTTTCCTGAGTCTGTAGAGGGGACCTCAGGGTTAACACTGATTCATGGATAACATTGTGATTTATGTCCTCTGGAGCTTTGTTAGATAGGAAGTGATGGTGAAACAGGAAACAAGGCATTGTATGAAAACATCCATTAAGTATGTAACTAGAGGAAAAAGCTGCAAAAATAATTTAGGAAAGATATTCCTGTATACTTTTGTATAAAAATATATTTATTATTGTGCGCAGCTGGATACAGTAATTGTTGATAATAATGCAAGTGACTAACTTGATCTAAACCTGACTTTTTAACTGAATCCAAGGACTCAGGAGGAAGAAAATGAACTTGCAGATACTGGCAAAAGTAGTGCTATTCCGATATAATCAGGGCCAAAGAAAGAGAGATACTCAATGTGAACAAGTGAAAAGTTGTTCAAACTTCTTTAAGCATAGTGTTTTCTCTGTTTTCCACAAGTTTATACATGCTTAACACTAGCATTGTAGAGTAAGTATGATGATGTTTTGCCCTGTGGTGAAGTCTAGTAGAAGGAAATGTGTCAAAGAAGTTGTATAGTTGTATTTTATATTGAAGAACTAATTGAATTTGACCTAATCCAAGTGACAAGGTGAAGTTTGTGTTTACTCCTCCCCTTTTTTTTTTCTTCCACCTTTCTTTTTTTTAGTGGCTACTGAAGGACATGTGTGAATATATATATACATCTGAACACTGGAAAACACTTCATAACGTGCTTAACCTCAATCACCTTTTTGACTTGTTTTGCTGAACAGCAGTAGTAATGCATTATGAAACTGTTTAGTATGACAAAGTTGCTGGTAACTCTTAAGAAGTCAAGGTTAATTTTTGCTCTGCGTGGTATGATAGGCTTTGAAGGCTATAGTTCATTCTACTAACCTGAGTTTGTGTGTGAAAACAAATTACATCTTTAGCAAGTAAGTTTCTCCTACTTACTATGTGGTTGTACAAAATATAATAGAACAGTTTGGAGCTGTTCTAGCATAAAATCCTGTAAGGTACGGGTCTCAATGAAGCACATGAGAAATTTGGAAGGTGACCGTTGTTTCTTTTGCTGCCCAATCTGGGACTACTATCTGCAGTATTGAGTATTTGTGCTGTATGGATGTATTTTTCTGTTCCACTCTTTATGCCATCTTTCCATGACCTTCAAGGTGTTTACAGTAGAGCATGTGTTTTGCTTAAAAAACACATTCTAAGACTTCAAATGAAAATTGTGTGCTTCACAGTAGGTCCGGAGGTATCAGTATCTTGATTGTAATCACAAGCCACTTTCAAAGAAAGTGAGTGTTCATAGCACTGTTATGTAGGGGGTAAATAGTATGTTAAGTTGTGGTGAACTTAAGGACAGTAGATCTCCCTCATTTTTTTTATGGGGAAAGAAAACCCACTAAGAATCAAGACATTTGGTGCATTAAATCATTACTTAACTGTGTTTTTCAGAAAAACTACTCATTTGGTTGTGAGCTGTTTTCTAATTTGATGTTAATCTAGCCATGTATTCCCTGTCCCCCGAGTTTGTAGCAATTTGATTTAAGTTTGGCATAGACGTGAGTTTACAGGATGATTGTGGTGCATAAATCATCAGTAGAGATTAGGCTAGCTGTTTGTCCTGATTTACTGATGGGTATAACTTTGTCATAACAAGATTTGTCCTGCAGTTCTAGGAGTTTAGATACTGAAAACTGCTATCTGTCATTACTAGAGCTTGACTGCAGTTGCATTTCAAATTACTTCTGATTTTGTGCTTCAGCTGAATATTTCAGGTTTTTTCAGAACTTGGAAAGATGCTTATCTATACTACCCAGGATTTCTGTTTATTATTAATTTATTTTTTATTCACTGTGGCTCACTTAGACATACATAATAACTGAAGTCATCTGTAATTGCAATACCTCAACTAAATTCAATCACAGATATGTGGCTAGATGTTGAGAATGCTTATTCTGCCTGCACTTTTTCCCCAAAACTTTAAAACAGTATTAAGAACCAGTAAAGATGCACAGAAATATTCACATACTGTCAGTCATAGTGATGCATGAGAAGAGATTGCAGACTCTTCAGCTTACAATGCTTGAAGGTTTGCGGTGTGGGTGGGAGTAGTGTTGATATTTTAGTAAGTGAACTGGTGAGTAGTTTAAATGTGATCACTTGGGAATAGAACATCCTCAGATACATAAATCCACTCTGATTTTTGGAATATAGCTTTTCTTCCTTGGGCAATTAGACAGAGCAAATAGCCTGTTAAAACTCTTGGGGAAACTGCCATTAAAAAACAACAAACAGTTTGCATGGGATGCTAGCCTTATTTAAAATCCAAGTAGTGACAATAAAATGAATGAAAAATGAACCAAAGCTGATCTTGTACATTCAACTGAACAGGCAAACTCATTGCTAAGCAGCTGAGAATAGATGTGGTCTCATACAAATGTTAGTTGGATATTTCTGGTCAATGGCAGGCTAAAGACTGCCAGCCAAATTCCGTGTTAGAAGGAATGAATGTCAGGAAAACCCTTTTCTTTTAAAAAAAAAAAAAAAAGGGGGGGGGTTTAGTTTTTTGTTTGTTTTGGGGTTGGTTTGTTTGTTTTTATTTTCTCCTTCTCTGAGAATGAAGGGGCAAGTTCTGTGTTTAAAATATCAGATTTATAGAAAGTTACCAAGGTGATGATATAATGAGAAATAGTGTTTAGACGTTACTCATTAAGACTGTCTGAAAAGAAATGTGCTTGCTTTACAGACTGTAAGGTTAAGGCTTAGCTACACTGGACTAGATGTTGTCTGTGACAGCACTACGGTGATCCTTATTAAATAAATATACTGATCTATAGGGAGGGGAAAGTCTAGTAACTCACTGCAGCTCTGAAGAAAGAACTATGACTAAATCATCCCTTAATCAGTGCTTTCTCTGACTTACTGCTATTTTTAAGTTCTGTTAATGAAAGTTTTCTGAAGAATACTGATGAAATGGACTCAGATGTGTGGTTTTATGAACTGGTAATTGATTCTTCATATTGAAGGCTAGGGTTTTATTACTTTAAGTCTAGTTTTTGTTTCTGTTTGATGTAAGCCAACAAATGACGGTGAGTTGGCAGCAATAACTGTAGGAGGAGAAATCATTGAGACAAAGCATTCTAGATCTCTAAAAAAAAAAACCAAAAAAACCAAACCCAACCAAACAAAAAACAACACACATACACAGACACCCCAACACCCCCAAAAAGCCTCCTTTAATGACCATTTAAGCTCCCACACATACCAGAAACAATTCTAGCTTGCGTGGTCACGCTCAGCCTGTCATCACAGTTCAAGACAGAATTACCTTTGGACTTGTAGTGTCACTGAAATGTGATTCAGTTATCCAGGTCTTACTTGTTATTGAAGGTTTGCAGCAAGTTGTTGGCAATATGACCTCTAAAAACACTGTTTGTAGACTGTCTATTAGCAGAGTAATAAAGAAGTAATAAAGAAAGGCTCACCTGTCTGATATGTGAAGTTAGTTAGAAATAGAGTTAGAGAAAATTGGAGATAACTTTGTCTCCCCTTGCTGTTTTGAGCCCTCGAAAAGGAGGGTACGTAAGTTTTTATTCTATTTCAAGTGGCATATTGTGCAGGCACTGCTTTATTTGAAGGGGAAAGCAAATGAAAGAAGTAGTGGAGTAGGCTGACTGGAACAAATGTTGAAGTTGGTAGAGTGTTTTCCAACATTCCCAAGCCAGACATTGCAGAGAGTACTGACAATAGAGAAATGAATACAAAATAAAAAATTGAAGTTGCAATGGATTACAAGAGGGTTTTTAATGTTGAAATCTGTTTTGGTTGTTCTTTTACCCCCTTGTAGTGCTTACATGGCTGCTTGTGGCTTGGACGCAGCTGCTTGTGGCTTGGATGGGCGTACTCTTTGCTGGGTAAAAAACTGGCAGGATGGCTGGGCCCAAAGAGTAGTGGTGAACAGAGTTAAATCCAGTTGGTGGCCAGTCAAAAGTGGTGTTCCTCAGGGCTCAGTACTGGGGCCAGTTCTGTTTGATATCTTTATCAATGATCTGGATGAGGGGATCAAATGCACCCTCAGTCAGTTTGCAGACAACACCAAGTTAGCTGGGAGTGTGTCAACCTTCTGGAGTGTAGGATGGCTCTACAGAGGGATCTGGACAGGCTGGATGGGTGGGCCGAGGCCAATGGTATGTGATTCAACAAGGCCAAGTGCTGGGTCCTGCACTCGGGTCACAACAACCTCATGAATGCTAGAGGCCTGGGAAAGAGTGGCTGGAGCTGCCAGGCAGAAAAGGACCTGGGGTGTTGGTCAACAGCTGGATGAATATGAGCCAGCAGAGTGCCCAGGTGGCCAGGAAGTCTAGTAGCATCCTGGACTGTATTAGAGATAGTGTCCCCAGCAGGACTAGGGAAGTGATTGTCCCCCTTGTTCAGCTGCTAATCTGCAGCTAATCTTTCCATCCTTCTAATTCTGTTGCTTTGTAGAGAATCTCGTGGGTTTCATATTGCTGAGTGCCTGTATCTTCTTAAAGCTACTGAAAGAGCTGTTGTGTTTGCTTGTATGTCATCCTGCAGTAAGAGCTTTGGGACATATGAAATAGTATTTGCGTATCCCTTGTGCAGCTTTTCCATGCCTATTTAAGCTTAATATTCTCTCTGTACCTAAAGACAATCAAAATCTGTTGATGACCTTTTTAAATTTTGAGCAAAGGAAGGCAAAAAAAAAAGTCTCCTCAGGGCAATTGGCTTAGTTTAACTATATTTGTCTGAGCTAAAGCTCAGGAAAGCAAATATCCCAAGCTATGTGAAGTACAGAAAACAGAAGGACTTAATCTTCAAATCACTTGCCCGCTTCTGGTGGTAAATTAAGGCAGACAATAACAAGCTGAAATGAGTATTCATGGTCAAATATACTTCTTAACTATTCCTGCCTATATTAAGATCTTAGTTGCTGTTGAACAGTTGATAAGCTGTTTAGGTATTGCTATGAAAATACAGTAGTAAATTTATTTTATTCACTTTTATGGTAATGGAAACAAGACTAAAGAATAAAAATAATGCAGTGGGTGTGCACACTTGCTGCCAATCTGTTAAGTGAGCTTGAATGAGTTGAGGCCTGAAATGTGATAATCTTTAACAAACATAATAGAAAAATAATTATTGCAATCGCCTAATAAAACTTTCAAGTTGATGGTAAAGTTGTTATCATGTATGAAGTTATAAATGGGTTGAAGTCTTCTTACTTAACAATGATTGTTTGTCATGTTGTAAATTTGCAGCTGAGGCACAGAGGTTCATCAGAGTTCTTGGCTTTACTGATAGGATGATAAATATGTGGAGACCTCCCTTAAGGAAAGGAGGTCATGAAGCCTTCATGTTGCCTCATAAAGGAGGCAATAACAAACCCAAATCA
Organism: Limnodromus scolopaceus; assembly: GCA_028565335.1. Lineage (NCBI taxonomy): Eukaryota > Metazoa > Chordata > Aves > Charadriiformes > Scolopacidae > Limnodromus > Limnodromus scolopaceus. The sequence goes on from JAOXNO010000063.1 coordinate 19,476,766, forward strand.
ATATGCTGGCAACAGAAAGGATTTACACAAATCTGAGAAAAGCGCTCTTGTAATAGTCAATTCAGTGTTAAATGTCAGGTATTGCTTTAGAAAACATGTATCATGGGACACATTCTACTAATTCTTACCTTCATGTGATTTCTGAGCAGAATTTACTGCTTCAGTTTATTTTAAAGGAATGTGTATCTCAAACTGCGAATTTGTAAGCATAATGAAGATGAAAACAGGAAAGCAGGGAATATTTATGGATTTACTTCAGATATTTCTAACTGGCACGGTGATCAGGGAAGAACTGAGTTTTACAACATCTTAAAAACAAGAAAACAAACAGAACCACAAACCAAACTCTGAGTCTGAATAAAATAGTCGTGCCAAAATTAAACTGCCCCTCACAGAATATTGCCTAATGAGTATCCTTCCTTGTGCAGCAATACTTCAGTGAGTTCTAACAGCAAACACCATCTGATAAGAGAACCGCAGCGTTCTTCAGTAGTTTCAACATCTCTGCTGTCCCATGCAGGTAAGTCATAGCTTTAAAAAGCTTAATTGAGAAAGCACTTGTTTTTGAGCTGAATCAAAAAATGTTTAAACTTGTGGTGGTGAATTACGGTAACATTGTACTCTCTTAGATTTGGGAATGTGATGCTTCCCTCTACTGGCCGATCCACAGAGAGTAAGTTTTATTATCTGGTGAAGCAGGAAAGAAAAATATTTTAAAAGGAGCACTCTACGTTTAGAGCTGAGGTAAGAGCATTGTCATTGCAGTCTCTTACACTGGAAGAATTAAATTCCTTACCTGCATCCGAAAACAGTTTTATATTGTAAAGTGACTAAAGTTACATCTGTCAGTTTTGGGAAAGAATAAGTACACTAATATTTTAAGCCACTTCATGTCTATTAGTAACACTAATGCTAAGTATTTGCAGCACGTTACAAAGAGCATGCAATGAAGTATTTGAATTTTGCAAGGAAGACTTCTATCCTCTGTGGAACCCATGAACCACAGAGCCTCTGACTGGTATTGAAAATGGACTTGTCTTTCAGCTTTGCTTCAAGAGTCTAAATGTTTCTTTAATTTTGGATGAGAATTTTTGCATAAATCTCTTTCTATGAGTTGATGCAAAAACCACACAAATTTCTTGGTCAGTCAGAGTTTCTAAGATAACAAGAAAAAATGCTTAGCTTTTGATTGTACTATATTGTTCATGAAATAAGTTACCAGTGATGGTAGTATTCTAATTACATGAGCATTCAAAGATGCTCAGAACAGTTTAAGACTGCATTGGGTGTGTAAGCCTCATGCTGTCAAAGCACTTGCATATTTGTGTTCTTTTGAGTGATTAAGAGACTTCTGTGCTTGTCTTCCTTAAATGATGCCTTTTTGCAGTGATAATGTGTAATGTTGCGGATACTTCACCTTTGTAGCTAGAGATGAACAATTCACTGAGAGGTCATTTCTTCCCTTTAAAATGTGAGGTTTTATGTTAAATTGGTCATAGCTACTGAGAGCCTGCTCAGGTTGGCTCCCCCCCCGAGATCGACAGAGACTGAAGGTCTTCACTGCGGACTGTGTGTTTCTTCAGCTGGATCCTCTGCACTTCCCTTGTGCAGCTGTTATCCTGTAGTGACAGACTGAAGGCTGATTGCTGCTGGTGTTGTGAGTGCACATTTAAAAAAAAAAAAAAATCACTTTGCCAGGAATTGCCAAGGAGATTAGCATCTTGTGCAGTGGGTTTCCACTTATTTAAGTGCACGTAATTGCACTTTCTCGCTAGTGCAAGATATAGGGAAAGATAGAAGTGACAAATGAATGGCATTGGACAAACCACAGGAGGCTTGAGAACAGTCTGTTTGCCAAGGGAGTATAACTTAATCACTCTAAGTGGATGGTGCAAAATAATTTTCTGTGGCATATTTCAACACTTCAGAAGATGATTTGGTTCCAATTTTGAGCAAACAACAGAGGCACTTGACCTTGGGGCAGCCTCGCAGGTATGCTATGAAAGAGACAATTGAGTAACCGGACAGGAAGTGTATCTGCTATGGCTGTCAATTAGAAACAAATTCAGAAATGATCTCCATCAGATCAGAAATGCCCTTCAGAAAGTTGACTAGCTTGGCTCCAGATTTCATCTGAACTATGTCAGCTGGTTATTATGATGATGTAAGCGTTTTGAAATTAAATGATACTTGAAGCGATTTTTGATAATTGCATTGTTGTCATCAAACTAGGACCTAAACAGGAATTAGAATGATAGTGCATTGAGGGGTTTCTGTTGTCCAAAATTAGTAGGCTAGTGTGAGATTCTCTAGTAAATAAGAGAGAAGTTTCTGCAGATACTTTTTATTTTAACAGCTGAAATCTACAAAGCTTATGAAGATAATAGCTACAAAATAGGCACACAATTTATTTAAATTACTTGGATCACAACTTGGTAAAGCTTTTGACACATTCATGTCTCCTCTTACTCACTGAGAGTAATTACCAGCCAAATATTCCATGGTGGTCATATCTTGATAAATACTTGCTGATCTTGGCCTATTGATTAATATAGGTACATTATCGTATTTATTTTACATAATTTGTGTAGGTTTCTGTACAGGATAGCAATTGATAAGTACTGAAATTGCAACAACTTTTACCTTACTCTTTGAAATGGGAAGAAATGCTTTTCAGAAAACAAAATCTTTACTATTTTGGGACACTTGTAATTCCTATCCCTGACAGAGAGAAAGGGAATTTTTTGAGTGTTGCTATCTTTGTTTTGTCTTGTTTGTTTTTTTTTCCCCTAATGTCATAAGATCACCAGGTGATTTTACAATATTCTCAAAGAAAGCTCAGATCCCATGCCTTTTATGCTTCGGTCTTTTGTAATCCCTAAAATCTTGCAGGTTATTTTGGCTTTCCCCAAGATATTTGCTGAAGTCCAGATCTCTTTTTAGTCTCTTAAGGATGAAAGTAGTAACTTAATTAAACACTGAAGTTTCTGATAAATATAGGATAAAGTTCTGATAAATATAGGATTTTTTTTTCCAGGGTTGTTTGTATTTTTTGTTCTTATGTTAGAGTGCTGCATTGATGACTCTTCAAACTTTTCAATGCATGAGAGAAAATGGCAGTTTCAGCAGTAAAGAGGTGTTTTTGTTGGTTTTGTTTTTTTTTTTAAAAAAAAAATGGAAGACAATGAACGCATACATTTGTGAAGGCTTGATTGATGTTATGTGCAGAAGTTATCTGGAAATATTGATTTAGCTGAGTCAGAGGTTACTCTTGCTCAACATGGAAAACATGGTTAGTTGACTATGGAGTGTTTTGGAGGCAGTTCATAAGAGGTTAAAGCTATTTCATGATACATGTTGTACTCCTGCTTGATACAAATCAATCTTGGGACTATCAAGAGGTGTTGAACTACACGGAACAGGATGCATATAGGTTGAAATATGGGATGGAGACCGTCCAGGAATTGCTGAAACTCTGTTAACTGGAGTTGCGTGCACAGCCAGTTACAGAAAGTACGCTCTTGAACTGTAATATTAAATCCCTGCAGGAGTAAATCTAAATTCTGAACTCCAAATACTTGCTTACAATTCTTCAAGGTGTTTTAACCCTTTAGTATTGTCTTTCCTCCCTTTGTAACATGATGATTTTAATATTATGCAGATGCATTTGAGTTAAATTGCACCTTTGGTAAAGTATACTTTTTCTTTTCCTGAAGATACTTCTATTAGTAGTATTATTATCTCCTTCCCTCCCTCTGCCCCCTCCCCTTTTCTTTCCTTTGCTTGAAAGATCAGAGTAGCAAAAAGAATGTGTCCACAGGAATCAAACCAAACTTCAGGGCTTTTCCTGTACAAAGGGGAATATTCCATTACTCCATAACAATATTGTGCAATCCATTATTTAAAAAAAAAAAAAGGGAAAAAAAAACCACCTCCAGTCCACAATATTGAGTCTCCCTAGCATTTTTTTATCACCACAATTGCAACAATTTAGTTATTGGTTCGTTGGCTTAATTTTCTTTCAAGTTCTGTTCTCTTTGGAGTGTAAGCTAAGCTAATTAAATGAGGTTTTCTCCTGAGGGCTGGCAGTTTTGGCAAGCAAGGTAACAGCCACACCATACTGATTAGGGGTGACAAAACTTGCATTAGAATGGTATTTCTGCCTTGTCAGATACAACAGTAAATTGATAGCATTGAGGAATACAGGACACACTAACGATTGTGCAGCTGAACTCGTCAAAGTAAGAATATATAGTGGAGAGCTGCCTTTGGCCAGGCAAATGTGCCCGTTGCTGCCTCTTAGAGTTAGCAGTTGGAAGTAGGGTGACACTGGAATTTCATTTCCAGTTGAAGTTTTGATCTTCAGCAAGTCATTCAGAACCTTTGTGCTGTGGTTTCCCTGTCCATGTGACAGAAACACAATTTGAGTCACAGGAGTGTTGGTCTATAATTTTCATAGTACCCCACACAATATCTTGATGAAAGGACATGTGTAGGTGCAATTAACAGTAGATGAGTCTGAATTGCACTCTCAACAAAGAAGTCTTTTGGTTAGTCTACAATAAAACTGTAATTATATCTCTAGTATCCTTGGCAACAGACTATGGTCCCAAAAGATGATTTTATAGTTTAGTATTAATTACTGACACAGAGATCAAAAAGATGGACAGACAGAATCTTTTAAACAGTTTCTGGGTAGTAAATATACATTATGTAAGAAACATTAAATGCATTGTAGTGAATGTATAGAGGTATGCTCTCTAAAGAAATGAACAAACCATCTGCATAGTTAGGACATGAACTTTGAAAAATTATGTGCTTGATGATTTAAACTCATACAAAGAGGTGGTATTTATTTGATATGGATTGGTTTCTCAGCAGGACATTATATCAAATTTTCTTTTTAAGAAACCAGCCTGTGAGACACAAAGATTATTAGTTGATGAACTGAAGATAACTTGTTTTGTCATAACTGTTTTTACAGAGGAATTACCTGATTATGAATCCTTGTGTTGTGAGTATATTTTAAGCTTTGCAGCGTTTCACAATACAGATTCCTTATCCTTTTGAGCTTGAGCTTTAAGGCCATGTATAGGACTACGATTACCTTCCTTTATCCAACACCTCAAAAAAGTTTATTATTGTTAGAAATAGTTCTTGTACAGGTACATCTTTTTAAATAACCCCCCCCTCCATTTACTTGATACTCAGTACATTTAATGGTATAGTTCTCACCAGCTCATGGTGAGTTTCCTTTGCCATCCCGTTTTCTCCCTATTCTCTTTGAAATAAAAACCAATAAAAGTAATAACCTTAGAAGGCAAAGTTCTTTTGTTTATTTTTGAAGAAATGATTCTGCCATCTGGGTGACAAATTCTATGCATCAGCTCCTTGCTGTACTACCAGTAAGGAAGATGAAAATGAGAAGAAAGTTAGCTAGGTGTGTGAAGAATATTTGTGGAAGTAAAACCTTGCAAATAGGACAATAAGGAATAGAAGGAAAGGATAATGTAGGCATGTGAATTCTAAAGGTTTTCAAGCAGGAAAAAAAACCTGGCTGCTGAGAATATATTTCAGCTGATTTTTGTGTTACTACTGAGTCAAAGAAGAATAAGACATAATATAACATTATTGGTGGTATGACATAGTTTGAAAATGGCAATGGTGATTGCTTTCAAGTGACTTGCTTAATGGAAACTTCCCACACACACATACACAATTTTGAGTCTAAAATTGGGTGGCAAGAGCTCTGTAGTTTAGTACATCTTGATACATCTTACCCCTGACAGATTTGGTTGCTAAATTTATTACAGTGCACTTGGTACTAAATATCTAGACCTGTTTTTGCTTTCAGTTTAAATAAAGATCTTTATAGGAGAGGGAAGGCATCAGAAGACAAAATCTTTTTTGTGATTATTTACTTATAATTGAATGGTTTGGAGCCAGGCTTTGTTTTCTGTATTTACATGGCTGCTTAATACACTAACAGCCTTACACTATGACTCGTTTTACAGCAAAACACGATGATTTAGAATGAACTGTGTGGGATATACTGCTAGTTAGTGCATTCATGTATGTGCACGTGTGCATCTGGTACTGGATTTCCAAGTTGTCCTTTTTAATTATCTGGAAGTTCTGAGGTACATGCTTTTTTGTCTTGCAGCTGGGGTAGTGGTGGTGTTCAAATACTTGTGCTCTGATGTTCAGCTACCATAAATCTGCAAAATAATTAGGCTTCAAACTGTGTAGTTGAAATAACTAACTGAAGGTGTAGGAAACGAATGTTAGCAAAAACTGTTCTGTGAATAAATTGTAAAAGTAATTTAGATGATCTAATTATAATATAAGTTATATTTCTAATGCAGAACAGAACATCCCAGCTTGAATTATCTCTTAAGTTTCCTCCCAAATTTTATAGATTAGACTAAGTTCCTTATTGCAAGACATTTTTAATCCCTGTGTTTTCTCTCAGTCCCTGGAAGCGTAACACTCATTGCATAATTATTCTGCTCCGTGTGATAAGGAATTTCTAAAATACTTGTCATAAGGGTAGGGATAGCTTTTTTGTTATTGTGGAAAGTTTAATAATTTAATTTAGAAGGAATTATCAGGAAAACTTGCATCTAAAAATAGCTGTAACACTTTTATAAGGAAGCTGGAATTGCTACTTCCACTTTATGCTCTATCTACACAGGGATGCTCCAGGGACTCTGATCAAGTGTCTGTTTAACCATTCTTGAGAATTCCCCTTTGAGATTAAAAGTGGATGAATATTACTTTTTTTCTTTTGCTGTACTAGATGGTACAATTATCTGTAAGGCCTGATTACATATAGTCCCTGTACTTTCTAAAATAACGCTGGACTTCGCTTTATGAATTTCCAGTAAAAAAGTGAAATTACCCTGTCCAAAAGGAACTTTGGCCTGCGTTTAGAAATTAGCAATAGTCAAAATGAAAACAAATGACTAGTTGCAAAAATGCTGATCATTAATAGGGGAGAATTTTTTTTTTTTTTGATGGAAGTTCTTGTTGGATTAGCATATTGACAAATAAGTATTAGATAGATGTGCCTATAAGGAAGATGGCAGTTAGAATGCCAAAACTGAGCTTGAAATGTATAGGGGAAGTACTGTACTTGTAATACACTTCTTGTGTACTTTGCATATAAACAAAACAGATTTTTAAAATTTTGCTAGTAACACTTGAGCCACTCTGTGAATTAATTCTGGAAACCCTAATTGTTAAAGGTGCTTCTTAAATACATATACAATTTTAGAGCCTGTTTTAAAATATTCCTGAATTTGTTATGCAGTAGATTATGTGCTGGAAAAAGACTAATTCATTTAATTTATTAATTTACATTAATAAAGCAATTCTAACATCTACCAAAATTTTACAACTTCAAGTGTCAAGACTGTCCTTCAGCTCTAGAGTCTGAAAGCCTTCTTGGTATTGCCAAGCCCATCTTCAGTGGGAATGCAGGCTACTGAAGTTCTGCAGAATTGGGGGCCTCATGGGTTTTCACAGAAACATTCAGATTTTAATACCAAAGAACAATGAAACATGTAGGAACTAAATCCTGTATGAACTTGTGCTGGAATTGTGCTTGCATTCTGTTCAAAGGGAAGGGTCTGAAAATGGGAATTGTATTCGCCTGTTCAGCTCTACTAAGTGAATGAGTTGCAGCACAAGCTTGTTTGATGATACGAGGTAATTTAACAATTTTTCTTCTACTTCTGCAAATTGTTAGTACAGTAACTTTCTTTCGCTCAACGTTCTGAATTTTTTCCAGTTTACCATAACTTGTCCTCAGTTACCTGCATTAAATAGCACTTAATGCATAATATGGCTAATGAGTGAATACATCCCATATCAATATTATACTATATTTTTTAATATTATTCCTGTTGAGGCTAGTAAAGTGTCTGTTCAGGCACAAAACATTGGCAACAGTTAGCATCAGTGAAGATCCAACTAAAGTAATCCTTTTGCTTCATCTCATCTTTGTAGGACTACAGGGATACGAGGCATGATGGTACAAAAAGGGTTTGACCCTGACAGGCCTTACTGAAATTCTCAGAAAGGGTAGGCACTGGAAAAAGAATAACTAGAAAATTTTATTTTTGCTGAGGGTCTATTACTCAGTCTACACATTAGCATTAGATAACATGGAAAGAACAGTGAAAGGAAAGTAAAAAATAAGTTAGCTCTGTAAAATTGCAGAATGTTACTATAGATAGGCTGTAAGATTAAAGAGCTGTCTTGGCATGTTACGATTCAAAGACCTGCAGCCTTTTTATCCTAAGGAGTTTTTCTTAAGAATTTCATACTTCAGATATTGCACTATAATGTGGGTTAAATCGCTGTATTTTGTCTCAATTTTTCCTCAGTGTTTTCCTTTTATCCTTTTGTTCTATCATAATCCCTTTTCTCTCTCTTGGCTTTATTCTAATTTCTCATGTAAGTGCTTATTGGAGTAATTTGAGAAATATATACCAATACTGGTTGTTTGGGTGCTTTTGTACAAATTAGCATGCACAATAGTATATCCCAAAACTCAGATGCTAAAGTCTCTGTGGTAGAGGATATCAAACACTGGGCTGACCAGTGTTTAACCAAGAGTCTCTAAGCTTATTGTATGATCCCTGCCAGTCATGTTTGCTTTCATGGAGCTTTGTGAGGCTTTGAAGAAGGATGTAATGTTTTGTGTGATGAAAACAGTGGGCTGTAATATTTTGTATTTTGAAAAAAAACATAGCAAGATTAATTCATCAGTTTATTGCTTATATGTATTAGGTAAAATAAAAACAAAACAAAGAAAAAGCCCCTAACTTGACTGTATCTAGTAGCACTGCAATGCTACTAGATTTACGAAATGCTACAATTTACAAAAACCTGTTTTCATAAAGAGTAGAAGAGGAAAATCATTCATTCTGTTCCTCTGAAGTAGAAGGGTTGTCAGTGGATGGCGGTGAACCAGCAATTCCATTGTGGAGGGAAGCTTATATTTTATTTCCTTTTATGGTTAGAAAATGTCTTAGTTCAAAGTCTCATTTTATTATGTGAGGAGAGTTCAGTAAAGGTTCTTCAGTTCACTTCTCAGTTGTGCCTGACGAATGTCTATTAAGGTCTGTCTTAAAAATGTTGTGTTTTGTTGTTTTTTTTTTATTCAGGGAGATTTGGGTGTTTGCTGTGCTGAATCTTGTTAGAAAATGAGAGCATTATGGGATACTTAGACCTCCCTGTGTCCATTATTCAGCGATCCATGCGTGTTAACTTTATTTAAGGGTGGTCTAATCTTCTGTGCTGTGAAGCTATTGAATTGAGGGATTATTTGCTGCACCATTGATAATTCCTGCTAAAAACTTCAGTTCCTTTACTACTCTTTTTCAGATTAAATCATTGTCTAGTGTCCATTCCCCCTCGCAAGTAAAATGATGTAACAATGGGTGATGTTTTATTGGAGAGTTAATTGTGCAGGCCAACCAGTTCTGATGTTTTCCTGTAGCTTCGTTTTTCATCCCGTCCCAATATATCCAAGCTGGAATCTTGACATTACTACATTTAGCAATAAACTGCAAAATAGTTACTTCCGTCTTTCTATGCAGTGTGAAAACCAGATATGTATTTCCTCAAGTTTGGTTGTTTTTCTGGGCTTTTTATGGCCTGGGCATATGAGCAATGAGATTGCTCTCTGGATAGAATTTTTGAACTAACTAATGAGAGTTCTGGGGGAGCCTACTGCCATAAATGAAATCACTAATTTTAATTTTGGTCAAGTAAACATGCCCTTAACTTTTGAGGGTGCTGAAATAGTTCCTGTCCTCTTTTTTTACATAGCATAATCTCTCTCCTGTACCATCAAATGACAATCTCATACATTATTAATCCAATTTAACGTTAAACTGTGCACAAAGTTCTGCTGGCTGCCAAAATGCAAAATTATCAGAGCATTGCATGTGACTTGTGCTGTGATGCTTGGTTCTCTCTCTACGGAAAGCAGAGAAACTGGGGAAAGGTAAGGTTGATTTAAATTTAATACTTGATCTCTGCTTGTCATCTAAGAGAACTGGCTCACAATACTGTCATCAAAATTGTTTCATGACCAGTGGATAATTAGTCATCTGTCAGCACTAAAATGTTTGTTTATTGAAAATGTTTGGAAGTCTGTTGTGCTGTGTCATGATAGGGAGTGTTATGTACCTGGCTTTTGTTAAAGAAGTAGAAAATGCTCCCTGGGGAAAAAAATATAAAAATACTTATGCGATTAAAGGCGTAAGTGAGAATCCTGTATTGAAGTCATCATATATAGTAGTGAGAAAGTGGGGCAGTCCATATGAGGGACGCAAATAGCATAACTGTCTAACAGCTTCTATTTTTGAAGCTATTAATAATATCCCAGTTCCTGTTTGCTGTATATTTTAAGCCAAGCAGCCTTTGTATGCACAAAATTTTAGTGTTCTCTCTGCATGTTGACAGGGAACTTGCAAGTATTGGGTAAAACGTGTCTGCCAAGTGCCTTTTCTCTGTCTGGCCTGTGCTCAGCAGGGAGTTATGCTGATTGTGGGAAAAAAGTATGTGATATAGATGAGAGCCTGAGCACCTTTCTGCCTTCGAGGGTACATAACCTTGTGTGTGTCCATCTGGTTAGATGGAATGTAGCCCATATGCCCATGCCTCTCAGCTCTTCTTGTGTCCACTAGTGAAAACTTACTCCATAAACTAACTTCGTTGACATGGCATGGAATTCTCTTTCTCTAGTGCTACCCTTCAATTTCTATCTAGAACAAGGGGGGTTACTATGTAAATGGAAAGATCTAGCTATACTAGATCTCTTTATTTTAAAGAATCTGAGTGGGATTTTTTAGACTCACTTTCTTGAAAGATTTCCGGTTAATTGTAGATGTTCATGTTTATTCTTGTTATGCTTTTTTATTGTCTGTTCTGGAAGATGTATGGATTTTTACTGTATGTATTTTTACTGGACTATTTTTCGTACATCTCTGGGTTACTTTATTTAGTCTTTTGGGACTTTATCTACTACAATGAATTTATTATTCTATCATCAGAATATAGTATAGTCTCTTCCCTGGCTTTGAAATCTGTAAGGACATGGAAAATAAAACTCTTAAATCTCTTTCAAAATATAAGTAAGTGAACTTCTCTGGTTTATGAATCAGATAATTAGAGGCATGACTTTTATCAGACCTCACTGCTTGTTTTTATTTCTGTAGCCTTAAAAGCTTCAGTTAATCATTCTCAATAGACTGAAAAATAGTTTCCATGTAAGCTAATAAATTTGGAAGCATCCTTTTAAATCCTGCAAACAGATGTTGAGGATAAATATTGCTCATCTAAAAGCAGATATTGCTAATGTATAATAAAAACTGCATAAAATTGCTGGAAATGCTTGTTTTTGTCTTGAGAGAATCAGTGTTAACAAGTCGGATCAGTCATTTTTATTTGGGCAATACAAAAAACCATATGTCTTCTTGCTTTACCAGCTGTCATAAAAGTTTGGAGAAAAGGGTTGTTTCCAAGCTTTCCAAAGGGAATATTTCACAGAAGTATTTTGACCTTTAAAGCTTACAAAACCAATTGACTTCCTTTTCCTATAAACTATTTTTTGGCTGAGATTTTTCTACAGCAAAGCTTTAGTCGTGAGGAAAAATACCAGCTCTGAAGAAAATAACTGGGCTGCCTTCTAGTGGTTTGAGTTATCATAGATCACTCTTATATATATATATGTAAAAAAAACCAAAACTCATCTCTTCAAGTGAATCATATCGTTCCAAATTTAGTATGTTCCCACAAATATTTCTTAATATTCAACAATTATAAATGCATTTCAATGATATTTGCATTTTAAGAAGCACAAGGCAGATTGTACTGGTCACACATGTTAGTTTGTGTGTTTGGTTTTGTTCTTAAGACCTTTTGCCTGTCTTTGTTATTGTAATTAGTGTATAGGAATTTACTTCTAGATCAAGAGATATTAATTTCAAAATGAAGGGCTCTTTTTTTTATCTCATGGATAGTGTGTAAGTAAAAAAAAAAAAAAAAAAAAAAAGAAAAAGAAATTAAAAATAACCCACCCAAAAACTCAAAAAACCCCACCAACCAAAAAAAACCCCTGACTGAATTGCTACCACTGAGGAACAAAAGAAAGATATGTGACAACAGAACCACTGAATTGAACATTAGGGTAGTTTAAAAGTTTTAATGTGACAAAGTACTGAGGAGAGAATATATTCTTAATCATTTAAAATTTTATTTGTTTCATTAGACACCAGCAAAAGAGCAACTTCTATAAATCTAGTGAAGGCCTTCATATTGTAAGGCGGGGGGGATTTAGTATTATGCATTAATTAAAGAGACCTCATTTGTGAAACTCTTTAGTAAATTTTCTGTTTGTCGTAGCAAGTATTTAAAATATTGTTGTACACTTCTCTTCTGCCACCTGGCAGTAGAAAATATTAAGATCTCTGTAAATAGATCTTTTACCAGATACTGACTTTAACCTACACACAAGGTTATCTATTGTCCTCATGGCTCTTTTGTAGTTCGCCTTTATGTTGAGTAAATAGAAATCAAAACCTATCATTTCATCATCATTATTAATACTTCCCAACTTTGTGTAACTTTCTATGAGGTATTTTGTTTCTCGTCAGGCACTGAAACATACACTGGGGAGAGTGAAGAATTTTTTTACTGTTAGCATGGTATAACAGTAATGACAGAATTTATTATATCCTGAAATCAGAACATCGTAGAAATGCTCTCATCTTCAGTAAGAGTCCTAGAATTGACACTTTTCTCAAAATTCTTATTGTGAGGAAAAAAATTTACACTCTGATTCAAATTATCTTCCGGAAATAAAAGAATTACAGATAGCGCTAAGATCTTAGCACTATTTGCTCTGCGCTGATATTAAAACAAAAAAGATGAAATGAGAGCATGGCAGTGTAAACTTCAGTCTTCAAACTTCTTTGGAGGTACTATTAAAGGCAGATTTCTATGATACTGCTGTGGATATACACTTGAAGAGCTGTGGAGGCTGCTACAGTAGTAGTAAGGAAGGTGAAGGTGTGCTTTACAAGAAGGTGAAGAGTTGCAAAATTAACCCTTAAGTAAGCAGAAAAGTTAAGTAATAAAATGTTACTTTTCTCTGGCTAAGAACCTTGCAAAGTTGCTGAAGAAAGGAAACTTGGAAGTGATGAGGTGTGATGCAGCTTGAGGGAATAGTAGTCTGAACTGAAGGGATAAGCACGTACAGGGATGGCAGCAGTGCTCAAGGCCTCTGTAATATAGAAGGTGGAAGTAGAATCTTGAATCAGCGAATTATGATCTGGTTTCTGAAGATGCTGACCACTGGGGAAGATTCATAGTGCTCAGTATGAAGTACTGGTGTACTTGGGCCCTTTAATCTCTGTCATTAAAACTTAACAAGGGAACAAGGCAGTCACTATCTGTGCTGCCCAAGATAAGTAGAATGTAGAGGCGAAAGTCATGAGAGGTATTAAAAATGGTCCAGCAATTTACTAATACAGTAAGAATAACATTTAAAACTAGAGGAGGAAAAGTAGCTCCCAGTGGTGTGAGATGTGTTGTGGTAAAGCATGGCTGTTACTAACAGCTTCAAAATGTGACACTCTTGGAGTGCAAAGTTGACACTTAATTTAAGCTATTCAGTGTTACCTGTAATCTCTTTCTTTAGCTCTTTCCTGCTGCAGTGTGTATTTTTATTCTTTTCCCTTTTCTGTTCTGCTAATTACCATACCTGCACTGCAGGCGTGGTTGGAAGATATTTGCAAAATAAAATGTTTTACATGAAAGAGGGTTCTGGTCTCATCCTCAAACATACACGCTTAGATGCTTCAATGGACTGACTTGAAGTCTCTGTGCTCTTGCTGTACCATAGAAAAGCACACAGAAGGCTGTACCACTGCTTTCCTTTAAGTGTCCAGAGGACCACTAATGCTTAGAAGGTAACTTCTTACAGCATAAAAAAATTAATAGATGTGAGGTACTTTGAAAGATGTTTTTTGCTTTTATTTTGCCAAAGCATTATAATATTCTAAGAGTTCTCCTGCGTGGTTATTTACATTTATAGGTGCTTTTTGTTTGGAGGTAACATAATAGATGGAGAACTCTGAAATAAATGTGTAAACTAACACTTTGTGCGGTAGCCCACACCACTTCTAGCCCAATTGCTTAGGGATTGTTTGTACGTTTTTACATATCTTAGTAAATACTAAATGCAAATGGGAGATAAAAAAAAAAAAAGTCAATTTTGCTCCAGATAAAATTTCATGTCATTTTCAGAAACATTGAAAGACATCACTAATCCCTATTCCTACTATCAGTGTCTCATTTTATCCTCTTTATAGTCTTCTAACCTGGAATATATTTTTTCTATTATTTTTTTCCAACTGCCTTTGAAATTAAGTTTGTAAGATCATTAATAACATTAAGAAAACAGTTATTTTAAATTTATGCCTGCTCGCAGGCTTACAGCTGCTAATATCAAGCTGGTTTTCTGTTTTCCTAGTCGGCACTGGTGATTAGTACAGCTAAATAGTTTGCAGACTTGAACCTGGAAACAATGTTGTTATCTGTCATTGGGGGTAATTTCTCTATCTAAAAGCTGTAGAGCTGAAATACAGAAGTTAGAGGATGAAAAGCCATTTTGTAGAGTTGTATTGGGTTTTTTTTCCTTTGGTTGTTTTCTTTGTGTGTTGTGGGTTTGGTTTTTTTTTTCCCTTTCGCCCCAAGAGTAAAAGGCCATGCTAACAGAAAGCAGCCATTTTGAAGGCTCAGAAGAATTGTAATATGCTCAGTTTCTCTTTTCTGGTGTTTTTGTTTCACGTGCTGACCACTCTACAGACATTAGAAGTAGGTTTAGCTTTGATCTGCAAATTAATTTCTTAAAACAAATTAACAAAAAAGCAAATCAAACCCTGTCTACAGATCCTTGCTTTATTGTTAGTAGTCTTAGGGGTGTTAAAACTTCTGGTGGGCCAGCAGAATTGAAATCTGTTTTTTTATTTTTCTACTTTAGTATTTGCAATTATTATCTTTATTTCTCTTAAAGCTGCATATGCTTTTCACGTTCTCAATGTAGTAGTTATCTGAGTGAAAAACAGGTGAGTGGGTATTAGTGTTTGTCATGTAATTTCAGTATTCACCTTAATTCAGTTTGATCCTAGACTTCTGTGGTGAAAGATGGGGTAGGTTCCTTGCAAGTTTTTATTTCTCATTGACATCTTTGCTTTCTTCAGCTGCGCTGCTCTAAAACTCCGAAGAGAACTAAGGTATAGGTTAAAACCTTTCCTTCATAAAAATGTTATGCTACCTGACAATAATAAATTAAATAAACAAACTTGGAAGTAGGATTCAGCTAACCAAAAAGTTAGTTCAAAAACATAGGCTTTAAAGGACTGAAATCATTATTGACTAGAAATTCTTCAGGGACGTTAGCAATGTATTTGATAGTTGTCAAGGAAACATAACCTTCCCGGTGATGGTGTGCATTGCACATAATAAGTAAGTGAAGTAATTCTGGCAATGCCTGATCCACTTCAACATACTTATTCTTCCTTCAGCCTCTGCAAAAACTGCAAACGTGTTTACATCCACCTAGGTTAGTATCCACTATATATGCTGAACCCTTAGTACTTCATATTTGATGTTGCAAATAGATTCAAAACAAAAGCAGGATATCAGTTTTTCCTAACTGAAAAATTGTCATTTTGCAATGAAACGGGCAGTGAGTGTGTACCTGGCTGGCCACGCTTGATTAACCAGAGAGCACCTTGGAGAGCACAGAGGCTATTACAGACTCAAAAATTGGATTATGCTTATCCTACATATTGATGGAGTACAGAAATAGTGGATTCAACTTAGCCTAGAACAGCAGCAGAAAGTTTTGCAGTGCTTAGTATCCTTCAGCTTGGGCATGTAGAACTCTGTACTACTGTAGCAAATGCAGCATGAACATCCTTGTGTATTTCCCTGCCTTGGGGTGAAATGGAAGTGTTGAGTGGAAGAAATTGCTGGTTCAGATACGGTGCAAGTCTAGTGATCAACTTATGGGGTAACTACAATCCATTAGAAATATGAAGAGTTCATACATAATAAACATTAGTGCAAGGTATCAAATGATGATAATAGAATGTTTAAGAGTTGCCAAAGCACGACTGCCAAATGGATCCGTTACCAAAATAGGTGACCTGGGTCCTTGAAATGGTTAAGTAAGGTCTAAAAGAAGAAAACAAAAAGCTTTTAACAGTGGCAACACCTGAAAGACAGGGATTTTCAACTCTACTTGTTTCTTAGTGCTGTAAATGATTCAAGGTGACCTAATTGGAACAGAAATTCATTAGGCAAAATGAATGTTTTAGAGCCAAATTGCTATCAGAAGATTATATATATATATAGTCACAGCACACTGTAATACTTTTTGAGGAGGCTAACGTTGGGACTGAGAATAACTTGGAGCACAGGTTACTGTTGAGGAAAAATTGCCTTTGAAAACTTGGATTTCCTAGTGAAGCTACTGTAGTTGTGACTCTTAAAGCAGCAAAAGATAGAACTGCTTACAGCACTGTTGGGTGCGTAATGCAGTGTTGAGTGAAGTGCCCGAGTGGAGCATCTGCGCAGGATCTTGGGATCTATGAGGGTGAGCCCTCGCCACTGCTGCCCAGGGAGGAAATTTACTCTTACTGCTGAGAAAGTACCATCAACCTATGTATAGTGCAGTGCTATAGAGGTCATTTATCTGCAGTCTTAATTACATGAATTCAAGTAAATAGATGATATATAAATTTAAGTTCTGAGAAATATTAAAAAGACTGAATAATGGTTATTTCTTGCCAAATAGACATTTGCACAAATTTCACCTTGCCTGCAGAATTGATTTTTCTGCATTAAGGAGATTGTTTTATAATTTAGCAGTACATAATTCTTATTTCATTTTGATGTTGGCATTTGGATGATTTTTAAATGGGTCTTACTAAGAAATGAAAGCTAATGACTTAATTGAACAGTGGCTGAAATAATCCCCAAAGATGTCTTTTTACATTGTAAATTAATGTATGTTGTTGTCATTATCTTATATAAATGATTGGGGGTTTTTGCCTGGCTTTCTAGCCTCATCTCTGTTTTATAAAATAAATCATAGTGAAAATTCAGTGAAGACCTCCCCATTTTGTAATCTGCATGAAATATACCTGTATCCATTATCCAAGTACAATTTGAAAATTGATCACAGCTCTTGCTAACTGCCATGTTACTCTGATATTTGGCAGCCAGAATGTCATTTCAAAGGCAGAGAAGGAAGTGACTTAGAATGGCTTGAATTAAATATGAACCTTATCTTTATGGAGGAGGAGTCAGGAAGAGATGGAAATCATATAAAGCCTTTCCTGAGGCACACGATCTAGCTAGAACTAAATTATTTGGAAGACCATAACTTTGTCTGAAGTTATGAAATGCAAGTAGTATAACTTCAGTCAAGCATCTATGTGGGTTTTGATGTTTTTTTTATACTGGTGTATAGGATAAAATAGACCATAATTTGGGACTTTTAACTGGGGATTTTATTAAGATGTTGCATACTAACCGTTCACTTTTATACAGTGCTTATTGGCTGGGCATTGATATTTTGGTGATGGAAATGTTTTAAAAAAACCCATAGCTATGCACTTATTGATTACAAATCAATCCTTGAATAACTGTCATAACTTCTCTGACACAAGCATCTTAATTTTTTCTTTTGTGGAACAAGCAGAAAGTTCAGCCTTCTTGTTTTGTTTTCATTGATCTTAAAGATATCTTCGGTACACATGGTTGGATGTGGAGGGAAAAGACAAGCACATCACTATGTGGAACTGAAGCCTGTCTTTTTCAGCTTTTTTTTTTTTAATTAAAGAACTAATGAATAAAGGAAGTAATATAAAGAGTCCAAGTGAAACATAAAATAATATTAAGACATATATTATTGTCACAAAAAGCATTTTTATACAACTCCAAAAAAATTAATTTCAGAACTTGTTTTCATCTTAAGCTTATAATTAAGTTTTAGACGAAACTCAAGAGGTTCACTTAAAAAAAAAAAAATGCCGAAGTCAAATTAAGTTTAGTAAAATTTAGCTTAAAGTGAAGTTAAAACTTGGTTGCTAACTTGTTGTATTTGATGTCAGTGGTGTAGAAGTATTTGTTCATCTTAAAATTTGGATCTGTGGGCAAAATGAGCTATAGGACTGTCTCTGATATCCTTTCTCTCTTTCAATAGAGAGATTTGCCTTGGGATTTAGCTGCTTCTCTCTCTTACTCTCTCAGCAGCCCAGGTGTCCCTTCTTCTTTCAATGAGATGATGCTAACATGAAAAAGTAATAATGAGGATTCATCTTCTCCTATGGCCATGTGATTTGCTGTTAGGGGAGTTAATAAGAATATATAGCAGAAAATAAGGAAAAACCTACATTACATAGTGGCCTAGCTCTCCCTAACAAAGTACAAGTAGTTTATTTAGTAGCTGTAGGAAATATTAGTCTGTGAGGTCATTAATGAAATATTTTTTTGATAAGATTTTTATCTTATCTGGAGCAATGAAAAAAAGGTGTTGTGAATAAACAACAAACTCGGGTCGCTTTAAAGAGTTTGGGAAAAGCTCTTCATGGAAAATGTGGTATTGGCATTCCTGACAACTAGCTGCTCCTGCTACAAACAAGTCTCCTACTTTTCCCTCCCAGACAGCAGCTAGTCTGTTCAGCTGAGAGAAGCTGCTGCCATCGGGAGGAGTGGAGAGGGTCAAAAACAGCAATTGGAAAGCCTGCAGTGTATGAGCAATCTCCTCCTTCGGCAGCGCTGTCCTTGAGCTTTCAGATAGCAAGCTGCAAGGAAAGGACAACAGCAATGGGCAGCTGTCATTTTTACTGTTTAGCCACAGTCATTTTAACAGAAGACAGAAAACAGTATATCCGGAGTAAACTGAAAACAAATAACTACACCATCTGTTATGGTGGGAGTAGCCATATGGAATTAAGTTCAAAGGGTACTGTGTGATGGGTGTTAACTCTTTGATTATATCCATGGTGTACTCAAACAAGCGACTGAAATGAGGTAGCTACTGATTATCAACAACTGTCATGTTGGAGTAGAACGGAGCTTATTCTCCCATCTCATCAATAGTGTTAGAAAAAAATTTCATGTAGTACATGATATGCAAGAGTCCAGCTTTGCTCAAGCCAATGGTAATCAGGAGTGGCAAGGGAAAAAAAAAGGTGTTTTCTAAGGATAGGTGGTGGGAGTTGCAGCAGTGCTTCATTTTTCCACAAGCCGTGGCTTCAGAATACTATGTATGTGCTAGTCTAAACTAGGATGAACGGAAGTAAGTGAAGGAGTGACTTTATAAATCAGTAGCTCTGAACGTGTGGAATACACAAAAGGCAAGATGATAATATAGAGGTGAATGTTATACTGCTTAATTCTTTATTGTATGCTTTGCTCACTTTTTCAATGTTGCTGCATTTTCTCTAACTGAAGGGAATATACTCTGTTTTTTAAGACAACTTGCTAGGTCAGCTGTTACTATTCTAAAGTTTCTTCAAATTTATTGCTTCCTTTTGACAAGGATTAAGGTACACTATAAAGGACAAACATGCTATATGGTGCTGCAGTCCCTTATTTGCGCGTGGTTGTTGTGGAAGAACTTAAACACTTTTGATAGAGGTAAAAGTAAAAGATCTTCCAAATGTATCAAGATTACACTGAAGCATCTTGTGCTTTTCCATCTATTCTAAAATATGAATAGCAAAAGGATTTATTAGTCTTATTACTGAGTCTCTGAATTGGTAATAAATAGGAAAATCTGTATTATTACATGTTGATAGTCTCTGCAATGAAAACAAAAATATCTCCATATTTCATGTGGTGGCAAACCTTAGACACATTAAAAATTCTTTCATAAGAAGATACTGCTCTTTTTTTTTTGTACCTGGGAGCAGTCTTATATGTCAGATTGCTAATATCTGCATGCTGTGGGACATGACCTTGTTATGGATCTAGTTCTCACTGCTAATCTGCAAATACGCTGATAAGGATCTAAAGCATAGTCAGATGGCCTCGTAGCTCAGATTTTAAGCATATTATTGACAGACTGTTGTAGTTACTCACCCAGAGATCCCAAGGCACTCAGGCAATTTATACATAATTGATTACTTTGGGCACCATTGTTCTATGAGTCTGTTCAATGCCATTTTCTGCTAGATGGCGAGTGAAGCACTTGTGTTCTAATGACAGTGCTACTTTGAATACCAGTACAGTAAGAATGGGAACCTGTTGATTGTAGGAAAACTCAGTACTTGGTGTGTCCTGGAATTTCTAGCCAATATAGTCAATCAGGTTTCACAGATGTTAACACTGGTCTTTTCTTAATTAATAAAGGGTAATCAGGGCTGGGTCAGTAGGAGTACATGTGGTTTTTTGTGGAGCAGCAGCAATAATTCTAAATATTTTGTATACTGTAGCCAAGAGAATCTTTACTTGCAATAGGGACCTGAAAAAAAAAACCTCAAAAGCACTCTCACTGGAGTTTAAAATGTTACACAATTATCTGTGGGAGAGTTCCCTCATAAGAAAAAGCATAGGGCTAAATGATCCCCTCAGGGTACCTTCCAAATCTGTGGTCTCTAAAAGCCAAACTGATCTCTGTTGGGTAGCAGCTACCAGAGTAGCTATTTATATTTAACTTTTCCAGAACTCTAGCACAAAAGATCATCTATAATAACAAAGTAAGGTGGCAAAGACTTTAAGAAATGTGAAGTAACGATGTTTTATGCTCTTAAAACAGTTTCCAGATTGCACTGGAGGAAATTAATTTGCAATCAGAAGCTGTTAACCCTTATGTTTTAATGATGCAATTATTAGTAAGCCACATAAACATCATCTGGGCCTTATTCCTTATTGAACTACAATAGATCAAACCTGAAGTTTCATCCTTAAAGGTTAATCTACCATAATTTTATAAATTTATTTGGACAGGGATTTAGCTTCTCTTGATTGACCCAAATTAGAAAGAAGATGGAATGAGATTAAGGCCATCACGGAAGGGATGTGAGAAATCTGATGGCTTTAGCCAAGAAAAACTTATTGACAACACCAAAGAAGTGACAGCTGTGTTCCAAGGTGGTTGGTTTTTTGGTTTGTGGTTTGGTTTATTTTTCTTCTTTCTCCCTAAACAATGGCATTTCAGTGGTGTGCTGGTGTGTAGCCAGCGCTTAGGGAAGCTCATGGTGAAATGTCTGTCATATGCTTACTTGTTACTCAAAGCTGTCACCAAGTCATGACAACAAATGCTATTTCAACTCCCATTATTACCAGTTATTTCCAACCATAATTCTAATGTTTTGAAGTAGCAGGTATATAACCTGGTAAATTTCACTGTATGTTTTGTTTTCTTTTTTTTCTTCCCCTTTTTTCTTCCCCTTTTTTCTTCCCCTTTTTTCTTCCCCTTTTTTCTTCCCCTTTTTTCTTCCCCTTTTTTCTTCCC
>JAOXNO010000063.1:19510715-19596302 GCA_028565335.1 Limnodromus scolopaceus
GAAGACTGTTATTAGGTCTCCCTGGAGCCTTCTCTTCTCCAGGCTGAACACCCCCAACTGTCACAGTACAGGTGTTCCAGTCCTTGAAGCACCTTCCTGGCCTACTCTGACCCCATCCAACAGGTCCATGCCCTTCACATTGGGGACCCCAGAGCTGAATGCAGTACTCTGGGTGGGGTATCACCAGAGCGGAGCAGAAGGAGAGAATCCCCCGCCTCGTCCTGCTGGCCACGATGCTGGGGATGCAGCCCAGGATGCGGGGGGCTTTCTGGGCTGCCAGCGCATGTTGCTGGCTCACGTTGAGCTTCTCATCAACCAACAGGCCCAAGTCCTTCTCATCAACCTACACACCCAAGTCCTTCTCCTCAGGGCTGCTCTCAATCTGTTCTCTGCCCAACCTGTATTTGTGCTTGGGATTGCCCCAACCCACATGCAGGACCTTGCACTTGGCCGTGTTGAACTTCATGAGGTTTGCACAGGCCCACCTTTCAAGCCCATCCAGGTCCCTCTGGATGGCATGTCTTCCCTCCAGTGTATTGACCACACCACTCAGCTTGGTGTCATCAGCAAACTTGCTGAGTGTGCTCTCAATCCCACTGTCCGTGTCTCTGACAAATATGTTAAACAGCACTACTCCCAGTACTGACCCCTGAGGAACATCACTTGTCATTGGTCTCCAGTTGAACATCAAGCCATTGACCATAGCTCTGAGTGCGGCCATCCAGCCAATTCCTTTTCCGAGTGGTCCATCTGTCAAATCCATCTCTCCTAGTTAGAGACAAGGATGTTGTGTGGGACAGTGTCAAAGGCTTTGTTCCAAAGTAGTTCACTGTTGCTTGGTGGTTGCTGGGAAACTTGTTCTACAATGTACCAAAAGACTGAGTACATTTAAATTCCTTACAGCTTGCTTGAGGTACCTCTCGTGTTATTACAAAAGTAGGATACGGAGATTTTCAGTTCTTACTTGCATAAGACTCGTTTTGAATGTCAAAAACGAAAAAAGATGCTATATGTTTGGGGGTCATTAGGATACAGAAGCAGCCCCTTCAGGTTGGGGGGTACCTGAATGATAAGAAGAGAAGGCATTGTCAGTGGGAGCCTGCTGAGGCTGCTGTTAAGGGGGAAAAGTGGAAGAAGTAACTGTATTAGGGTAGGTTTGTTCAGCGGTTTTATGCATTACATACATGAGATGGAATGATAAAGTTCTGTAGTCTGGGTATTTTTTTCATGTATTTTGGAGGATACAAAGCTGCATAAATGCAATAAGAGAAAATGTGCTTGGAATCAGTCTGATATCTCAAAAAACTTGACAAGCATAGATCAGAAAACAACTGATGCTATCGGTATTATGAAAATAATGTGCTATTAATAAATACTATTGGCTTCATTGAGTTGAACTTAAGTGTAGAGGAGATCTGCAGCATACTAATAAAAATACTTATTTTATAGAGAGAAAAGTAGCAAAACAAAGGAGATGGGTTTTCTCCATTAAGCACATGGAATTTTAAATGGTTTTGAAGCATTAAGTAACAAAGAGACAAAAGACATGCTTTAATGAGAATACTTCTCACCTCTCTTGTGGAACACATTTCTGTTTAAAAAAAGATTAGTGCAAAAAGGCAGTCATTCAAAAAGAAAAAGCTTAAAACATTCCTAAAGCCTACGCATTTCTTGAGTTTTGTTGTAATTCTTCCAAAACTACAAAATAGAACTTGACAGAGGCAAGATACTAAGCCACCTTGAAAAATACTAAGCAGTGCTCCATATAGGGGAAGATGTAATGAAATAAAACTAAAACAAATTCTATATTGGCTGAGAATAGACGTTGCTTTCAAAAGCTGCATAAAATTGAAGCCATTAGCTTATATTTGCATTTAAGCTGTGGAGTTGTGATGTTAGACAGCTATGAAATTGTAAATTATAATCGGACAGGTAACGTTACACTTTATAGGAAGATGACTCAGTTTGAATACAATATTTGAGAAAAAGCACTAAGAGCTAGAGTAATAAAGTATTGGACTGTGGAGATATATAGGCGTTTGTGTCAGTGTGCAGAGATTGTTTGCAACTGGAAGCAGCCCTTTTTTTCCCCCCAGAAATTTACCAGCAGGAGCTCTGAAACATGTTAGTTCCACTAACACATTGCCACTTCTTCCTTCTTCATAGAAACTTACAGTTTCTGTCACTTGTTTGTAGGTATTTTTCAGTGCTTGTCATTATTTACTGAGAAATCAAGAGGAATCAAAATTATCCATAAACGGTTATTAATACACACTCAGATGACAAGTTTGGGTTTTTTTGTTTTCCTTACTCTGTAGAAGTTTTCTTCTGAGAATATGGAATAAATGAGAACTTCAAGCATTTGCTTAACATAATGGGGCTTTTAAGTTATCATCTAAGTGACATGAACTGCTAGAGAGCTGCTCTTGGGGAGACCATGAGCGTCACTCCTGGTGACAGCAGTGCTGCAAGCCATCAGAAGGAGCAGGGCAGGATGGGGGGTGTCAGTTGGAAAATGAAATATTTCTGAAGTAGGGTATGCTTTTCTTAATTTTGTCTAATGGGGTTTGGGGTGGGGGCATTTGGTGTTTAGAGAAGTACTGTCTGAGAATGCCATAGGTGTAGACCTCTGTCATGACCAAGTTAAAAATAAATATATATATATATTAAAAAAAATAAAAGGTATATGGATCATGTGAACTGTACTTCAGATTTGTGAAGAAAATATTGTTCATCTTCAGACCTGTAAATACAGTGATACTTTGTATTTGTCTTTTCTCTTCTACTGGCAGATCAGCAAGGAAAACGGGCTGAGAAGACCAGAGCCTCCTCAAGGAGAGAAAATTGTTTTTTCAGGTAGGAGTCATGGGGAAATAGGGACATAAGAGCTCAAGTCGTACATGAAAATGAATGATAATCATGCTTGTAGATTATTGCACCCACATTTCCAGTTATAGCCTAGTTTCCCACTAAGTTCCGATGCCAAAAAAACTTGATGAAATCTTTCTCTAAAACTGTCTTCACCACGACTGACAGTGAAACATTAATGTGTGACTAGAGTCAACTGGAATGTCTGTTTGCCAATGATTGAAGTAATATCACCCAAGATAATTAGGTTAGGGTAAAAGTAGTATCTTATTTCTACTGGGAAAAAAAAAAGTGTTATCCCATTATTTCATTTTCACTTTTCACAAGTGCATACTGCATATACAGTCTGTGATTTAACTACCACACTTGCAAAGCCAATAAGTACAAAAATATGAATCTTAAAATTGTGTTCTGATATTTGTGTTACAAATTTTAGAACTGATAGACCTGTTAAACTGAAATATCAGCCTTTCAGCAGCAAGCACTGGCTATAAGCTGAACTATTTCAGTAACTGTAAACATAATAAAATTTCTCATGATGAATCTCTGAACAGTTCATTTGATGAAACTCATAACAAATACACTGAATTCCAAGGAATGAATGATCCTGCATTACTGATAAGAGTTAACTAAATTTTTTTCAAGTGACAAGAAACAGTGATGTTTCGTTATGGAAGTAACAATACAAAATAAAAGCTGAGAAAAATATCACGATCTTCTTCTGAACTGATAAAAATGCTTCCAAATTGAAAGTATATTGAAGAGCCTTTTCAAGACTATACATTTGCTCCTGTGGCAGTATGAGAGTTGCTTAATTACTGGGGTATTTGGTGAAAGGGGCAGTTTATAACTGAATTATGAGGATTTATATGTCAGTCTGACAAGCCACTTGGGGTTTATGGCTAGTTCCTCAGTCTCAGATCAGGAAAAAAATTACTTTTAAATTGGGTCAAAATTTCAGCATTGAATCTTTTTGGTCACAATAAGAGATGAAACGTATTCTGATTATTTGACCTAATTAAAGTGAATAAAAGTATATAATAATTTCCTGAAAGAATTGGGAAGAGGAAGTGGCTACTTCCGAAATGCTGAAGGTATGTATGTAATTCAAAGAACCAAGTTTTCATAGGTGTGAGACAGTTAAATGTGAAAAGGTGCAGTTGTAAAGGAAATATATATGTTAGTACAAAGGTGCAGAAGAGATTCCCTTCTTTAGATGACCCTTTATGCAAATACCATTTTTATGCAGTAAGCATGGAACAATGCAATTATAACTTTTCTTAGCAGTACAAGATTAGTGAATGAAGCAGACTAATCACAAGCGTTTTAGTTACTTTTAACTGTACTTGATATACTGTTGCAGTCCATCCAGATGGCTGAATCCTGTTTTTAGTGTTCTGCTGAAGCAGGCTTGCTTTTTGCAGAAATTGTACCAAGATTCTCAGCAAGTAAATTCAATTCTGGAGATGTTCCAGAAGACAATCAAAACTTGGCTATGTGACCATTAGCAACTATTGTGGTCAAGTAGGTGTAGCTCTGTGCGGTAAGACAGTGTGGGTGATACCCTTGCATTTGGGGTGGGAAGGAAACGTTTACTTGAAACTAGTTCTAGTCTGGTCCTGTAGGTTCAAAAACCTTATAGTGATTAGGATACTTCAGTGTGTTACTTGAACACACCTTCTGATCTAATTTCATCCAAAAGCATCCAGATTAACATACTTAGATCACATCAAGACGAACCAGCGTGGGTCCACTAGTGGGAATGATCAGGAGGTACACCTCTCACTCCTGTCAACTAAATGGGGAGGTGGATGCACCGTTCAGGTAAACACGCTGAGATATCTCTGGTGTGTTACACACCTCTGTGGTTAAAGGCATGAATAGTAAATGCAGTTCTTCAAGTTGTACTAGTCTGAATCTATGACAACAGCACAGACAACTTAATGCTTGTCCATTTGTTTTTTTAATTGCTGCACCTCCTGTCATAACAGTTCAAGTAAAAGCATCACTTGTTCCAGGTATATTTGTTTTGATAAAAATGCCATGGGCAGTAAGTCTTCCTGAAGTGATCTTGCTTAACCAAGCACTATTTGATCTAGACCTGCACAATCATCAGGTATATATGGTCCCGTTTCTGAAATCGTCCTAGTGAATCAAGTCAGTGTGCTTACTAGCTATTTTGTTTGTGTGTTTAGCTTGGTATGCGGTTACTTGCTTTTTCTGTTTGAAGAATGTTTCTTAATGGATCATGTAGAGCTCTGTGAAAGTGAGTTGGCTGTAGATGCAGCTTAATACTATTTTAATAGCAGAGATTTTAACCTTCTGTTGAGAATGTGTTCTCCTTTGATTTACATCCTAATTACATACCCAGTTAATGTTCTTAGATTTGAAGGAACAAAACATAAATTAAACGTGTTCCTTTTTTTTATGCTTGTATTTACTGTGCTAGTTATGATCAGCGTGGCTAGTCTCAGGTCTTTGGTCTTAACCTGCCTTGGAAACTGAGCTAAGTTGCCCCTCTGTTTTCTCTAATAAAATAACACCTGCCCAGTAATGACAGCTCCATCAACCTTTTCTGTACCTATTTTCTTCAGTTAGGCATGTTAAAAATTGTCAGCAATAGAATGTTCTTGTTAGTATTCTTTTTAGACCTCTGTAGCAAATACTAAATGTCCCTCTTTCTCCCTGGGAAGCATGTAGTTCTTCCCTGCTAATGAGATTTCACACATTAAAGCTTACTGATAAGAGCCCAGTACAGCTAAGATTACACATCTGAGGTTATTCTTGTTGCTAGGAAGTGATGAACCTGCTATCTAATGTGCTGATTTTTCTTCTGGAACTACCCAATGTATCCTATTCAAGTTTTTGTAAATTTAAGCAATAAGATTAATTTCTTAATTGTTATCGTCAAAACCTGGAGTACATTAATACTTTGAGCTTAAAAGAATACTTTCATAGTTGAATTAACCTAAAATGGTAAATATACTCATTTTTCTGTGGTACACAGGAGGTATTTTCAGTCTGATGTAGTATTTTTATCTGCAACATAATTTGGAAGAAAATTCCGATTGCTTTGCTGATTTTCCTTAAATGCCAGATGATTTTGGGCAAGCTCTCAATTTTTCTTCCCAGTTCACTAACTTGAGGATTTTCATCCCAAGTCTTATTGCCTTTGCAATGAAATTTTTCCTTGGGAGGTACTATTTTGAGCACAGAATTTTGTAATGCTGGGAATTATTATCTGTGACTAATAACAATCTCTGTGGAGCTTGTTATACAATGAAGACTGATGACGTGCTTGAATATATTCTTGTGATTGCTTGCAGCTATGAGTTGCTTAAATTTCTGAAAGTTGCTGCCTTATCAAAAGAGGTACAGTACTGATCTTTTTTTTTTTTCCTACTGAAATAAGGTAAATTATTTAAACTAGTGCTATTTTAACTACAGTTCAATAACACTTAAATGAACTTCCATGCAACAGACCAGAAAAATGTATGAATTAACAGAAGTTAAGCTGGTCCTTGAACTCTCCTAACAGAATTTTAGTTGTCATTTGAATGGACCCTTATATAGCTAGGCTGTGTTTATAAAACAACATTTCTTGTCAAGTGCCCCGTAGGTGTGCAAATAATAAGATATGAGTGGAAAAAAATGGGTTCCAAGATACCTTTTCTCTGTTTATTTTTAAGAAACTCTTACTTGTTTGCTACAAGTGTTTTGAGAATTAGGTACCCTTCTTGGCCCAGTGTAGAGGTGTCTAGAATAGTTGGCGTTTTGCAGGAAGTTCAGAGTCAGGATGTTCTCTCTGGTGATACAGCTGCATTTCATATTCTAGTACCCATTCAAGAATAGGTATTGGAGAAAACTTGAAGGCAAGGTAATCTGTAGAAATAAAGGGTAAAGGACTGGTTGTTGTGTAGGCATGAAGTTTATTACTCACCTTGTCTTCTGTTCATTTATCTGGGTAACAAGATTTACTCCTTAGCTAGTCATACTGTGTATAAAATTAAAACCAACAAACAAAAAGCAAACCAACCAAACAAAACCCACAAACCCCAGCCTGTAGATGGCATGGTCCATTCTATCTGTCATGTAAACAATATTGTATAAATTGTATTGAAAATAGAGCTTGAAACTGTAAACTTTTGAAACAGAAAGCTTTCCAGAAAGCTTTCCTTTCTTGTAATTATGCTAACTGGTTTATTAGCAGCTGCAAAGTATAGCCGTAGCTTGATCAGGCTTTACTAGCATTGCTTATTACTCAAGGAATGCTGTCTAATTGCATTGAATGTTGTATCTTATAATAGTGTGACTAAACTACAATTGTCAGGTTGTTGTTCTCCCACCCGCTTATGGTCAGATTGCTCGTGACAAGCACTGCTTTGGTATTTCAAACACTAACACTGGATTTCATTGCAAAACTGTGATGAAGTGTCTCTTACAGTTACGTACCCTGAAATCAATTATTCAGGTCTGTCTTTAGAATAGTTCTAAACTTCAGGTGCTTTTGATGGAGACGTTGATGACTGTTGTGACAGGCCACCAGTACAAGGTAAGAGAACATACACGGTTTTTGTAGTCCAAGTTCCACTGAGGGAGCACTGGTCTTTAATTTGAATTATTAGTTTGTCTCATAAAGGTTCTTGCAGTAGATACTCTTGTTTCCTTATTCCTAAGTGGGAAGTACCAG
Organism: Limnodromus scolopaceus; assembly: GCA_028565335.1. Taxonomy (NCBI): domain Eukaryota; kingdom Metazoa; phylum Chordata; class Aves; order Charadriiformes; family Scolopacidae; genus Limnodromus; species Limnodromus scolopaceus. Next base: position 19,518,274 of record JAOXNO010000063.1, read on the forward strand.
TCTTGTGGATTTGTTACTGTAATATAGCAATTAGAGCATGATACCTGAAAATAAATCGCTGCTCTTTCAGGGTAAAAATGTTTCAATACATCTAGTAAATTATGGCATGCAAATTTGTACAGAAGGTAGAAACTGCTATTTTTTATTTGCTTCTATTAAGTCAATAAGTAGGATGTAAAAGAGTAGTGTAAATAAACAAGAGATTGTTACTCAAGGTTAGAGCCCCAGCTTAGATTGCAAACAAGCTGTCAGTAACAATAGCCATAAGGAACTTCTGTACTAGCAAAGCCCAAGTGAAAATGAGGATGCAGTGGGCTATTACTGGGGCCATGTGGGTTTTCTGTAGAACTTGCACGTGACGGATTAAATTTACTTTTGAGGGCCTGTAATAATGAAAAAGTGCTTGCTTGTTTGTTCAGTAACACTTACGATCCTGTTGACAACATGTTAGGGGAAGGAAAATTGACAAGCACTGGCACTGCCACCTCATTAGTTATTGAATACCGTACTGGGAGACAGGGTCATAGGTATATGTGTGCTGCTGGGGGGAGGCGGTGGGGGTGGTGAAGCATGGGGGAGTACAAGCAAAGAAGGGGAAGTAATTAAGAAATCAAGAAGTAGTTTCAAAAACTCTGTAAGGATTTGTTTGCCATTTTTGTATGTTTCACTTCTGTCACTTCAGAATATAAATACAGCATGATTATTGAGAATTAAAGTGTGTTCCTACTGTGGAGCACGGAGCAAGGTCAAAAACCAGAGTGATTCGAATTGTGCAAATTAGACAATGATTTTGAGAAATACATCATGACGTAGAGCTATCAAAAAATGGTAATAGAAGAAAAGAGACAAGGGAAAAGGTTATAACTATATTCTTAACTGTATGAAATTGTGAAGCAGTAGAATAACTTCATTTTAATGAAGCAATAAGACTTCACAAACGGTGTTGAACAGTCAAGTAAATAATGTCAGTTTAATAAGGTTCAAAAGGTTGCAGGCCTTGTTGTAAAGCTAGATTTTGCTTGTTCTGTATAACACACAATGGTATGTTAGTAGCAATACCATTATGTCCTGGAGTACACTAATGATACAGGGAAATTACAGAATAGGAATGCACTGTAACACAAAAGCAACTATGAGGTCTAAATTTTGTAGTTCTTTACAAAGTGGTTAAAAAAAAAAAAAAAAGAAAAAGCAAAACCAAAAAGCAAAGCCCTGAAACCCAGGCACTAAGGTGTAGGGGGAATAAACGGCACAGGGCTGGTCTCTGCCCAGAGGTGGGAAGGTCCTCCCTTCCCTTCCCTGCACTGTGGTTCTCTCAGACTGTATTGTTGTCTAAGAAACCTCTTTGAGCCTTGAAATTTTACTCCAAAGTAGGATGATGGAGGGAAAGGAAAATTGCATGAGACACCAGAAAACAGTTAGATTCATTAAGAAGGTGAAAATCCGTAGTGCTAATGGAAGTACCTGTGAAGTGTATGCTAGTCGTGCAAGACTCTTTTGACATGAAATAAATCCAAGCAGAAATTTGGTTTATGTGACTTGTGCGTCTCGTTGATGAGATCCAAAGCAAAAGATCAGGAGAAGAAATCAAGTGAATTATATAGCAGTTATCCTTTGGCCAAATATACTAACATACTGAATTACAGATTTTGAAGAAAATAGTAGGGGATATTAATTTCAGAAAAGTCAGTTTTCAGCACTCTTTTTTTAATATACATGCTGTTATGATGCAGCTATGGAGAAGGAACTACATTCTACAGTTCACTGGTGTATCAAAACTAAAGTCTTGTTAAGTTACTGCTATATGAAGTGAACTGTTTTCAGAGTTGATGGTAACACATAACAGAGGAGGCATTTATTTACCAGTATGCCAAACTATGCTTACTTTAATTAGAACGTTTCTCTACCAATAAAAAGGAAAATAGAAATGTCAATAGTTTTGCCATTTATATTGATTCACAACTTCTAAGGTTGTGATTTCTGACTGAAAGACATAATTATGTCCCATGTAACTATTGAATCTCTAAGTTTTTGTCTCTTAGCCACAACTGAATAATTCTGTCAATTTCAAAAACTGCTTGAAACTGAATTCCCCCTTTGTTGTTTTAGTTCTATGTGTGCTTTTTTTCTTTCTTTTTTGTTTCATCAACTCTGGGTTTTGTCTTCAGAATAGCCTCTGTTTCCACAGGGTGTTCTGAAATATTCATGATCATATAGCAAAAGATTGCTGTAGTCCATTTGTAAAAAAGCAAATATAAACTTTTAAGAAGTGAAGACAGGGAACAAGTTATTAAAAAAATACATGCGTGTATCTGCTTGGTATTTGGAAAAAAAATAAGTATTTTTCAAGTATTGTCTTCAAAAGAACTCACATTTCTAATAAATGAGAAGTATTTCACAACATGGTGCATTATATAAAGACAGTCGTCATTCTTATTCAATGGTTTAATATCTGTAGATATTTCCTCCAAGGAGTTGAGTGGCATTGTATATATCATTTCATATAGGGTTACTTAGAGCTGAAAAAAATAGCTCAACAGTGAGCCTATGAATAAATGCCATGTCTTCTGCAAACATGCTTACCTTTTAGTTCATAGTAGTATAAGTGTGTGCTTGGATGGCTTTAAGACTTTGTCTCTATAAAAAGCCCAGTGATATTGAAGTTCTGTCTTTGGCTGCAATGCAATTAATCAGATGTTCTTTTGCAGATCAAATGGTGTACAGAAATACACTTAACATGCAAAGAAATCTGTTGCGCACATTGAAGTTAGTACTTGTAATGGGGATCATTAAGGGCGTATGTGTCATAACAGTATTGATCATATGCTGTCAGCCTGCATAATTCTACCTTGGGGTATTTCAGACTTTAAAACCTTAAAAACACTAATGGGACACATATGGACCCAGCAATGCTTTGTCAGGAGTCGGTTATGAGGCATCTGCTCTGAGTCTCCCTTGAAATCTGACAGTGTTTACCATCAGCTTGTGCTCCTCAAACTGACTTTAAAAATGTTATTATAGGCATCCATGTACACGGTGCAGTGACTAAACCAGCTATATCTAGTGTGCTGAGTTGATTTTCTTTTTGGTTTTTTTGTTTGTTTGTTTTTTTAAATACTCTTTCTATTACCTTTCCTGAAAAGTCCCCCAGGGAATGACTGATATGCAGTCTTGTCAAACGCTAAAAGATAAGTTGTAATTGCATTAATGCAAAAGTGATGCCTTCAGTATGTTTATCCTGGCCTAACTGGTTGAAATTTAGGAAATTGGTCTGCTTTCACAAGAAAGGAGATTCTCTGTTGACTTGCAATGCTAACAGGAGATGAAGGCAGCAAAACATCTTTTGCCTTTGCAAGACAGCAGATGAGGTGGAAAACGCAGGGGAGTATCTCTTCTTATTCTGGAGGCCTTTTTTGCGTAGATGCCTTGCAGAACAGGTAAGGTGTACGAACTTTAAGGGGGACTGCTCTGACACTTAGGGCTTGAGTTTGTTTTATTATGTGCTTGTTTTGATAACTTACTCATTGATGGCTTGAGAGTATTTTCTCTGCTCTGTGTCTGTTCTTTTGTATTGTACTAATTATGTATTTTAACTTCTTTTTCTCCTTGAATCCTCAAAATGGTTACACTTACATTATCCATCTATCTTTTTAATTCTTTATGACACTGGCTGATAAATAATCACAGTGTCAAATCCTGCTTGTTTTAGTGTTTTTCAGCTGGTAGGAGTACTATGGATAGTTAATTAAACTCTAATATATAGGAAAATTTATTATAGATGAGGAGAACAACTGCCAGAAACTACATTATGAGATGTCTGTCTGTTAAAGTTGACTGGCTTAAATATTGATCAAGTCAAACGGAAGAATCAATGTCAGATACTGGCATGGATTTTAAGCAGCAGAATACAACTTCATTTAGCCATTATACTTTCTCTCCCATCTCTTACATAAATTGTTTAATTCATTCTAACATATAGGGCTCCAAACATATGTCTAGTAAACTTCACAAAATTCACAGAAACTTGGTGAGAAATTTCAGCTCATCAAATCAATGATTTTTGAGAAGCATCGCAGCATTCCTGATTTGTTCCATGCATGTGCAATAAACTCTTCTAATCCTTCTGGCCCTTATCTGAAGTGTTACCAAAGAGCAGCAGTTGCATTGCCAGGCAGACTTCTTGTGGGTTTTTATGTTTGTTTTTTTTCCTTCCTAATTCCTTATTAAACTAGAAGTTGACTTTTGTATTTGACAAATGAGTTCTATTGCTCTGGAACGCTTGGTTCCAATAAATGTCCTTGTGTTAGATTTTCTACAAAATTATATTTTGCATTTTCTTTTCCTTAAATGTTTTGCAGAAGTAAATTGCAATTCAGAAATTGAGGAATTCCCTTCCTTCTTCTCCTTCCCCTACTGCAAGTGCCCAGCTGGGTTTTACTCAATAATACCTCATACGAAAGTCTTAGTTTGAAATGAACCATGAATTTGCCACTGCAGGTATTCCAGTTTGTTTAGAGGCTATAGCGTTAAGACTAAAGGCACCAAACGGCTGGGTTGTTCCATGTTATTATTTAACCCTGTTTTTCAAACAGGATCAGACTGACCTGGTAAAGCCTTGGTGCCTGGTGGAATAAGGATGACGAGTGCAGTATCTTTTACCAGAGCTCAGGCTTCTGAGGCTGCTGCCTCTGCAGCGGGGCAACTCCCAGTCTGAGATGCAATTGCAGCCTAAGTCTGGCACTAGCAATCTGTGAGGAAGCCAGACATTTTCAGCTGAAATTTGTTTGCTTCTTGTGTTTTCTACCAGAATATCAATGTATGTATGTACTATGCATGTACTAGGCTATATTTCTGTACTAATCTAGGTACTATGCTGGCTTTGGTATTTTGTATCTAGTACAAAAAATGCAACCTTTTTTTTGAAATTAAATCTATTTGACCATATAATTAGGTGTTCATGGCCAGCATTCTAGTCTAGCACTAATATTAATCTAATTTACACTAATTTACAAAAATTTTTGGTTCATTTGTGTTTCTCGGGTAAATACCACTGTAACAACCCCGTGCGGTACCATCTTCAGTGTATTGTCATATATCTGAAAGGGGGGCATATTTGCTTGGTTTCCTTTTTGCGATTCTAGGTAAAAAGGCCGCAGTAAAATCTCCAGTGTCCTCCTCAGGTTTACATATAATGATATAGTTTGGAGTTTGTTTATATTTGCATGCCTGAGAGTGAAAAAGAGAAAAGATTGTTTTATACAAATATAAATGAAAAAAGAAGTTTCATAGCATGCAATTCTGGAGTCTAATGTGTGGTGGGAAAAGGAGAGAACACAGGAAATGCATTTCTTCATCCTGTTCCCACCTACTCCCCCCCCCCCCCCAAGGAAAAAATACAACCATGTTACCATGGAAAAATCAACATGATGGAGGACTGCTGGATCTCCAATACCATTTTTTAAAACCCAATTGGTTGCAGCTGTACTGAGAGGGAACAAATGTTTTGCTGCCTTTGCTGCCAAATAATAGATTATATTTGGAAGCATAAGACTAATGAAAAAATACAGTTCAGAAACCTAGTGATTGCAAAGCTTCAGGCATAAAAAAGGAAACTGTGTACTTTCTTTGTAAAAAATACTGTGCTCTAAAAATTTAGGTTTTATTCTTTTAGATGTAGTGTTAAGTTATACATAATACTTTTTCCCAAGGATTCAATTTTTCACCATGGCAGTGATCCCAAGCTTCATGCTTTCTGCTGGCTATAATTTATCTATTTACCAGCAGCAGCCATCTGCTTGGGAAATCATTAGCTCGAACTTGGGCGGAGGGGTGCGGCAAGGGGGGGGAGCACTGGCTAGTTCTGTGGAGGGGCAGCAGGCATGGCCTTCCTGATTACCTTGGTATAACCAGTACTGGCAGCCAACCTTCTTCCACAGGAAAGTGATTCTCCCCCACCTGAGGTACTACCATACATCAAACCCTGCTGTGGTGGGAGAGTCTGAACCACATGAGGAGGGTTTTGGTGTCTTGAAAAGCGTGCTGCTCAGTAAGGGCCTTTCTCCCTGCCACAGATGTTCAGGGTTCAGCCACAGGGGTTCAACCAACTTACTTGATTGAACTCATACATTTTGACAAATTCAGAGGCTGAACTTTCTGAACTCTACCATTATGGAATAGAGTTATCAGTATTTGGCTTATGTGGAAGCTGCAAACAGTCCAACATCAGTCAGAAGTGACCTGACCTGTAAGTGACCGAGTTGCTGCTCACCAGCTGAGGTGCCTGCTCTCTGCTGCAGGGTGGCTTCAGCCAGCACGCCCCAGTTCACATGTGGAACACACCTGGCACTGGTATAAGGCTTAGCTGAGGACCAGCAACTCTTTTAACTGAAGTGACTTTACTGCAGGGAAACAAATCATTAGGTCACCTTAATGGTTTTACTCAGATATATAGAATCTGTAAGTTCATTATTTGAAATTATTAGATGTAAGAATGAAAAATAAAAAAAAACAAAACCAAAGCAAAATAGTTATTCTATTCAGCTCCTTATAAGCAGACATCAAAGTTAAGTGTATACCATTAAATCTTGTTAAAGCAAGAAAACAACTTATCCATTTTTCATTTGTCTGTTCATTGCCATGGTCGAAACATTGATTTGTATCTTTTAGAGATCTATAATTGCAGACCTGTAGCTTAATCTGGCACAGGTGTATGGAAGCACTTTTTCAGTGCTTCTGTAAGAAACTACTAAGCTAAATCAATAATGCCGTATGACATAAAGGAGAAAAGAAATATCTTTACAACATCAAGCAAGGGTTTAGCAATCTGATCCGCATTCATGGTATTGAGTGATTCATCAAATATCTGGGCAAGGAGCAGTAATTGATTTTACAGTATCTGCCCACCTGACATGAGTGTCCATGTGCGGTATAGCTGAGTGGCATTCCTGCAAACTGTTCTGTTGAGTTGCTGGGAGCTGGTAAGATGTTCCTAAAATATGCTGTGGCTTATGAATTTTTTTTCAGAGTGTGCTGGTGATGAATGATGTAGGAATTTAAACCCTCACCTTCAGGAATAACCATCTGTTACAAAATAGATCAGTGATGTCTAATGCAATATGATATAAATTACTGTTACCTCTGACAAAGAGAGCGAACCAATGGACTCTTTGTTACTTACTGCGCCAAGAGCATCCTTAAAAAGCTGTATGTTTTAGATTCTATAGAGGCTATGCGCATTAGGCATTCTTAAACTGATGTGCACAGCAGTGAAAAACAATGAGACATTGGCTTCAGAGACCTGGAGTGCCTGGAAGTCAAAGGTCAAAGGTACAGCCTTCTGTGGGTTAGAAACAAAGATTTGTCAGTTCAGCTTCTGTGGTCAAGCTGAAGCCTGTTTGGCTACATGATTTTAGGTGGATTAAAAAAACCACACTTTTCTCCATAGTAATTAAGCACGTTTTGTACCAGAAGTAGTTGGATATCACAAAACATTTGTTTATACTTTGATGGAAAAAAGCACTTCTTTCAGTCTTTTAAAAGCTAATGTATACCTGGATTTTGAAGCTTGTATTACTCTGAGTACATTCAGAATTATTGTACAATTATATAAAATAGAACAGTTAAAAAAGTAGAATGATAAATAGAATTCAAAGACTTTTTTCTTTCCCCCCTTGGATGCCTATCTTGAGTATGGACATGGTGCTATATTTTTCACTTTGGACAGGGAACTTTCTAAAAAGAAATTCAGATGCTGAAAGTTTGCAAGTTCCAAATACTTTTTGTATTCCAAATTTGTTTTGTCAACTATAAAATAGTATATTTTGGAATGAATTAAATCCTAAATAGTGATCTTTTGATTTTTCACATGAATTCGAATTTGGCTAATGATACTCTGCTTTTCAAGATATATTCTTGGCCCTGCTACTATGGGGACTTCAGGTAAACACAGTCATAAAAATGCAGGTGTGTTTAGTAGATGTAATAAAACTACGATAAGAGTGCAGGTGTGCATAGCAGGTTTGTCAAGTGACACTTCCATAGACTAAAACAAACGATATCTTTATGTGAGTTAAGAGGTAATCACTAGCGCTGGGACTTCCTGATTGCCCTTCCTCCATCATTTTCTCTCCAGCTCCGGAGTGGCTGTGCCATTTTATTCAGAGTGTGCTATGACTCACTTCCCCGTTTTATTTTCTCTCGCAGATGGCATCATTTCATCTCATGCTCTGAAAGTGACAAGTGACTCTGTGGCACTGACTTTATTGTATTAGGCTGTACTAGCTGTGATGAATATATAATCTGTGTTGCAACTTCCTTTGTCTCTGCCTTACGCAGCAGTGGGTGCAGTAAGGAAACACAAGGACACTAATATAAGGCTTCAGATAGTACTGCTGTGACTTTGAGCATGAAGGCAGTATCAGTAATATCATTATTGGTCCCCATGTAGTAGCACTGATAATGGGTTTTTCTGGCGTGCCAGGGAACAGAGGCATACAGCTGACTCACTGGCTGACGTTGGCATTTTGGCACGCAAAAACTTTGTTAAATGCTGCCAGTTCTGTCTTACTGTGTTGGCTCTATTTGCCCAGGGCTTTTAAATTCCTTTTCGGAGCTGGCAATTCCAGTGGAGCTGTAACCTATGCATCCTGCAACACTTGACTTTTTGAAACAGTGAGACATGAAAGTATTTGATGTGTTGCCAAAATGAAAAATACTCTAAAACGTAGTGTGAAAGGTTTATTCTTTTTATGCTGGTGTTGTTATAGGCAGGCACTGAATTTTGCTGAGGGGAGAAAAAATGTGTTGTGAAATATCTTAGTACCACCACACATACTATATTTCATCTTTCATCAAGATTTGCTGTAGTTACCTGATTTAGAAATGGTTTGGCAGGTGATGGAACAGCTCTGCATCTGTGCTTGGTAACTGGGGAAATCCATTACAGCATCTCCACATAAGTGGATCTCATCCTGACTAGGGAGTATTTGTACTGCATAGTAGTAGGGTTGATAGATGGAATAGGATCTCAAAATAAAACACGCACACAGGTATCACTTGGATTAGTACCTGGCCACCATTTTTTGATGATGCACACACAGGCTTTCTCAGCCAATAGTCTGGTCTTCAGCTCCAGAGCAGTTTTGCTGTGTTGTGCTGCTCTTTCTACCACTGTCACTGCCATGAGTCCTGAGAGGAACGTACCTTGGAATCAGTATGAGAAATGCTGGAAAATATTCACAGACAAAACATTACTGGCACAACATACTGTTTTTTGTACTTTCCCTTCTGAAAGATCTTAAAGAGTCAATTTTCCACCCCAAACAGAGTGTTATTTTTCTGAGCTTCCTTTCAGTTGAAAGGGACATTCTGTAGGAGTTCCACTTCTATGTGTTTGTTCTCTGCAGTGACTTTATTGACCACACAAAGAATAATGATTTTTTTTTTTTTTTAGTAGATATCTCAAGAGAATATTCTGAAGCTTAGGTTGATTTGGAGAGGGATTAGGGGTCAAGATAACAACAAAGACCTCTTCCAGGTAAATAAGCATATGTTCTTGCCTGCGATAACATTTCTCTAGCAATTTCCACTACATAATGAAGTAATAAAGACCTGGAGTATGGTTTTTGTACCTAACGATTTTAAGAGATTTCTTTCAAGCTTTTAACCCTCTATATTGGTGATTGATTAATTAAGCAGGTCTCAGCTCAAATTGAGAAACTATTTCCCCAGTAGAATAGAGGGAAATGAGGCACTTTTAATGTTTACAGGTAAGTGGGAATTCACCTTAAAGGTCAAGGTCATGCGTGTTGCAGAAAATGTATTTCTAAATGTCTGCCCTTCTCTGTCACACAGAACTTCACTGTTTGTTCTGACTGGTCTGGTCTCGGGATCCGTTTCATCATCCTGCTTCGCGTAGCAATGACCAAAGCAGCCAGGTCCCAGCTGTCGATAACTTTAAGGGACTCACTACTGTTGAGAATAGCTTTCTCCCTAGCCTTGTTTTCTTTGAGGAATTATAATTGGAGACCTAGACCAATTGTTGAAGATGAGAGGGAGAGAAGTAGCACATTTGTGTATTTCCAGGAAAGATTTATGCTGCTGTATTTACTATTTTGCTTGGGAATAGTTAAACGTCAGCAGGAAAACCCCTGTTGCTCCAATTGCAATCTCTTCCATAGTAACACAGCCTTCCTGTGGCTGAATTCCAGGGCCCAAAATCAGTAGAGATCTACTAATTTCTCTTCCTCTGTTATACCAGCATGCATCTGGCCATGTCTTGATGTACTGGTCAACCTTCTCTCCAAATACATGCTTATTGTGAATGGAACCGTCTCAAGTGCAGCAAATTCAATTTACTTTACTTCCACTCTATCTGGAAGAAAATAGCCTCTGCCTTCAGGTGAAATTTGAATGCAAACAGGGGAGCGTTGGTTTGTGGGGTTTTTGTTTGGTGGTTTGTTTGTTTGTTTGTTTCAAAGCAATAAAGCAAAGCAAAAAGACCTCACCAAAACAAAACAAAAACCCAACAAATGCCCATGAAGTAGAAGTTATGCTTGAATGCATATATGATGTTATCAGTTTTGTACATAAGAAGGTCTACAGATGCAAAAAGATCACTTTGTCTGAAATGTTGGGTTAGGAAAGCTTAGTTGTCTTTTTTTTTTTTTTTATCCTTTATCTATCTTCCAGGTTGTAGGAGGTCTCTTTATATGATCAGTATTTTAATATGTCCTATTGCAGGGTATATGTTGGCATTGGAATGAAAGTCTCAACTGATAAATCTGGTGTAATTAGTTAATATTCCATACACCAGATATAATAAATTCCTATTTGTATTTCATTCCTTTCCAAAAATACATAGTTAAAATTCCAACTGCTGTAGTAAATTCTGCTAAATAGTTTTGTAAACTAAACCACATGTGTTAATGTGGATCCACTACTATATATAATATATTAAAAAAATATATTTAGATATATGTTATATAACACATAAAAATATATAAAGTTACATGTTAATTCATTTTCATATAAGACATACGATTCCTCTTCTGAGTGAGCAAAAAGTGTATCGTGTATGTCGGAATCATATTTGAGACTGGATATAAGAATCTGGGATGATCTTGTTCATAGGAATACACCAGTTCCTGAACAATGACAGAAAATTATACAATGCAGACTGGTTGTTTGAAACCATTAATGGGAAATTCACAGTTAATGTTTTCTAGGACTCTGTGCAAACTGTTGCAAGATAATTAATTAAGCTTAAATTACTTTAGCCAATTGAAAGATGACTTGCCTAATGTACTCTATTATCATGAATAATTCTGCCCTTTCGCCTGTAAAGTAGTAGTAAATAATGAAAGAATTCAGCTCATGGAAATTAGGCAATTTTTCTCTTTGTTTTAATAACTGTGTCTTTGAATCTCACTCTGACCTTTAACAAAAGCTCCATGTTAGCACACAGCCAGCACACAGCCAGCGTGGATGGGGGAGCTGGTAATACCAAGAGCAATGGCAGGATCACGAGGTGTTGTAGTGGGGAACATGAGGAATGTTTTATTACTGGAATATTGCACCCTCCTTGGAACTCTTAAATGTTAAGAAATAAATGCAAACAAAATAAAATTTTAGGAAAAATTTTTGTATGAGGAGCTGCTTTTAGGTAACTGAAGAATGAAATAGATTAGTTAGTGAATCTTTTTTTTTTTTTTTAAATTGATAGCCTTGTACTCTTCCAAAGATGCTTTTTGGTTGTATGATGGAAGAGACAGATTCCGTGTAAACGAATGCATGATACTCATCTGAAATGTGAGGATTGTAATGTTTGATGGTTTTGGTGATGCAGAGATTTGGACCTAACACTTGAACCCACAGACGAGATGGGGGAATGGGGGGCATCCACCACTAGTCCAACTTTTCCAATTTAGCTTGTACAAAAAATATTCACTGGGATGGACAAAAACTACTTTGATGTTTGAAATGGCTGTGGCAACTGGAAATGCCACCTTTTTTTTTTTTTTTAAAAGAATGCTTTTTCCCCTCCAGCCTTCCCTGATACTGCTCCCGAAAGATCTTTGTCCAAATATGTAATAGAAACAAATTGCCAAACCATGGAATACACAATGAAACAGATTTCTTTTCCGAGGGCTCTACCAGAGCTGAGTGTTCAGCCTCCTGAGAACAAATGACTGTCTCCATTAGCAGCAGTAAGAGTAAATATGTGGACTAGGACATGATGCTGAGGACAGTGTGTTGCCAACAAGCTCTAAGTCTGATCAGAAGATGCGCCTCAGAGGTGTGCTCCTCGTGTAAATGAAAATGGTAATGTGAACATGCCCTTAATGCGAAGAACGTGTGTTTTAACTAACTGTTTTAAGAATGTTTTTTGTCTGTCTTGAAATGTTTTGGTCTCCCAAGTCTGTTACCCATAGCTTCTGGAGGTGACAGCAGATACGGTACAGAAGACAGGTCTGATTCCCTGCATGTTTCAGGCAGTTGGGAATGTCTGCCAGGCCAGCACTGATCCAGCCAGAAGCTGATGTGATGTGGGCAATATGACACAGAATTTGAGTTAATGGTAGCATGCCTTTCAGTAGGTTTATTGACTTGATTTCTGTATTGTACTAACTTAATTCATGCAGCTTCCAGTTGATTTGTAGTGATGGCTGCTTTTGTCTGTAAAATGCTTCCCTGACATATTCCTAAACCTGCCAATAAACAGAACCACGGGTGAAAACTGTGACTGCTGAATGAAAACAGTGGGAGGAAAGGCAATTGCTAGAGGTTTGGAACCTTAGAAAAAAGAGGAAAATAAAAAAAGAAAATAAACCCAAACAGATTAAAAGCATAATTAGACCCACACTGTAAGAAGATAACCAATTCCAATTTTTGAAAGGATGCCGTTAGTTTTACAGTTGCATGGTGAGACGACTTGGCCAGTGAAAGTTCTGGGAGCAGAAGAGTCCTTTGTTTCTAAGATGGATTTGTTACTCAGGTTGGTGTATATAGAACATTCCTGATCTCATACAGGGCTGAAAACTTTCTTCATGCATTAATTATGAAATAAATCTTACTTCGTTGTTATAAACGGTACTTCAGTATTGTCACCTCTAGGCAGAGACCCCCACAATATTCTCAGGTGTGCCGCAGTTTACCATGAGGATGGAATCAAAATTTACTGTGCCCAAAGCAAGGTCATACCTAAATTGTTGTGAAGCAGGCATCTGTGGTGTTGATGTAGGTGATGCCACCTGTGTAACCTTTTACTGGTTCCACCATTGAACAGAAACAGTAATGTAATAAATGAGAATCTTTCCCAGCAGTTATTAGTGAACTGAACAGAGGTTCTTTGAAGTATGAGATAACTAGAAAATATTAACTGCTCCTGACCCACAGATTCATACTACTATTTCAGAAAACACCCAGAATTAGCTACATCTTTGGTATAAATATCTGGCAGCAAAAAGGTTGTTTATTATGTAGAAAAAGTACTTACAGAAAATGTCTTTTGTGGCTTTGTTTCTTCATAGGCATATAAAAACTTTCTATTTCACTGTTTAATTGCTGTGAGCAATATGAGTAAACTGGTATTTTGCATAGCTTAGTCAATTGAATTATGTGTAGGCATTATCACAACCGTAGTTGTTACAAATATTTAGAGGGAAGGGGAGAAAAACGTTCAAGTCAAACCTTTCTGCCTTTGAGGGTAGGGACCAAATGGATGTAACAGAAGTCATTGATAAAACGTTCTGCTCAATTGGACCAGTGACAAATGACAGTTGAGTAGGAGTCATTGCAGTAAATCCAGTGGGACAGTATTCAAAATACAGTCCTTTACTGTGAACACTTTATCAATTTTTCTATAGTTAGATGTAATGTTGAAATAAAACCAATCTATATTTGTATCCTTGGATTAGAAGCAAAAAGATACTCTGTTGTTACCAGTTAGTCTTGGTAGTGCCCACATTGTCAGAATCTGATGTGGCCAGAACTTGGAGATAAGTCTGGTTCAGGTCTTTCCTTATAGGAAGCTCTTCAAAGTTCAAAAGGTTTTTACAATCCAAAAGCCAGATTTCTTAGAGTAAACACTAATTATTTAGCTCTTTAAATACATTAGATAGGTGAGCTAGATAGAGCACAACTGGAAAAGATTTACAAATATCTCTCTCTGTCCCCTCCTGCTTCTTCTCTTGCACCCTTTCAGGACAGGTCCTTGCTCCAGGCCTGACTTCGGTCAACTTGTCCATTGTAGGAGCAGTGGCAAACTCCATACAGCCTGGTCTGGTCACAGGGAAGTTTCCCTTGTCCCTGCTGAGAAGTGTGGGGCTTTCTCAGGAAGGGGAAGTCACGGTCCGTTCTCAAGCTGCAGGTTCGCGGCGCTGTGCTGTGACTTCCTTCCCCAGCACACCATGTAGTCTCTGGCATCTTACTATTCAGTTGTTCCCCAGGAACAGCTGCAGCTCCGATGACCTGCCCTTACATCCTCCTCCCTTTCTTGGAACGTAACCCAGATGGTTGGGACAAACAGAACTGGCTTGGTCCATTTTAACATTAATATCCATCTGCTGTTCAAAAAAAAAAGCAGTGGATAAATCAATATGTAATGAGTGACAGTGACCAGATATTGGAGATGTGTTTTAAATTAAAAATCAACAAATAGTTTGAAACGAGCTTGACATACCTGGCAAACAGCAAAGTAAAATGAATCATTTTCTTTTTGAAGAAAAAGCATACTGTCTACAGGGAGGGCCTGGCCTAACTGCATTGTAGGTTTAAACCAGAATGGAGAGAAGAGACAAATTCTTTCGGGTGTGCTTTTCCAGAATTATGAAATAAATAAAAAAGGTACTGGGAGGGAATACTTTTTTCTGTTACAAATGGTTTGAAACAGTCTTAGGTTTTTTTGGCCAACTTAACACATCATCCTGAAACTAAGATGTTCTTTGCAAAGAACGTTCTTCAGCTTCTGTCTTGTTAGAAGATGCTACTCCTCTCAAAGCTTATTTATTTTAGTTTGGTGTGACATTAGCTGCAAGGTGTTCAGCAGGACAGGAGGAACTTGGGTGTTCTGGGAGGAGAGGATCAGGTGCATAAACCCCTGCTGTGAAAGTGAAAAGGGTGAGAAATGGCAAAGCAGGGTAGAGAACTGCAAAGGAAGAAGAAAAAGCTGCTAAGAGTGAGGTTTCCCTTGTGCTCTGCACACAAGATGAGAGCTGGTCGCTGCTTCTAGAGAGAGTCCTCGTACCAAGGCTTCATCTTGGCTTATGGAAGGACCAACTGTTGGCCTGAGCCTAAACCAGATACCTTATTCTGGTTTCCTGTTTCATCACCAACACTTGTCAGTTCTCTGTTACAAAGGCTCAGTGGAAACATTCCTCAACTATCTACAGCAGTGATAGGGTTTAATTCCATAGTAGTTGTGTGTGATTTGTAACATTCAAGAATGATACATAATGATTTTATAATTGTGTGTAATAGTGCACAAAATGACAGAATTCTAAATTAATAATAGCTGTGTGTTTATTAGCTAGATTATTATTTAATTGATATATTAGCTTTTTAGTAGTGTGTTGCTTAATCAAGAAATACTGTGGTCTCTTAAATTAGTTAGATTTTGGGCTTACAATTAAAGAGCCCAATAATTGTATTTTATTACAATAAATAGGGTTCTGTGTTGCTTGGGCTTAAGGTAGGTCTCAGAAGGGGAGAATCCATGCACAATAAGAGCCTCAGGTCTCTGAAAGCAAATGGACGCAGTGGTAGATGAGCAAGATTTTTAAAGTGTATTTTTTTTAACTCTCCAAAGAGCTATGAAGAATTATAATTTTATAGTGGCGAGTGGGAACTCACTTGGGAAAGCAGATGTTCCAGTTTTAGGGAATAGGATATTTGTATATTGATGTTAACATAGCAAACGTTCTCAAGTCACACCAGTGAAGAATTGTATTTGCACTATCATCTTGAATTTGCATCAGTACCTTGGCACATTATGCAGATACTTGGAGCAGAGAATAATGGCTTTCTGTTTCTATAGTCCAAGTCAAGGTTAAAGAGCAAATTCCAAACACAAATGTTTCACATAAAATTGGCTTGCTTCATTCTGGTAAATGTGACAAGAAACACATTCTAGCCCTAGCAATGCCTGTAAACATTTGCTTTGAAAGCATTCACATAAGCAGAAAAAACAAGGCGGGAGAAACTTGAGAGGTCATTTAATCTACTGAGCTGTCTCATAAATCTTTATCTCTTCTTAAAAATCTCTAGTGAAATAGTTTCCAGAATTGCATTAAGTGGCATGATCCAGGTCTTCACTAACTTAGAGTGAAAAAGGATTGCTTGCTTCTGATTGCTTTCCCTGGCAGCAGTGAATCGTCACCTTTCTTGTCCTATTCAGCGGGTATGGAAGTTTTGTTCTACTTTTACCTTTCCAGTAGTTTTTTTACAGTCTGTAGTTTATGAACATGTATTTTCAATGTAAAGACTTCTCCCTGCCCTCCTTGAACATGTTTTCTTAAACTCTTTATTTTGTTGCTGTGCTTGTAATGGTCTTATTTATATGCAGATACTGGCACTACTGGGGAAGGTGGATCACCTCATGCTTTGCTTATAACATTCCTGTTGATATCTGCTGGTGTTTGAACACTTTTAGTGGTTTGTATTGGTGATTTTGTGCATTTATTTCTGCCCAACTCACGCCAGATCTCATTTTGAATGAGCTCTTTTGATTATTTTTACTTCTCAATGCAGCTTTTGAAGTCCACTCCTTCTGCGGTGCTTCTCCCATCCATATAGGCCAGTGCCAAGCCCCTTTTTTGGGAAAGGATGCAACTTGGGTGCTTGTCTATAAATTGTAACCACTTCTCTGCAAGTATTAAGAGTAAAGATTGAATGTATTGTGTCTGAACAACGGGAAAATGAAAAAGACTCTGAATGGTTCAAGCATCCTCAGTGTATTTTCTATGAGGAAAGAAGGCATTGTAAATAGGCTAATGTACTTGTATGACTATTATATCATCCCAAAAAGGTCAGGGGATTGCAGTAGAAAGCTGGTCGATACATATAAAGCTCCAAGAAATGTTTTTTGTCTTTAAGATTGGTGCAAGTTGAAAACTTGCTGAGCAAAAATATTTAGAAATAAGGGCAATGGAACTGGCAGGAGTGTAGCCAGCCTAATCAATAATAAAAGGATAATCTGTCTTTCTTTGTGGTACACAAAGCAGTAATCTGTTGTTGAGATTGATTAAATGCCTCAGCTCTGCTTCGATTATGAATCAATCTCTAAAACAGCGTATTGTGAGTACAATACAAAGTAGTAGAGATTAGGGATAGTAACGACAGTGATATTAACGGAAGGTCGGGGGGAGGCCTTTTTTTTGTAAAGTGAAAAAAACTAAACTGAGGTGGGGTGGGGTTTTTTTGGACAGCCTTCCTGTTGATACACATCCCAATCAAGTTGCAGAGCTCTAGAAGGGGGTCTAAAGGGTGAGTTTACACACACCACAGTGACTTGGATCTCTGATACACAAATGTAGGAAGTGCCCTTGGCTTGACAGAGAAAGCATGTGAAATATGAGGACTAAGAAATCTAGAAGCTTTTGGCTAGAAAAAAATCTGCATAGTTACCTTTTGTCAGATTCATTCTTTGCAGGAATTGCTTGTTCCATTGCTTGCTTACACCCAAGCTTATTTCAACTGTGGGCTAGCCTAAGCTTTCAACTTCTGTGCTTTTTAAGTTATGAGGCAGAAAAAACCCTCCTATGTATTGTGCCCCCTGTGCCTGCAATGATGTAATTGCTGAAGTGCTTTTTTTTTTTCTCTCAGTAACTTACACAGGTGGTGTTTTCACTTCAGACAGGGCAAAAATCAGTTTAAATTGTCAGAATGGCTCACTGCTGTCTGAAGTGGGGAATTCAGGTTTTGTCTTTTTTTATTTTATTTTTTTTATTTTTGACTTCCATTAAGAGGTTCAAATATACTTGTTTCAATGAAATTTATGAATCAAAATTTATAAAATGCAGAATCATTTAAGACCCTGAGCAATAGGCTTTAAGTTGGCCTTCTTTGAGTCCAGAGTTGAACCAAATGACTTTCAGAGGCCCCGTTCAAACTTAACTTATTCTGGGCCTCATTGATTCAATGATAGGATGTGGAATAAAAAAAGAATAATTGGGATGTTAACCTTTAAATAGATTTGGTGTAAATGATGAGAGTAGCTGAGTTGATACTTGTTTATCTTTCTCTTTTGGAGGGCTTCGTTCACCAACACTTAGGAATCCTTGTACCATGAGCTTCTCCATCACGCTGTCATCTCATGACTGCCGGTTATTCATCTTGGCTATTGGAATCTGGCAGTAGTTGGAGGAAATAAATGGTTGTCCATGATGGGAATAACACTAGTCTCAGCCCCCTCTCTCTGTGGATTTACATGTATGTAAAGGATGCATATTTATTTGCTCCCATTCTTTTAGGCTAACACTGAATACCCGCAGGTAGTTTACAGAGAAGCAAAGGGTACCGTTAGAAAACCTGATGTTAGATCTTCTGAAGAATTTTCATCTTTTGAACAGTACGGACCTACATGACTAATGGTGCTTTATGCTGAAAGGATAAATTTCATTGCGTTCTCAATCTTGACTTCTTTCCAGTTGTGTTTTGGGTTTGGTTTTTGATTTGGTTTTTTTGGTTTGGGGTTGTTCAGGTTTTTTTAGTGGTAGAATGAAATAATGAAGCTGGTGATAAAAAATGCCTATAAAAATTCTGGCAAATTTATTACTTGACAACATGGGTCATTATTTTTTCTATCCAGCTGGTCATTAGGCCTTTCCAACTGTCACTGTCTCATGTAATCTCCTTTAATAGCAGCACATAATTAGCTTTATGCTGATCAGAGGCATCAGAGTTGGTGGTGGTAATATTCAGATCCAAATATCAAAAAGCCCAAGAAAGATAACTTGAAGTGACATATGTCTACGCCAACATTTACAACTTTTCGTCCTAAAGTCTGTAACTGTTGATTTATACACATGAGCTTTGAACTATGGTATGGAAATTTATCAATTAAGAATCCACAGGAGTTTTGAAAGGAAAGTACAGATGTCTCTCTGAATGGTAATACATCACTTATCTATTTTTTTTTATGCAGTCCCGTTTTTACTTCAAATATTGAATTTCTTCTTGTCTAGTTTCTTGTTTTAAAAAAAGGCAATGAAAAGTATAGTCTTGACATTGCTTTATTAGGAACAAATTGTCTCTATTTTTAATCTTAATCCAGAGCCCTATATATATAAAACTTACATATGTGTAATTCACAGAAGTGTTTCCTTAAATTTTTGATTTTGAGGTGGTTTTGTTTTACCGCGCATATCTGATAAATGATTTAAGTATTTAAAATTACGTAAGTCAAATTGGTTCTAAATTCCAAAACTTTCATGTAATTCTGGAGGTGTTTCATACCTCTACTTTGTGCAGCACTTGAATCTGAAGCTTTGCCTCCGCAGATATGCCATGGGAGCCATAGGAGAGTGTTGGTATTACTGCAACTGGGACTTAATCATAAAAGTATGAATTTCTCTCAGATCTTTTAAAGAACGCTTTATTTGAGCAGTTGCCTTCCAGAAGTGTTCTGGCTTGTGTATAGGCTTGGACAGATCAGCTATTCCATCATAAGAGAGGTAACCAGCTAAGTAAGGGGCAGGATTTCAAACACTCTGGGCATAGATTTATTGACTAAATCTAGCAAATTATTTGGTCCATGTGCTGCCTGGATTCCAGGCACCAATTCATAATGCATCAATTATGAAGTCCATGTGCTGGATGTCACCCTCTGTAGTCTGCTCTACAGTCAACCAGAATAAACCCAACTGGACTTCAAAAAAGGAAATACACCTTGACAAGTGAAAATTGTGTCTGCGGCATTAAGGTTCTTAAAAGCTAGAAGTATCTTTGAATTTAGGCTTTCAGTTCTTCAATAAAAGATCACAGTTGTAATCCATTTGAGGATTCTGTCAACACCCCTTTCAAAAACTGCATAAACCTGTTAAGATTTGTAGGAGAAAAATCAATACAAGTTACCTTTTACTCATAACTTGAAGTTCACAGCCAGAGCTTCCTCCAAGAAATGTTTCAGTACTAGAAAAGGAAAAGCAGACTTCTATTTCTTTATGGTTCCCTATAGAAAGCAATTAGTGGTACCACTATAAGGATTATTTTTGACCTAGTTTTTTGTTGAGGGATTATTTTGGTTGCCTGCTACTTGCTCTCACTGACCAGAATGTAAGGATACATCTTAACTCTGACAGGAGGGTGGGACAGGTACCGAGAGAGTAAGTGCAGCACTCGAAATGGAGAGTAGATAGAAAGCATGTTGGCTTCTCCCAAGAGAGGTCTGTCAAGATTCATTGTAGGATCTATTCCTTACCTTCCTCCTTTAATTTCCTGGATCATTTAACCAGTGTTTTCTGTGGCAGAACTGCTTTGCACATCAGTGCTTGCCTTTATGTTTATTAATAAATACTGGTTTCTTCTATACAAGATTTTTTTTTTGCATATAGTGGTGAATATAATCTCTCTGGGTTGCAGATACAAACTAAAGACAACTCCTAGACCTTTTAATAAGAAACCAAAACCTGTTAATGATGCGTGGGAAACAGCCAGTAGTTCAAATGACGGCTCCTCCCTCCTTACCCTCCCCAGATAAATTTAGTTAGATCTTAAACTCCTTCCCTATTCTCTATGTTCGTGTTTTCTGGCTTCTCTCTGGTACTTACTTCCTCATAGGCCAAACCACCTTTGGTCAAAGTGTATTTTCAGGGTGTAGGGTGGGGGAAAGGGAATGCCACATTCTCAAGTCAATTGAAAAATAATTATGCTAACGTACAAGAATAGGTGAGTGTTTTATGTAAAGCTGCACTCCAAAAATAGTACTAAATATTTTGAACTATTGAAATACATGAACCAAGCTCTATATGCAAAACTATTAAAATATCTTGAGGTCCTACAAAGACCCCAAAAAGATTTGCTTTCAAGTTAAATTTAACTGAGTTAACTCTTTAAACTACATTTATATTAAAAGAAACAGAACAAAGTTAGTCAAGCATTAAGGTAAAGTTAAGCAGAAGGAAGAGGCAAAATGTCACCTAAATAAAACACTCCAACTGCTGCAAACTTCACTTTCAATGCCTGCTAAACCCTGCAACTTCCTGAATCACTTCACTTGCAAAGGATATTATGAAGCCTCCTTGTAAAGCAGCCTGTTGACTGAAGGATATTAAAACCATTCAAAACGCCCTGTTATTGCTAATGGTAGACTTTTCAAATACTCAACTATAAAACAAAAATGAAAAGATATGTAAAATGCTATATATTTAAAGCCTTGAAAATATCCCCAGAGGTCAGCACAGAGTGACACCTGTATCATAATTATTGATAATTGGAGGTATATGCCCTACAAGACCTGAATGGGAAGCAATAAATTGAGGAATTTTCATCAAAACAACTGACAACTTTAAAAAGTGTAATTTTTGTCACCCCTCTGCTGATGTGCGATGCCATGCTGGGTTGGGATTTTTTCTTTTTGTTATATATCTGAAACTTTGTTACTCAAGTCATGTGTGCTCATGGAATAGATTAATGCAATACTTTGCTTTCTTCGTAAAAACACTTGTGGAAGAGAGGTATGGAAGACTCAAAATGTTGAATTATTAACAGTCTTCTCTCAGACAAGGAATCCGGTTTGCAGAAAAAGGGAAAATTGGAGAGCTGAAGGTGGACTGCCCATAGTTTTGCTGATTATTTGATCCTGTGCTTTGTTTGGGGGTTACTTACTGCCTGTAACTGCTGTCTGTTACTTGTCATTTCCTTCTTTCAGAAGTCCTTCATTTTTATTTAGCAGACAAGAAAACTTTCAGTAGCATAGAAATGGTATGAAAAATCAGTGTAATACCTCCATCCTTAGCACTAGTTTATAATGTGATGCTTTTCAGGCTTGTTCCATTAACAGTTCCTTAAGAAACAAAAAGCCCTGAATAATGTTTCAAAAGTCCATTGCAGTCTCTTTAGAGATGTTCTTGATATCTCTTAGATGTGCAAAGTAGTTCTACACAATTAGTAATTGGATCTTTTGGGGAAGATCAGCAGAATTTCCACTTTTCAGCAAAACCAAATGGCTGTAACTTAAGGCTATCCTAGATCACTGAAAGAATATCAGCCATGGGAATTTCAGCCTGAAGAATAATGCCTATAAGAACCTTTATCTTGTGTCCAGCATATGCTCAGACATTTTGCCATTGAAAAGCACCTAGCGCAATGTATACCACATTGTCATGTCGTGCAAAAAGTGGACTGGAAATATTTAACATTTATATCAGTGGAAGTCAAAAGAAGATTGTGTTTTGTAAGATGTACACTTTCTAAGAGAATACTGTTTCATTAATTCCTTCTGCCAACATTGTTTTAATCTAGCGGAGCTGATTTGTTTTACCTGTAATACTGACGTTGGTTTGTTACTAGTGGCTGCTTCTGCATTCTTAAGAGATTGGTTGGATTAGTCTTTTTAGTATCTCTCAGCTAATCTGTTATGAGACTGCAGGCTGTTCTTGCCTCCTGCTGGCAGAGAATGTTATTTCCCAGCTTATAGTTCCTTTCCAGAGTTTATTTCAGACACACTCTTGAGGAACTGAGTATGTCAATTCACAAAAAGAAACAAATAAACAGATCTGCTCCCCTGCAATCTCAGTAGCATTGTTCTCCTTTCAAGTAAGGTGAAAGACCTTCTTCTGGATAAATTATTTATCAGTCAGCTCTTTGAGCCACCTGGGAACTGACCCTGTTTAAGTTTTGAGTGATTCTGAGCATCTTTGCATTTTTTATCAGCGTGGAGTCAGCTTTTCTGCTGGTCCTTATTGGCTTCTGTGATATACCTGGTTATTGGATGTTTAAAACTTCAAGT
This sequence comes from Limnodromus scolopaceus, assembly GCA_028565335.1. Lineage (NCBI taxonomy): Eukaryota > Metazoa > Chordata > Aves > Charadriiformes > Scolopacidae > Limnodromus > Limnodromus scolopaceus. Next base: position 19,541,219 of record JAOXNO010000063.1, read on the forward strand.
GGAGTAAAACTACTGGAAGTATCAGCCAGTCCACTGGTAGTAACTAGTTTAGCAACTACCAGAACTAGAGAGAGATTTTCACTTTTGTGCCAAAGAAGATAAAGGCAGAAAGAGAGGTCCTCGAGGAACATGTGAAGTAGCAGAGGGTTATGGAAGTGGGTTAGAATAAAGAGGTAGCATTTGTTTATGCTGTTCGGAAGTTTGTATCTCTGCTGATACATTAAAGGTATTTTGAAATGCTTTCACCACTTCTGTCCCACCACCAAGAACAGGGAGCTGGTTATGAACTTAAATAGAGAGTATTAGTTATACAAAAAAGATACCACGCATCAAAATTCAGGAGTGTTGTGTGTTAAGCCCAAGCACAAGACACAAAATTTTATTGTAAAGCTGTGAAATAGAACTAGTTTACAGGTTAAATCACTGGCATGACGGTTTTAGGATATTCATCAAAATTTACTTACACATATTAAAACAAAGAAGCGTGTTTGTTGAATGATTGAATTTCCTGATGCCTCAGAAGTCCTTTTTATTCTTCTTTAAAAGTTAGTTACTTCATTTTTCTTGTTCAGTCAGGTAGGTATCATAATTGATAATGTAAGGTAATGATTTTAAATTCTGTTGATGCATCACTTACAGAATGTAGTTGTTTGAAATCCCTGTAAGCAATCACTGCTGACAAAAGTAGAAGAAAGTGACGACAAGGAAGAAAATAGATGTAAACATTAGTGGACTCCAGTAAGATCATTGATTTCTTTTGAGTTGCTTGACAGATAAAATGGCGAGGCAAAATGTCTAACTTCAAAAACATCACTGGAAGAAAATATGGTAATGTAGCAGGGGAGGAAGCAAATGATGAATGCTACTTTGTTGGAGAGAGGAAAAAATTCAATCCTTCTGCATGAAGTATTCATCATTTCCCTTTTTGTTCTGCAGCCATTTAGTAAGCATTTGATAAACGTCCATTTAGCTGTAGTAGGCAAAAATCATGTTTAAAGTCTTGGTTCATGGGTCATCTTTCAAAGCATAACATCTTCATAGTTAAAAACTTTATCAGGTTCTGTACAGCTCTTTAAAGTCTGAGGCTTCAAGCAATTCTCAGCAGAAACCAGTGAGGAATTTCCTTCTGAAGAGCAGCGCGTGCTGGAAGGAGGATATAATGCATATGCATTCACATCGGTACTCAACAGATTTGATAAAAATGCCACTGTAGATACTGGTCTCAGAGGAGAAACACATTACTCCAAATACATGTATTCAGAATAACAATGCAGCTACCCTCTGAGGGCTTCTGTGGTGTTACTTGTGAACTGTGAATGTTATTAAAAGGTAGGAAGGGAGGAGAGAACACACACTTTGTAGTGTGAAGTCATGTGCAGGCTGTAACACAGATACATGAAGGCGTTTCAGATAGAAAAAGAAAGGATGTAAGTGAAAATCCTACATGTAAATTTTTTGACTTTTAAAAATGCCATCTTGCTTATTTACAAAGAATTCAGAAGTTCTGTTTCTTTAAAAATTTGGTGAAAAATGAAGTGCAAATGAGAGATGGAGACTTTTGCTGGTTGGTAGGTGCCAACCTCTTTAGCAACACGTTCACACCCCCCCCCCCCCCTACAAAACGCTCAGATAGTCTGAATCTCTTCTGTAGTCTCTTGCTTCTTTCTGTTATATACATTTGTATGCAAAGCACTATCCAGCAAGGTTTCTACTTGTTTCTAAGTTAAATTACCATAGCAGATTTCCATGTGTTTTTGGAAGGTGACAGAGACAGCAGTTCTGTTCTTGAGGCAGGTACTGTTTCGTGAAGGATCTTTACTATTTATTACATCTATCCCTGGTGGAAGATTGCAATTACTATCCTACTTCCAGCAACTCTTTGCCTGAATCATGACAGCTCTTAATTATGTGTGAAAGTAGAAGTTATATACAGAGAAATTTCTTCAAGAGAATTACCTGAGAGATATATTTAGGCTTAGAATGGTCTGCAGCAGGGCTATTCTTCTTGTGGTTCTCTCTCTGTTGGTTTTGCTTCAGGAGCTATGAAACTTTGTCTGACTTATGATACCAGAATTTGCATTGGAATGGAATTTCTGCTCCCTTTTTCCCAAAGTTTCTCTCTCTCTTTCTATTTTTTTTTTATTATTATTTTTTAGTCAGATTTGGTCCTGTCTATATTTCTTCCTTTAAATAAGCCTCTTGCAGCTTACTGCTGAGTAGTCTACTGCTGAGTGTACCGCTCAAGGAAACACAAAGAAATAAGTAACAAGCTTTAAAATTTCTGATCAAACTTAATATGTCAAATCTAATTTTTCAGGTACATAAACTTTATTATCCTTAAGTTATAAATGTTGCATTTTTAGATTAAGTATTCAATGGCAAAAATTGATCAATGTCTGTACTTAGAGAAATTTATCACAATGAAAGTCATCTTGGAGATGATTTTCAAAATAACTTCAAGCCTGCAGAAATTGCCATTTCAAAAATTTCCTATTTCAGGTCGTGCCAAATCCAAGATTTTAAAGGACGTCCAGCTTCAAGACATCTCTTTATTGGAGATGAATAAAGATAACTGAGCCAGGACAGATATACAGTGTCCTGACCCAGAATAGATGGTGGGTTAGGAACTCTGCCATTTTATATAGAAGGGTGAAATTCAAGTCAGTTGCCCCAGAAAGGCAAAAGAGGAAATTGAAGTCTGGTCTCTTTTATCCCACAGGGTTGTTGTGACAGAAAATCAGAAATTTCTATTTCTATGGAAAGTTTGGGCTTTATTGTATCAACATTTCCAGAGAAAATGTATTCTCTGAAAACCTCCAAGAAGCTCTCAATGTTCTACAACAATTAAAATGTATTTACTATGTATTGTTACTTCCTGCACAGTCTCTCTTCATTCAGGATTATTCAATTATGGATGGTCACTCTGATTTGTAATACACCTTCTCAATTCATATTTCAGCATGAGACTTATGATGGCTTGAAATAAGCCTTATTTATTAAAGGTAACCCTGACAGCACAAGGTAGGTTAAATCATAAAATGCTAAGAGTTTCAGGAAAGAGATGATCATTGAGGATTATAGCAGTAACCTGATTTTGTAGATTGACCATCAATGATGACCATTCTCTAATCAATGTGCTACGGGAAACAGCTACATGTGTGATGCTAGTTCATCTTTGTTTTCTGATTCTGCTATTAAGCTATCAATATCATGGTAAATAAAGGAGCTGGCCACTTGTTGGAAAGCTGACATCCACAGATAGGAGAGAATGTTCCTGTAAAAAGACATTGGTCTCCCAGCAGCATTAAAAGTTGAGTTTCAGAAAGCCATGTAAGCGTTTGTGCACTGCGGCTTTTCCGCAGTAGGGCTAAGTGTTACAGGAACAAGGTCATCCTGATGACCTCAGTGGAAGGGAACAACCCAGCTGCTTGCAGAACGAGAATCACAGGGCTTTTTTTCTGCCTAATTAGCAATATTACTTTATATTTTGCATGTCTTTTTTTGCATGTGTTAGGAAGAAGTCTGCAGGGAGCTCATTATGTTACCACCCTTGTAGTTATAGGTTTGCAAAGCTGTAGCTTCAGGGATGTGGGAAGTGCTTTCGCTTGAAGAAATTCCATATCCAGGCTGAAACACTGCTGAGGACTTGTCGGACCTCTGCAGGGTGTATCTCATGGGGCAGGCTGTATTCTGGCCTGCATGTTCCTGCAGAGAAGCTGTCCAGATGAATCTGCCTTGATATATTTTCACTTTGAGATAATGGCTAAGGGCAGACTTTTTCCTTGTATGTCATCTGTTAAAGAGTCTCTAACCAACAAATGGGTTTGCAAGGAAGAGGAAGCTGATGAAACCTGGCTGATTGCTTGGCATGCCTTGGCATGATTTTTCAGAGCCCAGTGTAGTTCCTGTGGCTGCCATATTCTAGAAGTACAATTTATTGTGAGGACTTTTTATTTTTCCTCCCCTCTGGTGGAGAGAGGGTGAAACACAACAGAATCATGTTCCCAGCACACTACGATGCGAACACACCCAAACCCGCATTGCTGAGAGTAAGACAAGAATCTCGAAAGAAAGAATATAGGGCAAGAGCTTATGACAATGCTTCGAGGAACAGCAGTGTGAACATTTATTGCAAGAATGTCTATCTGAATCCAAATTCATTAACTTATCTTTCAGCTTTCCCCTTTGGAAGAGTGGATCCTTAAATCAAAGAAGGTGGCACAACATACCACGTGGAATTTTGCGTAACCAATTAAATAGTTAACACTGAAGAAAGTATTGTGTCATTATTTTCTGGCCATCATGAGACTACGCTAGCACCTGCTCCTTAAAAAGTGTGTGTATCCTTACCCAACGAGCATCACAGAGGATGTTTCTATGTAACGTCCCAGATGATAGAGTCGATCAGCACCTTAAGGAGAAATATTCATCAGAGGTTTATCAAAAGATGCTATCAGAGCATCATGTACTTTCCCCAGTTGATGAACTGCACCTTTCTTCCACTCTCCTCCACCCGATAAATGATTTTGAATTTGCGTAATTATTTTTGGTCACCACACGCCTGGCATCACCCCATTGCCTTGGGGAAAGAAGTCACTTTTTATTTAAGTGATCACGGACATAAAAGGTTATTATCAACTTACCTTTCACTGAAATACAAATGCACAGAACCCGGAATAACAAAGAATAAAAAGGACAGTTTTGTTTTAATGGAACATAGTTTGAAAAATAATAGTTTTGTAACAGTTGAAATATTGATATGGTGATATGTTTTTAGACTTAAAATATGTAAATATAATTTATCTAATGCGTAGAATTAACAATGCATGTAAATATGAATAGTAATTTTAACTATAGATAATTTAGTCATAGGAGTTTTTCTTCATTTATGTAGAAAAATTGAGGAAATGAGAAGACTTAGTGGAGTTGCAGGTGTGTATGTCAGCATGGGATTTGTCTTCATCAACATGAGCTGCCCTGTTTTGCAGCTCTCTATTGCTTACATCACTTCAGCTTCCAGCAGGCTGAAGAATGCTCACTTTGTTTATGTCTATTAATTGCAATTGACTTAATTGCTTAAAAAAATATCTTTGCAGGTCAAAGCAAAACAGACAAAATGTTCCAAGAGTGCAGAATAGTATACTCCGGACAAAAAGAAAAATGGCAGAGAAGGTACGCCACTTCAACATACAATTCTTGCATTATTTAATGTGTATTTAGTGTAAATAAAAGAAAATAGACCAATATGAATTATGTTATCGTCAGTGATGCAAGATGTCTTGCTCTTGCAGGTTGAGGGAAAACTGTGTAAACTGGGTTGTGAGATTTGATTGCAAGATTTCTGAACACAAAAACGTATTCAGTTCTGCAATGTACTAGATATGTCATTTTAACATGTTCCAGCCAAAGACCTCTGGTTTGGTTTTTTTAAAAACGTTATTTTAATATTTCTTTCAGGATGGGTGTTCCTTCTTCACTTCTGCACTGTAGCTTGTAGAATGACAATGCCATTGTTTTTAATTAGCATGTCAAAGATACAGGATAGCTGTCAAAATATAGGTTACAGTGTGACCTAAAGTATTTATCAATCTTTATCCTAATAGCAAAGTGTTCACTGACTACATGTGTGACTGGGCGTTCAATTACGCTTAATTACTAGGGTTTCGATTGCAAAACTGGCTTGTGCAGAAGTGCTTTGTCTGGAAATGGAAGATTATTCATATACTCATAAATCTATAAAGCTCTTAATTTATAGGCTTATATGTAGCTTGTCTTGAGATAGGTGGACATTTGTGTTTATTTTCTAGCTGCTTTACTACTGACCTGGAAGATCACAAAGGCAAAAGACCCTTTAATTGCTGCTATTAGCACAACTCTCACATTGTTCAGACAGAATCAAGTGCTGTGTGCGCTTCTGAAAGTATGTTCTGAGTAACCTGCCTCAGATTTCCAGCCAAGTGTTTAGACTGGGACAGATGAATAAATGCATGTTCTGCTGGAATGGAACTGGCTTAGGGTATGACTGGCCTAGTGAGCCTTATGGCAAGTGTTGCAGATTTCAGCCTTTGTCACCGTCTTTCACCTCAACATGTTCCTTGTCTGGAAAGTCCCCTGCTCTATGAGAAATGCATACTTTTCAATTCTAGAGCTGCTTGGTGACATTTAGTAAACTGGGATGCCTTGGTTCAGTTAGTCATGCCAATAGCTTTCATATTTACAGCTATTACGAATTTTACTATTTGTTAAATTCATTTGTTAATGATTTATCATGCCTGTCTGTTGATGTATGTGACTTCCTCAGACCATGTAGTTATGTCCTCAGTTATCCTCAAGAGCTTTTAAAAATGATTAGCAGTCTGTGGAAAAGTCAGAGGTGGATTATTTCCCCCATCACATATGAAATCTCATCTGACTTCTTCAGAAGTCAGTTGTCAATAAGAGAGGAAACCATGGCATGGTCTTTGAGTCACAGAAAAAATACTAACTTCTGATTAATGTTAGTGATTTAAAAAACGCTTTATTTATAATGTATTACTAAGCTACCAACTTGTTAAAAAGTAATTTCATAATAATCAAATAAATCATAGATTTTCTCAGTCTATGCGAAAACAAAGATATTCTCAGTTTCAGGATAATCTAGGTTTGAGTTCAGACCTGGAGGTGGAAGTCAGCTGCCAAGTCTGAAAATGATATACAGACACGAATAACACCAATAACCTCCACAAGATGAGACAAGCTGAGCTAGATCTTTGGCTGTTCTAGACTACTGATTCTACCAGTGACAAGCTGGTGTCAGCAAAAAGTTTGGAGAAGGCAATCTGACTCATTGAGAAAGAATTAACTAGGCAATCTCCCATTGTATTCCCCCAAAATATTTGTTTTCTACAGATAGTCTTGAGTGAATTTGATTTTTGTCATGAGTTTTGATTTGACTTCAGAGAAAAAAGTGCATATGGAAGTAGGAGGGCTTAAATAAATTCATTGCTGTAGATGCTCAGCAATCCCGGCAATACAAATCCTGTGGCTTTCCGCAATCCAGGGCTAACGAATGCGTTCAGAAATGCTAGCCAAAATGTGTGTCACGTTCTGCAAGACGCTGACTTGGTTCTCAAGCTGTGACAGGACCTGGTTCCTCTTCTGATTACTGCTAACACTTCCAAATTGGGTACTCCTTTAGCAGAGAGGTCATCCCATGTGTATCCAAATGGCTATTCAAATAGGAGTACTTAATTAACTAGGTGTTGAGCAACGGCAATATCTACCATAAGCATATGGTATAGGAAGATTTAACACTTAATTATCTCTGTTAAGGCATATGTAATTTTAGGTTTATTTAAAAATCTTTTTTTGTAAATCTAGTATTCACGTTTATTTAATTAAAGGAAGCAAGTGTATTCTTCATGCTTAGGAAAATTAGTTGGAGTTCCCAGAATTCAGTGGGTAATGTCTCTAGGAAGCGCGGAGTAAAGGCCTAATTTCTGAAAGAAAGCTTAGATAGCAGGATTTGCCACAAACCAGCCTGCAAATGATTCCAAAAAGACTAATGTACTTATAAGGCAGAAGAGGTAAAGTACAACAGGACTAATAAGAATTAATAAGAGGAGTTATGCCCAGTTGTGCTATCTGCATTTGGTTTGATATAAACCACAGAATTTCTGAGGGTAGGCACTGTCTGACTGTAGAGAGCTGGAGTGCCAGGAGTTGTCAGCTCACTTTGTATTTCCAGAGCAACTTGTCCCAAATATGTACTGATGTCAGCAGTGCAAATGTGTGCGTAGTCAATTAAAATGCTTTTCAATTTTTTTAAAATACTGTAAATTCTGCAGTGTTGTTCTTCAGATATCACCTTCTAAAGATGAAACAGCTACTGAAAGCACCCCTGTGTAAGACAGAATACAAAACGTCTTCTCATCCCGGTGACACTTTGTGGTGACAGCTTCAGTGGCAGCAAAACTAGAGCAGCATTAGTCACTGTCTGCTCTGCGGATCGTTGGGGCCCGAGTTACAGGTACAGGGCAGTGAAACTGGTGAAGCAACACGTCCTCCTGGGTGCAGTCATTTCCTAAAGTGAAGACGACATCACCCTTGAACTTAATGGTGGCTGTTGTGAAATATCTTGGCCAGCTAAAGGCAGGGGAAGATTGAACTCCAACCTTCATATTCAACAGAAGAATAGTTAGGTTTTCTCGTTTTGCTTTTAGCTGGTTGCAAAAGAACAATCTGTCTCCAGGACAGACTGTTGGAGAACTTGGCAACTGTTTGTTGGTGAGCGAGTGTCTTTTCTCACCACCACTTTGTTTTCCCTTTAGAAGACAGTACAGCACAGTTCTGCAAATCTTCCCCCAGCACCAGAGAAGAACGTGTTTGGAGATGGTGGAAGAGGAGTCTCAGTGTCTACAGATACTTCACTTATTACCACAGAACTGAAATACTGACAGGAATCTTTTATCTTTTAGGAGTGTGACTGGCATCAGAAGCCCCGGTACCTATTTAGTCAGAAGCCAGATGGTAGATAAGGAAAAAGTAGCAGGTGACAATTAGCACATGCGCTCCCTTAGACTGCCTGCACATCCCGGGACAGAAAGAGTCACCAGGCAGGTAACAAGCAGCATTGCTCCTGGAACCCAGTTATTGTGTGTTAGGGGTACAAAATGGAAATTTGTTCCCATAGGGAAAAATAGTTGCTATAACTCTTGTTTTGTTTGGTCACAAATAATTTGATTTTGGGATGACCAACCTTGATATTTCTGGTTTTATTAATATGACAAGATTCTAACTGCTTAGTCTGTGGGATGTAGAATAGGATGGGAAGCTGGTGAGAAATATGCTGTCACATGATGTCTGAAGTAGTATGCAGATAAAATTTAGAAACGTCCCTCCTCCAGTTTATCCTATTTGGAAAGATGCATAAAAAATAAATGGCTGTTTCAAGTGAAAGCAAGTGCTACTTCATCTAGAATAAGCATTCTGTTGTGAAAAGATTTACAGTATTAACCATTCTCCACTGCTGTTTGCAATCACTGCTTCTTTTCAGTCTTTCTCACTCTGCTTCTTCTCTGTTCTATTTTCACATTTGGAATGTCCCTCATTTGCCTGTTAGCTTTTCTTCAGATAATCTGGAAGGTGAAGAATGACCAGACAGAATTCAAATGCCATTTTGTTGTGCTTAATAGCTGATTAAAAAAGAGCTGGCCCATCGCTAGTGTTCACGCGCAAATGCTCTCTCTCAGGTTTTTTAAATTGAGTCATAATTGCCTGTGCCAGAAGCTGTCAGTACAGCAGGACAGAAAGCAGTCAGCTCTTCCTGGTGTTATATAAAGTTGTCATTTTGGAAGAATGAGCAACGATAAAGAACTGCTGCAGCGCTTTTTCCCATTTTCACAGTAAACCATGATGTTCATGTTGCTTGTAGTTTTGAACTCTTCTCTATTAAATTACATTTCTCTTCTAAGGAAAGAATTCAAAACAAAGCAATAGGAATTTAAGCACAACATATTTAAGAAAAATAGGGCTGGATTTCTAGAAAAATTTTTATCAAACATGCACGTTCCTGAATGCAGTATAATAATGTATGACAAGATCCAAGACCTTCATGTAAAACATGAAATTGAGTGTATTGTTTCTACTGTGGCAAGCACATCAGCACATGCTAGCATCTAGCTGTACGATAAAGGAAAAAATTTAATATAAAATATTTTTATGTCTATGTATTATACATACAACAGCATGCTGTCTTCCCTAATCATGTGTGATTTCATGGGTGATACAAGGCTTAATTAGTATTCGTGAGTGGATGAGGAAATGGGCACAAACTTGCACATAGGAAGTTCCATCTAAATATGACGAAGAACTTCTTCATTTTGAGGGTGGCAGAGCACTGGAACAGGCTGCCCAGAGAAGTGGTGGAGTCTCCTTCTCTGGAGACATTCAAAACCCACCTAGACACATTTTCTGTACAACCTGCTCCAAGGGGACCTGTTTTGGCAGGGGGGTTGGACTAGATGATCTCCAGAGGTCCCTTCCAACCCCATATTGTTCTGTGATTCTGTGATTTGTAGTGTTTGAAATCTTAGCAGAGAATGATATCACTGACTCCTGTAGTATCCACTTTTTCAAGTGGACAACAGAATTCTTACTGATTTTCAGGACTTACTTTGCTTTCTCATTAACATTGAAATTACTTTTAGGACACTTATTAATGAAAACTGACCCTGTGTAATCTAGGTCTGGAGCCACCATTGCTTTTTAGTAAGCAATAATTTACTTTTAGCTCTTTGTAACCTACAAGGTCATGCTTCTGAATTTCTGTATTTCATAACTGTAGCTGAAAATCAGTATTCAGAGTTCCAGCATCTGCAGCAACATGTGCTCCTGTATTAATTTGCTGAGTCAGTGTTCCAGCTTTCTGGTTCACCTCTTTTACTGAGGTGATAACAGCTTTTCTGAGCTGTTCTGTAACAGAACCGGCTGCTTTCTCAACCAATGACTCATTGTTTTGTATATTGTGCTTTAAAAATTTCACAGGGGACAATCTGTCCCCATTAAATAGACATAACTTCCCTGAGTTGCTCATATGCCTCCTAGTGCTATTACTTTTCTGTTGTTATTGGACTGAAGCTATCAACTATATAGACACTATACTAAGAAAATACATTCAGCTGACACACAAGCAGAAATCTACCCGACTGCAAGCTCTGTAAATCTGCCTTATAAATGCCCCTTCCCTTTATAAAATATTGGACAAAACTAGAAATGGTGAAATTCTTCTGGAAAGCAAAAAATGTGAGAGCGTAGAGGAGGAAGGTTCAGAGAGGGCATGTTAGATGCATGTGTTTACATAAACTGAGGTGGTGCTTAGTAACTTAAATAGGACCATGCAGGTTAAGTGTGTTCTTATAGATGATAAACTCTCAACATACAGATTATTTATTATACACGTGTAATAGGATACTAGTTTTTTGAAGCAAACTGCATCTGAAGAGACTGATTTGCTTGCAGCTGTAGGCTGTTTGTACTTCCCATGTGTGTCAAGTAGCATAAATATTATTTAAGTGGTGAGATTATTTTTTCTTCCAGACAAGCAAAATGATGAAGACTGACAACTACAAATTGGCTATTTTTTTCAACTTTATAAGTATCCAGGTTACGTTTGATCATTTGAAATTTAGATTGGGTGTCTGGGCAAGTCACAAGGTTGGAAGCATAAGAGAATGGCTTCTGTGTATAATTAACCCTATTCCAAAAATCTCTAGTCACAATTAAGTCAGACATAAGTAATTAATTATTCTTGGCATGACAGCTTTGACATACACAGTAGTTTTGAAAGGTAAAATAATGAAAATCTGGAAAATCTAGTTGCCTTGCTGTGGAGTACCTGAGAGGAGATGGATATTGGGTTAGGATTCATGCGTTACCTCACTGTTACTTCTAAATATAGTTCAGCTTAATACTGTGTGATTTCCTAAAGAGAGGATGTTGCTGTAACTCACTACTTTGAATTCCTTAGCACCATTTCTCAAGATTTGCTCTAAGGCAGAGGTATTCCTTGGTTTGTCCTGGATTTATGTTCCCATTAGGAGTCCCTGCCCCGTTTAATCCAAGACAAGGTGGTACCGTGTTGTCCAAGCCCCACACCTACCATGGTGAAGAGCAGCTGAAGCAAGTGAGAGCGGAACGCGAGTATGTGAGTAAACTCTGTGCTCCACCCTTGGCATTTTCCAGCTTCCTTTGTATTTCACACAGCACTGTGCTGAGTTGTCTGCCTTTGTCATGGAAATCTTCCTATTTGGGAAAATTACATAATGCTCTGATTCCCAGTATGCCCTTCAGCTTTAAAAGAAAACAGAAAAAAAAAAAAAAAGAAAAAAAAAAGTTAGCACACTATTCAAATCAGAATAGGGTAAAGATCTCCTGAGCAATGAGACAGGTACTCTGTTGTAGCAGTAGCAATACAAGAAATGTGATATTCTGTGTATTTTTGGGTTGTTTATTCTGTCACATTTCATATTTAACTTGATTTAAAGATTTTGGAGGAAAAAATAGATGACAGACGTTACCACCTTTTAAGCCATATCTTGTTTGTTTCTCGGTTGTTTTTCTTTTTACAAGTTGGCTTCTATTTTTGATTGATCTTCTGAGCAACCATATTCTATTTTTCACTATGGACATTTTATTCAAATACTCAATCTGAGATATTAATTCAAAGCCAGAATTCTAATATTATGTTTATAATATAAATATATTATCAGTATATTTATACCAGTATCTGACTTTAAAATTACCCCTATTTTTGCAGGGGTAATAAATATAAAATAAAGAAATTTTGAGGAGTCATTAGTAGTAATGATTATGTGCTTCTTTATATCATTAGATGCTACATTAAGTTATGGTGTTTAATGCTTTATGAAAAAGTAAGCGTGCTTTTTAATTTGAAAAGTATATGGAGTTAACTTTACTTAACGCTCCTTTTTTTTTTTCTTGAAAGTATAGCTAAGATAGGAGGAAGTTTTCAAAATGGACCCAGACCAGGCTGGATGGGGCTTTGAGCAACCTGGTCTAGTGGGAGGTGTCCCTGCCCATGGCAGGGGATTGGTACTTGATGATCTTTAAGGTCCCTTCCAACCCAACAATTTTGATCTCTAAAGGTTCCGTATTAAAAAAAATTTTCTAAGCTTTGGAGGGGAAAAATATTTCCATTCAGGACTCCTGTCCAGGCTAATGCTTTTATTTCCAACAATAATTATACTTGTGCCATAACAACTATAACTTAAAAATCACTACAAAAAGCCAGTTTTCAGTCTTTGTGCAAGTTTAATACTCTATGCAGCACAGCTGATGGTAATAAGGGCTGAGAAGTTTTGGAAAACTCCTTTTGATGTTTAGTATGTTCTTCTCTATTGAAAGGAGAATTACACGGCACTCGTGTAAAAACTCTACAGAGTTCAAAAAAAGTCTTCGGTGGATTCACAGAGTTACGCTCAACTCTTCAGCATGCCATGACTCAAGAGGATTTCCTGTGGTTGGGCTGTTATGCCCTCAAGAGGCAGCTCTGCAAATCAGGCAGTAGCACAGCAGCATTCACAGGGCAATGGAAATGTGAAATCTATTTGTTTAAATATCTCACTTGCTTTTTAATACGTTTTCCCCTCACCCATTTAATTCTTTCTCTGTAATAAGTTGGACAAAATTATAAGTTGACATGGTTTTACTTGTAACTCTGTCTCTTTTTGGCTTGCATCAAAATGATTTTCTTAATAATGCCACAACACAGAGCACTTGTACAAATTACCCTGAGAGAGATGTGTTGAAATTGTTATGAGACTCTTTTGCATTATTTACATCATGATGTTCTGTCAGTGCACTAATACTCAAGACTGTTTATATTTCTGGATTTAACAAATATGTAAATCAGGTGCACATTTCCCTAGGAATGCAAATGTCTCTAATGAGGAAAGACAACAAACTTCAAAACAAACAAATGAACAGAATATGGCAAATAGCTCGTGTGAAAGAGGGAAAAGAAATGGTGCTCAAGTGTAGTGGACTAGAGATAAGGGGGCTGTAATTCCTGCCCTGGGATTGTTTCATCAGCTTATCTTGAAACTCTGACAGGTCAGTTGTTTCTTAGCAGAGAGAGTGCAGGGGAAGAACGGCAGCCAGACCCAGTCTTCCCAGGAGAAGTCATGAAAACTTCTGGGTTTCCTCTATGTAGCAATTTATAGAGCTGAGAGGATTGAGTTCCTCACTGAATTTGTTAACTCCAGTTGAATACCACTCCAATGGGCCACAGCTCTCTGAAATACTTTTCTTTTTTTTATATTGCAATAATTAAAATAGCTGCTTGATTCCAGTGTATAAGGACAGAATGGGAATAGCATCATGATGAATTGAGTTTAAGTATTACAGAAGGATTTGAATGTCCTTCAGAGAAGCATTCAGTTAGAATTTCATCTCAAAACATTCCCCTGATTTAGTAAGAATAAGTGATATCTTTGAATCATAATGCCCTAGATTGAGTATATGTATAGTGGGAATGTTCTTTATTGTGCTGTGATTGTGCTCTGCTTTTTATTATGCATTGCTCACTGAAAACTTTATCTTCCATTAAAAGCTGAATTCCATTCAGAAGTGCAATTCAACAAAATTTGCTCACTAAAATAAGACATCATTTATTTCAAGCTGGCTTCTATTTTGAATTTTGATGGCTTCCTGCTAAATATGCAAGCTTTCTTTTCTGTGAAATTAGTTCAGTATCTAAAAATCTGAATTACTTGGTATTTTGGTTTTCATCATGTAACTTCAGCCCCAAAGTACTGGTAAGCATTATATTTCTCAATTAACCACCATCTTTAAGCAGATCATTATGGTAAAAGAAGTCGGAGTTCTCAAAAATCCATGAATTTAGAATAGCATATGCGTAGTAAGCGGGGTAAAATGTTTTAACCAACATTCCTCGGTAATTCGGTAACTGCATGTTGTATGGAACAGTTGCCTTGTTCTGTCTGTTTTCAGTCTCTTAACTAAAAAATGTGCTCTGTGCCTGTTACAGTGAGAACGTCAGTTGGAGTCTGTGCTGCGACAGCACCACCTTCATGAAGCCTCTGTCTCGTTTGTCTCTGTCATTATGTACCTGGTCTTGCTTTAACACATTCGCAATTGTTTCTGCTGGCAAAGTTGACGGGTAAGGATCATTAGTAGTACAGCACAGCCACCTTGAAAAATGCTCTCTTGATTTTCCCATGTGCTACTTAATCTGTCATGCAGATAGAGATATTAGAGTGCTAGAGAACAAGCTCTGTAAGCAAAATATCTCCTGGTAAAATCTGTCCCAAAGTTATGCAAAATCTCCACTCCAAATGTCTACAAAAAGTCTAAAAATGACTTATTGGTAGTATGTGCATGTGGTAATTCTCTGAAGCTGAAAACACAGGGAGGCTACTTTGGCAGCTCTGACTTTTGTTAACCTGACTTCCATCAGAAAGAACAGGTTTGCAACATCAGCTGCTGCACAATTTGTCTCTCACCTCTTTCCCAGCATTAACGCTCCCAACAGCTTTCTACCTTTCCTTGCCTACGAGTTAACACCACGCAGGAGGCGTTAGCTTTGTACTGCTTGAACTCTTAAACCTTGTCTCTGGGGGAGTGAGGAGGCTGTAATTACTGTGATCTTCTGGTGCTGATGGTGAAAGAAAACTTGATATTCACAAACCCCTCAGTAGAAGCTGGACTAGGACTTTTTAAAATTGATACCTCTAATTGATACCTTGGCTAGGTCTCCAAGGGAGCATGAATTAAGGGACTTTCTTAAAAATATTTTTCAGTAGATATGCGTTAAATTGACTTTTAAGTAGTGTACAATTTTTGTCAGTTAAAATGTTACCCAGAAATCTGAACTGTCAGGTGCCCTTAAGTCTCATTGATTTGGAGGAATGTTTTAAGTACCACCAGAAATTATATGTATAGTGTAGAAAAGCAATCTTCAAATGTCATTGTAGCACAGAGTATTATTGAAAAGACTCAGACTCTCAATACGGGTGTGTATGCTTTACTCTTGTATGAAAACGTAAGAAAAAAGAATGCGTGACTAAAGAGTGGATAAATGCATTAGTAGTTAATGGTAGTAAACTTTTCTAGTGAGGAGAGAGCTGATTATTAGCTCTCCTTGCAATCCCAAGCACGAATACAGGTTGGGCGGAGAATGGATTGACAGCAGCCCTGAGGAGAAGGACTAGGGGCAGTTGGTGGATGAGAAGCTCAACATGAGCCAGCAATGTGCACTGGCAGCCCAGAAAGCCCCCCGCATCCTGGGCTGCATCCCCAGCAGCGTGGCCAGCAGGGCAAGAGGTGGGGAGGGATTCTGTCCCTCTGCTCCGCTCTGGTGACACCCTACCTGGAGTGCTGCCTCCAGCTCTGGGGCCCCCAGCATAAGAAGGACATGGACCTGTTGGAGTGGGGCCAGAGGAGGCCAGGAAGATGCTGGGAGGGCTGTAGTCCCTCTGCTGTGAGGACAGGCTGAGAGTGGGGGGTGTTCAGCCTGGAGAAGAGAAGGCTCTGGGGAGACCTAATAACAGTCTTCCAGAACCTCAAGGGGGCTCCAGGACAGATAGGGGAGGGAGTCTTTGTCAGGGAGTCTAGTGATAGGATGAGGGGCAATGGTTTTAAAGTGGAAGAGGGGAGATTGAGATGAGATCTCAGGAAGAAATTCTTTCCTGCAAGGGTGGTGAGACACTAGAACATGTTGCCCAGAGAAGCTGTGGCTGCCCCATCCCTGGAGGGGTTCAAGGCCAGGCTGGATGGGGCTTTCAGCAACCTGGTCTGGTGGGAGGTGTCCCTGCCCATGGCAGGGGGTTGGAACTAGATGATCTTTAAGGTGCCTTCCAACCCAAAACATTCTATGATTCCTTGAGATTTGCAGCTTTTTAAAAGAGAAGTTTAATGTCAGGATTTTTTTAGTTGTGATGTTAAAAACATCCTCCACCTTGCATGTTCTCATGTTCAAACTGCTCATTGTGAATATAAAATAAATCAAAAATAACTAAAATGGAAGATGTAGAATGAAGCTTTCAGTAAAGAAAAAAAAGAAAACTTTAGTAAACAGCCAGCCTTTTCATACTGCTTGAAAAATCCTTTTTGACACTATATTTTTGCTGATTCTAATTTGAAATTGTAATTTCTTTTAACTGAGACTTTCTTCCCAGGCAGCTGGTGTCCTTTATGTCAGAAGTCAAATATTAAGACACACCTCGATGTACTTACATTGTACAATTGTCAGAATAAGATGTGGATTCTAAAATTAGAGAAGTGAAATGTTCCTGTCCATGATCTTTTCCATGCATTTTTCCTTTATACCATCATCAATTTGCTTTTATTTTAAAATAATTTTGTCTTATTGACAACATATGATTACTTTTTTTTTTTTGAAGCTCCATGGGTAAGTATAGTTCCATAGTTCTCTGTTCTCCTCCTCAAATACAGTGGGAATGAGGTGTTTTTTTTTTACTGAGTGTGCTTTTAAAACTAATCCTTACAACATTGATTTTACTTGCTTTTCAGTTTTAAAAAGTTTTCTGAAAGAGAGTGGAGAGAAGAAAAGCAACATGAGAACAGTGACTGCAGGTTATTTTGTTTTTCTTATGAAATAATTATGATTTCTTTTTCCAGATACTTTCTGCCAAAAAAAATTGAACAGGTATTTATCAGCAGCAAATGTAAACTCTTTGTGGATTTCATTTATGCAGGTTTAAAAAAAGGCATTACAATATAAAAAATACTGAATAAAAACATGCATGTGAAGCTGCAGCATGACGGTTACCTGGAAAGTTAATGGACAGTAATTAGTATTGGAGAGCTGAGAGACTGAACTAAAATCTTCCATTTTGAATTTGATGCTTAATAGCTTATTTTTGTAGTTGTTTGAGTTTTAGCAATGTTTTGTTGGTTTGTGTTTGTTTATCTTTCTCCCTTTGCTGAGAATGATTTCTGTTCCATCTCGGTGTTTCCTGTCATCGTGAACTATAAATATATCACTTTCCTCACAGTTTTGAAACTTAAAGGAATTCTGAAAATCCTTCATTCTCGGAGATCAAAAGCTACTGTAAAGCTGGGTAAGTCGGCTTCGCAAGAGCTGTTTGAAGTACTCTCTGTTGACAATCTACCGACCAAATCTCTTGCTTGCCTGGAGTGTCTGTGAGCTCCTGAGTTAACTAATGCTACAAATTTGATCAGTATTCTTATTTTTCACCGAGGTATTACCTCTGCTTCTTTACCCTTGATTCAGTTCTTCTCTGACCAGTTCTACTCAGGAAGCAGTGGATGTTTGCTGATCCCACTGATCCCAAGTGGTTTCATATTCATGCTTTTTTTTTTTTAAGGAGCTATTCCCCCATGTTTAAATAGAAGCAAGTGGGATGAAGTCAGCAGTGCTTAAACAGGGCTACAGCCCAATACGTTTCCTTCTGAGCTGTGTTAACTTTCCATCTTTCACTTCAGCTGGAACTTTGACCACAATAATTCTACAAAACAAACACACCCCCCCTGCAATAGAAGAAAGTGACACACGTTTCCATAAAAACGGCACACTGCGTTTTGCAGTAAGCAAATGGATGAGGAGGAGAAGCCACACGTAGAACTTCGTACTTTATGCCTTGTCATGTTTGCTCTTAGTCTGACCTCTGAAGAGTAAGGATTGTTTAAAATATTTGGAAGCTCCTCCTGTTGTAATCACTACGTTCCACTGCATTCACATTGCCCCACTTTGCTTTGCTTAAGTCTGTCTTTCTTCCTACAGATTATGGTCCCTGCCTGTAAGTGACAAGTTAGTTTTTGATAAATGCCATTAAACCCAGCAGGACAGATAAAATACAGAAAATGCAGAAGGAATTAAGGGGAAGCTCACATGAAATGAACTTCCAACACAATAATGCATTTCCCCTGACCCTGGTGAACGCAAAACTTTGATATAATTAATATTCTTTTAAATATTATTTTTATATTATGTAGCAGTTTTCAGCAGTACATACCAAATTATACAGAACCACCATTGACATAATGATGGTTTTCCAAGCAATGTACAAAAAACCTAACTCATTTTTGAGTGCAGCCTATATAAAATCTGAGTTGTGTGGATTCCTGGGTAGTTCTCTATTTATTACACTGTATTTCTGAAGTTTTATGTGACCTTAAAATGTAGTTATTTTTCAAAAAATGCAGCTTTGAGTTGGTAAGTAAGTTTGGTTGGTAAGTTTGAAATCTGAATTGTAAATCTTCCCAATGTTGAGATGTTCCCAGTTTGAATGTGCCTTTTTTTATTTTAAATGGTCTCTTGGAATCTTTCTGCTGTGTTTTAAATGTAGATGAGGAACTCATCCAAATGTTGTCTTTTGGGTTTTTTTTTTTTTCAAATATGGCCTTCTATTGCTAGATTATATCTAATACAAATGCATATGTGGATTTAGCCAGAAGATGGAGTCCTGGATGGTATTGCTGTATCCGACTGCCAGTATTGTTCCTGGTAACGATTGCAATGCAGAGGAAAAACGCTGCCCACAGCTTGAGCTCGATTGTACCCTCTGTTATAGAGAAAGTCCAGGGAACACGAGCTTTCATTTGTGAAACAAACAAAAAACCCCTGTATGTTCATTTCAGCTGTTCCAGTTAAGAGCAAGATAATCTCAGGAAATGGAAGAGGAATCAGACTAGGCTTCCTACTGCTCACCCACTTTATGCCCATCAGTCAGTTTGTGTGATGAACAAAAATACTGTAGGAAGAGTGTGTCCTCTGAAAAATACTTACTGATATGCTTATTCCAGCTTATTTCCTTGCTTTACTTTATTTCATTTTGTTATTGAAAGAATAGGCTGACATATTCCTCTGTGGCTTATGTCTTTCGAAATATTTAGGTTAGTCCCACTGATTAAGATTTTCATATTCATACAGAATGTAATCAGCATGAAATTGCAAAAAGAAAGCCAAAAAGAAAAAATTTCACTGTTTTGGCAGTGAAAATGCAGAATAAACAACTCAAAATTTGTCTTCTAGCTGTCTAAATTACATGATGGATTAATCATTCATGAAGTAATCATTATCTTACAAGTATGACTTACAGCTCAAGAGAAATTAAAAATAAAATAAATACCATGCTGTTATTTTTCTTTATTATTGGAAGGCATTCCATGGTGTCAGTGCATGCAGGGAGTGTTGGACAAGTGTTTAAAGAGATTAAGCTACTGTTTGGGAAGGATTTTGAGAGAAAACTGGAAAAGCTATTATGCAGTGTGCTACTCGATATTTTAGGACGTTATAAAAACTTACAGAATAGGTAATGAGACTGAGTAAACAAATACTTTAATGCCAATTGAACTACAAGGGTGTTTGCCTAAATAAGAGACATAAGCTTTAATTTTTAATACAAGTAAACTTTCTTTCAAGTACCACTTTTTATGATATAGCAACTGCAGATCATAGAAAAATCTGGCTGAAGTCAGCTTTTCAGAAGTCATCCCATTTATTCCCCACCCAGAAGAAAGGCTCAACTAATACATTTATGATTAGCGTTTGCTCTGTTTTCTAAATATTTTGGTTTAGCACTTCAGTAGTTTTAATACTTCTTTTTACAGTTAGGTTTTCCTATGACATTACATACATAGGCTTTTGGTTTAGTATTATTAGTGCTTGGTTTTCCTCTCCATTTACTGATTGCCTGGTGTCATTATCCCTGCCTTCCACCCCCGAGCTTTTCTGCTTCCAATAAGGTTTGAAGCTTTAGATTCTTTCTACTTTCCTATATTTCTGTCTTGCGTTTTCTAGCTTGGGTTATTCATTCCTATGAAGCTAGATCAAATCACTACAAGTTTTCAGTTGGATTTAGTGTGGTGTTGGTGGTTGGGTTTTTTTGGTTTTTTTTTTTAAATTAATGTAAGATAAATTAAAAGCTCATAACTTTATCCAAGTTGGTTTTTTCCTGTTTCCATCCATGCACCCAGGAAAAGACTTGTGTTAATGAGTGCCCACTGCACCGTGGATACCTTCCCTGATGCACAAGGCGACATTGCAGTGCGACTCTGCTCTCTCAACTGCACTGTCACAAACTCTGCCTAAGTGAGTTTCTTCCAATGTAGTTGTGGTTTTCTTTGTTGTTTTTTTTCACCCACCTTTTTTTTTTTTCCTTTAAAAAACCCAGTTCACCAGGTTCACTGCACTGCCCTGCATACAAATGACAGTTCGGACATAAAAAGGGAAATTCATGGGAACCTCAGGGAACTTTACGTTGGAAGTTGGATATCTTACTAGTAAATGTCTGACTTTTTAGACTCTATCTTAAAGGATACTTAGGGAGAAGAAGAAGGTGATGAGTAGAAACATCTAATTTTTTATGCTTAAAAATCTCTTGCAACAAACAAATGAACATTTCTAGTTATGTGTAGCAACATTTCTAGTATGTGGTTTTTAGATAATAACCAGTCACTAAAAAAAAAAAGAAGTTTGTTTAAAATGAGTCTTTGTTGATTTTAGAAGGAAGTAAGAATTGTGGACAAGGCTGTTACTCTTTTAGTGTCTCCCGCCCTTTACCCCCAGCCACACCTATTTAGAAATAACTGTACTTTTGGGAGCTTAATAATGGCAGAGAAGTTCTCTTCAGAAAATCATGTCTCTCCACCCATCATTGTGGTCTCTAAGAGGAGGTATGTGATGGACAAACCAGCAACTCTAACAAAGCAACAGAAGCACAGGGGAAATTCAGCTGAAGATAAGGGTAGTTCTGTGGGACTTGTTAATGTTGGGTTTCAAAGCTATCTAATGTTGGACTTTATATGGTAGAGAAAGATTGATGAAGCAGTAGCATCTTGATACTAGAATTTGTACTTTCTTTACTACAATTTAGATTTGTTCAAAAAGATTTCTTGCCTTTTCACTTCCAGCGCAAGTGATGTGGAAAACACATTGCCGTTCTGGTACCTAAATAATGCTGGAATTTAATTCAGGGCTTGGAACTCTGGTTTATCCATTCTTGATAATATACGAGTTCTGATCGCGGTGTTCATTCGCAGCATTTCCAAAACTTGTTTCAGCCACTGTTTGGATCCCAACAATTGACATGAGATGGAAATGAAGCTATGAAAGTGTCTGAGAAACATAAATATTTTGAAAAAAACCCAAAAAACAACAAACCCCATGGACCAATTCTTCTAATTAAAGGCTACTTTAAAAACTTGTCTCTAAAGATAAAGTGTCTGCCAGTCTTGGCATTAAAATTGGGTGTTTTCTGTTTTATAGGTTTTATATTATTGGTAGCGATTACAACATAATAGCTTATATCCATTAGTACTATAGGGAATTAAATCAACTGGAGTGTGCACTGGTAAGAGCCAGGAAGTCCCAGGTCAGCACCAGTTTGTTACAGTATTAAGGGATGTCATGGTGGGTACGTTTTTATGTCAGAAAGAATTGCAGAGTTAAGTAGGATAACACTACTGTGTCAGGATAGTGGGGAAATAAATGCGTAACAGCCGTTATTAGACACCATAAGTACAAAATAAATCTGTTCCCAAGAACACCATTGTGAATGACAAAGGAGAGAGAGAGAATAATCCCTTCCTAGTAGCTTTTAGCGTGGTGGGATAAGTTTCTTTCTGCCTTTGTTCTGATGTGTTTCAGGTAGAGTGGGGACTTCTATACAGAGATTGTTACCTTGGCAGAAAATTCAGGTGTCCAGTCTTCATTATGTTTGGTTTTACTCAAGATACGGTAAACTGCAGGAGAATTAGTACTTATGGCAGATTTGCATATTATTTGGTTTTGATAAAAATGTTGCTTTTACCAAATCCTCTGGAACCTTCAGGGAACTGGAAGAAAAAAACCCCAAACAGTTACTTATATACTTCTGATCCTCTGTTTGTAATTTCTGTATGTTTCAGTTTTCAGGTGCTGTGTTATTGTGCCCAATCCATTGCCTTCTCTGGTTTCCAGAAACTGCTATGAATGAACTTGCAGCCGTCATTTTAATTAATTAAAGCCCTGTAAAGGGCAGTGAGTTACATGTGAAAATCTCTCTTCTGAATTAGTGATAACATGGGAAGTATCCAAAATAAGTCAGCTCATGTATCTCTGGATTTCCAGTTCCCATGGGAATATGTCAGAAGACAAGCTACATTATTAAGTTAACCAAACACAAATTTGCCTTAAAATTTTTCTATTCATTCAAATGGGACGTGAATAGTTTGTTTCCTAAACTGCACAATTACCCTGGAGCTCCTGTTGCAGCGTGTCAGTACGATGACAGCTTCCCCTGAATGACAACTCACAGCTCTAGTGAAAAATGACAGGATTTGTTAACCAAGTTTGTTTAAAGAAAAGACTCAGTTCTTGAGTGACTCTGTTTCTCAGTGGCATCACAGTTAATCATTACTGCATTTTATAATACACCTTAAACATACTTATTTTTAAATGGATCTGATTGGCATGCTTAAATGGACTGGTAATGGTGTATTGTACAAGATTTTGTATCACAGAATATGCTGTAGCACTACCTATTAACAGGATATTGTTGATAGCAATTAGAGGATGGTCAGAGACGTTCTACATGTTCTACAATATGATCTCAGAAAAACAAGTCAGTGGTGATGGGTCTCCAGGTTTGTAAATGTTCACCCTATGGGCAGGGTTTTGTATCATGCCTTTTGTTGTCACTTGGGCAGTTCCTGTCACTACCCTTTGTTCTAATGGAGGCCTTATTTTTCATGTAGCATAAGCCACTACTTGTCTCCCTGAATGTCCATTTGTATGGATCTGTATGTGATATTGCACTCTATTTATCCTTCAGATTCTGTAATAGTGTCTTGCTTAACAAAAACGGTGACGTGAAGCGGGTATTTTACACCCACGAGCATAGGTACGGAGTCTTGGGCTGAAAGCTGACTGGGAAGCTCTTCTGTGATTTTTATCCTCATGAATGGTGTAGCTAGAATTCCGAATATAAATTACTGTAAGGATTGCTATTTATTTTAAATATGAGTTTTGGAACTTGAACTCATGTCTGTGCTATACATTGACTGTATTTAGTTTCAGCTCTTGGGACAGGGGATTAAAGGTGACATTTGTGTGGCAGGTAGGATGAGCCTCTGTTTGTACTTGCAGGCTAGGGGAATTGCTGCAAAATATCTATCTAATTCTAATAATGTGATCCCCCCCAAAATAAGGAAAAGAACTCCCAATGCTTTTGAACTCCCAGTGCTTTTGAACACTTACAAAATGTTCAGAAAGTCTGTAAAATGTTCAGAAAGTTTTAAGGTGTAGTAAGGCAGAAGTCTTAACAAAAGTGCGCTGCAGACATTAAAGAGACTAATGCTGTTGTGCTGATTTTGTTTTTCTTTTGTTGTATAAATATATATATAGTACATAAAAAAAAAATTGGAGTTGATCTGAACTGGTTCATAAAACCTTGCTGGTTTGCAAATCATAATGATATTTTAATGGTATTGCCTGGTTCTGAGTTAGTATCTGTAGGCATCTTGCATTATATTATACCTTGGAATTGCATCTGAAACTTGTGGCTCCACAATACTCTTGGGGAAACTTGGTATTTAGGGTTAAAGGAACGGCCCAACTTCTAGGTAAGATCTCTGGTGTGACATTCTGGTGGTGGTAACTTCTACAGTTTCTCCTTTCTTTCAGTAGTGCTGATGCCTTTGCACTGCACTTCAGTGGCAGCAGCTTTTTTTTTTGACTCTTACATTCCTCTTACCTTCTTCATCTTTATGGCCATTGATTTTCTTGAGATATTCCTGCAACACCTAAAAAATTCTTCTCTAATTAATCATGCCATATATATTTGGTACCAAACCCCAGAGACTTTGAAAAGAGCATTGATTTCTAGAGAGTGTATGTATCTGTACATTTTGTTCAGTATATATAGATATCCATGGTTGGTAACGGTTTAGTATATTGGTAGGTGAAGAAGGTCTCTATGAACAGGATGACTCTGAAAAAGATGATGATTTTGAATTTCCAGTAATTAAATGACAGTTAAATAATTTCATAAGCATTAAATAACCTTAATGAATAAATAGCATTTCTAATGCTAAACAGTTAATGACTATGACAATTTGTTTTCAGCAGTTGAAAGGCATTTAAAATATTCCAGTATTTCACTCTGTTAATGCTTAGATTATATTACTTGGGATAATAATAGGACTTGTATTGCTATTACTTAAATGCCTATAAGATTTCCCACAGACATTTAGTACTAGCCACTGTGGCACAGCTGACTTTACCTCATTACCATTCTCAAGATCCAGTAGCTCCTTTTCCCCCACCCCCACGCTATATCTACTTTCCATGTGTTGGGTTAGAAAAGCTCTTATTCTGAAGACTCAATAACCCATTTTTTAGTAGAGTTGGATCAAAATGTTTTGCAGTCACAGATAGTATTGCCTGGGTGCAATACTAAAGCAAAGCAGAGTTTATGTAATACAAGCAGAACATATAACGTATGGCAAATAGTATTGGTGATCTTTATGGTCCTGAATTCTATTACCTGAAACTGAAGGAATGGTTTGGTTTTGTTTCTGTTTGTGATCACTAATTCACATTTTTCCAGTGGTCAAGGTTAGGTGGTCGTAAATGAATGGACATACATCTAGTGAGCCCAGAAATTACCAGAACTACTTTAAGAGTGTTTTTCAGAATTGCTGACATAACTGAGACTAGATGACAAAACATCTAATATGTATCTTCTTAAGAAAAATGTCATAAACATGTACTTCAGGATAATGTAAATGCATGAAGTAATTGTCATCACCTACATGAAGATCAATAGCTTTTCTGAACTAGCAGGCTTTTCCATATAAATTGCTAGTTTTTACCAGTTTCCCCCCTTTTTTTTTGCCAAAGAAATTTTATAATGGCCATAAATGGAAAGTGTGATGTGTCTGCTTAAGCATTACAGTATTAACAGAGGGCATTTTCTTGTTATTCTATGTAATTGAAATCAATGACAATTTTACTTGAAAAAAATGTTTTATAGCACTGTCAATTGAGAGAAATGCTGTTTGCTTCCCAATGTGTGGAATCAGACACACGTGGATTGTCAGCATGCATGCGGCTGGAATTTTATGACCATAGTACTACCTTTTGCCATGTATATCTGAAATGGAGATCTGCATCTGTTATCCTGGCAGACCGGGACAAGAGGCTGGCAATGGCACGCAATGTTGGAGTGGGAACGTCACAGTTAGTGTATTCTGTTCTGGTAACAGCTCTATCACATCACAAGGACTTGTCAGGAGAAAGGTGTCCATGTTGGTATAAAAGAAGGGTCAAACAGTATTACCAAAACCACCCCACACTTCAAAAAAAATATTATAACAGTTAGAAAATTTTTTGTTATGAGTCAGAAAGTATTTCCTCTCATGCACATGTAGAGGAGGTAGAATGAAGATAAATCTTGTAAACATGAAAATTACTAAGGATTCCAGGCCAAGATGGATTAACTGCCAGGCAACTATTTCATATCATACTTGGGAAGTTGATTTAGGATCCAAAAGAAGTTCTCTGAAATGTCTGCATTTCACCCGACATGCTGATGTCCCACACTTAATGAAAGTAGCATTTCTAGTACATCAGTACACTGAATCAATACGCATTCACATGAGGAATTAAATGGCTTTCATATCCGCTGTGTGCAGACTACCCTGTACACCTCCGCATGCCTCCTTACTCTTGTTGCTCCTGTTACGTGGAGAAGCAGTTCTCATTTTGCTTTTCTGTAGCCAATAGTAATTTAACAGATAGCAATTTAACAGCTGGCAGCATTTGAAAATGATTTCTCTAGATCCTACTCCAGCTCTTTCTCCTTAGCCTCATCAGAATGATCAGGATGCCAAATTTGTCCTCAGACAGCACCATCTTTTTTTGTTAGAAACCTGACAATTACTTCAGTGTATTTGTAAGGATGCTCCTAATATAGACTATCTTCCTCCCTTTCCTGGCTTTCCTTCTTTTGCTAGCCTTCGATTTAACTCCATAGCAAGCAGTCGGTCATCCTATATACCATAAATAGTTATACAAAATAACGGAAGAGTTGCCATTTTACTGCTGATACTGAAAAACATCTTTCTATGAAACATCAGAAAAAACCCATATTTTCTTTTGTCACTCAGCTTTCTCATTGAGTGCCTTATGGAAATAAAGTCTAAACGTTTGAGTGTGGGCCACCCTATGTTTGGGAATCCTAAGAGTGGGCCCAGCACCAGCGTAGCAGTTTATTCCTACAGATGAATATTCCAAACTTGTTCCATTAAAATACGTAATGCAGTTGTTGATGCGCTAACGAGAAAAATAGCAGCTGCAGGCTGTTCCTCCCACGCTGCTTTGTGCACAGACTGGCCATGTGGGTGTGGTATTAAGGCCCCATTGGCAGATGTTTGGGATGACTTCAATAGTCACAACTGGCAAATCCCCAAATGAATTGTGGAAGTCACCTCAAATGAGTTACATTTCTTGAAATAAGCTTCTGTAAAAATCTCAAGTGGCTCGGGGGCATCTTCTGAGCAGCCAGGCCGAGTGGCTAGCAGTCGTTGTCTGGTATAGACATGGTGAGAGTATCCTGGGTAAGGCCTGATTATACGTGATGAGTGACAGAGAACACACTTTGTTTTTAAGCTGCGTATGCTTTTTGATTTTCCTTGTAAGAAGAGACACACGAATGTACTTACAGCTCATTGGATTACAACTTCAATGGTATTTTAATGTTTGTGTCACTTTAACTGAAGGTGTCATCACCGAAGCAGTGGGACTAGTAAGCACACTAGTTAACGATGCGTAGCTTCCCAGCTTGGCTGGAGAGATTTCACTGCTCCTGCATGAGTACAGTTCTATTGACTTAAGGCCAGCTGATAATAAGTAGAACATTGCCACCTTTTGGTCATAAAGAAAAGGCATACGGTTAAAGCAGCAGCATTATGCATGTTGGGGATGCTGCAGCAATACTATTGAATAGCATAATCATTTGCAATGTAACTGCGCAGTAATGGTAGCCCAGTTCAGTGGAGGTTGTAGGCATCGTTTGCTTTGATTGTGTGTATTTCATACCACGGTGATGCGTTTAGAGAGAATATATTATGCTACATACTAATTAGGTTTTCCTGAGGACTGAATTACATATGCATTGTGAAGATAGTATGAAAGCTACCATGGTTACCATTGTGCACCCAGAAACTTATTTTATACAGTGCCAATTAATCTGAGGTAATGCTTGAGAGAGAAGAACATAGAATAAGGAATGCTAATGTCTCAGCGGAAAGATGGAAATTAGATAGAAAAGCACAGCTTTTATTGAAGATTATATGTCAGGGTCAGCATTTATAAACAAATCCACCTGTAAGACTAAAACCAACAGTTCTGTCTTACATAAAAAATGGTATCTCTCTAGGCCTGATGGGCACACAGGACCCACTGCTGCTTTATCAAGGATATTCTCTGAATAGGAATTTTTTCCCTTCTTGTGATTTTAATGCCATATTCCTGCAGTTCAGGCATACTTGGGGATTATTACTATGTCAGAAAGAGGGTGCAGTTTCATGATGCAAAGATATCTAAAGCCATCTAAATGCAGGTTACAGCTCCTAGGGACAGAACTTAACGCCTCTGGCCAAAGACTTCTAGATGGCAAGAACTGAGCATAGCAGAGCTCTAACTGCTTCCTCTTCCCGACAGCTTGGTGTTGCTCAGGTTATGTTGCTGATGTGGCTTCTTAGTCAGCTTGTCCCCTCAGTGTGAGGTGCATGGCAAAGTTCATGTGCCAGCCATACACAATGCATGGTTTTAACTCTTACGTGTCCTTCTTTACACATCCCTTTTGCATTGGGACAAATCATTTTAGTAGGTGAAGAGAAACCATTTGAGAGCCTTCAGATCTGAATTCCCCCCCCGGTTCTGAACACAAACCACTGCTGTTGCAATTTCTAGATGAGAACTTTGAGGAAGGGTCAAATGAAGACACTGGATAAGCTCCTGACAGAATTGCAAATTTCCTGCTTGAATGTTTTGATTAGATTCCCTGTACCTATTTATAGCAACACAGCACAAAAAGCACGAGGACTATGCAGAACAGTGCTGTGCAGTGTCTCTGTCATGCCTCTGGATGCTTTTTCTTCCTGGCATAGCAGTCTTGGAGAGTTTTGCTGTGGATTCTGGCTGCATCAGCTGTAAATACCTAGCAACAAAGATCTAACAGCCCTAATGAAGCAAATCACTTAAAGAATGACAGTATTAACATTTTATAGCTGTTTCAGAATAGGAAGGTGCAGACAAACATTGACATGAGTTTAAAAATCCTTTCAATCCTTAAATTTTATTCTTACTCTTTTGCAAAAATGTATGCAACATTGAACACTAACCATTAAATCTTTAGAAGAAATTAGATCATTTCTTTTGATTCACCAACACGCATGAACAGTTGGATTTAAGCTAACTTTATACTGCAACAGATGAGGGAATCTTGTATGACCCATTCTGCTGGCTGAGCAACATCACTTTCTATGAGGCTGGCAATTTTTGGCAAAAGAGTGATGGTAACAAACAGCTGGGAGGCAGTACCTTTGGCCTCCACAGATGTTCCAGCAGTTAATAGTTGCCCAAGGCAGAAGATTTGATGCTTAAGTGATGGAATGTTTATCTTCAAAACTAGAAATCAAACTACTAAAATGCATATGCATCTTTTCCAAGTGTTACTTGTTAGAACAGCTCATTGGCTTATGTGACTTGTAACTATAGTGTTACTATTTTTCATTAAAAACTGATTTGCTGTACATAGTAAAGCACTTCAACAAAACTAAAATTAAAGCATTTTAAACAAAATTCTTTAATAAAAGAAAATAACGTGTTTCAGTAACTTTTCTGTCTTTACTGATAGTCACTTTTAAGCTGATTCTACAACATTCTTAATACTCCAGTTGTTGGGACTGAAGATGCTTAACTCTGTAGGATTAATCACTGGACTTCTTTTATAATATTATATAAGTAACATTTCTCTTGCAGTGCTTTGAAATGTGATACAGTTGGGAGTGTGTTTGCGAGATGTAAATCAGAACTATTTCTTGCCTGCTTACCTCATACTTTAACAGAGCCTTGAAATTCTTGTACATCCTTCTTTTGTTTCTAAGACCATGACTTAGTATTTTTTCCAATGCTTCTAATTGTTCACTCAGGGGGGTATAACAGAGAAAAGCTGCAATGATTCATGACAGTAAAACACAATTAAGTTTATTACAAAAATTGTTATACATCATGCACACATTTTCTTTTTTACATGAGGAAACTCTCTTCTAAGGTATTTTCAGAAGAAATTTCAGGTTACTAGCCAAATATTTTTGAAAATGATTAGTTGCTGATTCAGATCCTATGTATTAATCTTTGTGTTGAATGAAAAGAAGAGCTGCACGAACGTGTAACAGAATCAAGGACATGTCTTCATTTCTGCTGAAGCAACTTCACATTTAATCATCAAGTTCTTGGCAAAAATATTTCTGCAACCTGTGTTAATGGAATATATACAAGTTTAGAAAGGAAGTTTATATAATTATCTCATTATCTAATTTCAATAATAAAATAATTGACTGTCTAAATGGAAATAGTAGATGAGTAATTATGCATAGAAACCTTAGCTTTTCATTCTGATGAAATCTGCTTGTTCTCTGAACTTGTCTTCCTTGGTAAAATGGTTGCTTTCTATTAGTTTTTGTTATAATGCTTCAAGTTAAGTCTTTTCATTTTCTGTGGGCGAAAAAAAGAGTCATGTAAAACCCCTTTGCAGGTTTCCCTTTAGCTCTAGCAGCAGAAAGAGCTGACTTGTAAAGAAAACACTGTACCTGACCACCTAAACAACCGAGGGCTCCAGGTAGGTCAGTCGTTGCCATTGCTCGTAGGGCTGGAAATGGCGATTTTGGTAGCAACATATTTCAGATACTGATACATCAGGCAAGGTGGTTACGACGTTCTGCAGAGCATCTGGTTCTTTGGATGGATGGACACACAGATGGGGAAGTTCTGAGTGACTGAACATTACTGAGGTTATTCAGCAAGCTGGCACAAATTTGTTTCTCCTCTAGGAAGCCTGCAGTAGAGCTGTAGGCCATTACAACCGAAACCTTGGAACTAAAAGGACAGAAGGTAATAGGGGAATACAAGGAAAACTATATTAATGAATATTATTTTTAGGAGGTTACCTTTTAAATTAAAATCCTAAGATGAACTTCAGGCATTAAGAAAAAGTAGGAAATGGTATAAAAGCAACTTCATTTACAATCCAAATGAAAGAACATAAAATGTTTCTTTTTGCAATTTATGATACTTTCAGAAATTAGGACTCTTATCTTACAAATACAAAAAATTATAATGAGGCCAAAAAACCAATTGTAGTTAACTTGACAGTAGCTGTCACAGGATAGTGTCTGCTAAATTATATTCACATAAATGAAATGTTGAATTACTTACCTGTTGAATACCACGCTGAATTACGCTTTTAAAGAAGGGTATCCATTGCTTCTAATGGTGTTAGTTCATCCCTCCCACCCCTTCTGCTTTACCAATTTATAAATGCCCTGATTTCTGGCAACCTTTGGTTTTGTACTTAAGCTGTATAATTTAGCATAGTAAATAGCTGAGACTGGCAAGCAGTGTGTAACTGATAGCATATCCAGCAATTTCTGTTATATTTGGGGGTAATTGTAAGCACAGAATAAAACTGATTATTTCAGCATATGTAGCAATAGTCACAAAAGTTGGGTTTAATTTTAGATTTTGTCTATAGTCAATTGAAAGAGGGTGGTACTCTGTACTCTGTATTAACCTCTACTGAGGATGGAAGGAGCCAAAAACTACCATAACTACATTTATAAAACATTCCCTTTAATCTCTGTTTTGTAGCATATTGTGCGACTGGAAAAAAAGTTGGCTTTGTGTTTCGCCTGCAAGCTCATCACTTCACTGTTAAGTATTTTATTTATCCATTCTACATGAATGATGCTGTTTGTTGTCAAGTTTGATTGGTAAGACTTTTCACAAGGTCTTTTAAGGCATAACTCCATTTGGAATAACTTTAAGGTTATCCTGTCCTTAAGGCACAAGTAGTAAGGCTGTCTCCCCTTGTCGCTGAGGCGTATGTAATGTAGAGGAAGACAGTGTTCCCAGTGAACTAAATTCTTCAGCGTAGAAGAAAAAGAGAGTCCCAGTGAGCAGACTTTTGCTCATTTACTCCCTGCAGAGAAATGACATTTGTTCTCTACAGCATTTTCTCTTGAGAAGACCAGTTATTGGCTTATGTCACAAGCAGTCTACCGTTCCTCGGTGATATATTCCTTAAGGCATACATGGATCACTTTCAATACTCAGTGATCCAAATTCAACTCTTATTGATTGTATGAATGTGCTGGGGCTGGGAGAACAGAAATTGTACTTGTGTATGTGTTAAAGTTCATCTGGTTTTCTTTCTGACAAAGTGCTGCCAGGTGTTTCTTCCACTGTATGTTGTGTTTGTGTATGTTCATATATACATATATATGCTTATGTGAATAAAAGGCTTTAGTGGCCTTCTACTATTAATTGGCTGGGCCTTACTCTACTCAGCCCCCTGCCACTGATATGGACTTACTGAGTCTGTCTAGAGAATCCTTTACCCACTACAGCTGGTTTGAGGGTAAGTAACACATAAATACATAAATAATAGACAATATTGCTAACTCTTTTGTTGGTCTGAGGATGATTAAAGCAAGCAAATTCAAGACGTGTTGAGGGGGAAAAAATTACAACGACAAAGTACCGTAAAATTTTATGGAACGCATATTGTATCTCCATACATCCCTTATAGTCTCTATTATTGGAGTTCATTTGAGACAATAAGTCCTTAATTCTTTTTTTCGCTCCTCCTCTCTCCTGTGGAAAGGTTTAGGTTCTTATGCTCTATTTTTGAAGGAGCATTTGCTGAGAATAACTGTATAAGAATACAGTAAAATAATTAAATGGTAGCTGTCGGGGTGAGCAAGTCTCATTAACGTGCTTGTGCTGTGCAGCTGAATGTCAGGAACACGTACAGTATGATACAGTCAGTGAGAAGTCAACAGTGACTGGAACTAGCATTTTTATCATTGAGGTACTTCTGTATGGCAATACAGTTTTGCCAGGACTGAGCGTGAGGGGGGAAAAATAATAAATAAATTTGAAAACAATCTCAGTCAGAGAATGGGGAAATAACCCGCTTTTGAACTTACTCCAGCCTGGACTCATGGCTTTTTTAGCCTTCTTGGTTAAACAGATTAAGCCAACTGTTCTGCTGCTTTACACAGTACATTAAACACCTTAATCATACTGTCCTCTCTTGCATTAATAAATTTAGCATTTGTATTCCTGAAGCAGCTGTTTTCTTCTCTTGCTCTATTTTAGTTCTTCTTCAGAATACAAATTCCAGCTCATTTCCATTTTTTCCAGACCTAAGACTTTAGAAGTTTTGTTTTCCTGGTTGTTATTTTAACCCTCTAGACCAAAAATTGAATGCTTTGAGGACCACTGCTATATTTTTTCCAATAAATATTCCCTTTGTTGTTAAATATTTCCCAGTATTCTTGATGAACATCATTCTAGAAGGAGGGTATTCTGGGATAATATATTTGAGACAGAAGAGCTTGTTCCTCTTCTTGAATTTTATTTGGAATTAATTGCTTTCGTGCAGAACTAATTGCTGTATTTTCACAGGTAAGTACTCATTCTGGATGCATTTCAGTTTTTACACATCAAAGAATAAGATACACCATAGAGATGGAACTTTTAAGATGGAAATTAATGGGGTCTATGCTTTGTCCTTCTGAGAGCCTCAGATGCAAAATATCATGAATTTGGCAGTTTCAAGTTTTGGTGATAGTTGCAGTTACTGATCAGTCCCACCCCTAGCTGTTGAGCTGACTGCTGTACAGTGATCTGCTGCTCTTTTATCAAATCTGAAAAAGATTCCCTTAAAGGAAATCAGGCTTAGATGAAATGATTTAAAATTAATATTGTTTATCAGGACTGGAATATTGTTTATCAAGATGGAGTTAATTTTTTTCATAGCAGCCCATATGGTGCCGTGTTTTGAATTTGTGACCAGAACAGTGTTGATAACCCACGAATGTGTTAAGAACTGGCGAACTGTGCTTACCTGGCTTCAAGGCCTTCTCTGTTTCTCTCACTGCCCCACCAGCGAGTGGGCTGGGGGAGCACAAGAAGGTGGGAGGTGACACGGCCAGGACACCTGACCCCAAGTGACCAAAGGGCTATCCCATACCACGTGACATAGTGCTCAGAAATAAAAGCTTGAGGTAAGGAGGAGGAGGAAGGGGCGACATCTTATGGCTTTTCTCTTCCTGAGTAACTGCTAGTTGTGATGGAGCCCTGCTTTGCAGAACAGCAGGTTGAGAAGTTGAAAATGCCATTGCAAGGATCCTTGTGACAAGCTCCTGTTGCCACCCACACAGTGACCAACCATCCCGCTAAAGAGATTTGATTCCACCATGTAAGTTTTAACATATGCCAAGATGATAATTAGTTTTATTATGATTAGTTATTTAAATAAATGCTCTCTGTGTAACAAGGGCTAACTCTAGGATGAAGCTGGGGTACCATGTATCACGTTAGAGATTCATTTTGCAGTACTTCTTTGCTTTAACTTACCATAGAAGTAAACTGCTAACTAGACCTTAAGATTTTGCATTTCTTATGTGCGTAGTCCCGTGACTGTTATGTGGCAATGTCTGAAAGTGCAGTATATCTTAAAACAGGAGGGAGCAATTTAGAAAGAATTGCTTGTAGCTTTTTATGTTTTAAACGCAGCCTTCCTGGGAGTTTTGCATACTATTGTCAGGCCAAAACATCATTTTAACCCTGTAGGAATTAACATAACATGTTCCACAAAGACTCAAGGAAGCTGTCTAAAGTTCTAACATTAGTAATGCTTGAGAAAAAACTTCTGCAAACACTGCAGGATACTGCAAATTGCAGCACTGGAATCTATTTTATTTTAGCTGACTACCATCACTAGATGGTTAGTTATTTTTCCTCAGATCCTGCCTTTGTGTACTCCACGAAGGAAAGCGTATGTTTTGTTTTATTGCCTTTACTGTGGCAGCAAACATGCAGAATAAGAATGACTGATGTTCTGTGAGATTTCTTATCTTTCATGATATGATTTCTTTAACAGCCATTCTTACTCTTCTCCCTACATATTCTTGGTGCTGAATGCAATTCATCATTCCACATCTTTTTTCTTACTGCCATTCTCTGTGTTTTCTACTTTTTCAGGCTTAGAGGACAGGAAAATTGTTGTAACAAACATTGTTAAAAAAAGGAAAGGCAAAATGAGAGCTTTAATCTTTCTTAATGCAGAGCTATTTTATCACAGCAGAAATTAACAAATCTTTAATAGAAACCTATATTTTCTTTCACTGTGTCATTTTTAAGGAAAGCCTTGGGTCTAATTGTCTTTCTCTCCTTCTCTTCCCCCTACTCCAAGGAAAAAAAAAAAAGAAGAAAGGGGGGCACCTGCATGAATAAGACACGGAGAAGACTGTAGTCTTATCCAAGAAGGATCATACTTGTGGACTGGTTTGTTATTTCATTCTGCTTGTTAATTCAGCCTTGTTTCCTATGCTGAGATTCCCACAAGGATGCCAGTTACAGGGGTAAGGTTTTGATGCCAGCTGTTGACTGGACAACTGGACTTCCTCAATCAAATTTTACTTTGCAATAAGCCGCTTCATAACCATAATTCCATAGTAGGTGTCACTTTGCACTGAATTTTGCTATTGATAAAAAGGTGAAGGCATTTTAATTGTATGATACATAATTATAATGGGACCGAATTGACGCAGAGATTCTTATGGAGGGAGAGTGACAGTGTTTTTACACTGAGGAGGTTAAAAAGCCCAACTTCCAATTATGAAGTTGCTTTACTGCCTTAGGAGGTCAGTACCTATATAAGGAAGCTGCAGCAAAGGGTGGCAATGAAAAGGAATGAGTTGAAGTGATTTTTATAGGAGTCACACGGCAGGTCAGTAGTAGAGTGAGGAATAAATTTCAAGTCTCGTGAGTCCCAGCCCAATGTCTTTGCAGCAAATTCTGCTGCTCTAGAAATCTCATTACTTACTGAACAGACCAGAAGAATGTAAAAGTTGGGTTATGCACTGTGCCAGTTGGCAATCACTGTGCTCTGCTTAAAAAAATCCACAACGCTGGATTAAATCTAATTAACCTTCACCTATCTCTGATTACAAAAAAATCCGTGAAAGATGAGATGTCATCTATACAAGCATTTTATGATCTCTTCTGAAAGAAAAATATCTGGAATCTAGAGTCATGGGAGAGTTGTTGGCACTCACTGGCAGAGACAGCAATAGAAATGTATCAAATACACTGAAGGACTGGGTTAGGAGGGGTGATTCTGCATCCTTCTCTTGGGATTCCTAGTTCTCAAGATTTGGGGAGTGGTGGTGTTTTTTTAATTGGGAAATATTGCCTACTGTGATTTTTTTTTTTTGTAAACAGCTCTATTCTTTGTTTCAAAAACATCCTATTATCCTTTCAAACAAGTTTTTTGTCTTTTCCCAAGTTCTGCAAATAACTTTTTAAAGTTATAGAAGGAGTTGCAAATGCATCACTATTTATACAAAAATTATACATAGGCTCACTAAAAAAACCTCTTAAAAATCAGCTAAAATCATTGTTCTTTTTTACAGACTTAAGAGCACCTAGTGTAAAGCACAGTGGATAGAAAAGCTTTCATCATAAGCACTTACTTGGGGAAAAGATCTGGCAGATTAAGAGTCTAATACTGCATGTGGAAAAGCTTGTCTAGCTTTCATTAATGCCATCTTCTCACTTTGTCTCTATTCCCTCCCTGAAGGCCAATCTGTAAGTGTAGACAGACAACTGCAAAGTAATTTCCAGCTGGCTGACACTCTGTAGAAAAACATATTGAATATCTAAAGTTTATACAGAAAAAATAATTTTAAAATTACTTCTACTATACCACCAAGATCATAGGACACTTCACAAACAGATCAGGATAAAAATACTCAATCAGATGTTAGATTACTCAAAAATGATTACTTTCTTAATTGGAATTGAGACGTGTCATTTGTATCCTATGACCCATATAAGACTTTTTTAAGGAAGAGCTTTCCCATGTACTAGTGTATCTGAAGATCCTTATAGCATAGATATTTTGATGGATATATTAAACAGCTGGGATAAAAGAACATGGAGAATATTCATTCTAGTGCAGCTGGAGATAGCCCTAATCACTCAAAAAGCATGGATGAAAGAAACAGTTTTAATAGTTAAAGCACAGTTTAATAGACAAAGAGGTCTCTAACGTTTCCTTGGTGCTTCCCTTCTGAGTATTACAATGAACTATGTTGACAGGTAGGCATGCAAACTGGGTTGCTGTTTTGGTAACTGCAATTACTGGTGGTAACAGACATGACCAGTCTATCAGCATGTTATTTCTTGCTTTGCAATGCTGGCACGTACCTGAAGTGCAGAAAGGTTAAGAAGTTTCAAAAGGAAGATGACCCACATAGATTTGAGATGCTAGTTTAAGTTTAGATACTTCCTACATAATAAAACTACACACCAATGTATGGACGTGAAAACTGTTTAAATATATCACCTAGTGCAGAACATACCTGTGAAACAGGAATTACCATCTAAATGACTAAAAATCCCACAGAGATGATGGAATGTATTTATTAAGTAACTGACAAGCTGATAACAAAGACTAATATAACTGTAACTCCAGGTTTGTCAATTTAAAATAACAATACTAAATAAAGATCATACATGAACATAAGCCTTAGCAATTGTACTGGGTTTATGTGGCAAGGTTTTGGTAGCCGGGGTGGTGGTGCTGCAGGAGGGGTCTCTGTGGGAGGAGGTCAGGGTTGCCCCATTCCAGGGCCAGCTGACTCTGCAATGGACCCAGCCCAGGACACAGCTGAGCCCATCAGCAGAGCTGGCAGAGCTCACCGAAGGGCAGAAAAGGCCAGAGGGCAGGAGAGGAAGGAATGAAAAGAGTGAGAAACAAGAGGGAACCCCAAGGTCGGAGAAGGGAGCAGGAGCTCCGTGGTGCCGAAGCAGAAACCTATGTTGCAGTCTGTGGAGGACTCTTTCTTGGAGGAGATAGATATTTCCTGAAGGAACAAATGGTCTGTGTAGAATCCACGCTGGAGCCAAGGAAAAGGGTGAGAAGGAAGGAGCAGCAGCAGGAGTCCTTTGTGTACTCTGACTATAAGCTCCCACCCCACCAGCGCTGCTCAAGGGGAGGGTGGTGGTAGAAGAGTTGGGGGGTGAAGGAGTGAAGTTGAGCCTGGGGCTGGGGGGAGAGGTGTTTTAATCTTTGTGTTTTCTTACTACTTGAATGTATTTTAATTTGCAATAGATTAACCTAATTTTCCCCAAGTCAAGTCACTTTTGCCTGCAACAGTAACTGGTAAGCAACCTCTCTGTCTTTCTCTTGACCCACAAACTTTCTTGTCCATGTTCTTCCTATTTTCACTCCAGTCCTGCTGAGTGGGGAGTGAGTAAGCAGCTGGGTGGGAGTCTGGCTGTTGGCCAAGGCTAACCTACCACACCTATAGGCAATTAATGGTCCAAACTGCATTCCCTAGTGAGTGAAGGGAATGAGGTGATAAGTGCCCGAAAATGAGATCTTCCCAGCACATAATCACATCAATCACAAGCAATCACTGAAGTTGTTCTGCTCTACTGTAAAAGCAGTTGAACTATTGATTCAGTGGACCATTAGTCCATGAATTTAATCTGTGTCTACATTTTAAGAAATCAAATGCTCATCCAAAGAAAGGAATTAGAAATACAATACAACTTGTCTCCAAAGAAATGGTGCAATAACGGACACCTCTTCAGGATCATTTTCACAAGAACAACGGCAGCCCTTTCCACCTGATGGTCCTCAGATTCCAGTGCTGTGAGGCTTTCCCAGTTTGGCACGGCTGAGTCAAGCGCTCTGTACGCAGTGAGTTACTGATTTGACTCCCTTTTTACAGTGCACAAATAGCAGTACAAAATATAATAAATAATGTAATTTTTATGTTTCAAAACTCTGCATTTGTTTAGCTCATTGCAATCATAAATTGCTACTCCTGAGGAATACATTCTGAGGGGCCTAACTATGCACTTGTGAAAAGAAAATGTATTAATAAAGTATTCATAGCTTTTTCCTTTATAGTCCCAGTGCAGTGAAACATAATTCTCCATGGTGTGACACAGCTGTGTACTTTTCACGGTGATGATGGTGAATGGTAAAAGGTGATGTTTGAAATACCTATCAGCTTTCCTGAAGAGTGGTCTGAGGATTCCCTAAATCCCCTAAAAACATCTTGTTTCCAGAACTAGGACACTGAAGCAAAAGTTACAAGATAATAAAGCATGTTGGCATTTCCTCTGTGAGGGAGTGTAGAGAAAGATGTGTTTAATGAAGTTAAAATTAACTGTCTACATGCTGCCAGTATTAGCAGTAGCTTCTGACTGAAGAATTATGTGCCATTCTGAATCAAGGAAATCAATGTTGAAATAGAAGTGATCTTAACTTGTGTTGGATTAGGCAAGTTCAAGATCCAGAAAAATAAATGTCAGATACTCCTAAATTATGAATTTTATGATAGTTTAGCCTTACAATAATCAAAATTAAAACTCTCCAAATATTGTCTTATTCTGTTTTAGTATATTTAGGTGTTCACAGTCATTTATGTCCTACTGCAAAGCCACTCATAAAATAAATAATTTAAGGAGTGTTCATGAGTCAACATACCTAGTACGGTTTAATTCATATCCAGGCTTACCATGTCCAGGAGGAGATGTTGTCATTATATTTAATTTTCTGTTTGGAAAAATTATGTCAGATTGGCATACAATGAAATTAGAATGGAAAACTTACAATGAATCAATTCATTATTATATCAGACACTATACAAACGTCATGAGGAGACATGAAAAGAAAAGGTGGTTTGTTGTTTGTTTTGGTGTGTTTGTTTGTTTGTTGGTTGGTTTTAGCAAGACAGGTATGAGTGACGTTTCCTGGAATATATTTAGACTGGAATGTGCTTAACTATTAGACAAGTGAAGAAGTAGAATTACCTCTGAGGAGGATGACGAGTAAAAGCAAAATTCATTAATTTAAAATGAAACGTATCATTTTATGGAGGTTTTATATGATACAGTGCTTCATTGGTGTAGGCAACTGGTTTTGGTGACCCTTTCCATCCCAATGTTTGTAATGATGTTGCGTCAAGAGGCAAAATAGTTTTGGCAGAAAATAAATCCCCTTGCGTTCTAACACTCCTCACCGAGGTGGCAGGCTAGGTGCGGCTAGGTTTAAATTCTGAGTGATGCCCAATTGACCACTATCAGTCCGGTTGCATTTAATTTATTAAACTACCATGATTCCGGATACACTAACAGTGGACTGCACCTTCAGTCTAGTCGTGCTCATGAACTAGCACAGCCACACTCTAGTGTTTGGTCACGTTCAATGAGAAACTGAAATGGCTACCTGCTTAAGCAGTGCAGTTTATTTAAGCAACAGATATGAAGGTTCTTACGGTTTGCCGGTGACAGATACACCGCCTGCAAAGCTCGTGCGAGTAAAAATATTGTTAATAGTACAAAGTGCGTGACAAAGTTACAAACAATACAGCCTGGCTATAAATGTAAAAGGTAACTCTCTAGATAAGTTCCTCGAGGAAGCACTTGGTATAGTCTAAGTCTTACCCACAGGTGTCCCTATGCGGGGGAAGAAAGGCTCAGCCCATCAACTGGTCCCGGGAGTCAAAGGCAGTCCATGATGGGGTCCTCCCTGACTTGTTCACGATGGTATCTTCCCTAGCATCCCCCCTTGCTTGGGCTATTTTTATACTATTTTTTACCTCAGGGTGGAGTTTGAGTGACTTTAGTCATAAATACCTTTATTATGATTGGTGTAAAATTCTCTCACCTCACATTTAAAGGTATAGTTTAAGAAAACTTCAGAGCGCAGACTCAAGGAGGAGTGGTCGCACCTTGGAGGCGGGCAGGAGGTGTGTTTTGGTATTACAATGACATTATAATGAGCAAAGTTTGTACAAAGGAGAGCATTTCATCAAAATTTGACAGACTGTTGGCTCAGGGTAGCAAGTATGCCGCTTATGAGTTCCACAGGATCACCTTGTTCCCATATCTGCTGTGTCATCACAGAGCTTGGCCGTGGAATCTTCACTCCACTCCATCCTCCGTGTTGCTTTTGCAAGCAATATTGTTCAGGGAGTCAGGGGTGTAGCGGATTCCTCGCATACCAGCTGCCGCTGTGTTCTACCCTGCAAACGTTTCGATTTTATACCTTTCCTTCGTGTGTGAACAATACTATATATTTTTAATAAAAATTATATTATAGGAATTATTCCACAAATGATTATGCAGAAATTTCTCCTCAACCATGAGTTAACAAGTATGATGTATTGCCAGGCTCCTGAGGAGGCTGTGTTTATTTTAGGGATGTTGATAGGTATATGCAATGCCATTTATCCTGAGATTATACTTTTGCACATGTTAAATCTTTCAGGTATTTATATGTATTTTCTTCATACATTTTACTTTCCTGAGGTTACTGCTATGAGCTAGTGGTACAGATTCCACTTTTGCTCCCAAGAAAATTTAGTGCAGCAGGTTAGGCTGAACACTGGGAAGTCACTGGTGTCATCCAGATGTCATACAGCAGTGGGAAAGGGTGGCATTCAAAGACAGGGCAAAAGTCTGGAGCATGTTCCTTTGTTTACTCGGTCAGGAAGAAAATCCTTAAAAGAAACAGTACATTAAAAACAGCTTGGTTATACCAGTTTTTATACACAGGGCTTCAACTATATAAGGCTTGGTGCAAGTTTGAGAACATAAATAGGTTTGGTCTACAGCTACTGAGTTATTTTTCAGTATTTTTTTTTCCCAACTGCTAGTATGGAAGGAGTCCAAATATAATTTACTATTTTCTTATTTCTGTTGTGCTAAGAATGGCTCAATCAAACACTATATTTATATACAAACCTGGCATATGAAAAACATGACTTCTGATTTTGATACAGGACTTGTATTAAGTCACAACTTCTGGAACTGATCAGATGGAAATGTTTATTAAGATACATAATTTGAATATTTTTCTAAGTAAAACAAAACCATGCAATTTTCCTAATATTGTGTGTGAGCTACAGTGTTAAGAATGCAAATTTAGTGGGTTTTGTAGGTATCACACAGTTCAACAGACTGACAAAATATGTCTGAATAATGGAAGTCTAGCACCGCTTTCCCCGCTGGTAGCCCCATATACATATACCTAAGGATGCTTCACAGGCAGTCCTTAGCCAGCAGGCTGAGAAAGATAATTTCAGGACATACCTTAATTCAGTATCATCTTGAGGAAGGGGTGGTATATGAGCTGCACATCTCCAGTGTTGTCCCTGAAAGAACCATATTAGACATTACTAGATGAATTCTCTTCTGTTTTCTCCTGTCTCTTCATGGCAAGTCATCATGGCTCAGTCCTGTTTCCTGCCACATGAAAAAACCACAAACTAGACCACAGGTCTGCCAAGTAGCTGTCCAAGCAATATAAAGCAAGAAAGGCTGGGTGCAACTATTGTCAACAGAAGGTGAAAGGAGTGACACAGCCATGAAACTATTCCTCTGTTATTAGACTGGCATAAAAGAGGTGGAGATTTTTGCACATTTGCTCCCAAAATCTAGGTGGCCCACGAGAAGTTTAAAATACTAGCATAAATACACTGGGCTGTAATTAATTATGCCTGCATCTATAGCTCGCAAAGCTTTTCAGTTAAACAAAAAGAACGGGAAAAAAAGGCCGATTGCTGAAAATAAAACTAGGATTCCAGAAAAATATTGTTGATCGGTGGTGCTGTAGGGGTTGTGAGTTTGTAGGCATGTAATCATATATACACATACACACACTCATACACTTATGTCTAAAATAAAAGTTTAAGGCAAACTATTGCTATTATAGTTGGCCAGAATTTTTTCCAAGATTAGTTTCATCAGAAAGTGACAGTTTATTAAAAGATTTTGAGAAAAGGTCAGTTTTTGATAAAGCTTCAGAAGGAAACTTATTTCAAGTCGATCATGAATACCTGATAATGAGAGACCTAGCAGGCTGGCTCTTATGGCATTCATTAAGGGGT
Source organism: Limnodromus scolopaceus (assembly GCA_028565335.1). Taxonomy (NCBI): domain Eukaryota; kingdom Metazoa; phylum Chordata; class Aves; order Charadriiformes; family Scolopacidae; genus Limnodromus; species Limnodromus scolopaceus. Next base: position 19,583,972 of record JAOXNO010000063.1, read on the forward strand.
GAGAGAAGCAAGATCTTATGTCTGATTTAGTGGCTATTCCTCTCTTCTCCCTCCGAAAACTTCAGGTTAGCAGAAATCCAGAAAGTGAGTAAGAAGAAAGAAAAAAAAGTTCTGTGCAGATGTCTTTAAACACTTCTTCTGCCTCCAGCCATAGTTTTACAGGAGGGTAACCCTTCTGAACAGTATCTCTCTCACTTTACAGCAGTTTTATTTTCAATATTGCCTCTTTACCAATGAAAGAGATAATTTTATGAATGAATAGGGAAGTGCCCAGTGAAGACAAAGATCACTGAACCCTGAAATAGCCATACATAGTCTCAGTCTTTACATTAACTGTAAAATGCCTTCCCCTTCCCTTCCTTGGTTCATTCTATCCAAGCAGATTTGCTTTGTATGTGCTGAAGTTTTGAGTTCTGAGTGCACTCGAGTTTTTCTTGCAGAATCAAAAGTAAAATCCATTGCCTTTGTGTCTTACTATAATAATTCTATTTGTGACTGGAGAGAGTGCAACTATTTTGTTAAGAATGCAGTCAAAGTCGAGTGCAGCACACAGTGACTCATTAGACCACTGCAGCAATGAAGTATTCTCTTAGGCAAAAGGCAAATAATAGATTCAGCTATAGATTTTTCTCGTATTTCATCTTTTTTAGATATCTTTATTTTCAGAGGGAATCGTGTAATGCCTTTACGCTGATAAAAGTCAAAGCAAAAATACTGGTAAGAAAACTTGGTGGTGTTTGAAAGCACACACCACAGTTTGCCAGCATCTGAATTTTTGTCAGGTGTCTCAATATATTCCCTTTCTGCCTTTAGGAGCTGTTTCAAGTCAAAGAGACAGGCCTTGAGTTGTGTAAATTAGTACTGATTTGTAACTCAGTAGTTAGGATACATATGTGTTCAAATAAACATAACATCCAATTCAGAGTTCATAATTACACTGTGCTTAGCTTTCTAATTACAGAACTGCAGTCTCATTTACATGCAGCACAGTTAACCAGACTGCATCTTTTGCTCGAGACAAGAAGAGGATGTCTTTGTGCTGAAGAAGCAACAAATTAAAACCAACTTTACAGTCTAAATGCCATACAATCTTTGCATCAGAAGGACAAAATATTGATAGGGAATACTTTGGGAAATGTCTTAGGATATTTCTAGTTTAACAACAACAAAAAAGTCCACATTTGGATGCCAAAAATATCCAGACAGAGTTATTGCTTTCACAGAGGTGGCAAGGAGACCAGACCAATGTATATTTCTTCTTAAGTGAACGGAGAAATATATCATGATAAAAGCAGACATAGGAGCATACATTATTAGTCTTTGTTGCTATTTCCATACTTAATTAGAATACAAAGCAAGACAAATAACTAAAAGTTACACGGACAGTTACAGAAGTTTGTGAAAATGCCAGTATCTAAACTCATGTAGTTCTCTAACTGTGCTATGAACAATTATGAATTTGTACCACTTTGTATCAGTGCTAAAACTTACGTAGTGAATAGCAATACATATTTATAGGCAAACGCTAGCAAAAAGGTGTTGGATACCTACTTTCAGGGTTTTAAAAATGCCCATAGTCGATGTAACTGATGGATGGATGCAATTCATTTTTTTTAAGATGAGCTTGTAAACTTTTTTAATCCTTTACTGCTGCTGCTGCTTCATTCTTTCTCTCCACCTCTCCTGTATGTCGAGGAACTCCCAAACTCAAATTCAACATGAAAGAAATGGAAGTGCATACTTCCTGTCTATGTAACTGAACAGCTGTAAAGGTTTTTAAGGGCCTCAACTCATATTTTTTGAATACCCAGATGATGGAGACATAAAATACATCAAGTCAGAAGTTTGGCACGTGTTCCTGACTGCCACAGCACATCTGTAGCTAAACTGACAGTGTGGATTCTCTAAACATTCAAGCATAGCCAGGTTTATCACATCCTGGTTCTTGATGTTTGTAAATTAGTCTTGCTCCTTTCTCATAAAAATCCTTGTAGCAGAACCAAGTATTCAGCATTTCTATGACAGGAGACACTATTATTTTGGAAGCACAACTATTTTTCTTCAAATGATCTTGTTGACAAGAGGAAAACCATGCTGGAGTCACTCGGAATGTTTCCTGCTACATGACAAGAAAACCCTACTTTATCACATGCAATTTTAACGTGCTGTGCTTCTGTCAAGGAAAGGACTTTATAAGCCAACATCTCTATGCCACCTTGTGTCTTTATATCTCAAAAATATTAAACCACAGGTCAATTCTTGAAAGCAATTCCAGATGTGCTGAAAGCCTCAAAAATTATCTTTTGTGCAAATTTTGACCAATCTTTGGATTGTCATCCTTCTCGGTTTAAAATGCTTCAAACTATTGGTATAAGTTTTCCATTACAACAGAAGATAAAAATAAAGATCACCATATGTGTTGTATAAGATCTAAGCTGTAGCCCACTGAATTAGATTAAACTAAAATCAAATTGACATTGTGGCTTTAGTTTTGAGTGCTCTGCTACTGGAGTCATGCTAATGAAGCATTACAATGAAAGACCAGAAAAGAAAACGGTATTCAAACAGTGTTCAATTCTATCTGCTTTCACGAAGAGAAACAGATAGAGAGCAGCAGAATTGCTATCTTTTACTTTTAACTAAAAAAACCAAAACTATTTTAAAATGTGTTGGAGCTTTATGGAAGTGCATATCCTGCACCAATGGCTGGAAACCAACTCAAATGCAGGCAGTGGTCTTGCCCTTCTACTTCCAGCAGCCTTCTTAAAACCCACAGTTGTTCCACAAATGTATAGTTGGCAGCCCTACCAGAATGCAGCAAAAAGAAATGCCTGTGGTTCCATAAATAGCAACCCCCCTGCCTCCCCCCAGAACAAGGCCCTAACACCCCTGCCCCAAATCCCACACACTTCTGCAATGCAGCTAGAAACCCACATCCCAGCTGCAGCAATCGAATTCTTAGAAAGCTGTGCAGAGGGGGGAGGGGGATAAAGTGATATTTTTTGTTTTGAAGCAGAGGTCTTCAGATAAAAAGTTAGACATTCTACAGTTTTGTCCCTTTTACATGATTTTAAGCGTAGTGTTGTTTTCCAATATTCAAAAGGAAAGCTATTCTAAGCAATACACTTTCCATGTAAAGTACTGCAGTAATGCTCTTGAGTATAGATTCTGATTAAAGAGTGGTGAGCCTTGCTGTCAGTAGCCTATTTGCTAGCCTCTCTTCAGAGACAAACAGGGATTTTACATCTGTGCTTTTCTCTAAAAGCAGTTAGTGACATATGAAAAGATTTGATTTGTAAATTTCTAAGGCAATAGACTTCATCTTTATAGCATACAGAGAAAGGAAGCACGAAGCAGTGAATTGCACAGCTGCCTCAAGAAGAACCACATTCTTTTCCAAGATCACCATTTATCAGACAGATGAAACAGGAGTATTTCGGTGAGAATTGTCTCAATAGCAAGTACAGAATATATAGTACCTCCTCAAGCATGTGCAGTTATAATGAGTTTCCACCTGCCAGCAAAATCTGAAGTTCTGCAGACTCCCTCACCCCCCTGCTACACCTTCATTTTCACTTGTTAAAAACTTACCGTTCAAACAGTCTGCTCTAACTTTATATAGCAGGATGAATCCACTATATAAAGAATCAGTCAATGATTACCCTTTTTTTTTTTTTTTTAGTAACAATCAATAATCACCATTTGTTTTTAGTAAGAATCAATAATCATCAGTAATTACCCTTCGTCTTTACAATATGGACATTAAAAATTCACATATGTAAAGCTTTCAGTGTCAGGGCATATGTGATGTGAGGTATGATATAAAGGATACCTATAGCCATAATATGCACAAACTCGTGGCAATTTTTAGCTGTCTTCCTATACAAACAACAAATCCTGAGATAAAGAATCACTTCTAAAATGATTTATATGTAATAAACTTGTGTATTTGGACGGTGGTAGCATGTTCTTAGTAGGACAGTACTTAGTATTATCAGCTGTGATGTCATAAATGGAAGATATCCTAAAGCATTAAGATTTTCTTTAGTTAACTCTGCAGGTGTGCCCAATGCCCAGCAATAATGGCGTAGGCACTACTCTCACAACTCTGAGTACTTCAGGCATTGGGGTAGGGGGAAACTATTTTTAGAAATGGTAAAGGATTTCAATCTAAATTTCAGTCACTCAGTTACTTTCATTCTATATTGAAGTCAGTCTCAGAAAACAACAAAGGAAATAAAATTATAGACAGAGCAGTGTTAATAATTTAAAAAATTATTTGAGTGACTAACATTGAAAAAATGTACAAAATTTTTAACTGAGCTAGACAAAGAAGATAACATTTTCCTTTAATAAACCCCTCTTAGATATTGATTGCTCTTTCTCTTAGAAGAGTTTTGCTAGCTATCTTAAAGGAACTGTCCTTTGAGCATAAAACCAGTAGAGACCAATTAAAAGACAGAACATTCTCCAGTAACTTATACTGGACAGCCAGAACTAAAATATTTTTAGTGCAGCTTAGGAAGTCAGAGCATTCTGGAAACTGCATACTCTGTTTGATCTTTTTACAGATAAATGGGTAGAAAACTCAGCAGAACTAGCATTTATTAAAAAAAAAGCTTTTTATATCCTGTAATAAAATATGCAAATAATTAAAATCTTTCCCTATCCCATGTTTAAGTTATTTGAAACAGCTCTCCATGTATTTCTTTAGATTTTAAGTCAATTTTAATTAATGTTTCAATTCTCATGAAATCAAGAGAGACTTCTTTAAACTTCAATCAAATATTTGAAGATAAATTTCACAGAAATACAAAAATTAAACTTGCATAAGTTACTGTTTCTTTCAAAGAAGTTTTAAGCATCCAAGTTACTCAGAATCTTTAAAATATGAATCTTAGATTATGATATTGCACATAGTCCAAAGTCTTTGGCAGAGGGTCACCTGGTAAGGTGGTAAGAATCAGAAACATTTATTGTTTAAAGCATCCTCTGTAATATGTTTGGACAAAAATGGAAAAGTTTGGGTGGTGGGTTTTGGTTGTTTTTTTTTTTTTTTAAGCATATCACGAGGGTTTCTCAGTAACATATTTAAGTTTACTGTTGTTTACCAAGGTTCCAGTGTCCGTTTCTGTGCTTTTGAGGGTTCAGTCAGTACAAACACCAGGCAGTGAATATCATCTATAGTCTGTTGTACATCAACCCATCTCTGGTTACTTTAAAATTTGAACAAGTTTCAGGAACTTATAGTTGGACTCTCACTGAAGAAACACAGCTAGACATTGGATGTTAATAATCCAACTCTTTCTGTAGCAGCACCAGCAAAATAGTAAAATAGGTCACCCTCTCTCTGGCACAGGCGACGCTAGCAGTTCGATGCTTTTAGCAGCTAATTTGTCTACTCTACAGTTGTCCAGCTCTAAATCCAGACTCCAGAAAATAACGTGGATAAATTCTTTTTCCTATTTCTAAAACTTGTTTCTTTCTACTGTGTTCTTTCCTGATCTTTATTCTGTCCTTACTAATCTTTATTCTGTCAACTGCAGTCTGAAAGTCTCCTGGGTCCCCCGCTTCTTCCTCCTAAAATTTCAGACTCTTTTCAACCCTTTTTACTTACCTTCATATCTGCAGTTCTCTTCAATTCTGAACCTTTAACTTCTATCCCTGATATTTCTGCAGTTACTCTCCTCCATTCCACCCCATTTCTCAAGAGTCTGGCCAACTGCCAGTGAAAAAAAAATGTTATTTTTTTTCTACAGTGCTGAAAAGTCTTGAACCATCTCTACACATCACAAAAGGTCCTCTTATCTCACCAAGTCTGTTGTGTCAGCAAATGCCATGAAATCTAAGCAAGTTTTGTATCTCCATAAGGCACTGCTTCATGTCCTTTTCTGCTGTTCAGCTCTAAAACTAATGTTCCCAGGCCAAGGCCACACTAGATGTTCCTTTTTTAGGCTTATGTCCCTTATACACAGATCCTGCCCTATCACCACGTTCATTTCAATCGGTTTTGTGGGGTTTTTTTCCCCGCCATGTCAGCAGGAATACAAGCTCCCAGTTCTAACCATGGGCCTTTCCTCTGCACCCCTCCTTCCACTCTAGGCAGTACGAAGCAGCCGTTGCACTTCAGGATGGCTTATTTCCAGCCCTTTCAATTTTCCAAAGCTCTTGCTGTTGGTGCATGCTCAGTTAGTCTGAGAAGATAGTTCATTAAGAGTCTGGACATGTAGATACTGTGTGAGAATAGACAATATCCAGTCTGCTCAGGCAAAAAAAGTTGTGAAGCGCTTGCCTAAAATAACAATGCACCCTTCCAAGAATTAACAAAAACTCTTAGTCTTGTAATTTTGAAAATTTGGATCGGTTTCCGTAGTGTCAGCAAAGGCAAAGAAATGCTAAAGGCCATCAAATTATGTTTCTGCAACAAAGTCTAAGTTTTTCAGAAAGCAAAGGCTCAAGAGAATGAATGGAAGATAAAATCCAAACTCAAAAAACCGAAACCATCACAATACTACTTCCTTAGGTTAAGTCTCAGAGACATCTGCAACTACTTTGCTGAAATAATTAAATTAAACCAAACATTAAAGGGAATATATCTCTGTGTGTCTATACAAAAATCTAGAAAATCCATTCAGAATGGAAAAATACACATAGCTGCTTGGCAAAGTTATGAGCTAGTGAGAATACATGCTACTAAAAAAAGTCTCAGAAAACCTTAATGATAGCCATGCTCACATCCCCACCTAAAACGTATCGACAATCAAGACAGCCAGCAAAAAAAATCTCTCCCTAATGGGGCTGTGTAAAGTAGTCTAGGTCTTCAGCTTTTGTAAAGTGGAAGCCTATTCTCATTCCCAAATGAGGTTTCTGGGGGAAAAACCACCCCAACCCTGCACAATCTCTTGTGTGTTTCCATGACAAGCAGCCTTTATTTGCATTATCTTTCACAGTAAGCTTTCTGTAGCAGAATCATAACAACCCCCAGGGAAATGCATCAGTTATTCTGTCCTTAGAGAGTACATTTATGCCATATCATTGCTACCTTAAACGAGGTTGCTTATTGTCCTCAGGAGAACATTTCAGTTGCATTACCCTGGCAGCGGCTGCTTCCAAGTCTATTTTCATCCTCAGGAAGAGCTGATGACGATGCTTTGTTGATAAGAAATTCAGAAAAGTTTTCACAAATGCTTAAATTCAGCCATACTAGATATTACTTGTCCTATGAAAGTATCTTTGACAACTAAAGCATCTTAGGCTTCTTTGTGGGTTCACAAAGGTTTGTGTTAGTGGAAGGAGAAGAAACTGGAAGTTGCTCACAAAGTACGAATTAAAAAACCCATCAACCTCATGGGGTAAAACTGGGCATCCTAGAGCACTACTTTATCTGTTCCACATGCACTTAAGAAATCTTAAGAATAGCTTGTACTTGAGTCCTTAAAAAAAATAAAATCTCAGTACCAGTCACTCCTGAGACTACGGTAACTCAATAAACTACGGTAACTCTGGGCAACCTGAGTATTTTATACCTGAGGGGCATTGACTGAGGAAGGAGGGAAATTGAATCTGTCCTTCATCCAAGCTGAACTGTGAGTGAAAATGACAGTTTCACTACAACTTTTTTTAAGACCAACTTTAGTAAGAAGGCAGGGATAAACTTCAGAAAAGACCAAACCCCCAAATAGTCCAGTTTTAAAATGGTTTGAGACATATTTAGGGGAAGATGAATCTCCCCTGCAAAGCATCATACACAGCATTGGAATAAAAATCCCTCTTTCCACTTTCATTACTAAAGCAGAAAAGAAAAGCAGATGGGAATGGCTCTGTAACCATAGCAACATTTGCCATTATTTTTTTTCAAAGAATTTCTGAGGCACTACAATTTGGATTCTGTATTCTGAGGATAAAGTTTGTATCAAGGAAAAGAGTAGAATAACTTCAGTTTGTTGCAGGTCCTTATGACAACTTCTTAGAAGATTTTTTTTTATTGAACAGAAGTGGTTTTAAAAAGAGGCTGCATGTAAACAATAAGAAATATAATTGCTTATACAATGATGTTTTCTTAAGTAATTGTAAGACATTATATGTTGCTCTCAGGAGATAGTATTTGGAAATTATTACTATGCATGAAAACATACTAATTTGAATGGTCAATTGTAAGAAATTTGTAATAATGATAGAAAGTGTGGAAAACCAATTATAATTTCCATATAGTATCAGCTTAATAGGGAAATGTTATTTTTCATAATAATAAATATAAATTTCTTAGCCACAACAAATAGTGTCTAGAGATCCTTATACCCTGGAGCAGCATCTTGATAAAATCTTGCATCGAGTTTGCTTTTTCTTTATGTTCTTTCTTTAACATTTCTTGTTAGAGCTCTCAATTAGGAATGTTCTTCCAGGCTTAAGGTGGTCAAATATATGTGACTTATTACCTAATAAAGGTATAGCATTAGGATTTTATGTAAATGGTATATAGCTCCCATGAGATAGCTATTCTTCAAGCAAAACTGAGCTACCAGTTTTTCTTTTGGATACATGAGAAGTTGCCTATCCTTGAAGGGCTAATCTATAGTATACGTAGCAAGATTTATTTGGATTTACATGAAGGTCATATTGGCAACAAGAGTACTAGAATTCCTGAAATGTAACATATCTTAATGCATCACGCCAAACAAGGAAAGTATCCTTTCAAATTGTTATGAGACTGTATCAGAAAAGAATACATGATAAAACTCTGCATGTAGCTGATATAATTCATTTATCCTGGCAATTTTGAGTGAACTGAGTATTTGACTTCAAACGAGCACAATCACATATGCTGCAGTCAGTCTCAAGCAAAGAAGTATTTCACTTTGGGATCCTGAGCTGGGCAAAGCGGACGTTGTAAGGATTGGCCAAATGAGCTCATTGACTATATTAAGGCTTCAACTACACCAGTAAAAGGAGGTTACTATCCCTTTTGATCTACTCAGTGTGTTTCAATTCAAAGCTCACTAATTTACTTCAGTCGAAAAAGTAACTATTTAAAAACTGTTCTGTCTGATTCTGTCCAAGACATACGAGATACTATTCGTATGAACTGCTTAATCAGCGGATTGTGAGTGCATCACGGTGTAACCTCCAAAAAGAGAGCAGCGACAAATAGCTGTAACTGATAACCTTTTTTACTTGCACAATTACCTCTGGAAGATATTAATCTACTGCTCTGCTCACTGTGAGCACCCACTGGAAACAGAACAAAGATCAAATGACGTTTTGGAGGAACCTCTATGGAAGATCAAGGCATCTGCCATTTAATCGTACGTAAACCTTCCTTCATATTGCAATCTCATCCTCATGACAAGTAAAAGCAAGGTTACAGCAACTACTTGAATTATAGTGACAGATGTACTGCCTGAAATCACTGTCCCGTTTGTGCGTGTGTTAACAACGGGATTTGCTTTCAGCAGGGAGGCAGCAACTCTAGAAACACTGCTGATGGCAAAAGCAAATGGTCCTCCCTCGCATGCCAGTAATTTGCTGTGATTTTGCCATCAAAGTTTGTCCCAAATTCCCACCTCTTCCTGTGCTTTTCCATATTAACATCATCTCTGCACTGCTCTGCCAGGATGAACAAGGAATACTTTGCTATTAAAACAGAATAGTTGTAATTCTGGACTATGCACAGAATTTCTTTCAAGACAGAATGCTGATGGCCACTGACTCAGCTCTGCTCACTTGCGGGTAACTGAAAAGTTTATGCAGTCATTTTTGCAACTGCAGCTGCTACATCCGCTCTCAGCCCACAAATTCTGTCTGTGGAATGTCCTTGAGGTGATAAGCAATCACTTCTTCAATTATGCAACAGTGGCAACTTCCTTCATCTGCTCATCACAAATCAGCTCATTCGTATCAGATCCTCCTTTTCTAAGGTTTATGATTCTTAACCCATTCTGGTAGTTTCTGGTAATAAATTTCTCCCTTTTCTTACTCCACTGATTTTCCATAATGGTAAGCTCTCTTTGTCAAACTCATAAGACAGCTTCTTGTGAGATATGTTAGGAAAGGGATTTCCAAGGCCTTAATCAAGCAGATATAAACTCACAATATCATTATCATGAAACACTTTCAATTTATTAATATATTGCAGCTTCATGGAGTGTATATACATTACAGTTTATTTTTATTATATATGTAAGCAAATAGTAACACGCAGACAACTCTACAATAACTTAATGTTGTTGCTCTTCTAGAACAACAAAAAAAATTCAATTTACCTTTATGCTATGTAGGGCACCAGGTATATGTCTCCAACCTTTTTTTAAGATAAATCAAGGCTAAGTATAAAGGCAGTTGCTCTGCCACTATGAAAAATTTCAGTTAACATCTGAATAACTCAGGGATTTCTCAAACTTCAAAATCTTAATTTGGCTGAAAACAAAAATTAGTCCAAGACTTACCTATTTATAAGCTTCTGGAAGTAATTGTTTACACTTGTAAAATATTTTAAAATTACAAACTGTCAGATTTCATAAGAAATCCAAAACACCCAACACTCAGGTAAGACTTAAGCTAAAAAGCATCTTTCAAATACAATTTATAGGAATATTACATAACTAAACTTATCTGAACCAAGTGATGTATATTTACCACTGAGAATTGAATAATCTAAGTGCCAAAACCTGCCAAGATACCAGTTCCACTGCACATGACAGATTTTCAGAATCATCCCCTTACTTTTTTTCAACAAGAACAATTTTCTACAGATCACCCACATATATCTTCTTAAGTGATGCCTGTATAGCCTGTATGTTGTAATGTGTAGAACACTGACTGCATTCCGTAAGGTAATAATTTTGTTGTTGTTGTTTTAACTTTATCCCTCTCCTTAATTTAAAAGGAGAGTCACTAGATAAGGAAAAATGTCACTATTATTTGTGAAGGGGCTGGCATAAGCGTAAAACAAATAATTCTTAGAATACTATAGAGCTAACAGGAAGAGGGATATCAAAGGTGAAAACAAATCCCCAACCCCCCAAAACCCACCATGAATAACATTCAGGATATAAATTTGTTACAGAATCAGAAAAAAAAAAATTGAAATATGACTTATTTGTTATATTTTATTATATGTTAGATGTCAGCTAGCAGGAAAGTAACAAAGAAAGCATAGAGGACAAGGTAAGAGTGCCTTGTTTCCCTGCAACAATGGCTCCTTAATTTTTAACACCAGCCGTTATGCTCAATTTTAGATGTGAAAGTTGACACTTAAAAAAAAATATCTATTTCTATCCAATCACAACTGATTTAATAAACATTAATCAGATGCAGAAGACTCTGCTAAAATATTAAATTGTTAATTGAAATAATCCACTGCATGTAGAAGAGCCACCTATTGTCTTCAAACAACCTGTTATAAAAATACTGCTGACCAGGGAATTAAGCCTGTGCACACGACGCAACAGAACCTAATGGACTATAAGGGGAACAATGCACCACATAGTAATGTTTCTATCTTGAATCTCTTTGGTTTTTATCTTTCTTTTTTGTACATGACCCAAACATAAATGACTCTATGACAGGCAGACACAACAGGCTATTAGGTCTACTATGCTAATCATCTGAAAATTAAACTGCAGTAAACCTGAAGTAAGTCTCCATCTTAAAGTTGTTAAGACCTTCTCTGTCAATAACCTGCATAAAATGAATTATACAATTATACCTCAGCACAAACTGTAATGACTACAAATTACAGCAGTAATTGTATTATACAGCAAAGTGATTTGATTCATTGCTTACAAGGCATAATTAATAAGCTGAAATAAGATTATCTCTGTTTTCCATCTTTAGAGTCTATTTTTTGTGAGAAGTAGTTTGTTGGGATTTTTTACCCAACACCTCATTGCTCTAACTGCCAGAAATATTTAATTTTTGGGTGAAAGTAATGAGCACCATCTTAAATTACTGAGGTGAGTCTGGTAGGGTCTGTAGAGAATCAGGAGGCATCGCTACTCCCAGGAGATGAAATACAGAGATAAACAGACAGAGAGCTCTTTATAGGTATCTGTTGATGAGCAAGGGCAAGGAACTGACTAAAGCAGATTACATTTGCATTTCTGTTAGGTGACAGTTCATTTTAATTTCATTGATTGTTGTTAAGTTAGGATAACAAAATAGCTTTTAGTATTTCCCAGGGGAAAAAGAATTAGAAGGATAGGCCAGGCTAGGGTGACACCTCACAGTCCCAGCTTCCCATCCCAAACAAAAAGCAATTAGGTTTGGCAGAAAAGCCGCTCTAAGCAGTCCCTCTCATAAAGGGACTGCGAAGACGGAGATAACAGAGGAAATG
>JAOXNO010000063.1:19603623-19721660 GCA_028565335.1 Limnodromus scolopaceus
TCTTTGAACTGGGAATAGCATCTGCTTTACAGCAAAGTGTTGCCTCATGCAACAACAGACTTCAGCAAACTATAGCTCTGTACAGCTAGAGCTGCAAAACCCATCCCTGTGTTGCACAGGGACTTTCTGGTTGTTATTAAGAGGTGCTAAACGGTTTGTATGAATTTGAGGACATATCAACATACCCAGTTCTTTCTTCATTTGCTTCAATATATTAATTCTTTCCAAGTTGTAAAAGACTAAAGCAAGATTAACTGTGATGGGGGTGAGAGAGAAGGCTCAAAATGTGTTAATAGTATAGACATCAAGATGTCTGTACAACCTTGATGAATCATTTCTAAAAATAGTACTGATGCAGGTAATAAATCCTACAGTTTTTGTCAAAAAGATAAGCCCCCCCAACCAGATATTGATTGCTTACATGAGGACTATGTTTAAGAATGATAAAAGGCATTTTAGTCAATGCAAACTGTGGCCACAGACACCTTGAGACACATGCAACAAAAAAAGTGGTTTTTTGTTTTGATATATTTACTTCCTTCTTCCTTTAAGTACTGCCAGTTACTCAGCTCCCACAGTATTTGCTGTGGGAATACTTACTTCTCTGATTACAGTTTGCAGTTATATTTTAAAATAACAAATAAATATCAGTTAATTTTTGCAACAGAGGCACCTCACAAGCAAGTACATAGGCAAAAAAGGGGGAAAAGAGAGAATGATGGGCACGCTATGAAATAAGTAAGTGGGTTTTCTAACAGTGGGTTTCTTAACAGTGGTATTATGGCTATATTATAAAGACAGCTGATAATATTCTTTTATATTAATTATGTGCTGTCATTTAAAAGTTAAGCAGCATTTCAAATCACAAGGTGACTTCAGCAGTATTCACAGAAAATGCCATCAATATTGTGCGAAAAGTCTGATGAGAATTGATGCTAGCAGCTTTGAGCATCACAGTGTATCCTCTGAGAACCTAGTTACTTGAACAGTACAACTAGCACTTAGCTACAGTGAAGTTACTGCTTCAATGGCAGAGAAATTCAGAAATTCAAATAAAACTATGTATCTAGTTTTTATTCAACCCAAATTTGTATTAATGGACAGGTATAAAGATGGACAGGTATAAAGATTTACAAAATGTAATGTGTTTTCTCTTTATAGGCAGAATATTTGTAGATTTCACAGGTATGCTTTTCTTAAGAATGCTACAAATGCCTTCATTCTCACTTAAAAAAACGCAACAAAACATCAAATCTCTAGCCAGATTTGCTACAACAGTAAATATATGCATATACATGAAATAAAATTAAGAATTTTTGAAATGACAAAAAATAATAATCAGCACACCCAAACCCTGCACCTTCAACTTTCCACAACTAAGGAAGACAAATATATAAGAAATTTGTTATTAGTTTTAATACTAATATTAATAAATGGCACCTATAAAATATTGATAAGTATATAACCTGTGTCTATACAGAGTTTCCAAGTTATACAAGTCTAAGTGTTCTAGCATATCTTGTGATACTGCATGCCTAAGAAGAATCCTTCATAATTCTTTTTATTTGTTTCTTAGATGCTACATAAAATTAAATAAATGGCAATGGAAGGTAAAGTTCGACATACTGTTTCCTCTCCTCTGAAACATGATTGCCTATTGAGATATTTCTGAACGTTACTCAAAAATCTTAGCAGTATGATTATCTGGGGGCAAGCATGAGCTCCCTGTATGGTTTGACAAACTTTAATCCCAGTTAGTACCATGTAATTTAATAAAAAAGTACTTAGAACAACAAATAACATGAAGTCAAACTAATTCGCAAATCTCTTCTACAAATAACTAGATCCTACATTAGCTATAACACTCAGCTCAAAATACTATGTTGTTAATAGATCTGTGTCTGAGGCGTGATAACAACTACTGTGGGCTCACACTCATGCTTTCCAATTAAAACCATCTCTTCTCCCCCTTTGTGACAAGTAAAATATCTATCTAAGAACTAGGAAACCACAACAAAACCAGAAGAACATCTTTTGCCAGCCTATTCCTGGTGAATGTCAATTCTATTGGATGTCATATCTATTGGAACTACATCATGAGTATGCAACATGCCAAGTGACTTTCTCTCCTGATGTCAATGCGAGATAATAATTCTTGTTTGTACCTATTACCTGCTTAAACCTACTGTTTGCATGATGGCTGCAACAGACTTTGAATCTCCTGGGTTTCCTAGGTGTTTAATCTTCCATTACATGATAACCAAAAAGGCAGTGACCTTTCTGCTTTGGTCAGTGACCCTTCCAATTTGTATTTCTAAGAAGGTGGGTTTTAATGGTGTGCCTAAATGGAAAACTGAAATATGTATGCCCAGAGAGGCACTTGGGGCTTAGGAGTCCAGCCACACAGTCATACTGATTACAAACTGAAGGCCCTCCCTATTCAAGATACGAGTCATATTTCAAACACGTCTCTCTTCATTTACCTGTCATCAGCTGCCTTAGGTGTCCCATTTAGCAAATCTCTAATTTGCATTCCTGAATTTCTGGTTTATTCAGGGCCATAACTCTTACTAGTGGACTGTCTGACATAATTATGTCCTACTATCTGTTTAATTTGCATGTGAAATTCTATGTTCACAGCATGTAACATCTTGTCCTAAGTACTATTTAAAGGTTGCTCAGAGATTCAGACTATTAGAAAAGATTGATTAATTAACAGAATACTCATACTATGTTGGTAACTGTGAGGCAACAACAAGGTACTGTTTATCATCATGTAATAATTTGAAATATTTTGAAAAAATCATTAGTGAAAAAGTGCAGTTCTGAGTTAAATAATTATTCCTCTTATAACATCATTCTATTTTATTCAAAATTTTAAAGTGTGCAGAATGTGGAACTATACTACTTTTATACTGTGAAAACAGAGATTTAAAGAATGATTCATTGTCCTACCTGCCTAAAGCCAGACAACTTTTGTTAACACCTTTCAGCCTTCCCTTCTTCTCCAAAATACTGGTAATGAAAAAAGTCTTCCCTCTCCTACCTTCTATCACATAGTACTGGAAATAAAAACACAGGAAGAGGGACTAATTCTACTACAGCGATTTTACCATGTATATCTGTGATATTTAGTAAAACAGAGCACAAGTTTTTTTTAATTAAAAAAAAAAAGGACAATGTTCCCACACTGTAACACAAATAATGTCAAATATTTTATTCTGGACTACACTGATAACTCCCATACTAATTTCACAGAAGTCAGAGTTCCATCTGAAGCCAGGCCTGCACTGCACATTCCTCCATATCACTTCCAAGCATTTCAGCCCTTGTGAACGGTACTTTCTGGAATCTCATTATAATAGATTATGCATGTTTTATATGTTGCCTCAGAGAACTGCATATTTTAATACTCACACATCTCATCAAGAAATACTAGATCTGCCAGTTTTACTTTATCTACCCTTCATAGATAATTTGCCTTCTGAACAGAACTCAAAAGAGATTTTTACTGATTTTAATACAGGAAGAAATCCAGCAGCTGGAGCCAACTGTTAAAAAATTTGAAGTCCTATTAATTTTTTATCGCATGTCCAAAAGGACACTGCTCTGTGTAGATTATACAGGCATACTCAAATAAGTTTAGGAAAGAAGCTTCAGACATTGTTCTTGGAATAATTTTAAGTAATAATGATGGCCATGAAAAGATAGTGAGACAAAAATCTATTTTGATCAACTAACCAACTCCACAAGCGTATCAAATACATGCATTTTCATTTCTCTAAGAACAGGTTCAATGAAGCATTAAAGAACATATTACCACAGAGACAGCTGTATTCTAGCATACCAAATCAGGAGACATACAGGTTACTTTCCTGATTTATGTCTCCCATAGCATCTTCCTGCCAAGGCTCAGGCCCATGACAGAGTGAGCAGACTAATTCTAAAGACATATGCTATACTTCATCTTTTCTCAAAATCTAAAGCCATTGTGATCGTGGTAGAATCTGACAGAGAAACTAAAAGATTTATAGCTCTAAGCCTTGCACAGCTTGCAAAGATGACCAAAGCAACACTCATTTCATACGCTTACTAATTGCATCATAAAAGCCAAATCAGTCTGCTTACAGTGATTAAACCTCACAAAAGTTAAATGGCAAAAAACATACAAAAAGAAAACACGTGGTACAAGTCATCACTCACAAAGAACATGGCTGAATCCACCTAAGACTTACATGGATCTTAAAGGCAGGGATAGTGACCTCCACTGGTAAATGGGTGAAAAAATTATTTATGCTCTTATTACCAAATCACTTAATTATTACTGCTTATTAAATTAACAGGAGTAGGTCATTATCAGTGGTGGGGAAGGACAAGTTAGAGGAGTTCAAAATAGTAAATAAGACTACTTCCTTGGAATGAGCTAGGTTTTGACATTATCTTTCTTAGAGCATATTGTCATTACGTACCTTGAAGTCAGAGACACTTTGAGGAAAGGAAGCAATTCCTATTTCTACTAAGCTACCTATTAAAGGAAAGATAGGAATAATTACATCAAGCCTGCCATGATGCAGAACAATAGAACAAATGATGCATTAGAAATACCTTTCAATCTAAAATAACATTAAGAACAAAAAAAATCTGTTGTATCTCTCTGTGTAAATAGGATCATTTATAATGCTGAATGAGAAACTGTATTTGCATCCCAATTTAACTTTTTTTTTTATAAAACTGAAATCACGGTTTTTTCCACTGATATTGAACTATCATTCAAAGTAGGCACTCTTTATAGAGCCAAGGAAAGCCATAAGATTAATTTTATTCACTGCAACTAAAATAAACAAATTATACCATTCATGGGCACATAGAGCTTTATCCTCTGTTTTCATGGTCCACTTATACACACAGTTACCAAAAGAAAAAATTTAACACAGGTCCTTGGTTGCCTTGTAATTGCCCATCATTTTACAGCTGGCACACAAGATCAGGGAAGAAACAAGAGCTACCATTCATGTACATTTTAGATCATTTAACGAACAGAAATTATTTTGGAAGCCTTAGCACAAACTCATGTGAAGTTTGATATTCTGTGTTTTCATGCTTTAATACTGGCTAGATCAAGAGAGACCACTGGATGTAACCAGTGCCCTAGATACTGTATGTATTCTATTGCCATTTTGTTGCTACGTACAAGACTGAGTTTCTTCCCTCTCTATTCAGCTCCTGTGAGCCTGCCTCTGGAGTACCCACTCAAGATTTAGGCCCCCTCATGACCAGAGACTGACAGAACTGGAGCGAGTTCAGTGGAGGGCCACTGAGATCACTAGGGGACTGAAGCACAGGAGGTAAGAAGAGAGGCTGGAAGGGTTGGGTGTGTTTTGCCCAGAGAAAAGACCTGGCGAAGGAAGCTAGCGTCAGCCTTCCACTGGTGAATGGCTGTTACGGAAAAGACACAGCCAGACTTTTCTCAGAGGTGAGAAGAGATAATAGGTGAAGAACCAGTGGACAGGAACTGCAGCAATGAACATTTTTACTGGTTATGAGAAAATAATTGGCAACAAGTCAATTGACAACACCTAGTTGAAGAGGTCATGGAATCTCCATCGTTGGAGATACTTGAAACTTGACTGGAAACAGCCCTGAGAAATCTGGTTGACCTTTGATGGTAACCCTGCTTTGAGCAGAGGGTTTTACTAGGCTATTTTCAGAGGTCCCTTGCATTCTGAAGTATTTAATGATTGTCCTCATCGCATACTATGTCCTGAAGTAATTTCTGAGGACTGAAGGACTTTCAAAATGTCATTTAATGCATAGGGCACTGGGATCTCATTTCTAAAGGTATCTGAAAATAACCTTAAGTAATACAATGAAAAAAACCCAAACAAAAAGAATTAAATGTGATGATCAATCAGCAGATTAGACCCTCTTTCAGTTAGTTCTCTGTGATATTTTACTATGGGATTTATTTTTTTTTTTAAGTATAAAATCTAAATATGAAATGGAATTGACAAATTAACTGTTGCCTGTTCAGGCTGCATACAGGTATCATAGCTAAAAGTAATTGGTTTTATAAAGCACTTTAATTCAAAGTTTATTACAAGACAAGCAAATACTACAAAAATACAATTGGGTTTTTGGAGTTTAAAAATCTTAAACAAAAGAGAAAGCTGTGCAGAATACCACACACTGCATGATAAATGCCACCAGGAAGAGAACCAGAATGCTGGTCCAAAATACCACTCTTTTTATGACCGTACTGTTCTCCCTGTTACTTTTATACAGAAGAGCTTTGCAACCTCCCACTCACATAATCTAACAGAAACTTCTCACCACCAGCACATACCCGCATAGAAGGATTTTACTAGAAAAATCTTCAACCAAAGCAGCATACAGCAGACTGCAGATTCTGAGTACAAAGAACAATAAAGAAGAAGTCATCAGGTGTACTGACAGTTAACTAACTTAAATACCAGTTATTTTTAATAAATGTACTGCATGTATCCCTTCTTTAGGGAGTTACTTCTAGCAACACCTCTATCTCCTAAAATCCAGGCTATGAAAACCCTTTTAGAACCCTACCCAGTCACCTCAGGGCAAAACCAAATTCAGTATGACATCTCATGTAACAGGAACGTCGATTATAACGCAACAAAAAACTCAACCAGTCTTTCAATACTTTGTCATGTTGTGTTATCTGTCTTCAGACGTGATTCTCACAAATGCAAAGATAACATTGAGCAACCAACGATAAACTGAAACACTTAGTATGTAAAAGCAATAAGCTGCATGTTATACTAAGCGTACTGCAGACAGTGCAATGGAATGCTCCTGAAGGCTGATATATATAACTACGCGTTATTATAACAGTTATCTTACTCACACAGATATGGGCCCTTAAGACACCTCTTTTTTTTTTTTTTTTTTTTAATCTTCCAAAAGTAGGTGAACTCTATTCTATGCACAGTTGTCGAAATCAGGTTAGAGATTTTCATAATTGTCACTCCCTCAGCCTGCCATTTTCTTCGCAGTCAAATGACATTGAAAAAGGGACTGGAATACTTTCTTATGTTTGAAAGTGTTGGAAACTCTTATTTCCACCATAATCCTTGTAAATAAGTACCAGCTTTAGTGAGGACAAGCAATAGTGAGGGCTACTGCCTTTTCTGAAGAATGTTCTGGTTTGTGCATAGGAAGTAATGATCATTAACCAGTAATCATTAAAACCAGAAACACAACCTATATAGCACTATTCTTTCTGAATTTCTCAAAAATGCTGAAGAACCTCAAAAACATAGACAGAAACAGTCACTGTATTTTTTTTCCACTTATAGCTACCTCAGTGGTTGATAAAAACTGCTCACTACTAGCTGTCTGTCGTAATAGCCTTGGAAAACAAAACTTCAAAAAGATTTAAGATGTACAAAAACAAATCACAAGAACACTGTGCATGGAAGCTTGTGATTTAGTGGAATTAAAAAAAAAGTCCTTGAACATAGCTGTTACAATCTCTTAAGACAACAACTGAGAAGAGAGAAATATCACCAGCTGTCTTGATGTTAGGTGATTTCATTTTTTAAAATGAAGGAACTGTGTTGAAGGAGCTCTATGAGAAGGTGAAATCTAAACAAATAAATAGTTGGAATATTTACTCCATATTTCTGGAAATGGTACCTTTTACTTATTTTGTAAAAAGAACTACATGCCCTGAGGATGTCCTTGGAACAAAATAACATAATTTTGACTTTGCAATTTACCAGATGTTCAGCTAATGTCAGCTTGCACTGTACAGAAAATCCTACCTGGAAAATTAGAGTATTCTGTTAATTTCTATACCTTTCATCTTGATTTGTCCTAGGTATTAGATGTTCCAGTTTTCTATGGATCTTCTACAAGGATAGCACTAAAACATTAATTCCATGTTTTAAAACTCCCCACAAGGTTTAGTTGCTAGTGAAGCCCATTTGGTTGCTTCATTGTCTTATCCTGAACTGTTTACTCTGATTTTCATTATCTGTCTGGAACATTTCACAATTTTTTTTTTCCCTGCGGACAAGCAAGAAATACAAGTTACAGAAGCATTCCAGTAGAACATGTTAGACATCACAAATATTAATGTGATCAAATACCTCTTGGAAAGAATGACAGAAATAGATTAGAAAAAGATAGGAGTCCTTGTGCTTCAGAGCTTAAAAAGTCTGCAGGGATTAGGGAGAAGTTTACTACTGCTGAGTTTGGACATATTCTCTTATCCGATCTCAAGCTCTTTTGAAAAAGCAATTAACTAAATGACCACATGTCAAATATAAACAGTCCTACCAGGAAATACAGTAAGAAACATTTCCATTGGCAGCAGCGAAGTTATTTGGATGACAAAACCCCCACCTAGTTCTGCTTTAAAGAAAAATTGCAATTATTTCTGGCCTTTTAATCTGTCCTTGAAATGACACAAGATGAGCATATTCAGATATAGAGAGATAAAAGTATAATATAATATCATGTAGGAAGAAGAACAAACCAGAAGTCCCAAACATGTCTTCTTTAGTTATAAATTTTATCTTTAAAGGTATGTCTAGAGTGTCTGAATGAAAAATGTAATTATAGTTCAGAACTAGCAACATTTTCTTTAGCTACTGAAAGTAACAAAAGGAGCCAGTGATAAAGCATAGCATGAAAAAGAAATACTATGAATAGCATGTACTTCATTTTTTAAACAGTTTCAACATATTTAAGTTTCTATACCTATATCTAACAAACACATGGAGTCATACCCTAAGAATATCCTTTGTTGGAGTGCTTTTATTAAAGAAGCTATTTTACTGCCTTTCTCTCTCTTGCACTATTTTAGCAAAGTGAGTAGGAAAATCTTTATTTCTGATTTTTATTTTCGTTACCATTCAGTTCCATCAGCAAAACTATTGCTTAGAGGCTTTTCTTGTCAGCTTCATCAGACAAGTTTACTTAAAACATTGTTTTTGTCATAGCCACTGAACTTAAGTCTGCACTAGTGTTTCTTCTCACTCCCTCTGCCCTGTGAAGAGCTTCTGTGACTATTTAATGGAATCATTAGTTCAAAAGGTAGAATAATTACTGTTAGACTCATTCTTATCTTGAATGCCTGTCTACTGTCCTGAACACATTCAGCTTAGAAAAATATAGAATAATCTAGATTTTTCACATCCTTTGACTAGGATAAAATTGAGTGTTTTTCAATTACATTACGAAATATAGGTTCTTTAACTCCATCATACTGAAGCCATAATGTGCATAGAAGAATGTACTTCAGAAGAGCCCTTTGGCTTTCACAAGATAATTTAACATCTGAAATGACTTATGTTAAAGAGCTTGTGTCTAATAATAAAATAAACCAAATGTCATCCGTATCCTTAAAAGTTACCTCCCCTTCCTTAAGGAAAAGATTCTAATAAGAATCATCTTTTTAAAAAAATAAAGTTCCTTACAGTATTATTTTAAATTCCAATAAAATATTTTTATTATAAATCCGGTAATAACCTATTCTTCTGTGCAACTGCTGAAAGTATATTTTGCACTATGTTCTCAAAAACTGGTGGTTAGTGTTATAAATTGAGTTTATTTTATAAATATGTCGGTTTCTACTGAAGTTGAAACATTACATAACTTTTTGGATGACAGCAGTAAAGTTGCATTCGGTCATGTGAACTGAGATGACAAATTTAGATTAAGTTCATATTTCTGTAAGCCATCACTTGTAGATAAGACAAATCCAAACCTTTACTCCTCCAATACCCCAAACTTCCAAATCTATACTCATAGAAATTCTTGAATGTTAAGGAAAACCTGCCTTGAATTTTGGATTTAGTTCAACAGAGAGAAAAGAAATTCAGTAGCATACTGAAGAGCAGTTGTGAAATCACTTCCCTGCCCAATTTATTTTAGTTTAAGTAGAATGAGTTGTGTGGATATGTGTGTATATATAGGTATATATTACTTTCCATCACCAGTATTAAAGAACTGCCTCCACTTCAGCACATAGTTCCCGTTACCATCATCCCTATGACATTTTAAACAATAGAGTAAAACATTATTTCTGCCAAGGACTGTTGCTTGGAAGAGAAAGGATACTGCAAGTCCTGAGTGACAATGAATTGTACAGAAAAACTTGCCCTGTGCCCTTACCATAAAACAATCATCATATTTTTGTGAAAGTGTACAGTTAGGTTAGTCTGTATTTATTCAAGGAGACTAAAATAGGATTTATTGAAAAAGTAAGACAAAGTAGAATATACTCTGCCTAACTAAATGGTGTTACTGGATATTATTAGTTACAATCCTGTTAGTTATGTAACAATCTTATACATTTGCAGCATAAACATTTTAATATCCTTACAGTATCACACTTCAAGCATCCTCAGAGTTAAGTGCTCAGCCTCCCTACTTCATTAAGTGCCTAAAACATAGTTTGAACTATAAGAAAATGCTTTCATATAACTTCCTAATGGTAGTCTACTATGTTCACACTTGCTTTTTTAAGACTTAAATTCTAGAAGGCACATCTTACACTGTAGCCTCCATCCCATACATGATTTGACATAAATTTCCTTTTCTATTTAGAGTGGAATGGATAACTTTTTTCTCACTCTTGTTGGATTTTTCAGCTGCAACACTGTACAAAGAGTATAGGGGAGCTGGGGGAAAGAAAGCATTTTCCCAATTAGGTTCTTAATGTAGTATCACATGACTTATACACATCTTTCTCCTCATAATTTTATTAGATTATCTTCTCACATGATCCTGCATCACCTGTGCTTGCCATCTGACTTCCAACACTTTGATCTTATCTGTCTTCTGACAAGCAATTCATCTAAATGAACTCCTGTACATGAACCTGGTAAGGTATTCTAAGACATGAAAATTCCTTCAGTTTTACACTCCAGTCATCTGCACTTCTTCAATTCAGTTTGCTCTTGCTAATACCCCTTTTCAGTAATTGTCTAGGTCATTTACCTGAGGCAAAAGCATCATTACAGTGCAGACTTGGGAGGTATCCCACACCCATCTTGCTTGAAAATGACTGTTTCAACTTTAATTTGAAATTAAAGCTTCATTAAGCTTCTGCTGTAAACACTGTGTGTATCATGAACTTTAAGATACCTAGACACTTTGAGATGTTATCAATAAACTAGATAAATTCTCTATTGGCCTATTGGTAGTCCTATTGTATTAGTCAAAACCAGACAAGGGAAAATATGCTTGAAAGCTATTCTGGCACTTACCTCAGATCCTCTTTATTGGTTTATAGGCTGACATTAACCTCAGCTCACGCATAACCAGTCTGCTGCTTTTTCGCTAGATTTAATTTGTAGCCCTAGTTCATCTTTAGAATGCTTTGATGCCCTTTATGTTCAAGTCTTAAAACTTGCATGCTCAATTTTCATGGTGTAATTATTCTGAAAGCCTTCCTTGATAGCTTTATATGACAATTGTGTAAAAACCTGTAAACTCTGCTTTAGAAACTTCTTTTCAGATTATTTCAGTCAGTATTTTTTGTAGACTGCTCCTACCAGAAGCAGAGACTGTATTGTCTCTCAGAAAGTATGAATTTTGCTTTCTGTTCTAATTTGTTCGCAATGCTCTGTACCTCTGGTACAGCCAGTCTCCCTTAAACTATAACTAATATCAGGACCTCTCCTGAGGTCAGTAGCGGGTATGGATGGTATTGGTCAGAAAAATTATGAGAGAAGTTATGACTGGTTGCACTTTGGTCAATTATTTTAACCAGGTGGATAGAACAGCTGGTTCATTTCTGTATGGACATTTCCTTTTATTCATTAAATGTTTCTGACATTAAAAAAATCCTTATTTAACAAGAAACATCAAAGTATAAAAAGAATATAAAAGAACTTCTGGTCGTTCTAGGCACCTTTTGTCTGACCCTAAATAAACTATCAGTTCAATTAGATGTTTTTTCTTATACTGCAATGTTACCTGTATTAGCTAGGTAAATTATATTTTATCTAGGAAACAATAATAAAAAACTGTCACAAAGCTACTTACTATTCCCATTGGTGAACAACACAGAGAAAATATTTCAAGAGAGTCCTTCAAGTTTTCTTTCACTATTTTGCTAACGACTTAATAACTAGCAAAAAGAATTTTTTTCAGTTTTTAAAGAAGCGTATATTTAAAAAGACTGAAAAGGTTTTTCTAATGAAAAACTCTTTTCCTCTTTCAATCCCATGCATGAAATTAAACAACCTTGCAAACAAGACAATAGCTGTCTTTCTTATTGCTGTCCTAGGCATACCTCCAATATATCCATTCACTCACTCGTAACAAAAAATGTCAACAAAGAATAGATTGTTTCTAATCACCAGTTACAACATTTCAAGGTATAAGCATAATAGTTATGCTTAGTTATTATGTTTGATGATGTGCGGACAAGTACATCCCAGTCCGAGTTACCAGAATTAAGGTAAAACAATACTCACTCAATTCCAGCAGTTTTGAGAGATGCCGCGGTTCTGCTTTGCGCAGCCACCTCTGACACTACGTCCTCCAGCATGTAGCCCAACATGTGGCCACGTGAGAAGTTGTTGCCCACTCAGTATAACCTTCTTGTCTTAACGATGAAAAATTTACCACTTATTACTGCTTCCAAGTGCATGAGGCTGTCAGAAGAGCGCAACTGGAAAGACAGGCCCAGCTTCAGTGAAGATGGGGTGAAGCGCTCGTGGTGTTACTGACAGGAAATGGCTCCTGGCTTGGAAAGTGCTGTACGTGTCTCACAGTAAACGTTAAATGAAAATGACTGAAATCTGTACCTTGGTGACAACTAAATTCACATAAAAGCATCTAATTTTTGCTTGACTTCTGTATTTGAGCCTTTCGCCCCCAAATACTTCAGCCAATTAACAAAAGCAATCCCGCTGTAACCACAGACTGAATTATCTGACACTGAGCCCCCCCTACAACCTCCTTCACGTACCTGAGGGAAGGCGGGTGGCGGCCGTAGGCGGGGGGGCGCACTCGCTCCCCTCAGGCCCGGCCGCCATCTCGAGGCGGCGTCGGGCCGGGCCGCCTGCCAGCTCGTCGGCACTGCGCATGCGCCGCGCGGAAAGCCTCTGGAACGGCGCGAGGCGCGGCCGCGTGCCTGTGGAGAGCCGCAGCCGCTCGGAGAGAAAGCGGCGCTGAGGCTTCATCCTCGAAGGCCGCTGTAGGGGTAGGTTTATTGCTAATCTGTTTTTATTTGAAGTGCACCGGTAAGGAGGGCGGCACCCCGCCCTGCTCTTTTGGAGCGATGTTTATGGGCTAGTCACAAACGTGAGTGCTGGAGGTGGGGAGCGTTGCCCTCTGCCGGTCTTCTTCCCGCGTCTGTGAGGGGAGCTCAAGTACCCAGTAGTCTCGGTTTTCAGAGATACTTTCAAGTGTTTGCACGTATCTCGAGAGTAGTAAATTGTATGTGAATACCTTGTCTGGATGTTGGAGAAGGTGTTTCTTTTGCAAGGTAAATAACTCTGTAGTGCGGGTGTGGGTGGGTTGGGGTTTGTTAACTGCAGAGCTGGGGTAGGTGAGGTGGTGGTGGGCTCTGCTGGGCCTATGATGCTGACCGAGGCACACTTTTGTCTTGTGGCTCGAAGGGATGGGTGGTGTTTGAGGGAGAGAACACACTTCCCAGGTCCTTGCTGGTTTAAGAAGTTCTGAGAGGAATGGGTTAAAAAAGCTGCTTTCTTTGTAGTCTGTGTGGTGAAGTCAGCTAAGAAAAAAGTACAATACCTACAATTTTGCATTATTTTAAGTAATTTTTTTTTTTTGGTAGAAGATTTTTGTTCCCTCTAATTTTGTTCAGGATGTTTAATCGCCTCCAAAGCATGCTATACTGTCAGTTTAGCACTTTACACAGAGCAATACACGCTTTTGCTACCTTAATAAGAAACATCTAAAAGTGAGGCTTTTTTCCCAGGGTGTGAGGTAATTCTCTGGTTTCCAGCTATTCCCAAGCATAAGTAATGTCAGTCTTCCTTTCCTAAAACTTCAAGACAGCAACGCGCATAGCTGCCCCACTGAATTCTGTGCATGACAAACTTTATAGGAGTGCTGCCGCTTACAGGGACAAGTGCTCACACGACTGTCAGCATCAATGCTAATCCTGAGCAAGTGCTCCTTCATTACTATTTTTGAGATTAGGTTTATAATTCATTCTTATGTTTTGTTAGGTTGGAGAGAGGTAAACTCTAACTCCAGACCCTAATGTGTCTCATTTTAAGACATTCTAGATTTCACTGTGTTAATTGTAATTCTTGATGTGTTGAAATAGCACTTAAATAAAATGTTGGGACTAGAAATGTGTTCCTTAGTCTTGTGGTATTGGAAGGTATTGACTCTATTTGCAGAAATACCGTGTCTTTCATCATGGCAAATAACAGTAATGCGTCTTTGTGTTCCCCAGTTGAGGAAGTGTTGAGAATTGCACTTGCTATTATCATATCTCATTATGTAAGATTGCAGTGAAGAAACTGTCTAGTTTTTCAAATACTATTTGTGAAGCATTTTTGTTTGCCTTGTAAAATTGAATGGTATTTAAGTCACTCTTTTTCCTTCCCACTTGAAGCGTGAGAGTGCACACATGTACGCGTATGTGTATACACACACAAAATTCAAAGCCCGTTTTTAGCAGGTCCTATTTATATTTTAACAAATCCCATCTAGCTGCATAGATGGTAAAAAGAGGCTGCTGACTGCTTGTGAGTTGTTACCATCCAGAAACTATCCAAAAGTTAACTGTAGAAGAAAGCACGCTTGTGTTAGACCTTTAAAAAAAAAATAATCAGAAGTATGCCACAGAAGTATGTGGCTAGAAACAGAATATTAGAACAGCAGCAGTTATTGACTAGAAATTGTTCAGGCTGTAGCTCTCATTTTGAAGTAGAGTGTTACTGAATTTGAACTTTGACTTTTGATTGCTTGACTAACCAGCAGTAGCAAAAACAGATTAATGGCTTGTTTTGAATGGTAGCATATCACACTTCCTACTAGACAGAGAAACTTGGAATTACATGCAGAGTAAACGAGGATGAAGTGCTTTGAAGATAATTTAAAGTAGTCCTGAATTCATGTTTGTATATCCAAAATGAACACTTATTAATCTTCATGTAGAAACATATATCCCTCTCAGCTCCTTTTCTTTTTTTTCTTTCTTTTTTTTTCTTTGGCAGTCACACATGTTTGCACTTCCATTAATGGAACATAAGCAACAATCACAGGCTGCCACATGGCTACCTTTCCTAAGGATATTGTTTTCTGAAGACATACCACTACCTCAAGAATGGTTTGCAAATTCTTTGTAATTTGAGAACACCGATAAAAGCCAGTTTTCTAGTGTAAGATGGTGGGGGAGTAAACATGGCACTTTATCATACCAGTTTAGTCACAGTAACCATATACAGTTTTATAATTGGATTCTGAAAACATAAATCAACAGCTCTTTCTATAACTAAATGAGAAAGAAATTGTCTTTGCTCATGCTTCCCTAAAGTTAACGCTAGCTTTTAGTAATAATGAGTAGTATCCTGGACTAGGAAGGAATGTCATATGCTGATCATCAAGTTGCAAGCTCTTAGAAAAGGCATCAGATCACAGAAAGTGAGATTCTTGAACTTGATTCAGACAAGTACATAAATATTGTTAAATCTGTAAGGATTTTTTTGTGTCTGACAGTCTCAGAACCAAATTTAAAGAGGACTTAAGAATTTGTGAATGCGTGTCAGGCTGCAAATAGGCTAGGTCTCTGAGTCCTCCTGATAGCATACAAAATCTAAGCAATTTTAAATATATGTGCTGCACTTTTCATCCTGGGTTGGCTACTGCTTGGTTTTGGTTGCTTCCAGAGTTAGTCGGATCTCCAGCTTATCTTTTTTCTTTTTTAATCTTGGTAAAACAATATATTCATTTATGAACAAATTATTTTGTTAACTTCTCTGCTGTTTAGCACTTTGAAAAGCAAATTTTCCAGTTAATCTGTAAATGCTGTGATGATCTGAAACTTTTGTTAGAGATGAGGGACAATATTTGCACTGATCATAAAAAGTAAAAAGGTGTTTGGAGAATATCAATGCTTTCTAACGTCAGCAATTGTTGATAGCACCTTCCAAGTTTCTGTCTCCGTTGTTTTTTTCCAGAAATAATTATGCCCTTAGTCTTAACAATTATGACACTAACTTGGTCTTTAGTGGAAAGTATATGGGAAACTTTGATTTTGGGATCATCACAAAATACAGTACTGACCATAGCTAACGTTCTGTGGACAGAGAGAGAACCCAAAATATGCTGAATATAATAGTAATAACAATTAAAAAACCTTCCATTTTTCATCTCTGGTAGTATACTTATAGCCAACGATTTACCACTTAAGATGAAATTTGCTTTTCCTGCTTAGTAAGGATCACATCCTACACCCAGGATGTTATTAAAGTGTTTGGTGCTTCCATGACCTATTCAGCAACAGTGTCATAAAACAAATAGTATTCTCAAGCCAGGAACTTGCATCAGTGTTACTTCTGTTCATGGAGCAACCTTGTTTGTGAGGCTGTTTGTTTTGTAATGAATTTACATTTGAAAATGTGGTATAATGAAACCGCAGTTGCAGTACACGTGTTGCACCTGACAGATGATTCATTTTAATACGATGTACTTATGCATCTGAGTATCATTCAACAGGGTACTGAAAGTTTTCTTTTACACAACCTGAAACCTTTGCATTTCATTTCATGCTCCTTTTAGATAAAATGTATACTAGTATTTTGGCACAGAGATTTGTCTGATGTATTGTCATAGTCTGTGATGGAAATACTGTGAAAATGGATATAGTGTGCCCTTCACTCCCTAGATCTAGAATGGCTGTGAGCTCTCTGCCTTCAGTGGGTTTTCAACTATTACTTCTTAAGATAACAATATTTTCCTTTATTCTTTATGTACCTCTTATTTTGCATTCTGGATGCTCAATTAACGTTCTGTTAAATTGCATCTTTGCAGCTTTGGTCTACAATAACTTACTGATGCCTAATCTATATCATCATTATTCTGGACTCCTAACTGAAAAACTTGAGTACAAATAAAAGAAACCTAGAATTTTCTTGATAGAATGTTTCTATGTAAATTAACTTCTCAGTTTTGGACAAAATCTTACCTTTCCAAATGTGTTTAATTTCAAAAGGAAGTAATGACACTAGAAACGTCCTGTATAAGAGTGATACTACTGAGTATGTTCCTTGCCTTCCCATCTGCAGTGGAAGCTGTCCTGTAAAACTTTATTTTCTTCCACGTAGACTGAATAGTGCCTGAGAATACAGATGTGATGCATGGCACATAATAACAGTGTTTAATGTACTCTGCCTTTTTACAGGAAAAACAACAAACACCCTATTCCCCTACCTACACTCTTTTTCCTTCAGTTATTCGGTACTGTATTTAATTAACACAGTTAATAATATGAGTCTTTAATTACATGTTCCCTTAATTTCATTGAGACTGTGGGGTTTTACTACAAAGTAAATGTGACTATGGAATGCGGATCCCCACTGTAGGACCCATACATTACAATGATAATATTCTTGCCTCTGGTTTTAAGGAATGCTACATTTTTCTTAAAAAGTGTCCTTATAGCAAGAATCCTAAAATTATAAACTTTTTGTCATTATAAATACAGTTTCTTTGTCTTTATATTTTTAAAGGCAGAGAATTCTTGCTTATTTCAAGGTGAATTATATTTGTGGACCTGTATTTGAATATATACTCATGGACCCTGAAAAATCTTTTTAGTCTTAGTTCTATTAATTCCCTCTTACTGCAAGATATGAAGTAAGATTTCCCAGTTATTTTTAAAATCTGTGTCACAGTATATAAATATATATATTACCTAGCATATAAGGAATGGAAAAATAAACATTAATTAATGTCATTAAATCTGTCGTCATTCTATCTCCTTTTTCACTAGAACGGAAAAGTCCTAGCTAAGACTGAATTTTATGAGCCCCGTTAAATGCTGATTATTCTTTTCTTGGTACCCAAGGCATCAACAGCACACTCATCTGACTCTCTAAGCACCATTAAGTCAAATCCCTATTGCTACTATGGAGTGTTACTAGTGCATATAATTATATCTGCTCTGTGTTTATCAGCAGGGTTCACTCTCAAAATGGCTATGTTCAAAAGTGATGTTTCCTGTGGGCTGTCTTGTGAAGATACAGTACAACGTCAGTACAGCTCCTCTCCATCTGTTAGAGGGTACTCCTAACTACATATCTTGTTTCACTCTGGAGAGTTACTGTATTTTAATTCATGTGCCATTTAGAACTGTGTAACATTCCAAGCAGCAAGAAATAAACCATTGACTTTGAGCTGAGCAGTAGAGTAATAAAGAGGACGATGTAATGTGGTGGTATGTAAATATTCACAGAGGAAAATAAATAAATTAGTTGCTGAATTTGACTGGCAGCTTCTTTTCTGACTGAGATAATAAATAATATTTCTTTCCTGTGAGAAGTTGTGAATGTTTTGCTTACAAAAATAAAAGCTAGTACATGTACTTAGTCTGTCTTGATACTGTCCTGATTTAAAAATCTCATTGACTTTTGGCATTTCCTTTATTTCTGCTAAGCTTTAAGAAATCTGGATCACGCTTTTCTGAAGTTGATGTTTATTTCATTCAGGTAAGTTTGAGGTGTATTAGGTATGTATCACATTACACTGTGTGCTATAGAGGTGAGGTAATGAAAACAGTATAATTTCTGAAAGTGGTGTGAAACATTCAACTTTAATAACGAAATTAATTCTTTCAGAGTAATTCACTGCTGTGTCTGTTACTGCTTACTCCGAAGCCCAACTCAGGGTAGGTACTATGCCAGGCAAAACCAGCATAACTTATTTTGGCCACAGGCTAAAAGAGGTGTAACATATGTTAGCTCTTCAGAGTACCAACACTAGTTTGTGACATCTGTTGAGAATCAAGATAATAGCTAGCCTCTTGTTGGGTAACAGCTAAATTATAATATGATAATTATTGCTAATTATCTTGGCTGAACTACCTGATAAGATAACAATACGTTAACAGCAGTTTTAATTCAATAATGCAATTCATGATATATACACCTTTATATGGAACACTTTCTTCACCAGATTTGATTATGGCCCAAATTTGGGGTAGTACATGTGGGCTATAAGAAGTTAACATAGGCAACTGTCATTAGTTAATTTTCAAGAGGAGTTGAAAAAGACATTTGTATTGATTATTGTAAGTGTATAGTTTATCTCTGCTGACTACCTGTGAAAGAAATTGTAAAATTTCGTAGTAGAATTTGCTGTCCCTTGCAGATTTTCTGCTTGATAACCATTAGTCAAGATCAAGTTAATAAAGAGTGCCTGAAGATAACTGTGTAGAACAAACATGCCTACTTCCAGCTTTGAGAACTCTTTAGGAGAAAAAGAAACAACCCAACCAACACATCAGCCCACCAGTCTAACAGTATATTTAATTTTTTGCCAATTTTTCTTTTATTTACATTATAAGATTTTTCTCCAAAACTTTTGTTCAACACTATCCTATTGTGAAGTACAAAACACATGCTTGTTGAGGCTGCTAGAGACTTTCCCTGAAGACTACTGTTCTCTTCTCTTAACTTTTTTTCAGTTAGTAGGTTGAACAAGTAGAATTGCCGCTATTTTAAGTGTACAGGCAGGGGCCCAGAGTCACATCAAGATGTGTTGAGGTCGGAATCGGATATAGAACCCAAGAGATAAAACATGCAGATCCCTGTTTAAATACCAGGGTTCATTCACTTTTATCTGCAGCTATAATATCACTTGATAAGCAGTGCATATAATTGGTCTTATAAATTAATTATGTCAGTTGACCCAGCTCTCATCTTGCCCTCTGTAAAGTTAACTAGCATTCTCTGTCATGATGCAGGGAATGCCACTGATTTATGCCCCCTGGGGCCCCAACACCTATTCGTGGTTTTCAGTGCCTTAAACTTGCTTACCTGCAATGATTTAATAAGTGCAAATAAATGCTATGATGTGTGAGTTGCAAAGCTAAAGCTCCTGTGTACAATTATGTTATGCTTTATACCTAAAATAGTTGCATGTGCACTGCAGTGTCTATAAAGCTAATTCTAGATAAAAGTGGTATGGATTGGAAGGCCAGGTGCGGTTTTCATTGAAACTGGATTCTATAAATAACGCTGAAACTGTAACAGTTCACGGGACTGAGGACTGATCTCCCTCAGAGAGCATCTTCCATGCAGTTTAATGTATGGGCATGTTAATGTGTGTGGGGGTCTGATGAGGAACTGTCTAGTACAAGGGAAATGCTAGCTATTAACAGTTCTTCCTCTGTGTGATTTTATTATCTTTAAATACGAAGCAGTAAAACCAAAATCAGTCTTTATATTCTGTTGACTGGGCTGTGCTGGGTCTTTTGGCATATTATAGGGCTGTGTGTGGTCGTGGTGAGGTTCTTTTGTTTGAATGGCCAGCATAAACCAATTAGTTCGTTAGAAAGTGAACTAATTTCAAGCTTCTGGCTACTGTTGTTAAAGCTCCAGAATACTTTTGCATGTTTGTAATGGTTTCCCTGCTGTAGAGGTGTAGTTGACCAAAAGTAGATCAGAAGATTTGCCTTCTAAGTTTCATAAACTCTGTGGGTGTCAGCTGTATAGTGTAGTTTAGGCACCAGACTAGAGAGCATGTAATGATCAGAATTTCTTCTTTTGCTGCAAAGATGGGGACACGACTAAGCCAACCAAAAAAAAAAAAACGCAGAAAAAGTTACCCAGTGTATTTGCCAATTAAAGTCTATTCTGGCAGTTTTCCGCAGTTTACAAGTGAATTATAGTTTGTCATCTTAGAGTCGTACATTTTTCTTCATAGCAGTTCAGCTCTAGGAAGCTTATTCTTCTTTTTAATGTCCAAGTGATATAATGGGAGAGCAACAGGTTTGCATTTATATAGTACTTTATACACAATATTTTCTACAGGTATATTCTAGTGTCCTGTATAGCATAATGTGGTTCTAAAATATGATCAGGAGTTTTCCAGGTAAATTAGGCTTTAATTTTAGTTTTAAATATTCTTTTGGATACAAACAAACTCCACCTATCTTTAGCATATATCCAGATGTAAGAACAACTACTAAAGGCATACTTAAAGCCAGTGGAGGTAGTCTAGGGCTAACCAATTTAGTTGTTAAGCTGTCAGAAGCATAATTCATTATATTTTACCTACAGGTCTACTCACAGTTTTGCAGAGTTTAATGAGTTCTAGCTTTTCCTGACTTTCAGTAAATGCTTATTTAATGAAATAAAAATTGAAAAGTTTAAGAATAATGTGTTATTAAAAGGTAACATAATACCTGTTCAGAGTATAAGCAAGGTGAGCTCTGTTTCAATGGCAGGATGTTTGTAGAAGAGAAGTAGTCCTTATCTGCAGCTTCCATAGTGTAGAGGTAGTTAATATGAACCACAAAGTTGACAGCAAGCTGGTTGTTTGGTTGTTTGGTTTTATTTCGTTTTTTTAAATAAAACATTTGTGGCTTAGTTTCTGAGGTTTCTGGTAAGATTATTAAAATAATTAAAGTACTGAGGAGGAAGGAATACTGTTGACTGTCAATTATAGAGGGTTCCACAATTACTGCCTGTGTTTTGAGACGCTGTCTGTCTTACTTTGCTAAGTAAAAGAGATGACAGATATCAGAGTGTTTTTTTGCCAGTGCCTGTCCCCAGATAAGATAAAACAATATGGAGTAAAAACACTGATAAAATGCTAGAAGATGATTCAGAATATGCAAGTGGAATTGAAATGGACTCCACCATGCAATTCTTTTCTCAGTCACCTATTAAAACTGTTGATGCTTCTAAGAATGTCAACCTAACTCTGTAAATTTTACCATAGAAATTATTCAAAATGAGTAAACTAAGAAGGCACAGTTGCTTCTCCTCAGGGCACCTTTGAAGAAGAAGGATCTTGAATCTACCAGAGAATATTTGTTGTTATTGGAAATATACATAAGTGAAACTAAGACAAATCTCAGCTGTATTACTGATACATTTTAAATTTGGCATGTTTGGGAAGGAAAATTAAGGAGACTTCTGATCTAGCACCTAGCACCAGTTTTAACTAGACTTGTATTACTGTGTGGTCTCAGTCTCTAAATTGAAACCAATATAAATCAATTGTGTCTAGGAAGAGAAAGTGATGATACCAAGATGGGTTTCCCTAACCTTATTTTGATTTCCAGCAGCTGGCTTGAATAAGCTGCTTAAGGAAACAAATATATCCCAAACCATAAGGCTTTGCCACAAATGTAGTAGTACTCTACCTAGAGAAGAGCTAAATATTGTATTACTGCCATAATTCTTAATAAGGACTTAATAAACAAGGCTAACTGCTCCAGCATGTATTTCCTTGTACTCAGTCTTCCCCTGCATGTTGACAAATGTGAAGTAAGCACTCAGCCCCTTCAACTGTTTAACTGAAAACAAAGGAAAACCCCCAAAGTATTTACTTGGTGTTTTTATGGGACAGTAGCCCTTGTTTCCATGATTTTAAATTGTGGATTTCTTTTCTGTATTTGTGGTAATTAACATCTCCCCAGTTAACTTGGAAAGTGGTGAACTAATTAGATTAAGAGGTACAGCTGTCTTTGTCTAGGAGTGTAGCACCTGCTTTCTCAAAACAAGTGGGAACTACCCCAAATTGATTAAAACTTTTTTGTTTTGGGGAAGGAAAAAACTTCTATGATGAGTTTAATATCCTATACATAAATTTGCATAACCATTTATTTCACACTATTTTTTAAAATGTTTTTTAATATTATTGTAAAGATTCTATCAGTAAAGATTACTATATGCAGAATTTTATTGCTCTGGGAAGAAAGACATGTTAATATCCACAGATTCTATTAATTTGGTTTATTGGTGCTTATCTGCATTATGAATCAATTAAACTCATCAAATAGTGCTAAACCATCACCTATTCTAACTCAATTATTTAGTCTACTGCAATGTTGCAGCTGCTGCACTGCTGACCTGTAAATCTCTCAATTGAATATGTAAGTGTAGAAACAGACTTAAATCAAATGAATATTTTACTTATTTATAAATATGTTTTTTATATGCTTAGCCATTTGAAGTACCTACACACCGGCATGCGCAGCCACTTTCTACAAGGCAAGGGTTATAATTTTGAGGAAAAAACCCAGTTACCTCAGCACAGTTTTTTAAAATAATAACATATATTCTTCCAGTTGTTGGAGAGCAGCAGACCTTTTACCTTCAAGCTGGTCTGTGCAATTCTTTCTGCAGGAGCTGAGGTGATGGTGCCTTTTACCTGGAGAGGACCTTCTGTGCCTGAAACTTGAAGGTAGAATTCCTATTTCTAACTTAATTTCTAGAATTC
The DNA here is from genome assembly GCA_028565335.1 of Limnodromus scolopaceus. Taxonomy (NCBI): domain Eukaryota; kingdom Metazoa; phylum Chordata; class Aves; order Charadriiformes; family Scolopacidae; genus Limnodromus; species Limnodromus scolopaceus. The sequence goes on from JAOXNO010000063.1 coordinate 19,627,051, forward strand.
AGTGGACTTCAGCTTCAGTAGGATCTTGAGGACTCTGTAGATAACCATTAAAGTAGTATTTAATAATGCCTTGGTCTTGTTGCATGATACTTAGTGTACAGCTGCTTTGGAAAAGGCAATTCTGTTAAACAACCAAGTCCTTCAAAGTCCTGGAGAGCTTCAGTGAAATATATTCTCCATCTCTTAAAATGTAACTCTTGAAATGTAGTTCTTAAGAATTGCATAGGGTAAGTACTCCCTAGCCCAAAGTAGTGCCACATGCTATTTGGTGATGAAGTCTTAAGATCAATTGCAGGATGTTTTGAAGTTAACTGACTCTTCACATATGGAAATGTAATGTCTCTGCTCTGCTGCAAAAGTCATGTCTCTTCCCTTTGCAAATGTGGTGTCTTGTTGGCTCTACAGGACCAAAGAAAAACAACTCACTTGAAGTAATCTGTTATACTTTTAGAAATTATCTTAGAATGTAAACTTGGCAGGTGATGAAATATAAGTTGGTTGTTGCCCTTTGAACTTCAAGAACTGCTGGTATATTTTTCAATGAAAATGCCTGTTTGGAACAGGACAAGTCTTGAACTTGGACTGTAAAGGTAAAAGGACTGAATATATGTTATTCCTGATTTGTATTAAGCAGGGTATGTTTGTAAACTGGCTGCTACAGAAAGGTCCAGCTTATTTGCATGTAATAAATAACTTATTTTAGACAGAAGGCTGAATATTAAAGAATGGCAGGTTTAGGGGGACCTGCCAACTGAAATGTTAACTGGTCAGAGAAAACTAAAAATCAATTGTTAGCTTTGCCAGACCTTTGTCTTTTATATTCAAAAGCTGTGTGCTGCAATGTGTGGCTAAAGTATATTTGCTAGGCAGAAGGAACAGGGCAAGTAAAGCTTACTGTGCTGAAAACCAGCTTCTATTATGCCATGCAAATAGGTAATTCACAGCAAGATCTGGGAAAATTCAGTGAGGATTGAAAGTTGGAATTTGATTCAGAAGCTTACCAGTACCTGATAGCTTATTTCTTAACTCTTCCTGGGAGACTGGTGATTTTTCTCACTCAAAATAAAAAAAGTACTTCTTATTTTTGTCTTGCAAATAAATATCAAATATTCCCATTATTTTAATGACTTTTACAGAATCCAAAGTTTCATCAATGATTTTTGTTTTTCTTCAGAACTAGTAAGTTCCAAGGGAGGGAAGTTTTAAATGAATTGAGAGACAGTGAGTTTAAACTTTTTCTTTTTTTTCCTTCTCTTTTGTATTGTAGTAATTTAAAAAGTCTGCTTGCTTTGATCACCAATTTTAACTTTTATGGGTGTTGGATGTTGCAGGAAGTGCATCTTTTGTTGCAGAAATAGGTGTTTACTTTTTTTTTTCATCTAGTCTAATATAGCTCATGCATCATCAGAAGGATCAGTTATCTTGATACTTAGTTTTGGAGGTGATAGAATACAAATAGGAAAATACATGGTGATCCTGATATTGGTGTGGTACCCAAAAATCTTCCCAATGAATTTGTTGTTCTTTCTGATACAACACTACAAAAACTGGGAGAAGCTGACAAGTGCGAATGCTAATTTTTCCAATTGTCTTTTGCATTTATCTCTTTTGAGGATTTACAGTGTGGTGCTACTGACTTAAGTCAAAGCACTGTCTGAATTGTATTCATTAGTTTACTCTTATATGTTATAAATCTCCCAACCTTATTAGCAAAAGGGACTTTGGCCAGAAGTGCTACCTTGCAATAAATTGCAATTAACATTAACATGGTCAATATTTTGAGATGTTTAAAGACTGCATATCTATTCAATATAATCTGATAATTTTAATGGCTAAAAATCTAGTACGTGGAAGAACCTAAGTGCATGTGTGGAAATCTCACCTGTACTGGTAGAGGTAGAATAAAGAGCAAGCAAGTGACACTTCTTTTAGGTTTCTTTGCAACTCCCAGGATTTTTCTATTAGATTTCTTTGAATGAATTAGTAGGACTGTGAATTTTGTATTGGGAGACCTGTCTTCTTGTCCTGTTTCAGACCTAGAAAGCTGATCTTAGGAAGATGGCTTACTGGTAATTTCAAGTTTTTCCATAACTTTCATTGTATTGTTGCAGATAGGCATTATCTCATAGAGTTAATAAATATATTAATTTTAAGTTTCTTTGCTTGAGGCTTGGTTGTTCCTGGGTTTGCTTTCTCATCCCAACTAACCTGAAGGTAGTTAGGCAGCTTGGCAGCTCTTAGTAAAAGCAGCAACTGCTCTTTTGTACTTTGGAGTGACATAGACCGAACCTTTGATAGAAACCATAACCAAATAGAATCATTAAAGCATTGAAAATGTTGGGAAGGATCACAACTTTGCAGATGTTTCTTCTGGCTCTTAGTGTAGTGTTGTAGTTGCTGCAATTGTATAAAGAGAAGTTAAGAGGCCCTTTCAGAGCATGGGATCAGTAGTATCTATGGCTTTGCACAGAATGGAATTTTTGTGGGAGAGGATTGTTTTTAAGGTGACAGCAAGAGCTCTTTTTTGAGCTTTTTAAAGCTTCTTTATTGTTGCTGAGCAGGCTGAAGTGTTTGAGGGCTTGAATTGTGTACTTTGGAGAAATGCAGTGTTTCTGAGAGTTTCTCTGCTAGGAGTCTGCTGTAGATGGAATACTGTATTTTACTTGTAGCGCCAACCATTTTTGACCTTTTTCCCTGCAAACTGGCGATTAATGTTTCAAGATTTTTTTTAGGTTATTAAATTAATATTTGGTTATATCATAGTCTGTAGATAATGATGTGAGAAAATTGCTGGATTTTTAAGAGAAAACATTGCCAGATGAATTTCAAGACAACTACTTTTAAGTACAGGCTGGGGAATGGACCCAATGCTGGGTTAGGGTGCCCCTGCTGATGTTCACAGGAGTGGTGCTGGTCTAAGTATATACAGGAATCTGCTTGGGATGCATCTTTGCAGAATCCTTGTATAACTGCTTATGGCTGTAGGACTCTACCCAATGCGTTATTTGGTTTTTTTTTTTTTATGTTGAACACAAACATGTTTAATTTGCCTCAAGGGGTACACTAAAAATTCCCCAACAAAATAAACATCTGGAAACTGCTGAATTGCTTGGTCTTTTAGTCAGGGTATACACCAAAGAGTTCTTAGCATAATGCAGGTCTGGGGCTCTAGTTTGTACAAAATAAAATTCATCTGGCTCTAGCAGTGTACTTTTCAATTTGTCTCTAAGAATCACATATTTCTGTTACAGCTTTTAGAAAGACTGAGAAATAAGCCATTCTTTTGTCATATGTAGTGTTGCAGCTGAAAAGGGGGCATGGTGTGGTCATGTAGTTTGTTTTACGGATAATGGTTTTTGTTATCTCATCTGCCCTTTCAAATAAGGTTTTTTGATTGTTGTAACACTTTGTATTTACCAAGTATTTATTGGTGTCTGATAGTAAAGCATTTACTATCAAGGGACCTCTGGAGATTGTGTAGCTCAACCTTAACAACACTAGAGTCAGCTAGAGCAGGTTGCCCAGGACCATGTCTATTGCTTATAGTATCTCCAAAGATGGAGACTCCACAACCTCTCAGGGCTATTGCAGTGTTCAAGGACCCTTCCAATCAAAGATGATTTCTCATGTTCAGATGGAATTTCATGTGTTTGGGTTTTTAACCATTGCCTCTTCTCTTGTTTATATATCTGTTTCAAATGTTCAAAAAAATAGCAGTTAACGAATCTAATTTCTATATCTGTAAAACACAGATTAAGACACTTCAGGCATTAAATTATGAGAGTCTTTTAAAAAATCTGTACATCCTTTTTCCAAGTTGATGTCATTTGACAATTAATAGTATGTGAAATACATACAAGATTCCTAGTAGTAGTATTTGTAATTGTTCTTTATTTTGTGAGATCCAGTTAGATTCAATCTATCAAATGCAAAAAAAAAAACCCAAAACAAATCCCATCCAAAATAAACATAACATTGGTTTACTACTCTACTTTGTAAATACATTTTCCACAATTTTATCTCTATTTTTCTTCTTGACTTTGTTTTTACTTCTACATGGAATAATTTAATTTTTATCTATCTTCTGAGTGCTTTACAAAGAGTATTTTTTTTATCACCAAGAATAAAGAGGGTTTATTTTGCCTTTCCAATCTGTGGAGAGATTAGGGAAATCAAAACAACCTTGGTGTACTTAGAGGAGGAGAAGTTAGTGAGAGAAGAAGTAATTGTTATTTTCCAGTTATTGTCATGTCAAGACTTAGTGTTTTGATGCTGATTTTCTAGCAAAAGGATTGATTTATGTTCAGTCACATACTGTTTAGTATTCATTTTCTAATGGGATGTGTTTGGGAGTGATATTCTTTGTCTGTTTCATGACTACTTTTTATTTTAGTATACTGTTCTGCCAGTTTTCCGCTTCCTGTTCCAGGTGCAGTAAAGCAGGGAGAAGCAAGTGGCCTACCTGACATTCAGGCAGTGAGATTACCATGGCTGGGGTGGAAGCCATAAACCACAGTGGTAAACTGCAGCAGGTGATCTTGAAGGCAGAAGAGCAAGTTTGTGTTTGGCTTCTTGTTTAATGTCCAGGGAGCCAGTCTTGGGCCTGGTTAAACAGGGATTTGTCACTTAATGCAGCAGTTGGAAGGGAGGAGGGCAAATGTGGCATTGGCATTACTTGATACTGTGCAAGATTACTAGCCTGTGCGGCAGTGGTGGTGAAGCACTGCAGAACACAAGCCTCTTCCATCAACTAGGTTGAACTTCAGAGATGTGTCAGAGGTCTTGAATCAAACAGGACTCCTAATGGGCAATGTTGCTGTCCAGGTCTCTGTTTGCAAGGTGTGCCAGGTAATTTACTCTGAGGCTTGAAGTGGAAGCAGTGTTGGCCTCATATGTGGGAGGAATGCTGTGTTCAAGTTACTGAGCTGCTGGGTGATGGAGCTATGGGAGGACGTGAACAAACTGCGCAAGTATCAGAGCCAAGCAGGGGTAAGAGCCAGAGCCCAGCACTACATGGAAGGAGAGATACTCAAAGGCCTCACTTGGAATCATAGAATAGAATCATAGAATTGTCTAGGTTGGAAGGAATTTTTAAGATCATCTAGTCCAACCATTAACCTAACTCTGATTAAAAAACAAAACAACAAAAAACCAAAGCAAAACCAACACACACTTAAGTGGGTGAAGGATAGAGTGGAATATCTGACCTATGTACAGAGTTGCAGAGCTGTAATTGGGAATGAGAGAGAGCTGATGAGATAAATTATATGCCCAGAGTGCTGCAATGGATTGATACAGGGTCTTTATGAAGATAAGGGAAAAGGGCAGTGCAGTTGCAACAGAGCAGCTCACATGCATGGAATTTTGCTATAGAGCAGGCTGTGCGAGCTTATAGGTCAGCCAATTAGAGGATGGGCCAACAAGAGGGATGCAATGGTGAACACCACCTACAGTCTATCCAGTAAAGTAGAGGAAGTGAAGTAAGCCTGTTTTGTTGTTGTTGTATTTGACAGCTGGAAGAAACTTCATGATCGTTGGCTCTGTTATTTTCATAGGGCCTTTAATTAGTGGTATCTTCTAGAAGGGCAATGTGGTGGAGCACAGGCAATGCAGAAGGTTTTTTGAGTGCACTGAGGTTATGTTTTCTTGTTGTAGGGGTTGAATGACCTGCCTAGGGGAGATGCTCTGTGGCAAGGGAGGTTCTGATTATATGTAAGGAAAAAATAGAAATCATCACAATGAGGGTTAGTTAAACATTAGGACAGAGGCTGGGAAAGGTTGATAAATCTCCATCCTTGAAGACACTAAAGATTTGATTTGAGCAACCTAAGATAACTTTGAAGTTGGCCCTGCTTTGATCTTGATATTGGACTAGATGAACTCAGTATGGTCCTTCCAACCAAAATTTCTTTATGACTTGTGTTACATTTGTCCATCTGGGAAGTTTGATGTAGTTACTAGAACAAAAAGCTGCAAATAAGTTCTCCGGTTTAGTTTCCGCTTCTGGGAAGATCTTAACAAAATAAATGTGGACTGTGTTTAAAATTATATGTGGTGCTTGGCTTTCAGGGTTACAAATATTACCCTTTGTGTACATGGAAAGATGGGTGAATGACTTCCCTCTAGGGAGTCCCGTAGACTCTGTTTCTCAAGACTGCCACAAATAAAATGAATACTGGTGAATAATACTCATGCTTTTATAGAGCTGTTGCTATGCTTAATTAAATATTTAAGGCTGAAACATTAAACAGCTGTACCTGTTTTATGGTTAGCATAATCTCAACCATTTCCATTGCACTTGAGTTTATAGATAAATGTGTTTCTGTATGTATGATCCATAAGAACTGTTAAAAAAAAAAGGCAACAAAATCTCAGTACAAGAGTATGTATATCCCAGTCTTAGTCATATTAGTTCAGGCATTGACACTTCCACTTCCAGACAATCAACTGAAGGTTTCTTGCTATTATGCAAATACTTAATGTTGCCAGTCTATGGAAATAGTCTCAGCTATATGTTGTATGAAAGAGCTGGATCTTTTTCTCATCTTTGGCAAAATATATCAGTGCCATTTAAGGACTTGGATAATAGTTTTCTGGAAATGCTTTCAGGTGTGGTATCTGAGAGTTGCTACCTGGCTGTTGTAAATTTTCCCAAAGAATTGGGCAGTGAAAAAAACAAAACAAAACAAAAAACCAAAACAAACCAACACAAATAAAACCCAACAAACCAACAACAAGGAAAAAAAAACCAAACCAAAAGCTTACAAATATCTTAAATATCTTTGCTTTGTCATCAAGTTAGACCAATCTACAGTGCTTGTTACTGCAATACAAAAAGCTGATCAGCCTTTACTGTTTTGGTCCCCTGGCCTTCCAACTGGCCTTCCTGTTAGCATACTGCCTACTACGTAAAGGCGTACACTAAGGAAGCTTAACAACAGTCAAGCTTCAGAATTTTTTGCTTGAGGTCCAAGCAAAGATATGTAAAGATATGGTCAGACTTTCTGAAGGAATTTGTTTCCTGATAAACCTGGAGATTTGGTAAAATCCAAGAAAGCAGTCAAAGTTAATCTGAACCATGAAGTATGATAAAATTTCTCACCTTGAACAGCTTGCTTATCCACTCTAATCATGGCAGAGCTAGGATTCATTTCAACTTCAGGCCTGGTTGAATTGATTCATACTGTCTGGTTATGAACTTCAGCAGTCTTGAAATTATTTTGAGTTTTGTAGCTGAGAATTTTCAATGGTTCATCTGAAGCACTCCTTACCTATGCTGTAACACACTTACTTTTGTAAGAAGTGAACCTGAAGACAAGTTCTGTAGCAAATCTGCAGAATTTTTGACTTTCAGGTTAGAGCTGCAAGGTCAGTGCTGCAAAATGAGAAGGCTTGGTTTAAACATCTGCAAACCATAACACCTGGGGTCTCAGTGCATGCTCAATTACATATCTGACAGCTTATATTTTGAAGTGTTACAATTTACAAATTTGAGGAGAAGGGAACTGTTTTGTTTGAGTATCAGAAAGCAATGGAAGTGCTTTAATTTCTTCATTGATAGAACAGCCCTTAGCACTGCTTAAATTTGCTGGCTCTGTAGCTAGGTTACCCTCTTAAGATAGGACTGCCTATTACAGAGCAGGAAAATTGGGAACACCTGGTGTTCCCAATTGGCATATACATGCCTATGACATGTATGTGTAGGTGTTACAGTTCCAGTCTGTTCTGCTATGTAATAGCCTCTTTTTGCAGATAATTAGTCTAGCCATGAAAAAGAAGTTGGACTTTGTCCCACCCCTTTGAGATTGTTAGCAGTTCTGAGTGCATGTCATTTGCTTTCAGTTTGACCAGAAGTTCTATCCTGTCCCTGAGAAATTTTTTCTTAAGAACATTCCTTAATAAAATCCCAGGCATCTCTTGGCACATCTCATCTGGGATCGTCACATCTGAAATGGTTACAAAATTTCACTTGATTTTGGTCTGATTTACACTAATACATACCAGAGACTTAGAAACTAATGCCTAAATTAAAAAAAAAAAACCAAAACAAACCTACCCCAAAAGCAATATTCAGACATACTGTGCTTGTCCTGATTTTTCTTTCTTTCATATGTTTTTGTGGGTTTTTTTTGTAGGTTTGTTTGCTTGTTTTGTGTGGGTTCTTTAATGTTCAATGTTGTTTTTTCCATTAGAATGGTCTGTATTTTTTGTTTCGTTTCTTAATGTTAAGATTTTTTTCTTTCTTTCTTTCTTTTTTTTTTTTTTTTTTTTTTTTTTTTTTTTTGGGTAAAATGCACTTATTTAAGGCTGGCTACTGGGCTATTGGGATTTTTTGGCTTTGGATTCTGATTTTATGAATGCTACAATTACACAAAACCGTAATACTAGGTTGAGTATGGTAGTAGTTACCAATGGAGAGAACTGTGTTGCTCCGGAGACAGTCTGTCTTTTTTTCTCTTTTATATTACCTCTTTAAATGAGATGTTGCATTTCAGATGATGAATGTGGTAAAATGTTTCTTTGTGTATTCCCCTAGTTGTTAATAAAATATATAAGATCAGGGAAGTCAGTGCATTTCTCAGTGAAGACCCATCTTTTTTTACTCCACTGTATTAGTTGGAATGTGTTTTTGGTTTTAATACTGCATCAGACCACTGTTATATCTACCTTTTCTATCTTTTACCTATTTTTAAATAAAGCAAGAGAAGGGTGTGGTTATCATGAGCTGTAGTGTCATAAATGAGGTCTTAATGGGAAGTTGGGAATGCTGATGATTTATGGCTTCCTACAACACTCATTAGGCATACACATCAATGTGTAACATCCCATAAATTATATTAGATGCTGTAAAAAGCCATAAATTGTCACTTTTAGTGTGAGTTATTGCCATTAAAGACTTTTATTCTCGGCTGCTAGCGTGAGTTTCTATGGCTTCCTCACCAATTCCCTTACTAATGATTTCAGCAACTGCAGGAAGGAGACCAAGAGATACTGCGGCTGATTAGGTAGCACAATTCCCTTAAAGCTGTTAAGTTAGAGGTTAAACTACTTTATAGAGAAAATATGATCTACTTGCCTGGTAACATCCTTAACGTTGAGCATTTCCGAACATCACTCAGACCAACTGTATTATTTTTCTTTTCTGTTAATACCTGCCTACTGAAAATCAGAAATGCTTTTAGAATAATGATACCAGTTTGTACTGAATAGTCAGCTGTAATAGAATGACGATAAGCTAAGTCCTGTGGAGCAATTCAGTCTCTCCCATTGATCTACCCATCACAGAATTTGCAGTGGTACCTCAGAGGAGATACTGCTAATATTACTACAGTATACTGTAATAAATTGTAGTATTTTTAAGTGATGAACCATCAAAACATGGGATTGTATGTCTTACTCTGTATTACAAGTCAACTTGATAAAGCTAAATAAGGTGAGAGAATTGCAGGTAGTACTGTCTTTTTTTTTGTAATGCAGCACTGCTGTGGTATTTGGCTTCAGGGAAGGTACTGCTTTCCTCCATGTTGTAACAGTTATCACTTCCAATTTTATGTAGAGGTTCATGCAGGAGGAACATGAGAAACAATGTATCAAAATTGCTTCTAATTTTAGACACCTTTGGGGATACTTTTATTTGAAAAAGGATTACTACCTTTCAGGATGCTGGAAATAAAGTGTCATTATGAAAACTAGATCCTGTAGCTTGCAAATGCTATGCAAACCCAAAATAATTTATCATGGCTTTTCAAAGATACTCCTTTCGACAAGTCTGTTCTTTTCCCTGGAACACTTGTATGTACCATGGCTTTTAGGGAGATTTTTCTTTGCCATGCCTTCACTAAACCTTGGTTTAGCAAGTATCTTTTCTCGTCCGACTTGTTCCAGTTCAGGGTATTGAAAAGAGTGACAGAGACCTCTCTAAAAAGCATCTTGGTAGTCTTGTTTTAGGCTTGATGAAAAGGATAATTCTGGTGAAAGTGGATTTTAACATTTTGCTAGCCATTTTTGTTGTGTTTTAAGAGAAGAGCTTTTTGTATTCCTCCATCCCCCCACCCCTCGCCTGCCGACTGGAGCACGTTTATGGCTAAATCATGCCCTCTAGTGAGTCAGTTCGGTGGGATTAAAATTGCAAAGCTTTGTCATAACCGAGGTGAATTTTTCCCCCCTGTTCTTTCTCATGTATCTTGGAGAATTAATCACATATAGTTCCTATGAACAGCTAATTTATACTTTTTGCTAGGTGAGAGAAAGGTCAGTATTTTAGTATTTGTACTGTATTCCTGAAGCTGCCACACATTCATATCATAACCATGCAGGAAAAGGAAGCAGTGCTATTTGTAGCTTTTGAATCCTTATGTAGCACTAATTTAAGAGCTGTCAGTTGCATGGGTGACCTCAAGAGCAATACTAAGCTAGAAAAGAGGAGACAGATTATAACTGAATTCTTGTCTATCTTTTAAAGTAGGTCTAAAGTGTATCTAATTGATTTACGTGGAAAAGAGCCAGAGAGCATCCAGAAATTAAAAAAAAAAAAGTTCCATGAAGTAAATACATAAGCTGAATAAAGTAACTGCTGACTTAAATTCAGGAATATGTCTTAAAGTGAGGAGTGGTGAACTACTTTTTGCTGACTCTTGATTCCAATCATTGTTTGGATCAGCTTGAGGACTGCATATATAGTGGTTTGGTAATGTCAGGATAGATCATATGACATTTTACACTGTTAATATATTCTATATTTTCAGTTATGTTTCTAATTTTATAATAATGGAAACAGTATTTGTCCAATATCAAAATGATTTCCTTGGTGTTCAGTTCATTGAGATTCATCGCAAAAGCAGATCTTGTGCCATAATGTTCTCTCTCACCTTCAGAGTGTATCAGCAAGTCTTTCATGATCAAATACTGTGACACATCCCAAATAGGAATGGTGAGTGAATGGAAATAAGTGCTTTGCGTTCAATTTGTATTTCATGAAACAAGTGTCTTTGATGAAGAACTTTGAGTTCATTTAGTCCAATCCTATTGAATTATTTTGCTGCTGTTAAGAAATATTCAAATGCTGAAATTATTTTATGCTTCCAAACCCAACTTCATGATGTTCCTCAACTCTTACATTAAAAGGTTATGTAAGAAAATACTTTTATTGTTGTAGAAACTGGATCTCAAATTACTTTTGATGCTGTACTTGATTTGCATTGAGTATTTTTTATTCTGCTTTGAAACGAAAAACTCCAATTTTGAAATTTTGTGAATGAAATATCTGGTGAGTTAAGTTTGGCTGAGAAACTTTGCTCATTATGTACTTTAATGTTGTTTTGAAATACACAGAAACCCTACAAATCACCAAATAAGTATTTTCTCTTTTTTTTCCTTATTTAAATCGATGCTTTGGCATTTTGGAAGTAGCACATTTTGACTTCCTAGTGATTGTTTTTATTTTTTGAGTGGTGGGAAGGGATCATATCCTGAAAAACATCGAGACTTTTAGAATAATTTATTTTTGATGAGTTCAAGAACTGATCTTTTTCTCATTAACATATCTTATGCATAGAAATTCACATGTCAAATGATATTAAATGAGTATGCTGCTGCCAGCTGGATCTTGTCAAATCCAGGTTGTGATGTGATCTTTTTCTTGAGAAATGTTTTAATGATGCTGTGTGGAAGCTTTACTTTATTAATGGTGTAGATAGTAGTATTCCTGGGTAAAGTAAAACCTTAGCTTGAACAAAGCCTTCCAGCTACAGAAGAGGCTAAGCTGACCTGCCTGTGAAACTAGTAAAGGTGTAACAACATGTTGCTGTAGCTGTTCAAATAAGGCGTCCAGATCAAGACAGTTATTTCTGTGGCCAGAGTTACATTGTGTGCAAACGCAGACCCATGCTGTGTGTATGCGCTGGAGCAACCTGTGCCTGGCGTGTGATCTCTGACCTTGTTGTATAGGGTGACTGTTGAACTCTTTTAAAGTTTAAACAAAAGTTTTTTTCTAAGCAAAAATACATAGAATAATTTCCCTTCCTTCCTCCCCTCCACCCCCCAGGCCTTAGGCTGCATGCCTGAAAGTCAGTGTAAACTCTGAAATAAACCTTTTGTTCATACTGAGAGAAAAGAAAATGTTCTATCAAACATCTTAATATCTGCTATTGTATAAGAATTTGGGGCCTGTGACCTGCAACTTGTGTATTGATGTTGTCTGTCACTAGGGCTCTTTTTAGCAGAGGATCTTGTGCTGAAGGATGTTACTTATTTGGTTTTGGCCATCAAGTTTGATTTGTGGAATAGAGAAGTACTTGTTTTAGAACAGCATTTTACAAATGTTTTGGGTTTTTTTTACATGAAAATTCTGTGTGTTGTTTATCTACTGAGACAATCATTATCCAAGTTACACCAAAAACATTGTTGCAAGCTTTGTGCAAAATAGGGTGGTTTTTTTTTTGACCTTTCTTGTGAGATTATTGGAGAAGCAAAATTAGAAATCTAGAATATGCAATCTCATAGTCGAATTTTAGGATACTGAATGCAATTAGGATTTGGAGACAAGCAGGTGTGGGACTTTCTCATCTGTAGCAGAGCCTCTGGGTATCCTAGATGAATTGCTGCATCATGTCACACAAACTTCATAGCCAGTGGGAGATGAACACTAAGAGTTTACAAGGCCATCCATAAGTTGTAAATGTGTGATGACTGAAAAAGTCGTGTGGCTTAATGTGCATCGCATTATTCCAAGTTAACATTAGCTCAAGTTTAAGAAAAAAGGAATACATGTGTTAATTGTCAATAAAGCTTATGCAGTTTATACTAGGAAGCTTTACATTGCAAGCACAGGACAGAACTGTTAAGTAGGGTATTTTGAGTGATAGCTTCTGTTTTGGGGACCATGCTTAAGGGACCATGCTTAAGGGACTTTATTAAATATACTGTCCTAAGCAGAACTTATGCCGTCTCTCCTGCTTCTCGTTCACTGTGATTCCAACTGTGCCAGTATACTCAAGGTCTGTTTTTCAGTAACAGATGTGTTCTTCCACTCTTGCACAAAGTAACTGCAGCTGATACTTAATCATAAATAAGAAGATATTTTTAAATTAAAGTTATATAAATTACTTCAAAATTATCACACGCTTGAAATATACACACTGCATTTATTTGTTTTGAATTGATTAATTGTTTATGGAGCACATACATACATATCCTTTTGTTCCAAAATCAATGGGTAGAAAAATTTGGAAACACTGGCTGAAAAAGTTCTTTCCATTTCTAGCTTGCCTTTCCCTAGTTATTAGTCAGCTGTGCACATAAGAGCTCTGGCTGAATGAAAATAAATCAGTTGTGCTAGTTTTTTGTCTTCCAGTTGCAAGGATATTGCAAAGCTTTCTCCTTCCAGGGGTTAAAAACCTCTTTCTTATTTCTAACCTAAATTTATTTATCTGTTTGTCTGTCTGACATAAGATCTCATAAGTTCTTTTACTGAAATACCCAAAAGTAAAATACATAATAAACCCCAGTATTTGGTCTTCAGAAGAATTTTTAAGAGCCCGGTGAGAAGTAATCGATGGCAGGAATTGTGGTAATGTCTTGAGTTAGAGGAAGAGAGCTCTATTTGGTTAACAAATCCATTCTTACTTTCTTTTCCCTCTCAGATGTTTAACAGAAATTTCCAGTCACTAGGAGGATCTGTTTTTGTTTTGTTTTGTCTTTTTTTTAATGAAAATTTTCAGTGTGGTTTTGTGTTAGTTGTTAACCAGTATTTCAGAACAGTCTACATTGTATGTCAGCAGTAGAATATTGCTGACCCATGCTACCAAATCCCACCAGGTGAATAATGGCTTCTTCTGTAGAACACTTTATTGCAAAAGGTCTGGTACTGTATGCATATAATGGACTTCTGAAGACACTGCATTCTCCATCACTAAAACTTTATAGTGTCTGTAGCGGGTCAGTAATCATTCTACTTAAGCAAATAAAACAGTGTTTTTGCTGGATTAGTTTAGAACTAACATAAATGACTAGAGCATGTTGTATAAAAGTAAATTTTCTTACACCTGTAAAAGAAATTGCTGCTAAAGCTGTTAAATCATACTCATGTATATCTTTCTGAACTCAGACATCGGCAAGTAAAACTTTTTCATGAAAATATTACAATGTCCAAATTCTCTGCGGACTAAAAGAAGTAGTTGCATCAAAATAAGATTTGGTCCAGATTGCTTTCATCTATCTACCATATAACGCATTTATAAAAGGTGACACCAAATCTGGCCCAGATAAAGCAATCAGTTGTGCAATATAACATTATGTAAAAGTAGGAACATGGAGAAGGAAATTACATTTACGGCCAGTTGCAGATAATATGTACTGAAGCAATTCTGGCTTTGTCTTTGCAAATTGAATTTTAATTTGCTTCTGTATGAAAAATAGTTGATACCAGGTTTTCAAACTGGTATTCATCCATTTAAAATGTCTGACATGAAGAACTAAATCTTACTTAATGTTAAAACTTCACTCTCATTCTGCCTTCAACCTCAAAGGTCAGTTATGGATATAGACTTTTGTCCTTTTGTCCTTCCTCAACTGGAAAAACTTGCTGCAAAGGATTCTTAAATGTTTGAGGTATTCCAGCTGTCATTCTACTTCTCCAGATGAGACTGTAGTAAGGACAGCATGTCATTACTACTTGCTGTGGAACAAGTACTTTCATCTGGTAGCTCAGTAGAATCTAGAAACTGATGATCTTGTGCAGGTGTAGATTTTTTAGGTTACATGAAAAAAAATGCAGCCTGGTGTGAAAACTCAGCTGCTAAATTTATGAAACACTTACTGATATCCCAAAGGGTCTTAGGAAACTGCTAGTGCTAAACACTATCAAGGATACCAAAAATAGCAACTTCTTGAAATTTACTTGGCTCTGTAGCGTAAGTGGAAGTTAAAACCAAGAACCACATAGTACAAATTCATTGCTACTACAGCATGTAATAAAATTTTGTGCTGAGAAAATTAATTTTCTTTTAAGAAACGCGAGTAGAATATTGGTGATTTCTAAGGAAGCCTTTTATAGAAAGGATACTGATGGTGGGGAGCAATAGTACTTTGAGATAATGTTTTGGGGATTTTTTTGCTGTGTAACAATAGACATGTGACTTCCAGTAGATAACTGAGTATAGTGAATTGTTTATTCTATTCATAAATCTGTCTGTTTGTTAGTGTTCTGGTTTGAGGTAAAACAGAACTAATTTTCTGTTTGGTAATTTTACCTTTTTAGTTGTCTAACTAAACTCTGAAATTAGCAGCATATTGTTCAGAAACTGTTCACGTTCACATTGATAAGACCTGATGATACCAAGGAATGGTGTGCAGAGAGGCCCTTGCTTGTACTAATTGCTATAACAACCAAGGTCAGGTAAACTTGTTATTTTCCCAGGTGGAGGGTCGGAAGCGGAAAAGCGTAGAGGGGTCACACTTGTGGATAGGAGCAGATAGGACAGGTGACCCAAAACTGACCAACAGGGTATTCCATCCCATCCACATCATGCTCAGTATAAAAGCTGAGGGATCAAAGGGTCAATTCTCTTCCTTCAATGGCTGACGTCCGAGGAGGACCCTGTCTGTTTGTCTGCCTTTGATCCCGATCCGAGCATTCCTGACTCCAGATCTGGAATCCAGCTCCTGTCCATCACCGAGTCCAGTCTGGGACTTTCCCCTGTGCCTGCTGGTGACGTGATCATCATCCTGGGTGATCATCAACCTGCTACGGTTTTTGTATATACGGTATACTTTTTTTTCCCTTTTTTCCTTATTATTTATTATTTCATTATTTATTTATATTTTTCATTAAAGTAGTTTAGTTTTTTCTAAACTCATAAATCTCTTTTTTATCTCTTCCTCTCCTCTCTTTTTCTTAGAGAGGGGAGGGAGGGGCCATCTGTCGTTCTGATTGGTCAATCTCATCAAAACCATGACAGTCAGACCACTCTATTGCTTCTGGTTGTGTTTTCTTCCACCAGTTAGCAAAAGTTTAAATGCCATGGAACATAGGTATAACTAAATTGGTATGTAGCTTGTGAACTAGCATGCGTAAACTCTGAAATGAAATGCAGTGGAGGAAAGTTACTGCTGCCACATACTCCCAAATGTGGTTCCACTGAAATTCTAAGATGTCTGTAAGAGATCTTTATTCTTCCCTGGCTTTTTCTTTGTAGAAGTACCTTTTTGTTTCATTGATTTGATATGTTTGTTCTTGATGAAGACATCTTATTAGTTTTCGTTTAACATGTTGTTATTGGAAAAATTAAATTCATGCAAAACCGCCTGAATGATTGCTGCTATATTCTAAATAATTGTGGTTGTAATAATTCCAGTGTAATATATTTATGGAATGTTTAATAACAAAAGTTGTGGCTAGTGTGACTTTAAGGATTAACATTGTACAAAAAAAAGAAAAGCTGTGAAGCTGTGCAATTCCTGGAGCACTTTATGACTCTGTGGATCAGCAAGTAATTAAGAAAAAAAAGTTGGTGGACATGCTTCAGGGGAATAACAAGGTTGACAAGACTGCATTGCTTCCCTTCAGCAAGGTAATTTGCTAACAAAATGCTGTGTGTCAGACCTTTGATTCTTCTTTTGACCTCTATGTAGAAGGTTTGAGAGAATCAAACTAAATCTCAGAACAGCAGTTAAGAGATTAAAAAAAGTAGATAGTTCACGTGAGAAGATATACCAGATGCTGAAAGTAGCAAAAATTACTGGGAAGAGAAACAAAAAAACCAGCAGATGTGCTTAAGGTGTTCTGGAAATACTGTTGATAAAATAGTTCTCACTGGTCAGACATAATCCGCTTTTTGAATATGGTGGGTGAAACTTACTGAGTCATTCTGAATAAATACTTCAAGGTGGATAATGTATTCAGTGAAAGTAATTTTTTTTTTCTTCAAAGTATTTAATGGCATATTGCAGTATGTATTTGTTTTAAATTATTAGTAGAATAATAATGAAGAATGCTTTTTAGATTATAAATGGCTTATGAATATTTAATACTGAGAATTCAGATTTTACATACTAGGGGTGTGGTGTTGTAGAATTTGCATTAAAAAAAACTTCTGTGTTGCTTCAGCAAAAGTGAAAAATAGGTTAGTGATAGTACTAAAAAAAAAAAAAAAAAAGAAAGAAAATAGACGTTTCCATCAGCATTCCAGCTCAGCCAGCAGAATTTTATGCACAAATGTTCTGAAGAGTGGGAGCAGATGTGGAAAGTAGGTGAACCACAATCAAATCTTATTAATGAACGTGTAAAATTCACCCCATTGGTGAACTGATAGTGAAACATTTTATTGCACTCACTTCTGCAGGCTGTAACTTGTAAAGCAGCCTGTATCTGGAAAGTAGATGGAATCTTTTTTTTTTTCCTCTCCCTTTGTGTGTGCATATTCTTTATTTTTGTTTCCACATTTAGAGATACAGTATCTATGTTTTGAATTACTATAAAGATGGCTGTTTATTAATTCACTGAAAAGTTACACTGTTTGTCTTTAAACATCATGATCTAAGTCTAATAGTTGTAATCTTAGGCTTTGCAAACACAGAAGTGATGCTTAACTCTGCAGTCCTTCCTTTTACTGCTGCAGTGTTTCAGGAGACAAAGTGATGCTTAAATAAAGCACAAGTGTTTTTACTGACACTGCTCAGAACAATTCTTGGTAAATGTCAAGTGATTATCATCTCTTGCGTGTATATTTTTGCAGTGGGTCAGATCTACTTGGAGAAAGCTTATATTGCTAGACTGAGTAGTGTTCAATAAAGTGGTTTATAATTGGATGTCTTACTGTTTATCTTTCTCAGTTCATTGTTGCTTTGTCAGCATTATCTGTGGTTTCTTATATCAAAAAATCACATTAATGCCAGTTTGTAATCAGTAATGATTTCAATACTTGATAGGTACCTAGGTGCTGTGGCACCAGACACCATTTTGTTCTAGAATTACCAGGTAGTAGTTGGTATCAACAGCTGTAGCACTGCAAATGGCTAGTGAATTTGGTTATGGGTTTGTACTAATTTAAATAAATATATGACAGACACACCTTCCTTAATCCACATATATCCATAAACAAAGATAACAAACAGCATGAAGGAATTAACGATATTGAATGTGCATGCACCATTAAGCACATCGTAGTTGTTCTGTCCTTGGACCTCTTGTTTGAGCTTTGCTGTGCTAATAAACATAAAAAGATTATATGTAGTTTTGACCTTAGAAAGAATGCTTTAAGTCAGAGCAAATCAGCTTATGCTGCAGCCAGTCCAACTACTGACTTGCTCTGTGCGATTCTGAGTAAATACATGATTTTTAACAAGTGTGGCAGAGTGACATGGGGGTTATTTTGTGCTTCTATGAATACAACTGTAAGTGACTTTGCCTTCCAGCTTTTTCTTGCACCTTCCTAGACATGTACTAAGGGGTTTGTCTCATAACACTCTCCCTTAGTTTGAGCTCAAGATTGAGTATTTGCTGTAGAACATGTCAAATTCTGAAACAGCTTTTATTTTCAGGTGGATCAATGACCTAAAAGTCTGTTTCTTAGATTTCCACTGGTTAACAGAATATTAGAAGTTTTGTAGGTAGCATGATGTTCTTACCATGTGTAAAATTGTCCACCTTCAACCACAGCTTCATTAAGCATTTTACATAGATTTTTTTACTTTTTTATTTTTTTTACAATTTAAAATCAAAGCCATGAATTTCACTGAACAATTGAGTTTGCCAAAGTAGATTATTTTTTTATAGAATATAGGAAAGTTGCGGCTGGGATGCAAAATCGTATACCCCCCTTTTTTTTCCTTCTGTCAAAGAGAAAGAGTAAGGTATATTTGCATAAAGAAAATCTTGAAGTAACATAAGATCAATAATTTCCTGTCCATTGCAAAGTTTGGGGAATTAAAAACAGAGTCCATCATACGCCAGACTGAAAATATAGCTGCCCTAAATAGCTTGGGGGAGGAAGGAGGAACAGTAGGTCTTACTGGACAGTGATGCTATGGGAATAGCTGTCAAACTACATTGATTGTTTCTGTACAGTGGCTTCAAAGGATTTCTGCCCCACAAAATCAATAACAGCTGCTCAACAATCTTAAATTAAAATGACAACTAGAAGTTTTAAGAGTTGGTGATTTATTCTTTAAAATTATACTCAAATTAGTCTTCTGTATTTTCATATAATAAAGGATATTAAAAAAAAGCAACCACCTTTCTTTAAGAAAAAGTCAGCTTTTTCAATTTTGTCTCATCAGCTTTACCTGATTCAGTTTCGTGAATTTGGAAATTTGCATTTAGTATTTGCTAATTTGTTCAGTGTAGAATTTTGTCTCTTCTTTAGATCTTCTGGGGTTTTGTGCATTGATGTTTAGCTGCATGTTAAACTGTTGAGTTAATATGTGGTAAATTGATACATTTTTGTCCTGGTTTGCAGTAATTAAAATGAATTGAGGTGCTCTAGTGTTTGTGCTAAGTTAGTACTTAATAGCTTTACCATTCAATTTTTTGAACTTCAAGAGGTTATTGTCAGCCTGTTTCTCCAGCCTGTCAACTTTTTTCTGAATAATAACTCTGCCCTCCAGTGTTTTGGCCGCTGTGGTGAATTTGAGTGTGCACTCTGTCCTATTGTCCAGGTTCATTAACAAAACTGTTGAGCAGTTTCAGCCTTGGTGTTGATCCCTGAGGTCACTAGTACTTGATTGGAAGTTGGACTTTGTACTGCTGATTACAACCCTTTGATTCTACCAGTCTGGATAATTTTCCACCCACATCATATTCCATGTACCCAGTCCAGATCTCAGAAATTTAGCTATAGGGATACTATGGGTAATTCTGTCAGAAGTCTTTCTGACATGTTATCATCAAAAGGGTGTGACAGTATGCTTCACTGTTTAACAAAATAATTCTATTCTGAGGATAAATAGAATTTTAGAACATAGTTATTTTTACCCAGAAAAGCAGCAAAACTTCCTATGTGGAAATCTTGGCTTTCTCAGCAAAGGAAAAGTTGGGTTTTTGTATAATTATATCTCTCTAAGGGGGGAAAAAGTCTTTGAAGTCTCTGCGGGAATCAATCTCCATAAAAATTTAATAAGTATACCACCTTGCTGTTTTAATTCTGTGGGATCAAATGAAAAAATGCAGAATCCTTGGTAGCTCAACAAGTTCTAAGGTATATCTTCCTGTATTAGTGAACTTGAAGCTGTTGATCAAATTAGGGAAGAAAAGGAAAAATGAAATGTTAAATGTTTTTGAGGATCCAGTTGAGGTTTGTAAGCTATTTCTGAACTTTTAAATTGAACATGGAAAATAAACAGTGGGGAAATGTTTGGAACTGTTAAACGGGGCAGTGGCATGACTGTAGTTTTACGCAAAGATATCTTTCAGATTTTAAGTACCAAGTTAAACAGCAGGAGACTTTAATGCTATGACAAAAAGTTTTTACCTTTCTTCTGTGAACTTACATAGTTGCAATTAGGGAAATAAATAATGTTCATTTATTTAAAAAAAAATAATAAATCAGTTGGATTATTTTTTTTTTCCTTAGAGAGGTTCAAAAAATATTGTGGACACGTTAGTTTAGTAAAATCCTCAGTGTGTGTAAAAGGGACATACCAAGGAGCATGTAAGAGAATTTAGCAGGACAGAAAGGGAAAAAGCAGGAAAACGTAGATCGAGTGTTGGTCAAATGTAAGTAAGAATTTGAGACAAAATAACCAAGTTGTTAATGTTAATCTTTTTCTTTAATGGATGCAGAAAGGATCTAATATATAGTGTCAGTCTATCAGATATAATATTTTATCATAATTTACAAAAGCTCATTTATTTTCTGACCTTTCAAGGGGAAAAAAGTAGAGATGTTGCTGGTTGATATGTAGTATAGCAGTGCTTCTGAACTGAAAGACTGCCAAAATGAAGTCACATCTTGGCTGAAATAATCTTCACCTTATCCCCTACTCCATTACCTGTCAGTTTTGCAAGTATGTGTTGTCCCTTATGCTTTTGTCTTTTTTTTCCTAGCTGCAACAAACTTTCCCCACCCCTTTCTTTATAGCATAGTTGAAAATGAAGGGGCTTTTTATTTAAAAAAAAAAGGGGGGGGGGGCTGTGTATATATTTTTTTTTGTATATAGCATAGTGCTATACGTCTGAGTCATTCAAGTTATCCTTCAGTTCAGGCTGAGCTCTAGAGTTTATATTCTCTCCTGCATTTTCATTAGTTGTTATCTTTTTGACAAGTCTCCAACAGAATTGTTACTAGTAAGAAGTTCAGTTGAACACTCTTTTTTCAACTAAAAATTATGAATCAATTTTAAGTAGCGGTAGGGTAGTATTTTCAAAGAATGATTTTTGCGATAGCATGTTGTCAAGAACAGGTGTCTTAGCAAACTTCTTTCCTCAAGAAAGAGGTTTTTAGCCAAACAACCGGATAAACTCTGTGGGTTTTTTTCCTGAACTACATTCATGCTGATGCATTAAAGGTGGTCTGATATGGGTGATAAACATCTAATGGCAAGCTGTCTGAAATTTATCCTAGCAAAATTGGTATTTCCTCGTTTGGGAAGTTACTGGGAATCAACAGTGGAAGATAACTCTAGTAGGTGAGCATGATGAAAATTTTTCTGGAAATAAGTTTTCCTGTGTATTTTTAATTCTTTTAAGCATGCTGACCTACAGGCTAGACGCAATGCATGTTTTTCTTGTACCAGTTCCAATTTTGTTCCTGTGAATGGTCTTGGACAGGGTAGTGTTTCTCTAATCAATATTTTTCTTTTTCACCTATCACATAAAATATGATTGGAGAACCACTATCTGAAAAGTTTATCTGGGGATGTTAGTAATATACTACAATTCATTATTTCAGAAACTGTAGTCCAAAACTGTTATTTTAACATCAAGTTGTGTTATAAATAGAGGTGGGCTACAATTTTGTAGATTTCAGGTTTATACTTTCACTGTTTAGGGATTTATTTTTTTTTATTATCATTCTTTTTGCTTCTTACTCTTCCCTTCCCACCCCAAATTCTTTTACTGGCACACAATGTGAAAATTCACTAGATTAGAATCCACATAGATTTTGATTTGTTGGGTTTTTTTCTTTTTCCTCAAGTATACCCTAGTGAAAATAAATCTCATTACACTGAACAACTGACAAATACAAACTGTTCTAGAAGGAAGAGCATATTTAGGCATCAAGTCTTTTTATATGCCTATGTGAGTCGCATCTGATTAAATGTGTGAAGCACATCAGAAGCTTTCATTAGTGCTTTAGGTCTCATGGTATAATCCTTCTCTGATTAGTAAGATTAAATGCGTGTTGTCAAATGCTGAAGAAGTAGAAAGAATACATTTCAAACCTGAAAGGTCACCTGAATGTAGTGAATTCCTCATCAGATACTAAATCTGTGTCCATAGGGTATGAATTAAAGGTTTCTCAACAGCTCACACCACTTCAGGTACATTCTAACCTTCTGTCTGTGCCATAGATACTGCTGAAAAATGATTGACGGTGCAGTTGACTCCAGTGTAGAGCCCCCACGCAAAACTGAGCAGCCCACTCCAGCCCTGCTCAAGCATTCGACATACTACTGCTACTAACACACTGCAGCAAGGCATTTAACTGGTGGGCTGCAGCATTGTCCTGTAGGGATAACGTTTAATGTGAGCATTTGTTTCAACATATGTGTGTTGATGTTGTATATTCTGTATATTTATAAATAGTAATTTTTCATTGGTAAGTAATTTCTATTTTCTCATTAGAATTTCTCCGAATGAAAGGTTTCGTATATGAAAGGTTGTAGTAGCGGTGACTGAAAGCTTATTCACATCTAGGTCTTATATAAGTCAATTTAAAGCATGTATCTCAAGGAAAACCCATTGTATGATTGATGTCTTCAGTTGGAAGATAATTTTGAATATTTTATGACTAAGTAAGTTTGCAAAGAAAACAGGCAAGTTTAATCTTGTTGCTGAAAGTGAAGCCAAAGCTCACCTTACAAGTCTACAAAATGTTACCCGGAGCAGGATTTGGCATAATTTCTGAAAGAATGGCATTTGCTGTGGAACTTGGCATTGGTCCTTCTGTATTGTGAACGGTGGAGGGTCTAAGCATACATCTGGAGTATGCTTATATGACCAGGTGGTCCTAGTGGGAAGACAACAGGTCTTTGACTAACTTCATACTTGTCAATGTTCAAGGGTTTCTTCAATTAGTACATAGTGTTTTCTCCACTCTATTAAGTGCCAGTGAAAATCATATCCCTTCATAACATGGAATTGAATCACTTGTCTTTTTACAAAGGGCAGCCAGAAGTGTTACAAATTAATTCCTCAGCTCGCTAGTTCTCCTGTAGGTCTGTTGGAATCTCTGCAAAAGAAATGTAAAGACTTTCATGATCAGTTCTTTGTCAGTGTCTGCATTTTCCTTTACTTTCAGTAAGATAGGGGGTTTGTGGCTGGGCTCTGAAATGTCAAAAGTCTGTCAAAACTCTTCCCTCAGCTCCTTTAAGAGTAAGGAGAGGAGGTTAAACATTGATCTTGTTATAAAATTGACATTAGGCTTGACAACTTCAAGCCCGGAAATGGATGTTTGTACTTGTTGACTTGCAGTTCTGAAAGCTTCACTGCCTGTGTAGTTTCACAGAATGTATCTGTTTATGCTAAGATTCAAAATTGTCTATGGCACTCTTCCCATAGACTGTTGTAACTCTTGTAGACTCTTCCTGTAGACTGTTCCCAGGGAGTTGGTTGAGTCATCATCTTTGCAGATATTTAAGTAAATGTGTAGATGTGCACTTCAGGGCATGCTCTAGTGGCAGAGTTTGTAGGGGTTTTTTGTGTTTGTATGGTTTGACTCAGTGATCTCAAAGGTCCTTTCCAACCATGCCGATTCTGTGATTCTGTAACAGTGTCCCCCCTAATTGTTGCAAAATCAGTGCATTCCTTTGCGTGTGTTACATGTGTCTTGTATACATCTTATAGATGCCTCTTGTATTTGAAACAGCTTTTCAGCCAAGTTAATGGGAGATCTAGGATTCTTTGAACAAAGACTGATGAGTAAACTAAAAAAGGGAAATGAAGATATGCAAGGAAATGTAGAAAACTTCCTGTGGCTCTGAAAAATTACTTGCAATAAAATTCTTAGCATTAATTTTATCATAGCATGGGGCTGAATTACTAATGTAGAAAGACAGAATACAGTTTCCTTAAACATGAGATGCATTGTTTCCTTTAAGCATAATTCTTGTAGGAAGATGATCTGTCTTAGGTTAGTGTGATCTCTGTATTATTCTTTCTCCTCTGTGATATTTCATTTCAGGTGCTTTTAATAAAGAGTTCAGGAGGAAGTTATGAAACTTACAATAAGTTTGAGAACATAAAATATATTTTGACCTTTTATGGTGGTTTGCAGAATTATTGTGCAGATGAATCTAAACTTTCTGCCTGATGGTGAAGGGAAATAACCCTTGCTCTGATGATTAACCTAAGACCAGCTTTGTCATTTGTGATACCTTAAGAATATTTCCAGTTCTATTTCTGCAAACTTTTTAATTTGTTCAAATTATGAAGTTAAAAATCAATTATCAACAAACTCTATTTTGGATGACATGGCACAATTTTAAAGTCCACAAAAGCAGTGAAAAAACCCTGCTTTTAGAGCGTTTACCCATTAAGTTACTTTAGAGTTATTCTCTGTCTTTCAGAATGGATTTTGAACAGTTTCTGCTTTATTTTTTGTACTTAGTCTTTAAATAAAGTCACATCTAGCAGTAGCAAAAAAGCTGAATAAATACTGAATAAATACTCAGCATGTACCTTAAAGGAAAGAGATTACTTTGAGCTCAAACTGTAACATCCCATGCACAATCTTCATATAAGGCGGAAAAAAAGAGTAGTTTTTTTGTTCCTTCTTGTGATAAAACTTCATCCACCAAGTACCAGGTAATACGAATCAAGTAACTTTCTTGGAATATTCCTTAACTGTGACTATTTCACATGGTGTCTCTTGCTTTATTTTTGGTTATTTTTGTCATCAGATTTCATTACCATCTGTATCTTTCTCCCTTCTGGATGTTTATGGTTGTTTAGAAAATGTTTAGAAAACTGTTTAGAGAAGAATAAAGTACAGATAATCTACAACCCAGTCCTCAGATACCTTTGATCATCTGGACTTGTGGATGTCATTTAAGTTGTTAATATACACTGGCTTGGACCTAGGAAAACAGATTTCAGTTTTCTGTTTGGATATGTAACACAGACAAAAAAAACTTAAAATATATGCCAACATCTCAGGTAGAGAGCTGTAACCCTTTCAGTGTAATGGCATAAAGCTTGTTCATAATGTTGCTTTTTATTTTTAATTAAGTGATCTTTATCATGTGAAGGGTTAGTCATTTGAATCTGTTACCTCCTTGATCTTCCAGCTTTTACAAATACTAAACTGAAATAGCTAAAATATAGCAGAATCAATAATTTTTCTGTCCTGAAAATCAGAGAGAAGAAAGATTACATGTATTGCTCGAACTTCTCAAAAGCTCTTTGACAAAAACCACATTAAACTGGGAGGACGTACAATTGCTGCTTTAGTACCTGAAAAGTGTCTTTGAAACAGAGATTTGCAGTGAGAAGTCTTCTAATGATTAACGTGTACATTTTTGTGATGTATGCCTATGTTTGAGTGTTTTAAGCGCTGCCTGGACTAATGCATTTTGGGATCTATATGTCTTAGATATAAATAAATTTAATGTGTAAAGTTCCAAACTTGAATTTATTGACTGCGTATCCCACACACTGGCCTTCAAGGGATGGTTAATTGTGGAAGGATTCTAAAATGACTTGAAAGACATTTTTTGTCTGATTGTTTTGGGGCTTTTTTTGGTATGTGAATATTAGAAATGATCAAAAGTTTTGGCCAGTAAATAGTCTGGAGAGAGTGCCATAAAGATACCATAGAAATGATGTACATTTGCTGTCTGCGATATGAAAGCCTGTGATACTGTACTGAAGCATGATACAGACAAAGATAATGCAGGCTTCCTATTTATCTTTCAGACAGATGAGATAAAGTGAAGATAGAAGAGTTGCATTAGGAGACAGAAGATAAATTTGGTACCTCTTAATCTGTTTTCTGAAAATGAAGCTGAAATTTCACTTTGGTTACACAAGGCCAGATGAGAGTGTGTCAGGAGTTACTGTTCTATCTTGATGTTAATTTGAGTTCTAAAAGCCTTATAAAGAAAGAAGGGCCTACCTGTTAACCAGCACAGATTAACTATAATAGTAGTTTCTAAACAAATTTCTAATAGATTTCTGAAATACTACTTATGAAACAATCTTCATTGATGATACTGAAGAAGTATGCTATTTGATTTATAGATAAATCAGTTAAGTAAATCTACTGAATTAGTGCTGTACCATTTCATGTTTCGTTGGAGAGACTGGAAAGGAAATAGGTGTATCATGAAGGAAGAGAACTGGAAAAGCTGCTGGAGAATGTGGGATGAGAATGAGGAAAGCAAACTATTTGTTTAAGGGGCTGTGTTTGTAGTGTGGAAAAGGTTGATGAAGATGGAAGGCAAAGTTGTCTCAGAGAGGAGTGGAATTTGAAAAAGGTAATACGGTCTTTACGTATTCAGAAGGCAAATGTTATTTCTGTTGTTCTGACTGTTGGTTGCTATGGTAATAAAAAGGGTTGACTAGTAAGTTGAAATTCAGTAGCTTTAATATCTAGCTGTTTATTAAGCTGAACATCGTAAGACATTTTTAGAACAGCAGGGACATCTATTTTGTTAATATTTGCCAATTTGGTGTGTATTTTTATCCTCTTTAGCCGTATTTTCAAGTCCCTAGAATGTTGATAACGTCCTTTTCCTACTCTTTCCTTTACTTCTGTTTCCAGTTTTTTGTTGTTCATATCTACAAATTGTTTTCTTTTCCCTCTTGAAATGAAGGATATTTTAGTTTGAACTACTTTGAAAAGTTTCTCTTAGTGAAGTTTGTCTTTTTTAAAACTTGCAAAGACTGTATAACAGTAAATTACAAATACGCCTTTCATGAGTGGCTTTTAATGAGGGCCTCTATATTAATACAAGAATGTGCAAAAAATGAGTTATGGACCTATGTTTTATAGCTGTATGTAGTATTGGCAAAGAAAGACCAGTTGAGACAGATCATTTTTAGTTTATGTACTTGTGAAGTTTGGAGTGATATTTTTATGTACATTTTTAAGAGAAACTTACCTGACTTTATCAGTTAAAATACTTTATGTTAACACAGTGCAGTTCTATCTCTTATATTGCCATCATGTGTTTTAACTGCAGCTTAAAAGCAGTGGCATTTCATACTGATGGTAGGATTACTCTATGTCAAGTTTAGAATTAAGGCCTATGTTGCTTGTGAGCTCTGCAAAAGTAAAATGTAATTATGACTTTAGTTTGCAAGGTATGCACATGAGTTTCTCAACTAAGCTATCTCCTATACGATATCTGTGTCTCTCTCCTACAGTCAGGTGGTGAACATCATAGCTTTAATTTAATCTTTAAGGCCAGTCCTTCAAAATGGTGTCAAAAATGAAGATCACAAGATTGTAGACTAAGTTGAAATTTTGAAAGGATATTACATTTTGGGGTCATTTTATTCACTTTCTAGTTTTTGAACTCCTTAATTAATTTTTATGTGATGCTTCCAGACTCCTCTTTGTTAACAAAAGAGCTGAAGCTATTGTTGATATGTTTTTATATTCCAGTCTTCTGATACCAGGAACAGAGAAATCACAGGGGTCAATCTTATTGGTAGTGTTTTATGCAAATGATATAAGATAATGTCTATGCTTCACAAAACCTCTGTAGTTGCTTTTATGTCTCTCTTATTTATTTATTTTTAATAGCCCTAAACAGGTTGATAGAATTGTAAAAAGGCAATTCAAATATTAGATAACTTTTTAGATACCAGAGGTGTGTTGTTCAGTACAAATAAATCCAAGTTTTATTTTCTAAATTTATTTAAGGAAAAACAAAACTAGTATACAGTATATTTTAAATTCTGGTTGGAAATATATGTCTTGTAAATGCAGCCTTAAGCCTGCAGTGTTTTGCTCTGGGTTGTTTTTTCGTTTGCTTCTCTGGTTTTTTTTTTTTTAGGGTTGTTTTTTTTTTTTTTTGTGTCAGTCTGATAAGAAAGATAAAATTGTTCTGTTGAGTTTTACTGGGATGGGTTTACTTCATACATTAGCACTGAGTTCCAGTTAAGTGAAAAGTTAGGAGAAACAACTATGCTGTTCTCCGAATCAAATTTATTATAAGATCAACTACAGTTCTTTCATCTCTTGTGTAGGAAGGGTGTAGTTGGAGCCAACTACTCAAATCTTGCGTTCGTGTTCATTCCTTCCCTGGGTGACCATGCTGCATATGGAATGCTTATGAAAGCATTTTGCTTTTCTAAAAGCAAAATGTTGCTTTTCTGTTCAAGTGGAGGAATGGCTGGGAGTGCAAGCTGTCTCGGTAATGGAACAGGTGTAATTCAGTGTATCTTGTGTATGCTCTATCACGTTGACCCTTTCAATTTTGGGAAGGAACTCAGTACAGCTACAGTTTAAATTCAGAAACAACCCTAAGGCATTTGAAAACAGTGGGATGTTAAGCAGAGCAGAGAATGGGTGCTCTACAAAGAATTTTCCATTAACATCACCGACAGCTTTATTTCGTTTTTAGTGCTTTTAAATTAGTTCTGTTAAAATTTTCAAAATAATGCATGGGAGGAATAAATGAAAACTGGGATAGGTAGAACATAACCATTTTAACCTTTCACTCTAACATTCAACAGTATCTCTACCATGAAAGGGATGTAGATTGTTCTCAACAGCAGAGCTTTGTTGAAAGTTTCTAGTCTCTAAATGCTAAACCTCTCTGGAATGAAGTTGCCATTTTGCTTGATATTATGTGTGTGTGTGTGTGTGTGCAATGTTAATTATTATAATAGCTTCTATACAATTACTATGTACATTTCTGAAATAGTGCTGTATTATATGTAGCTATACTAATACATTTGGGAGGACTCCATATTGCAACTTACTGTGCTTGATAGCCAAGTCCCAGTGCATTCATGAATCCAGTAGTTAATACACAATTATTTCATTTTTCCAACAGCAGATGATTTATTTAGTGGCAGAAGTTAACAGTGTCAATGAATTTCTTGGGCTACATTTTGGGCATTTTCTAAATATAGTTCTTTTTTTAAAAAAAAAAAGCTACAGTTTTGAAAATATAACTTTAAAAACCAAATACAATAGAAAGCTTATAAAGTGTGTTGATTCGGAAATCCTGACTAAATAAGGGGAGGGGAAAATAATGAGATGTGAAAACATGAGATTTTAGTGATTTGTGAGCAGTAATTACTAGTGGCTAACTCAGATTTTCACATCTTTAATGTCAGCTATGCGTCTTTATGCAGTAGTGAATTATCCTTACGTTGTGTACTACTTTGTGTAATGTAGTGACTTCTGAGCTTATTGTTTCATATGACGTGAGCAGACAAAATGCCCAAGTTCATTCAAGACAGTTGGATTAAGAAAAGAGGTTGATGACACATTAGGTTTCCTTATACATAATATGCAAAAAATGAGCTGTCCTCACTAGTTTCATTCATAGTTAGTCCTCCTTAGGTTCCTGTGAAGAAGCTGAGGTGGTGATCAGCCATTCCTCTGAGAATGTTCTTTAACAGGTAAAGGATGTACTTAGATTTCTCTAAGACTTGGATTAGTCTGGTTTTGGTGGCTGTATGATGTTTCTCTGCAAATTGTTTGAGAGAGGTAATAAATAGGAGCACCTATATATGTAAAATAGCATGGGAAGTGTAACTGATTTCTACCTTAAGTTATGATGTGATCATACTGTTTCAAGCATTGAAAGGTCTATTAGAAGCATAGAAAAGACAAAAACGATAACTCTTTGTAACACTATTGTTATAATGGAGAGCTATTACAGGGCGGATTAATTAGTCTTGCATAGTTATTTGTGGAAGAGGCATATTTGTGACTTCATGCCAACAGTTGATAAAGCTTATCTGGTGTTCCTAGAAGATGCCATGTTGATGCACATATTCCATATGCAGTACCCATGAGAATTATGTCTTTTATTTAAACTTCATATCTGCTCATATATGAGAACTGCAGAAGTGAATCTGTGTGTTTCAGACTCTTAACTGCTTTCCCAGTAAGCTTTGTTGAGTGTTTTTTAATTGCCACGCTTTTACAGCATACCCGGTGGTAGACAGAAGTAGTGACAGCATCTTTTTGTTATTGGTGTCCAGTGATGCTTCACCTGCAAGTGGTAAAACCATATCTGTGTTTAGCCAGTAATTGTTTTCATGTTTACACTTAGATGGTAGAATATTTACAACAATGTATCCCATTTTCAAAATGTTATTTTTGGGGGCATCTTGTGTGTGTGTATTGGTTTGTTTTTTGTGTGTGTTTGTGGGTTTTTTTTTAAGTACTTGATGAGGGTCTACCAGCTTAAACTACAGTGTCCTTAATTTGTTAAAAAAATTTACATGTCCAATGGGAATGTAAAAACATTTTAAGGACCAAAACATGCATAAGCAACTGGAGAGCTTAACAAATATGTTAGTGCTACTTAATGTCTTTTACTAATTGTTCAATAAATGAGATGATTTAAAATCTACATACCTCTGTGGGTTTTCTGCATTGGGATAAGAATTGACAGGCTGAAGTCTATTCACTATGCAGCTTGTATATATGTGTTGTTGATGAATGTCTGTTAGTATGATCATTGGCAGAAAGTAAAGTTTTTGCAGCAAAACTTACTAGCCTTCACCCCCTGCCCCTTTTCTTCTCCTTTCCTTTACCATAGGAGCTCAGGTAGCTGCTCTTCCTGGTATTTTTTAATTTTAGAGGCCTTTCTTTTCCTTCTCTTCTGGTGGCAAGATAAGGTGTTTCAATAATTATTTATCTTGAATTGATCACAGATTTTCTGCCATGATCTGGATTATAAGTTACTTTGCAATGAGATGCTATAGTTCTGTGCTTTGCAGATGACTTTCAGTTCTGATTAATAACTGGAAAACTTCACTTTTGAAATGTCTAGTGTTTAAAATCCTGAAGTCTGCAGTTAATAATAGAAATAGGCTATGTTGATAATTAATTCAATGCATAGAGCAATGGTACTTGAGTTGAAAGCTCATGGAATCTTCTTTATGCATTTTCTCTCTTCCCAAGGGGAAGACTTATGCGCATCTTCCTTTGCACAGGTATTGCTGGATGGCAGAAGGAACAGGAGTAATGGGAAAAAATATTTAGAACTTAAACATGCTTAATAAACACAACAGTCTTAAATTTTCTGTTTAAAAATTTCAGAAGTGAGCTTTGGAACCTAAATTATCTGTTTCAGATTATTATGTTAGGTTATAAATATGGAGAATGGAATTTTTCAGGTCTAAGGCATCATACAGCTCATAAGAAAGCAGAGGGGGTAGGACTGCCATCTACTTGCTACTGACAGAATACATATATTGGCTTAGTGACCAGGAGTTTTGGGGTGTTAGTGTTTTAATGTTATTGTTTGCACCTTAGGGGCAACAGATCAGACAAGGAACTGAAAATGTAGAATTAGCTGGGTTGTGTAAAATTGAAGGTTCATCCAGTTTCATTCCTGTCTTTTGAGGTCAATCAATAGCGGAAATTTGTGGGGAGTATAACAACAATAGCAAAGCATTGGGAGGCATTTCCAGGATAATCTTCTTAGATGTAAGTTTGCATAACAAGATAATACACATTTCATGGTGTGATTCTTGTAGATATGCTATGGACCTGCAAACCTCTGCCAGCTTTGGAGCTTGGAAACAAGGCATAAATTTTTTTCTAAACCCTTGGGAGGCTCCTAAAACTCACATTGTCTTTTGGGTTACAGGTTGAGGATGGTGATCCCTCACCCTTTGGCACTAGGAGAAGAAGACTGCAGGGTAAATCCTTGTCTGTGGACAGTTCTGTTGTCAGTTTTTTGCCTCAATGAGAAATATCACTGGTGACCATGAATGACATAGCCATGTCTTCTGGAAACATCCTGACCAAGAGTTGGGAAGTGCTGACACACAGTCTTGGTGTTGTCTCTTTTCACATAAAAACAACAGCAAAAAACATGCTTCTTGCACTTTTTTTACTGTTGTCCTTTCTCTTTTAGGCAGCTTTATTGCAAATATTATTTGATTTTGTTTTGTTTTAAATTTATTTCTGTTTTTTTTTTTTTTTTTGAAAATGCTGAAGTTGCAAGTTGATGCTTCTTAATTCCTAGGTATTTTGGTTTAGTTGTTTGGGGTATTTTGTTTTGTTTTTTTTTTTAAACCCACAACACTATTGTGTTTATTTGTTGGGGATAATCTCCTGATGATGTGTTGAATCTGTTCAAATTTTACATCAGAAAAATATAAACATTTTACTATATCAACAACCCTCAACTGCTGATAAACTACCTGTGAACAAGAAAAAAAAAGGAGCTATCTGAAGTCAGTCCTTTCATCGTATTACCTCTTTTTAACTCTACAGCTGCTAGCAGCTACTCCAGTTTGTTACTGTGAGACAAGCTGTTAACACAGCCTTTGTCATTTCAGTTTTTCACACCTTTTTCTTTGTAATGATCTCTGCCATTTCAATTTTTCGCGCGTTTGTGTGTGTGTTTGTCTTTATATGGTACATGTGCTGTAACTCACTGAAGACTCATGTTGGCAGGCAGCTGCCATGGGCAACTGGAGCTGGTTAAAAAAAAAAAGCCAACAAAACCTCGCTGCAGTACCAGGTTGCTGCAGTTCATCAACCAGACTGAAGTTAGAGAACACTGCTTCTCTGTCCTGTATGACAGGGCATCATCAGTTGAAACACCATTTCTGTTGCTTGTTAAGGAATAATAATTTTAGCAGTGAACTCCCAAGTGTATTTGCAGGAGCTATACGAGGGAGGAAGGAAGTATAGTAAAAGTAACAAAAAGAGAACTTGTAGGTATTACATGAATATGATCTCCCAATGTTTATTGCACCATCTGTGACCATTCTGCAGCCAGAACCATCACCTACTGACAAAAAATTGGGCAAAAGCTAGTGAGAATGTTTGGTTAGATTTGGTGATCTGAATATCAATCTTTAAACTTACAGGGAAGAGTGAAAGGTGTTTCACTAACTGCTTGCACAACTGTTACAGGTGATCTCTAAGAGATACCAGTCTTCTTCTGAAGACTGTACAAATACCAAATATAACAGCTGTGCTCCAGATGTATTGACCTGGCTGAGTGTTAGACCTGACTTAAAAGTGCAGATTATGGAGAGGGTGGATTTATGAGTAAATCACTCCAGTGCAGTACAAAAAGCCCTGATTTTTCTTTAAATTTGAGAGAAACTTAAGCAAGAATATTTATCAAATGAAAAATTTGCTCAAGCTCAATCAGAAACAGATTTGTGTTAGGACATTAAAACCCCCACTTTTGAAATTTCTGATTAGAGATGACTACCTGGAAAATCTAGATGAAGAGAAGACCTGCAAGAACATTCAGAAAATTTTGGCAGTAGCTTCTATTGAACATGTTGCATCATTTTTGGCTTCTGGATTGGTGACACATGTATACAGAGGTGTGCTTTGAGTTTAAATGCTTTGTCTGGAAGTAGATGTGAGAAACACCAGCTCACACTTAGAATTTAAAGAGGACAAAGTCACCGAAGCAAAGGTACAAAAATTTATTGTACGAAACAGCACTGAATTGGGTGCATCTCAAAGCAGAGGCACACTGATCTTTAGTTTTTAGATATTTTATACCTTTTTCCTGGCCGCCTGAGTTCCTGTCTCTCTTCTCATTGGCTGAGAAGTTAGAGCTCACATTCTTCCCGACCGCCTAACCTATTACAGGTCTAGTTTACACCTTTTTACCTTACAAGGCACACACACCCATTCTACAAAATCATTATTTATATTTATATATTTATAATCATTAAACACACCTCTAATTAGTTGATTATACTACATGTTATTTTACAGTCTTTGCTATCATCTACTGTCCAGTGTTAGTAGTTACAAGCACCCTGGTGGTCATCTACTTCATCCGGTGGTCGTATCCTCATTTTCATCAGTCACCCTCTAGATGGCCTTCATCCACTTACCAGTTTTCCCTGTCCTTTGCCCACTTCACAGTCCTTGGTCCACTTATCGGACTGCCATCACAGTCCTTTGTTTGCCATCAATCTGGTTCTCTTCACTTAAATAACTTCCCGTAAACCAGGATCTCTGGACCACTCCAGGGCATTTCTAAGGATTTGTTGGATACAACGGAGGAGACTCCACTATCACTGAGCCTCCTCCGTCAATACAGGCACACTGACAAAAAAATATATCAAGTAGCTGAAGCAAAACTCGGCTCATTTCTCACATGGATGTTTTTTGTCTTCTCAGCTTCTCATGCTTGCTCATTACAAAGCCCTGTGCTTCTAGCACTAACCATTGTATCCTATTTATAAGCATTTTTGCCAATATTTTTATTGAAATATTGATAGGTGGGTTAAAGGCAGTCAAAGGGCTCATAGGTATGTTTCAGAACCCTTTTAATGTTTTTTCCTTAATTCTTAAAGTGCAACCAATTTCTGCATCTGCCATTTTCTGCAGCTCTTGCTGGTCTTCTTTTTTGTGCAAGCAGCTTCCCTTACTCACCTCCTTCAGCAGCCGTCAGGCTTTGTCGTCAGCTGGTGCCTGGCTGCAGAGTTTACAATACATTATTCACAGCTTTGGTTTCAGAAAACGGGGTCTTCAGTCATTGAACAATGGCTGAGATGGAACAAACAGCTAATGCAAGTAGGTTAATATTTGATTTTTATTCCAGTGGTTATGTTTTAAGCCATGTATGATGATGTTCAATAAGGAATATTTTTGCATAGAAGACATAGTGTGTTGTAATTTGGAAAGAAACTGCATTTCAGTTCAGCCGGCCCTGAAGATCTCTGAGAGGTGGTAAGAGCTGAGGTACACCACAGTGAAACAGTAATCAACAGGTCACCAGCGTAAGTGTTCTTAGTCAGTTTGGGAAGCAACTTGAAGCAAGAATTGGAAAATGGGCCTGGCAAGAGTCACTGAGCAATATGGGCCTTAGGCATAAGACACTGAGACAGTGCTTGTTTGGGAACAATGCAGATAAACAAAGGAAACAGGTAGGAGAAACCTGACTGGGTCCTTGCAACCCTGGTACTTTTGAGATAACACAAACTGGATGAATCCTAGAAGTTTATCTGACTTGCTTGCTGCATAAGAGAAAATTAAAACACTCTGAACATGTATGTAGGCCGTACATATTCTATTATATTTTTACATTCCTCTCTAAAGGAAGTTGTTGGTTTTTTTATTTTTAGCTAAAAAATGCTTGGAGGTAGGATTACTAAATGCTGGTTATGAGCTGTTATAAATTGATGGGCTGTTTCCTAGTTCCAACCTGAGCATAATAGTGGAAGAGTTGAGGATGATTTAAGATGGGGCACAGATGAAATCACCCCTCTGGTCTTGATGTGGTGTTGACTACTAAATGAACAAGATTTACTTTACTGGGTCATCTAATTCTGAAAGCTTTCTGCTGTGTCTTAAAGTTATTTACATTACAGAAAGTTACTCAGTGGGTGGGTGTGGGTGCTAAGACAAATTCCTAAATAAATAAAAAAGCCACCTGCTGAAACCTTCCTTTTTTTTCAGTTTTTTTAAATTATGTAGTCCTTAGCTCTCCTCCTTTCTCTGAGAAGACCCGATTGTGAAATCCTGTGGTGCCCTCTGGTGGATAAATTGTAAGTAAAGATATTGAAACACACTCAGGAAACTTATAAACAGCAGCACAAGTTCTGTAAGTATTCAGAAAAAAAAAAGATTATGAATTTGTGTAGATGTATGAGTGTGCAATATTACTGAATGGTTTTTAAGTAGGGAGCAGTTTGAGTTCTGTTTGCATTTTAATGTCCTTCTCAAATTTCCTGTTGGCTGCTTGGAAATCAATTTTACATTGTTTCCTAAAGATTTGAGGTTTTTCTATCTTGATAGTGTGCACCTATAATTATGTGACTTCTTAATTAATATGTATTGCCTCATCTTTGCAGAAATAACATCAGCCGTTTTCTATTCCCAAACTTTTAATGCATAGGCTGCAAATTAAAACGCTAAATGTGTGTTAAAAAACCTGTAACAATA
The DNA here is from genome assembly GCA_028565335.1 of Limnodromus scolopaceus. Classification (NCBI taxonomy): domain Eukaryota; kingdom Metazoa; phylum Chordata; class Aves; order Charadriiformes; family Scolopacidae; genus Limnodromus; species Limnodromus scolopaceus. The sequence goes on from JAOXNO010000063.1 coordinate 19,663,281, forward strand.
CCTGAAAAAAAGAGGACAGTTTGCCTACCAGGATAGTTTCATAAATGAATTTATGAAATCCACAAAGGATTAAAATCTGAGGAAAAAAAAAACAAACCAAAACCTACTGTGCTCTAAGAGAGCTCTATAGAAGCTACAGGGCATAAGACAAGATGATCTGGATGAATGACTCTTCCACCCTCATCCCCCCTTCTTATACAGTACTAGAAACTGCTACAAGTCCTGTTCTTTGTTGTCTTTTCTAATACTGTGTTTTCCATGAGGGGTGTTAGAAATGACGTCTTACTGAAGAGACCACAGCATTATACTGCCCTTTAAGATTACTGTGTGGTAGTACAATTCTTAGGACATTTACTACTTCAATATTTTATTTTGTTTTCATGGGGATTTTTCTAGAATGGGCAGAAGGGGAGGGAGATAACCCTGGATAATCATTGACAATTAGTACAAAGCATTAAGAGGAAAATTCAGAATTAGTCTCTAGTCTAGCTGTGCGCCCAGACAACTTGAAAAACGTATGCCATGACCAGCAATATATCAAAATCAAAATAAGCTGCTAAGATTAAAGGAGTCTGTTCTCTAGAGAGATCAAGATGGATTTCTTTCTGTGTTTGTTTTTATTTTTTTTTAATTGATGATGACAGGCTAAGTGTGGTAAATTGTGGAAACAAAAAATTTTGTAACTAAAAGCAGATGCTATATCTTTCTGGTCTATCTAAAGTCCAGAAATGTTGTGTTCTTATGGGTATATGACTGCTATTTGTACTCTGACGGTAGTTCTGAGAATACACTGAATTGCTCCATATAGACAATGTGTACACTGTAAGTTATGTGATAGCTTAATTTTAAAAATGAAATATCTTTAATAAACTCTTTGTAGAAATAAATTATGCACTTAAGATAGCCTTTGTATTGTTTATTATAATGAGCTTTTTGGGTGCTTTTTACTATGTGTGCGCTTTTGCTAAATCTGTCTTGTTTCTGCGCATGTGTCAAAAGTTGTACCCGTAAACCGATTTCAGGAAGGAACTTGTCACTGGGTTGTAATGGCTGTGGGAAGTAAGTAGGGTGGGACAATATCTTCGGTAAATAAGTAACAGTTTAGCTTGATACCAACCAAGGAAGCCCATCTTCTAGCACTGCATAAACTGGCTACTTTTTTCAGTTTTATCAAGCAGCTGGGGAAAAAGAAACATTCCACTGTGGAAGGAAGATGATTAAAAAAGGGGCTGGCATCCTTACAAAGGTAAAATGAAGGTTTTGACTTGATGCGCCCTTATATCATATGCTGCTAGGGGAGGTGAGCATTCTGGTGGAATTGCTTTTAAAGAAGGCAGTGCTCCCCCAATGGTTTAGCATTCTAGTCTCCATTTCATGATTGTGATCATAACTACTTTACACTTTGTCTTTATTTACTACTAATTGGATAACTAAAAGTGTTTTTCCAGTAGTACGGGACTATAGAATGAAGGATTAGGATGTCAAAGCTTTCTGACTTACATTCACCACTCCTTGCCCCCCTGCCTCACCTGGTACTTGAGGCTCAGATAATGATTTCAGGTAGTTGCTTGTACTCAGAGCTAAGTATGAGAATCAGTCATGTAATTAGGTTCTTACTTAAATGTGAACCTTAATAACCTAAGCAAAGGAACTTTACTTACATGTGATTATTTAATTAACATACTGTAAAGTGTCTAGCTGTGTCTAAATTAAACACTAGAGATGCTAATTTAAAATGCTGTTGTTAGGCCACTGGTCAGATTAGTTTAGATCTCTAGTATATCAGAAAATTATGTTTTTCAGTGTTGTATTTATGAATATACTTTATGCGTGGACTAAGCATAACAGATGATAAATTGTTCTGAATAGTTAGTAAAAAAAAATAATTGCAGATGGTGATGGGAAATATATTAATAGCCTGCTGCCATACTCTGACTCTTCTTTGACATGTGGCTGTATCTCATTTCCACTAGCGTTTAAATAAGTAAAGACATAAAAATTGATATTCAGTTCTGGCAGCTCTGAAATTGATAGTATATTCAGTAGCTTCAAAAAAAAAAAAGTTGAATTTAGAGATTATTCAGGTCCTCTAAAGAAAGAGTAACAGCCATAGGTATTCTAACACAGGCCAAGCATTGCTAATTTTAAACTTCTAAGAGGTCAGCTCTTTGGTTAGGGCGATTGCAAGTGCTGTATGGCATGAGTTAGTAAAGTGTAACTCACTAAGTTATGTAATGCACTGAGAAACATTAAAGAGAGGAAAATATTTTGACTATCCACAGGCATTTACCGTGACTCCTTATATGTTTAGTAAATAGAAGATCATAGATGCATGAAAGTTGTTTTCATTAGGACATTGTCTTATTCTTTGTACTATTTATGACTAAGAGAACTCACAATGCAGTTTAAAAGGGGCAATATTACATATATTTACCTCCTTTCCTTCCAAAACTGAGTACAAAGTGTCATTATTTATATCTGAAAAATACCATTTTTTTCTACGTGAAATAACTTAGTCATGATACAAAATAATACAAAATTTTCTTCAGGGAGTGTTAGCTTAGGTCGTGAATAAGAAGCTCTTAAACTTTAGGTGATTTATTCAGGAGAAAGATAATTTGATTCAGTAATACTGCTACAAAGAATCTCAAAACTTCTCCCTGCTGCTTTTTTTTTTTCTCTCTTTTTTTTTTTTTTTTTTTTTAAGTTGGCTTCCTTGCATCAGCCGATGACTGTTATCTTAGGGAAGAGAGCTTATCTAGGGACTCTCAGAACAAAGCATTGTGAGAGATGAAGTGTGAGTGAAGATTCCCTGTTCCAAAGTACAAACTGCTAACCACAAAGGAATGAGGACTCCTGGGAGGCATCCCAGCAGTCTGCCTGGACCAAACATGACTTTGTTTTCTCAAGCAGCCCAGCCCCACGTGTAACTGCATACAGGCCCTTCATCAGGGTGCTGTAATGAAACTGAATTTAAGCTGCCCTGATGGTGTAGTCTGTGTGCAGGTAGAAAATTTTGTTGCATGAAAGGAAGGTGTGTGCTCCTCTGGTCTGTGTTCCTATACCTGTCATCAGATGATTTGCTTTAGTATTCCCAGCATCTGTCTGGAATTTGATTTGGGATTTTCATATTGTACGTGACTTTTCTTAATGATGAATTACACTTTCTGTGAATATATTATGGAATCGAATAGAATGACTGGAGGGAGCCAAGACACTATTTGGGAAGCCTTTTCATTTTGCAGGATATATTTTAATAGTAACTTGTACCATCAAATGACTGACATAAGACAAAATAGCAAACTATTTCTGCAGTTTAAGTAAACTTTAAAAAAATTATTGTTAGACAGGAGAAATTATTTCTCAATCTTATTCCACATGATCTTCAATAGAATTTGTGGTAATGGAAAGAAATTTACATCATGCATTTGCTTCTGTTTTAAGAAATGGTAGTCTGTGGGTAGGACATAAACAAGAAAATGATAGTTAATTTTTATTTTCTGAATAGTTCAATGAGGTGAATATATCCCTACTTGCATATTTTTCATTTTTATTTTGTCAGCTTTCCAAAAAGAAAGCACATACTGCCCATTAGAATCACTGTACAGAGGATTTAAAACTCCAGAGGGTCCTGTTGAATTCCACTTTGTTGGCATAAGTATCTCAGTCTTGCCAGTAACTTTAGGAGTGTTGAAGTCCTTGCCTCCTTTTCCCCTTCTGTCCTTGAATTGATAAATCAGCTTAGTGTAGAAAATTCAGTAAAGCTGATGCTTTTTGAGTTCATGTCATCATTTGCTGTTTTCATCTGATTAGTAGAAAAGAGCAGGCTCAGTCATAAACTACTTAATATACAGGAACAGTTGTAGTATTTTACTGAGGTGGGCGAAATTCTTTAGTTTGTGGCAGTAGATAATAGTGTGTAAATATTGAAGCAGCTGTGGACAGGAAATTAATTATGCAAGTCTCTGAATTTGAACTTGCCTGTGGAGAAATAAAAGGTAAAAGTTGAGTAAAAAGTCACTTTACTTTCTAAAGAGCAGCGTACTTTTTCTGGAGACAATACATAACTAGTAATAGAATAGAATATGCTAAAATGAACGTTATTTATCTTGATATTTTCAGACTTTTGATTTTTATGTCATTAGTAGATATAAAAATTACACAACTATGGAGTTTTTTTTTTATGTCATATTTTAAAATAGCTGGTTGAAGACACTTCCAGAGGGAGGAAAACACTGTTTTTTGGAAATAAGCCTTCTCAAAGTTTTGAGTTTCCTGCATGACATGTTATATCTTACATTTTGTCAAATTACACCTCTCAAATCATGCTGGATAAATGTGACAGTACATGAAAGAAGTGAAACAACCTGACATGATGTATCAAATATAATACTTCGTGTAGAAAGTTATAAACAAATGGTTGGATATTACCAAGAATGTTGATGTACTCTTCTTTACCCATAGCAAGGCATTCAAAAACATTCAAAGTTCATTTTGTTGTTTGGGACAAGAGGTTTGTCATATTTCATCTTCTAAAACAAGCTTGTTAGTTTACTTTATCAGTCTTAAGGTAGCAGCTATGCTAACTAGGTCTAACTTGTTAACTGCTATGATGGCGGATTTTGGGCTATAACTATGAATTAATGAATCTCTTCAGGGTGTTTGGCTTTGTGTTCCACCTCAGTGTAATGAGTTTCTCTTCATATCTTTTCATTCCTTGTTTCGTGTGTGGAAAAGATGTTCCCATGCATCTTGGATGATTGTTAATGATTGTTACCTTGCGTAGACATTTGCTTCTGTTAATTTTTAATTTTATTTCTTCCATTACTTTTCTCCAGTTGTTGGTTTTAAAATGAAATCAATTTTTCTGCAAAGGGTAGCTGCCTGTCTTTCAAGCTCTTCTACCATTTCTGAATGTGCAGGTTGTGTATTTTAGCTTACCAGGGGATGCCTTTGGTTATACATCCTGCTTGTATTGGTAAACTTTTTAAATTATTTCAGCTTAGATCAAGCAGTTCTTTTCCTTATATCTGTGCAACAGAGGCATTTCTACACTGTAACTGCATGACGTGGATAGAAGGAAAAAGGAAAATGTGATCTTCATAATATAGGTACTTTTGTAGTATTATGTAGAAAGTCTTGATATCAAGGTAAGGATAACAATCAGGATAAATGAGCATTTGTAGTCTGCTTTGTGAAGAAAAGATTGGTACTAAACTAGGGCTGAGCTTTGGCATGAATACAGTAGAAATACAAATTGCAAGTGAACAGATTAATTTTTTTTTTCCTTCCAAGTGACCTCTCAGCAGATAAAATGCAGCTAGTTTGCTCTTTTTGTGTAGCCTTTCAATTGCCTGTTGCGAAAGAAAGTGAATATGGAAGAGAAGTTAAACATGACTTAGTGTATTCTGTCTTTGAAACTATTGAAATATTAGTGCATCGAAGAAGATTACAACATGAACTCAATTACCACATTTTACTTCCACTGTAATTTTTCTCAATTTGGAGGCTGCTTATTTTATTAAAAGAGAAGACTTGAACTAATGGTGATTGGTGATCTGCCCTACTGACTTTTTTTACTGATGTAAATCAAATTTAGTTGTGCCATTGAGGGTATTATTTAATATCTATCAGCTCATTTATCCAATTTAGACACAGAAAAGGATTTAGAATGCACATTTTCAATAACACAGAGGCAACTGAGGACAAAAGGGGTAAATTGCAAATAAGGGCTGAATATATACTCAATTCAAATGTGCCTGGGGGATGTCCTGTGTGCTGGGACCCAGTTCTCTGTGCTGGCAAACTGTTAAGAAGGTCCCTGATACGATTTTGGCATGTTCTAACCAGTGAACTATGAAGACAAGTCCCAGCCGTGTTTGGCAGTCAGATGTTCGAGAGGGTGCCTGTAAATGAGGCTGTGTGGTGTTCTCTGCTAGTGTCCCAGTATGTTTTTGCAACATCAGCTGTATGCTAAGCCACTGGAAAGTGTTTAATCTCTTTTTCTATCCCTGGCGTATTCAGGGTTTTAAGCATTAGAGCATCTTTAATTACCATTATTGAAGGTCTTTCAACTTGGAAAATTGGAAATATATTTCACCAGAGACTACAGCATGGTAATTGGCATGTCGTTGCAATGTCTGCACAATGTTGTTCTTATTTCAGTCCTTTACATAAAAGATTGTTTGCTGATTTTCCCAGAAGTATAATATTAATTCAATCCAGGCTCTATCAAGTGATTTTTGTTCATGGAAATGAAATAGTAATTTTTTAAACTGTGAATTATTAAAGTCTGCTTTTCTCAGAAAGGTAGGTTTTGAGATACAGAGCAGCATTGTTTCCTTCTAATTCTGTTAATCGGAACAATATAGTTGTCACAGCTTAGTTTTCCAATTTTATGATTGGAAAGTATATAATAGCGAGTGTCAGAGTGCTAAGAAGTTTTTATAAAATACGTGTGATGTTTTTTCATTAAATTGATATTTGGTGCTTCTGCCCAGCTATATTCAAGTATAACCAGTATTTTGGCATAAGACTATGAACAAAAAATACTGGCAAGACAGTCCTGAAGGGACTACCTCAGAGCTCCTTTGTGCTTTTCAGTGACATGTCATAGGATATGACATGGTGATTATTCCATGTGAGCAATTTAAAGTCCATGTGGAGGCTTATGATTAGTCTTCTGTATTGAAAACTATGCATTCTGAGGATGGTTAACCACTGGCACAGGCTGCCTAGAGAGGTTATGGACTTCATATCTTTGGATTATTTTGGAAAACAGCAGGACAGTCTGAATTCAGAGCCTCTTTTGGATAGGGGGTTGGACTACAGACCTCCCAAGGTCCTTTCCAGTCCAAATTAACTTTATTTTTTTATAGGAAATTTTTTTGTAGTGTTTGATTCCAACACAAAATTTGGAACATCATGTGCTTGCAAAGGTTACGAACCAGTTACGTTTTGTTACAAGGAACACTTTTTCCTAATTTGATGTACTTGAGAAGCTGTTGTTTGCGGACTGAGATTACTTAAGAATAGATCAATCATCTTTTGTTTTGACAAAAAAGTCTTTCAAACTGAATCAAATAAATCTGTTGGAATCCATTGTAATGTATTTTTATAGCCTAAAATATATCTAGAAAAATTAAGACATTATTTTATTAATCATTATTTGCAATTTATTTCACTCCATGTAGATCTGTAAGAGGTGAGACATGCACATCTTTTCATGTAAGCAGTAATGTCAATTGACAGGAAGTTTTGAAAAATAACTGAAATTAAAAACTGACCTGCAGTGACGTGTTGAAGAAGACAACTTCAAGAAACCCCCATTTGTGTAACAGAGTATCAGATACCCATAACCACACACAGCCTGTGAACCATCAGTCAGAACTTCAACACACACCACACGCCTGAAGGCGTGATGCTGTTTCTGGGGCATTCTGATAGATGATATTTCCAGGATCTTGGATACTCTGATAAACGCTTTTACCTGTCCTTCCCTCTAATTTTAGAGTGGACATTCGGTGTGCAGTGCAGGGGTGCTAGCACTGGATGTTTCTTGGCTTTACATTGTACAGTAAGGGAACTCGTGGCAGGACTGGGAAGTAACATACACAGAGTACTGTAGGCATTTCTCTCTGAATCTTTTTGAGTTTCTTATTCCACTCTGCTAGTACTTAATTAAAGAAAAAAATGTAATCCTGTTGTGTATTTAGATTATAAATGTCATCTATTAAAATACTAGAAAGTTTCTCTGGGTTAACTTGACAAGGTAGTAATGACTTGGATGCCATGGGATCAATTTTGTGAATGCCATGAGATGTCATCTTCTGCATAGTTTAAAAGAAACAAAGTACCATGGCAACATGAAACAGTAGGTATGAAAATGTTTGTCTTATTTTTAGTGATTCATACTTTTCATCCTTGGTGAGCCAATAAATTCTTTCAGATGACATTGGAGGTGGAGGGAGTGGGACCCAACTGCGGAACAGTGCTTACTTTCTAGTCCCCGTTATGGAGATGCGGTTTGCAGTTGATGAAAGCTAGGTCTGAGGAACTTAACTCTTTTCTTTGTGTGCTGGTATCCTCACCTCAGAGAATTGCTAAACTGCTGCTGATTATGTCATTTATTGTTAGTTTTTGGAGCTCCCAAGGCCACCCTTATACATGTGAAGCAAGCAGGAGGTTTTGTAGACAGTGTAATTGAAAGTACTGTACAATGTTTTTCTGAAGCATGGTGGGGAAACAGAACAATTGTACATGAACAAAACACATTTTTTTTTTCCTGTCAGTGCTGTGTAGGAAAACAGACAAAAGCAAATGGAAGAGTAAAAGTGAAATAGAAGCATAACATGCTATCTACAAATTGTAAATATGAACAAGTTATGTACAATGTAGCACTTGTTTAGTGAATTGAGGCAAAAGTAGTAAACTCCGAGTTGAATATAATGCTTGGAAATATTTAAAGACATTGAAAATACATTTCAGTGTACACTTTCCCATTACTGCAGTATCTGTGGGGATGATATTTCCTTGCCTGTTTCCAGTCAAGATTATATAATGGGGAGTGGTTCATATTTTTCTACTACATTTGGTCCCATGGAATTGGGTCAAGAACAAGACTGGGGCTGTGTCTGTTCCACAGAATTCAGACCTTTGCAGATGACTTAGTCTATGTTGCAATTAATAAATATGTATTCTTTGAATTGTTTAAAGAAACAAAAGGTTTGTTGTAAGCAGAGGCTCTTTTTGCCTTTCACTATTAAGTATGAATGTTCACTTTTTTCTTTGGAGATTTCTTTCTTAGGATTGATCAATTAGGTTCAGGTTCTGCTCTGATGCTACTTGAAAGCAGATACTTTGACAAAAAATGCATAGAATTTCCTTCAGCAAGACTTGACAGCTCTCGTTACAACTTACGGAATGATTCTTCCTTATTGTTATTTCCTTGCACGTTGTTGAAGATGGCAGTGCAGTATGTGGTGGTTCTGAGAGCCTCAAACTAACGAACTGACTTGTGCAATTTCTGCAGAGTGGGACTCTCTAAGAGCAGAGCAACCGCCACCCCGAAAGGAGGGGGGACAAGATAATTTTCCATTTATAGACACAAAACACACTTATTCAACTGTTAACATACGTGCTTTACTGTTTCTTCAGCAATTTATTTTCATTCATTATGAGCTGGGGGTTTTATGTGTTTGAAGACTCGAATATGAAGGAGTCCCATATTAGCAATCAAACTAAAAGCCTTGTTATATTGAATTGTCTCCTGTAAATTAATAAGTACTAAATTCTTGCAGATCATCCATATGTATTCATATGGATCTCCCTGGACTGGGTCAGTATTTTAAGAAACTTCCATGTGCTGAAGGAAGTGGTTGGTATTTAATTCATAATACAATCCTAGTTGTTTTTTTTTTTTTTAAATTTTATTCAGATAGTGAAAGTCTAGAATGATAAAACAGAAAAAAACCCACCACATTTGCTTGAAAAAGCTACTTTTTTTCAGACCATACCCTTCAGAGTGAAGAGTTTTTAGAAAAACGTAAGCTAGTATGCTATTCCCACAGTGTTCTTTAAGGTAAAAAAATCCCACAACCCATCACCTAGTAGTATGTTAGGAACTTATCGATTTAAGTAAGAAATGGGCTATTGTAGCATTCTCTCAAAACAGGCAATACTTTCTCTGTTTTAGTGCATGTGTAAGACTGAATTTTTTTTTGAGGAACTCTGTGTTGTAACATTGCAAACTTAAGTCTGGGTGCTTTTCTTCCAGGCAGATGCAGATAGCATTTCTACAAATGGTAAATTCATGGCAAGTGAGTTCCCATACGTTTTCAGAACATCACAGTTATCTACTGGTAGATGCAGAGAACTGATGTTGTTACAATCAGGTTTGCATCTTTTGTTTCTGCATCCTTTCCTGTGTCTTTACAACACTTTTCCAGATTTTTGTTAAAATGTATTTGCCTTTCTGTTTAACAGGTTAATAGAGAATACACTTTCCTCTTTACATTCTTCTCTGCTGCTATTATACCCACTTAAGCAAACTGCTGTTTTCTTTTTCTCTTTAAGGTAGAGCGTGCCCATATGTACCTACCAAATATATATTAGAGCACTGCAAATTCAATTTACTCTTTGTCACTTACATTAGTATTTATTTTTAATTTTTTTTTTTTTTAGGTTATAGTTGAGGAATTGATTGTTTTGTTACTTTGTGAAATCATCAAACATGTTAGAATCAGCAATTAATTACCAGTGATACTTGATGAGTGTATTATTCAGACCAGTCCGACATTCAGGATTGTTGGTGATAGTAGCTATGGACCATTTCTACCTTAAATAGACGTTCATTTTTTCTCAGGAGAATCTGCCTTTCTGCTAAAATGCGTTTTGTGCATAGTTAATCATCATTTCTGATTTGATATTGATTGGTAACCTAGCAGACTTTATAATTGAGGTGTAAACATGAGATTTTTATATAGTTAAAATTTATGAACAGAGTTCTAAAATCCCAAATGGTGGTAACCTTGAGCATTATTACTGAGGTTCTTACTAATGAAGTGCCTGAGTAAAAAAGGAGAGGAAAGAAAATCCTGTCAAAATTCAGGACAAATAAAATAAAATCGGTGATGAGTTCTATGTGATAGTGGTAGAACATTTTTCATTCTCATCTACCACATTTAGCAACACAGTCATCTTATGTACATGCCTTCAAGATCAAAGGGATTTTTGTACTGACTCAGATTCATAATGAAGTGACACAAAACTGTTTTCTTATGGTAAGTAACAATAACCTTTATATACCTATGTAGAACACTTGTGTTTCTCATAGGTCTTCTCTAATACTAAAATTTCCTTAAATTGTGATGCACAAAGGTTAGTGTCCCTTTTACATTGGTAATTGCCACTGTGGTGATTCTGGATGTTCTTTGTAGCTATAAATATTTAATCATTTTTTAAGGTCTGTTATTAGTAATACTTGTGGCAGTGGTTTTTAGTGTAAGAAAATTACTACTTGGGTTTGAGTTTTCCACACATTAATTTAATCAGATGTCATACTGGTTCTAGTATGGGTCTGTTAACTTTAATACATGTATGAATCCTACATTGTAATTTTTTATATTCATTTTCAGTTGTACTGGATTTTTTGAGATTTGAGATCTCTGATGTCCTGAGAGCTGATTGAAATATTGAGAGTCAGTTAAATATTCCAAATCAAAAAGTAAAACTGCAACATTCAGATAAATTCCTCCTTCCACAGCAGCTTCTAATTATCTTGAATATTATATAGTGGATTAAGTATATTGACATTTGTTTGTATATTCATTTTTTTGGAATCTTTTATACTATTTCTAAGAAGTAATAATAGTCTGTATAATAAGATAGAATCTCTCAAATCTTAAAACACCTTCCTTGGACACTCCTTGAAGATGTTAGGAATGCTAATTCAGACATATATGTATATAAAGGACATAGTTTCATAGGTCTAAGCTTTTAGCATGTGTTGTAACAGGCTTTTGTCTTCATCTTTCTGAATTTAGTCCATTCTGTTATCTTGTAGTTGGTTACATTGCTGCTAATCATTCTCCTAAATTCAGGTTTCTCAGATCCATCCTAAGGCTTTGGGACGCTTGGCCAAGAACCATTTTTTAAAAAAAGTTTGTGTTTTATGTTTAGATCACACTTGGGAATGTATGTCCTTGTAGATCTTCTGGAATTAACTGCTTAGGAAAACTCTGTAACTAGAATTTGAGTGGATAGTCAGGACAACCTGTATTAGGATTTATTGCATCAGGATGAAGAGCAAGCAAGACATAAAACGTGAGTCTGTTTGGACTTACTGTACTTATTGGCTCTTAGTGACTGATGCTTTTTAACTAGTAAAGCACCAAAGTATGAGTTATTATGAATTATCATATCATTAGATATAGGATAGTACTGTTTGTAATTTCCTAATCACCCTAACTGCAGATAGTGTTGATATTTTAAATAAATTTCTAAATGTTCTTGGCACCACTGTGCCACCAACTTTGTTCCATTCTGGATACATTGGTTAATTGCTTGCTTTTTTCTTAATAACTGCCCACTTCCAGACTATTTTTATGATGTTAATTCCATCTTGAGATGCTTGGATGATCCTGTTCTCTTGCATGATGTACAGGGTCTCTGCTTTCTTTCCAAACGCAGTGAATAATACACAGGATTAATCAATTATCTTCTCAAAGTTTGTCATTGATGCACTTTAATATCACATAATATGCCTAATACATTAAGGAACAAGATAAATATGTTGACAAGAGCTAAAAATGACTTTGATATTGACCATCAGTCATTTTAATTAGCAAATCTCTGAATACACTGGAATCAGCTCGTTAGAGATTAATACAGATACCTAGTCAGGGTATAGTGTTAGTTTTGAAATTCTTAAAATGGCAGTATTGGCAGATGCTAAAGCCAAAAATAATTGGAGCAACTGGACTGAAAATAGATTGTTGTTCAATATGCTCCTAGTTGATAATTTTCTCTTTTATAAATGTTTTCTTTGAAGAGAGAGGGCAATGAAATCGGTCACTTACTGGATTTGTCTTGATAATTTGTATCTGCTGAATCATTACAGTTAATTTTTTTGACTAAAAAACTGGTAATCCAGGATATAATTAGTGAAACTTTAATGCCCTAATTTTAATTTGTTCGTTCATTTTTGTAATTAATAATTGAATTCAGTTCTTAGGGGCTGCAGTAATATGACACTGAAGACTGATTCTTTGCTGCCAGAACTGAGAAACAGAGGTCGTGTGAAAGGCTGCCTGCTGTCTCATTCCTCTGGTGGAGCAGAACCTCTCCCCGGAGGATTATTTTGTGCCCAGTGTTTTCAGTCTTCTGTCTTTTCTGAGACAACAAATAGCAGTAATTGTAACAAGGGCTGTTATGAGAAAAAGTATTTGACTGGGCAAAATCATCCATGGTTATAAGCCAACGATGAAGATCTCTTCAATTTAAAAAAAACAACCAAACAAAACCCAAACTAAACACTACCCCTGCCCCTCCCCCACCGTGCTGCAACAAAAAAAGTAAAAAAAACAGATTTAGTTTGGGTTTCAACTCATGACTTAAGTTGAGAAAATTCTCCATTATTTGTTCGAGTGGTCCATTTACATCTCATAAGATACTTTATGTAGAAGTGCAAAAAAAAAGGTAACTGTTGTCTCTGAGATCACTCTTCCTGTTGATTACCTCCCTTCTAGTTGCATTTGTTTCAGAAGTCATAAGATGCAAATTAAAGGGTGGCAGAATATTTTGCCTGTAGGTGTGGTTTGCAGTAAGACTTGGGGTCACAGAACATGCTATATTTGAGGCTGTTGTGTAGATCACTCTAATCCTGAGGCTGGTTTGGAGCTGTCAGTGTCTATCAGTGCTGCACAGAGCTGCCATTACCTCTGCTAAATTGCCTTCCCCCTGCCTGTGTTTTGCAATTGAGAAAACAAAGGAATCCCAGCTGTATTTCCTGAACTATTTGCTATTATGGATATTCGGGACACAGGAGAGGATTGTTTTATGCCTCCCAAAGACTCCTGAAATTGCTCATTTTGTGCAGCTTTCTGTCTGCCTTGTGTTGTCCAAGCTGTTACAACTGACTGTTGATCCTCAGTTCTTGCACGGGGAGGTTTTAAGATAAATGCCTTAAAAATCGTGACTGGAAAAGGCAAAATTTCTAAGTGTTGGATTGAAGTGAGTTTTATGAAAGCATCCCTGCTAAAAATGTAGTCCATTTACATGTGGTTAGGGTTTTTTTGGTGGAGAGTAATATAACCTGGTGTCCATTGCTGACACTTTTTTTTAATGCGTACTAACTATTGAGCTAGTAGTACAGTTGTCATTAGTGCAGTTTTTGTGACATTTCTGTCAGCACTTTCTTTCCCCAAGGTCTACTTTTCTTCTCGAGCAAAGAAGGGTCTTTTTAACTTTTAACTCTGCTTATGGGTCTTTCTTACATACTTTCTAATTTGTTACTAATAATACTAGCTTCAGGTGCTTCATCCCATTCTGGAAAGGTATGACAGCTGTTACATTTTCCAGGATTAACTCTTTCAATTAACTCAGATCTCTTAATTTAGAATGTTCAAGGTTTTCCTTAGTGATAGAATGACAAATTCTGGATGTGATGGGAAAATAAAGGAGATAGTAAGATAATGCCAGTTTAATTCAGTAATTTCAATTAGACTAACGTCAGGCAGTTGTATAGTTTCTATAATATTCTGGTTTTGCTCAAGAAAGAGAAAGGAGTATCCTTCCATTTCCAATCTCGGTTTCTCTTCGAAATCTGTATCAATATGATTGGCAACTGAGTATGTGTATGTTGGGCAGTTGCTGTGTTGTGCAAGCTAGTAAGAAAGAGCTAGACAGTGCAAGTATCTTTTTTGAATTGTTAAAAATAGCGTAGAAATCAAATTGCGGAGTTATCCATTCGTATCTTTCTCATCCTTGCTTCAGGTCACTCGCTGATGAGCTTCCTTCTTTTTATATGTGAGTGAATTTATCTTGACGGGGACTTTTACCAAGTGACTTCTTCCCTCCTGAAACTCTCACTTCATACCCAGTGTAGTTATTCTAATGGAAATAAATTCATAAGAATTGTAGACTGACTCAGAGGAAGGCAGGCCTACAGGTTTCTAATGAGGAGGGAGTTCATGTTATGACACAGACATATATACAGTGATCCCCTGAATGATGACTGGAAGAAAGAGTTCCCATTTGAATGGAATAGCACATCAGATAGATTAGTTTATTTTCCTAAAATACTCTGTTTCTGCATATTTTAATATCTAAATGTTGTGATTTTTCTGCCTTTATCTAGGCTGATATATTTGATGATACCAGTCATCAAATTTCTGAGGAACTGTATGTTTTCTCCTTTGAAAAATAGTGCACTTAAGAGATTGTTATGAAAAAATCTGGATCTGAGAATAATTGCGTCCCCAGGCTATGCCAGCCATTGCTACAGTTGAGTTTGTCAAGGCCTACATTATATAGCCATATCTAAGTAAACTCTGTCCATCATTCCATAGTGTTACAGCAAAAGCAGATATTTTTGTTGCTGTTAAGTCAGGCTAGAACAGAATTATATTACTGGTATTAAAACCTGTTTTAACAGAATGACTAGTTAAAATCATGGCGCGTTTCCATACTGTTGTCTGCTATTGTTGCCCCTTTTTCCTAGAAGACTGCTTTGTTTGATGGACTCTTTATTCCTACCATCTCTTCAGGCTTCCCCCTTGGGTCACTGTTCCCAATATGTGAATAGGACTAGTGTGCCAGGTTGTTGGCTGTGGCTCATGCCTATCTAAGCGAATTTGGAGATATCCAGGGAAGTCCTGACTATGGTCTATTCTGCAGGTGCAGTATATTCCCTCTTTTGGTGTGTTGTGCTGGCAGGCCTGCTGCTAGCGTGTGCATCACCTGTGCTTGGCATAAGAGGGAAGACGTGGAAGGATTTTACTGAGTGTTGGAAAGTTCAGGGAGGGATGGATCCCCACCTTAATCCCTAGCGTAAGAAAGTCTGGATGCAAGCAGGTCAGAGACTACTGGGGAGTGCATTGGCAGCTGTGGGAAAAGAGGGCAGAAACAGAATATAAGAATTTTTAGATGAGCGTCTTGAATATTGAATGTTAGAAACTTTTCCAGGATTCTAGTCTCAGCAGAGAAATCATGCAGTTAACTTCACAGAATGGAATAGAGTAGGGAACTTAAACATTTAGTTTGCTTTCAGGATTCAGATACATTGGAAGAAGGCAGAGGTATTGCACTGTTGTACTGCAACTGTTGTTAGGAATGTCACTCCAAAATTTTCTATCAGCTTCATGCTTATTAAAAATGTTTTCATTACTGAATCAACTCACATTGTGTAAACACCTAGATTCTGGTCATACTCAAGTAAAATCAAGGAAAGATTTTCATACGCTGCATTAAAGTTTGATTTAATATCTAGCATGTAAGGTAGTGGCAATGTTAAAAATTGCAAGTTTTCTCATTCCCAGAGCAGCTCAATGCTGAGAAACTAACTGAAGTGTATGGTGCAGACAGAAGATAGGGGAAGAAAGTAAAGTACTTCATTTCAATAATCAAGTGTGTAAAAAATAATGGTAAAACCAGCTTGCAGAGAAAACCACTACCTTTTTTGTTGTTTTGAAATAAATAATTTGTTTTAAGGGAGGCACCAAATTGTAAGTCCACAGAGAGTAACAATTGATATTACTACCCCCAGAGGTGCAGTATGCAATACACAATCTCGGGACATTTATCTATTATAATCATACCACATCATTTTCAAACAACAGATTTAAAACAAACTACTGCTGAGTTTTCCAGGCAACAGCAGTGCACAGTAAAGGAGACTCTCTTAAGATTGGCACTTTCTCTCTACTTTTATAGTGCCAAAATTGGAGTACTTTAAACTTGATTTCATTGCAAACTGTGTTGTGAAATAATCATGAGAAGTACCTGCATAGACAGGTCTTATTTGCTCATATTTCACCTAATGGTAATGAAAAAAGAATGCTATTTTCATTGCTTGTCAAAAACAAGTTATTTAACCCTGATGAATGGAGAGTATGATAGTATATGTAATATTTTTACAGCTGATGATACAGAGTTGTAGAAACTCTAATTTACTATGCAACTCCAGGACACAAATATGGTAAGGGATACCTTTTATTTAATAGAAATTTTTTCTTTTACTTCGCAAGAGCTACTTGCACAGTTTGACATCTGCAAGTAATTCCTGAAGCTATTGAAGTTAGCGTAAGTTTTGAAAATCAGTTTAAGGTGTGGATTGACCCTGACTATAAGCAGTATGATGAGCCCTGTCTCATTATGAAACCGAACTCTTACTTCATAGCAATCTAGCTGTAAATGAGCAGTGCCTGCCATGCTGTGAGTAGTCGGTGTGAGCTTTATGACTGCTCTCAGATGGTCAACTTTAAAACATATTCATGGCTACTTGCATGAACTTGCTTTGAACTGAAAGTGTGTTTATATATTGGTTTCCCAAGTGGTACCGTCATGTAATGTGAAGATGCAAACTACAAAGTGAGCTGGTGTAGGTGTAATCCACAACTTCTGTAGCCTTTCATCAGGAAATCTACCCTCAATCTTCTAATTCTAAAGTTTCTTATTGAGCAATACTGACAAAATTCCTATGATTTTGCACAGTTTACAAAGAAATCTGAAGAAATCTGTCACGGTTGGCATTCCTACGAAGGACGGAGGGTGATGGAAGTTTTGATGTTTGGGAATTAGGATTATTAGTAGTCTTGATGAAAATTTTACTTTATGGCTCTTTCAAGCTAGTTTTATTTTACTATCAGCCAAGGCTGAACAAGTGCACACCAATAACTTGTTTATCTAGCATTAAGACTTTTTCAGGCAATTTTAATAAAAATCATTTTAAGTGAGAATATAATGAAACTGTTTAGCAGTAAAACTTTTCTATTGGCAAGATTCCTACTTAATGAATTCCTGAGAAACTTGATGGATAAAGACATAAGAGAAGCCTACGTCTAATATGTATCTGTGAAAGATTGACAGATATAGAGATAAAAGGGATTAAATATAAGAAAGATAAAAACTGCAGAGGATTAAAAAAAAGTCTGAAGTAATAATATAGATTTAGGAATAAAAATGGTACAAAATGACAAGAGAAGAGGATGAAGGGTTTCGGAAATAAGGTCAATTTAACGGTAAAAGCAATGGAAGCTGACAGGGAAAAGAGGGGAAGGCTACAAGGAAAGATAAAAACTGGAAATAAAGATGTTCTAAATTGAGATGGAAAAGGAAGTCCAAGATGTGTTCACAAATAAAAGCTCCAATACTTAAAAAGGTGATATGTGGATACTGTTACTGTGGGATATGGTGGTGTTTTCACAGGCTATTCATTTTGTGTCTTGGATAGTATTTAAGTTTTTTCTGTCTACTAAATAAATGAAGCCCTAAGGAAAGTATTTATATTTCCATTCTTGTGGAAATCAAAATGTTGACAGCCTAGTAGGCATCAAAGTGTTAATTAAACCTTGGTGTGTCTCCTTCAGTCATACTTCAGATGGGGATGAATCAAACTTAACCTTTGTTATTTTTATCTGATTTTTCCTGTATGGCTTCATTAGGCAAAAGAGTTTCAGGAAAAGTGAGATGAGGCAGTGAACTTCAGCTGTTTTTCATAGGTGTTAATATCCAGTTCTTCTTTGATAAATATTTCTCAATTGACAGGCATATTGATAAATACCTACCTGAATGTATATATTATCTTTGTAGTCTGTTCTTTCCTTCTCCTTTTGGTAGTAGCAGTATGAATATTGTTCTGAACAGGTCAAGCCTGAAGTAGTCAGACAGTTGGGCTGGACGATCATTGTAGATCCCTTCCAAATGAACTGTTCTGTTGTATTGAACATGTGTGCCCAGAGTAGATGAGTCACTGTCAGCACCTCTAAAGTATCCTTCTGCTTTTGTTTGTTTGTTTCTGAGCCTTTCCTGTATTTTGTCACCTTTTCATTCTGTCTTAAAACTGATTTGTGACTCTTGCTGTATCATTTTAAATTGAGCTGATCGTTTTTATAATGGCAGAAAATTAATTATTCTTTTCTTGGTTTACCTGGGAAAAAAAAGTTATAGAAGTTTTCTTATACTTCTGATTCATGTTGAAGGGTTTCATGAGGATTAGTTACCTGTATCTACGTGCCTCATAGTTCTTAATTAAAACTGCATTGCATTGGTGTGTTCATTATTTACAGTGTAGTGATTCAATATCAACAGGTAGCAAGATGGATAACATGGTTCTGTATTTTGCCAATACAGCATAAAGCCCTTGTTCTTTTGAGCTGCTGTGTAAGTACCTGTGAATGTTGGGTTTCAGCCATTCAGTAAGCAGTGGCATTGCATTTATTTTTAATGTAAGGCATGTATCTGCCAAATGGAAGAACACCCACCGTGCACAGTAGGTGGATTTTGACTGAACAAATTAATGTTCTCTCAGCCATTGGTACTGCATTTTTTAAAAAGAAAAAAAACCGTTCATGGCTGCTAAAGAATAAAAAAGAAAACAATTGAAAAAAAATAATCAGGGTATCTTAGTGTTCCAGGCGATCAAGTATTTTCTCAGATGCTTCAGTCATGGCTATGGCATAAATTTGTTTGTTTACACTCATGCTGAGCTTTTATCAAGAGATGCTTACCAGACTAATGAGTTTCTTGGCACAGAGTCATGTTACAGTTGTGACCTGTAATGGTAAAACATTTTTAATATGCGATTAAGTTGATAGTTTTTTAAATCTGTGTATTTTTTTTTTTTTAAACCAAGAACTACCTCTGTCCATTAGAGTTGTCTCTTGTAGTCAAGGAATAGTGACTTTTGAGTTTTACAAACAAGTTGAATCTTTTGTACTGGCTGTTGTTGTGCTGTACAGATAAGTTTTTCTAGTCTATTTGCATGATACTGGTCATAACTTGAGACTAAAAGCTATATAAAAGCCATTTAAAGCTTTGTGTATATAGTTGCTCAGGGAACTCGCATGGCAGGCTGTGGTTTCATTAATGTGGCTTTTTAAAAGAAAACAGAAGCCTTACAAGGGGCACTGGGAATCTAGGGTCACTAAAAAAAAAGTGTTAATTGCTTGGTATTTTCCACATGCATTCAAAATACTCTCAAAATTAGAATGCGCTTTAGAAAAAAATGTTAAGAGAAGAAACTAGACAGATCAAGACTTTTTTTTTCTTCTAAATGTCATTGAACTTGGTTAGGTTCCTCTCTGTCCAGCACTCTATCCTGTTCAGGTCTCACTGTATGGCGGCACAGCCACTCCTCCCAGTTTTGTGTCACCAGCAAACTTGCTGAGTGTACATTCTGTCCCCTCGTCCACGTCATTGATGAATCTGTTGAACAAGATGGGACCCAGTACTGGCTCCTGGGAAACACCATTAGTTACAGGCCTCCAACTGGACTCAGCGCTGCTTATCGCAACCCTGTGAGGGTTGTTCTTATTCCACCTCACTGTCCATCTCTTTCCAACAGATTATTTTAATCTTTTCTGAAAGGGTTTTTTGGCCTATACAGATTTCTTCTATGTGGGCAAGTCATTCTTTTTGTCATTCTCCATTTTATATGCACATGTGAGTGCATGCACAAGATCTCTATTTCATTAGGTTGTGTGTTATGGTAGAAATAGTGGGGAACCGAGTTGTTTAACATGACTCAAAGAAGCAGACATAGAAGAATCTTTCAGGCCTGGTGCTGAAGAGCTGACTGCAGGAGCTGGTCTGGAAGATTAGACCCACCAGTTGCCTATGCATAGAAGAGGGGTGTGCTGACGGGCTGTTAGCTCATTGCATGGGATAAGCTTGAAGTGATGTAGCAGGCTCAGAGAAATAGAAGCACATACCTTAAATACCTGGTTTTTGTGGCTGAATTGTTAATAGACGAAATCTTTAAATCATTAATATTTTGTACCTTTTGTGAAAGAAAAAGAAGATGAAATCCATTTTCAGCAATCAAAATACTTTGGAGGAGGAAACTAAGAGCTTAGGAATGCAGGCAAAAAATGGTTAGGATCATGAGAAATAATTTCTTGGATGTTCTGTAAGAGCTGTGTCATCAGTGTCACGGTGGACTGGCACTGCAGTATTTTTCTGCTGTCTCTTCATGCAGTCACTTAGAAAGGAAGTCAGTTCAGAAAAAAAATATTTCTAATTGCACAGACAGAGTTATAAAATTTTAGAGTGGGGCACTGGGATTTAGCCATGTGACACCCATTAATGTTAATGGAACTCATGTGGCTAAATCACTCTTCACTTTTATGAAAAAGGTGTCCTAGAGAGTTTACACGAAGACATAGTTGTCTGTCACACAGCTGGACTATAAATCATTGCCACTATGTGTACAAGTAACATAGCAGGAGAGATGAATGATTTCGTATAGTGATATTTTTTTCCTGGGCTTTGTGGAAAGCCACTTTTTATGTACTTGAAGGCTGTAATTTTCCTAATGCTTTTTGGTGATTAGCAATTTGAGCATAATAATAACTTGGAGCGGTCATGCTGTTGTTCCTTGTAACACTAAGTGATGTACCACTCAGCATCTCTGTAGTGGCTGTGATTCTAAGGTGAGCTGTAAGGTTAAACAGTGTTCTGCTTGATACAGTCTTTTCAGCTCCTTCCCTAATGTGGTTCTCCTGTTCACATCACTCATTGCCTTTAATGGCTTTCCTTCCTCCAGGGTTAGGGAAAGTATGAGAATTTAAAGCCCAGCAGCTCTTACAAGATAGAATAGGGTAGATCTTAGTCTCAGAAACCCCATATCACTGTATCATAGAAATGTCTTAAAGTGTGATTGCATAGTGCAAATATTATCTAAAAAACTCTGCAAGTTTCTCAAAATGAGTTGATGGTTTTTGTCTGCTTGGTGTGTTTCCATTCGGTTAAATCATTAAGAAAATTTTAAGAAAACTTGCCTAATTGCTATTACATTAAGGCATGTCTGGAGAGTGAAGTGCCTAAGCCCAAGAGAAAATATGAACAAAAGATCAGTCATCTGTCTCTAAGGGACTTTTGTATGCATAGTTGTGTGATTAAATGTTTGGAATATGAGTCTGTATTATATGGGTTTAGTCATGTTCTCTGTCAAAGAATACATGTTGTGTGTCGTGAATGCACTTCTTTGTCCTCCAAACTGATGGTCAATTTATTTCAGAAATCTTGAGATACTTACGTTTTGGATGTGCAAAGCTTCCATAGAGCTAAGGTACAGGTATGTATGCTGTCTAGGGTGAAGTGTAAATCCATGGACCTTCAACAGGAATTAGGTCAGACTTTGTACAACTGTTATTTGGAGACCTTTGATCCCAGTACCAACTGCTGCTCTTTCTTGAAGGTATATTTCCAAATCAACCTTTTGTTGAAGAAATATTTTTCTTCTCCTGTTTCTCTTTTTGTTTTGGAAAAAAACCAACCAACCAATGAACCAAAAAGTAACTAAAAAAAACCTAGCAGAAACACAACCAGGTCTGGATGAGGAATTCTGTCATGCTAATTTCTGTTTAACAGATGAAGTCTTTACATTCTGTTTTTGTAGCAGAATATTTTGGGGAGTGGTATTGCAGATAAAATGCTACTTTCAAAAAAAACCACAACCAAAACCCAACCAAACACAAATACCCCAACCCCCCAGAAAAACAAATCACCAGAGGAACCTAATGACAGCCCTAACCCAGTTTGTCTTTTCTGGCTTTTACGATTCATTTAGTGCCACAAACTTAAAAACTGTTAGCTAAGTAGGAAAACTTCTTCCTGTTTTTCTGGTGTGCCATTCTGTTACCGTGAGTTGGAAAGACAGTCCTTTTAATCACATCCTCTGGTATGTGTAAATACAGTGATTTACATCATATGATTTAATCTCCATGAAAACTAGACTTACAGGGCTTCGTGAGAGTTCATTTCATTGTAATAATGTTGATAGCACATTAGGTCCGCTGAGATCGGGCGATTTAAACTCAGCAAGGATTTGTCATCTGGTAATTCTGTAACCTTTAAGCCTTTTCCAGTTTATAAAGTATGCTGTAATCCCTAGTTATGCTCTGGGCTATGGTAAGGCACTGAATGACAGAAGAGCAAGGTTTGAATTCAACTTGAAATATTTAGCTTTCATGTATTTCCTTTATTCAGTGTACTGCAACATATCTGCTTGGGAATATGACCTTCTGACTTACAGGATTATTTTGGTCAATGCTTCATTGAGAAGTGTTTTCCTTATCTAAACTCTAATATTTATTTACATTTATTACAAATACAATCTTATAAACTTAAACTTGCTTTCAAAACCGGTGTCAAAGTATATTTTATGTTGGAAGTGCTGCTGTTGCCCTTCCTACTTAGCAAATTGAAAAGAGTAAGTCACTGATAGGTGTTTTTTATTACTCCAGTTCCATTCTTCCATTGTGATATTTTATTTTTTTTTTTAATTGCTACTATTGTTTAAATAAACAGTGTCTTATCTTTGCACGAAAAACATTGTGGAAATGAATTACGTAGCTTCTGGAAGAAAATGGGGGAAGGGCAATTAAATCGGGGTATTAAATTTTTGACTCTGCTCAACCAGCATCCATCACTAACTCTTACTGCAGAAGACCACAAAACTAATTAGAAAGTTCATTCCATGTATGACATTCAGCAAACTTAAACTATTGAGTGCTTCTTAGTATAAAAATAGAGATATTAAAAATACAAATTTCAGTATAATAAAACCTCTTTCCTTGGGAGATAACTCATTGCAAAAAGCAGATGAATGTAGTGCTTTAACATCTCATTAGAATTCTCCCTATTCATGTTAAGTCTGAATATCTAAAATCGTTACTCTAAATGCTTTTTGGTTTTTGTTCCTTCTTATTTTATTGTTAATTTATTACTGTCACTTTATTACTATTATTCATTTTTACTGTTTTTTAATATTTAAAATTGCATTTACAAAAGAGCAGTTTTCTGATTTTAAGGAACTAAGGTGTTCTTTTGCTCTGAATATATGAAGCTGGAGATAGAAAATTAGAGAGGATGAATAAATAGGTGATTAAAACAATAAATAAATTCTACAGGTTTTGTAACTTGGATCAAAGCCAAGATTTCAGTGTTTGTGTTCATCCTTGACTGAGCAAGCTGCAAGAGGAGAGCACATGCTGAGAACAGTGGAATATATGGCAGAAGCAGTAATGCAGAAGCACAGCTAATTAGAATTCCTGTAGGCTTTATCAACAGGTCTGCAAAATACAATAATTAAGATTTGACTGTGAAAACAACGTCACTTTGATGTTTTTGAGATGAGACAACCTAGCTTAAAATTACCCAGTTGAAAATTATCACTTAAGATCTTTTTTTATAGTTGTATATATAATGCATCTGCTACTAACAGTGATTTTTTGGAATTACTGCAATCAAAGCTAGCACTAATTTAATTTCTCAATAAACCGTACAATACATACATCTCTGCAGGCTAACACAAAAGTGAAGCTAGGTTGGTTGAAAAATACTTTATATTGGTACAGCAAAAATATACCTGAGAGGTATGTTTAGAGGTAGGAAAATGGCTGTATGCAGTCGATTTGCATAAAGACTGCTTGATATTTAGGTCTGGTAAATGTTCTGGGAATATGTAGTTAATTGGGTCAGCTATTTTAAAATGATGTTGGTGGTGGTTGGAAAAGCCTGATAACAGCTGAAGATTTATTTCGGAAGGAGGAAATTGGTGGTTATACTTGACATTGCACCTGTAAATTATCCTGTTGAAAAGAAAGATGGAAAAAAATGCATTAGTTGACAGGCTGATGTGTCAGTCTCTGTATTAGAACCTTCCTTATAGGTAAGGATGGAGGTCTGTTTTAAATCTGCAAGGTGTTTTAAAAAAGTTCTGCCATGCTATCCTTTTCAATGTTTACAGTAGAATAATGCGGCTAGAGTCTTTGGTACTTGATGGTTATGTAGCTGGCTAAGCTCAGTTGATAGAACATGCAGGCCCTGTTACAGTAGAGTTGTCACTGTAACTGGCTAGTAGTAGTGATGGTCTGCGGATGGAAGAGAGAGAAAGTGGTGGCTCTTAAGTTGATTTTTTTAATTTATTTTCTCTTTGTGGGAGAAGAAAGGTAAAGGGAGAAAATAAGCAAATGTTTCGGATTTGTATGAGAAGCTGTATTGTTCTGCTGGTTTTGTTTTTGCTGGGCTATCTCGTTTTCTCATCTTCATCAACAGTTTCAGTAAGAATACAGCTTCTGTTGGCTCCCTGACTGTTTCCAGCCGCCTTTGCATCAGATTTAAGCGCAGAACTTTTTATTATTATTAAGAAGTGATGAGGCTTCTGCTGTTTCCGAGTTCCCTGTATGTGGAATACCAGACAACAGGTCAGAATACCTGACCTCAAATAATGTATTACTGGTTTGGGGTTTGCTTTAACAGAATTAATATTTGACAATATTGGGAACTCAGTAAGAAAGTGTTGTCTTCACGTATTTTGGTAGCTGAG
The DNA here is from genome assembly GCA_028565335.1 of Limnodromus scolopaceus. Lineage (NCBI taxonomy): Eukaryota > Metazoa > Chordata > Aves > Charadriiformes > Scolopacidae > Limnodromus > Limnodromus scolopaceus. The sequence continues at coordinate 19,688,329 of JAOXNO010000063.1, forward strand.
GATAAAAGGGAAGGGCAAATATCACTTGGCAGGGCTTTCCAAAACAGTGATACAGTGGTCGTAATACTTATGTAATAGTACATATTTTTGAGTGTTCACGTTAATTCTCCTGATGAAACAAAAAAGCTTAATTTCTTTTTAAAAATAAGGGTTTAAAAAGATGGCCTTATCTACAGGCTGTTACAGAAATATATGTGTGTGATTAGGTTTATGGATGGGAATGTAGGCATGTAGAAAAGGAAGTAACTTTGAAGGATTATTGCTTGCAACACAGCATGTTTTCATCAGATATGTGTAAGAACCCTCTGGATTTTTTTATTACTTCTGGTAGTTCTTGCTGTACTTCAGATGAAGCAGGCCTAATTGGAAAAGATATTAAGAAAAGCCTTCTCTCAGGGAATCTTTTTTTTTTTTTCCCAACTATTATATCGGTCTTTCAGGAGGCATTATTATGTTATCAACTTGATAACTAATGTATAATGAAGTAGCTGTAGAGTTCCTCCCCCTGCTCCGGCTGCGGCAGAGGGGCCCCGGAGCACTGGAGCTGCAGTGCCATCTTCTGGGGAGAGGCCGGAATTGGGAGAAGCTGTCCTAAACCTTACGGCATCCAGTAGTGGGTTCCTATTTTAGTATGACGTTATTAAAATTGTAAATGACTTTTATGGTGGGGTGTTTTATGGTGCATATGCAGTCTATCTCTCCAATACAGCTTAACTAGAGAAATAATATAAATGCTACCATCAGGAGATAAGTTAATGAACACATAATCTCTAGACCTTTTTAAATACTTGACTTTTTCTCCTTAGGGTAAAATTTAACTGTGCATTAGAGTGATTTTATATTTAGTCATAAACTACAACAGAATTAATTATATGTTACACTTCTCCCTGTTGTTATTTTCCCTAATAATATAAAATTCAACCAGAGTTTCTGGAAAACTCTATTTTCAAACAGAGGTAATTAAATCCCAACATTACTTTCCATTAAGTTGAGTTTGATGTATATCTGGCATAGAATCATAGAATGGTTTAGGTTGGATGGGACTCTGGAGTTTTGAAGGAACCTTGAGAGGTGTTTAGTCCAAATCCCCACCTTAAAGCAGTGTAAATCCTGAGTTCAAACTGGGTGGTGGCTTTTGGCTATCTCCAGTTGCGTCTTGAGACACTCCAAGGCTGAGATCCCGCCAATGTGTTCCAATGCTTAGATATCCTCTGTGAACTGAGAAACTTTTTATCTTATATCCAGTCTTTCTGTTTCCATTTTAGGAAGAAGGAAAGTTTGGAGCTGGAGTATGGGTTTTTTGAGTAATCTGTGTGGTGACTGTAACTGGATTTCTGCACACAGTCGCTTAAGTTTTTTGGTACCCTAAAGAAACAGATGTGACACTTGAAAACAAGTATTTGTCTTTCATGAGGACACTGATGCTTGGGAATCAGTGTAGATGAGCTGGATGTATGAATGTGGCTTATTTTTTGAATTTATTTGAATATTCTTGTTTCACAATGTGGTGAAAAGCTGTTTTAGTAATTGCACTTCTTGTTTTATTTTAATGGAGACATAATATGGACAGGGACTTCTTTAATTGCTCTTTTTATTATACATTTAATTAGGATTTTGTATACTGTAATGTCAGTGGTAATGTATTTCAATTATGTAGCGGTATAGTTAACTTTAATTTTACCTCTGAGCTAGTAGAAGATGAGACAGTTTATCTGGTAATTAATGAATACCTATATGGTTTAAAAAATCATTACCCTTTATCCTTCATTTGTGCATGTGTGTATACATCTGCAAGATGATGCATTGGTCTAGTTGAACTGCCTGCTATTTGGTAGTAGGAATCACTATACTTGCACTTAAATCCATTAGTTATCATTGCTTCAAATTTATGAACTTTTGAAATTGTTGAAAATACCGATGTTTTAAATGTATGTCAAACATTTAATATTGCTGAGAAACAGTTGTGTCTGTTTGAGGTTCTGATTCACAAGAGGGAGAGAGAGAAAGAAGATCGCTTTTTCTCATAAGAGAAGTCTCATTTTATTGAGTTCTTGAAATACCATAAAGTTGATTTGGGAGAACTTACAGCTTTTGGACTGTCAGTAAAATTTGAAAATGTATTCCTCTGCTCGCTTCTTATAAACCAAAATGATTTTATCCTTCCAGTCTTTGATGTTAAGTTTCTAGTTTTGCTGTGCTCAAACCTATTTTGCCTTAATTGTGACACTTGGAAAGAAAACTAGATATTTAAGGAACTCATGGCAGGATTGGCTGTGTTCAAAATATGACAAGGAGCAATAAACTGAAAACAGCTGCCTCAAGTTGCAGTGCAGCTATGCACAGTGGTATCTTTGTTAGACCCTTTGTGAAGGGTATGGAAAAATGCGCTGCGATTAACTGTTTCTGAAATTTACCGGCTAAATCATCATGGTTATTAAAGCTTTGGAGCATCAGAAGCTTCTAAATACGTGCTTTTCTAGAAATCTTGATGTTATCAGAAAGATTTCCATGATTTGGTAAGAAAGGCAACACTGAAAGATTTTATATTGTCTGTTCTGTTGGAAAAGTCTGTTATACTGAAATGCCAGAAACATTAATGTAACTGACTTCTAGCCCCAAGTCTCTTTAAGGCAGCTCTAATCACAATCCTGCTCTGTTTTTCCCCAAAGTATGTATTTATGGCTGCTGGTGGGGTGGGAGTGTTTGTGTTTTTGTTTTGTTTTGTAGTAGATTTCCGGTAGGGTGCAAGGTGCGAGCAAGAAGAGCAACATATTACTGTTCATTATGGTAGGGATGCTGTGGCTTCTGTATGGGAAACAAAAAGAGCAGGTTTGGAATGCTGAGGTATGAGCTATGACGTGCCCGTGTTCTACATGTATGATGTGCTCATACACCTACTCCTCTCTTCTTCAATAAAGACATAGATAATGTTTTTTCATGGAAGCTGAAGCTAGACAGATCATGAGATACAGAGGAACGTGCTTTCAATAGTAAAGGTCACTGAACTGCTGGATCAGCTTATTCAAGGTTGTGAGGAATTCCTTGTTAATGGCAATCATAAAATCAAGAATGGGTGAATGTGCAAGAGGTGTAATTTTACTCGGATTAATTAAGAGATTGTTTTTTAGCCTTTCTTTTAAACAAATTCCTATCTCATTTCCAGGTTTTGTTATGTAACAGACCTAAAACATTAATTAACACCAAATTTCTATTGAATGAATGAGAACTTTAGCACTACCAGAATACTAATGCTCTAAGGATGTATACATTCCTAGCATGGCATAGAAACCCAGGGTTTTTCTCTTGAACAATTGTCTCTATTTCACGGACTTTTTTATCTTGTGTACCTTTTGAAGAAAGGCTTTTCTTGAAGTTCTCTCCCTGGATGAAACTGTTGTTCATACTGTTTGACTGATAGTCAGGAGTGACTTCAGTTATTAGCTCACTTCTCTGATAAAAATTATGTTTTCCTAATGAGAAAAGGAGGTTTATTGCATCTCTTATTATAATGTTAGAGCTTCAAGTGCTGAGTGTGTTCTAAGTAGAACTTAGAAGTAAGTCTGATAGTACTGCATTTGCAAATACAGTAAGTTTTCCTTTGAGCTCTAAGTAATTTATTGCAATTATTTTTGATGTATTTTGTGTTCCAGACAAGTTTTATTGTTTTACAGAATAGTTGCTTTTGAATATGGATATAAATTTTGCTGCTTGTTTTCCAAGTCAAAACTGGCAGTAACATTCAGATTCATTGTGCTGTGAGCAAGTACAGTATATTTTCTGTCTGGATACCGTAGGAAAGCAAAATTTTTCAAACAGTGTATTTGTAAAATATTAAAATTACTATCATGTTGAAGCACCAGCTGGAAAATTGTCTATAGTTACGCATGCACAATGAAATCAGGTCTCTGTGAGTTTTTGTGTATCATGTGGACTTAGGTCCGACAAGTTAATTTTGAGGCATTATGTTCTTGTGACACTTCACTGAGATTAATTGAATTTTGGCCAGTTTTTTCCACCTTGGTTAACATAACTAATATTTTGTATATTCAGAGAGCTGTGGCAGAATTTACTCCTGCATTCTTAAGTCACAGATGGCAAAACACAAGGGAGCTGCATTAACCGTGTTTAACAAGTTTGGCTTGGCAAAAGACCTACTACCTTTGGTAGGCTTCCTCTGCATCACAAGTAATGTTCTGCTGCATTATTTTTATTTGTAATTCCCTCTACAAGAGTGTGTCTGTCATCAGTGCCGCTGGAAATAAAATACATATATTCTTGAATTTTTAGGATTATTCTAGTACTTTTCTTGTCTTGCTAGTTGTTTCAGGTTCGGATGTAATGTTTTTTAAAAACAATAGCTTCATAGCATTCCCTTCCTTGATTCTGATTCTGGCTTATAACACAAGCTTAAACTTCTCTGTAATAAATTCTGCAAGCAAATGAAATTAAAAGAAAAGAAAAAAGAGAACCATTGCATATATAGTAAGAAATCTTTATCTGTTATAGCTTTTATAGATTTAACTGGGCTTTTTTGATCTCGTGGTTCTTTGAACTGTATCTTTTTGAAGACCATAAGCAAAAAACTGTATGAAAGTAGATACTTGAGGTTTATTTGGCAGATAAAAATAGCATTTACAAAAGGTATATTTTACTTGAAGCTGTAAGAAATCCTGTTTTGCGATGAGGAAAGAGAATCAACTATTACAAGGTATTGCACGACTTTGATGTCAGTCTTCCATTCTCAGTGCCCCACTACTTCTCAGCACTTTCTCGTCCCTCTAACAAGCTTCAGCCTTTACTGAAAAAGAAAGAAGTTCTGAGAATGTTTATTTAGCTTTCAAATCCTTTCTGTTTGCTTAACATAGCAAACATCAGACCCTGCTTGTGTTCTTAAGCAGTAATAGATGAGTGAGTTGTTTTTTAAAGTAAGTTTACAAAAAAATTTCAAGCACAAAAAGCTTTATCAGTCACTTCAGAGTTCTCACTGGTAGACATGCACACTTCTTGGCTCTTTCTGCTCCTGTAATACCAGAATAAGAATAATTTAAGGAATTTCTGATAGACAGTGCTCTTTCCTTAAGGCATCCATTCCAAAATTCGAAGAATGCAGCAATGTTTTATGTTTGTTACAAAAATAGCTTTAATCAAGCCACTGAGGCTTTTCCATTCCTTATGCTGCTGGTGAAGTCATGTTTTACTGAGGTCTTTGTAGAGTATAACAGCTTTCTGTCAATGTTTTTCCATAACTCTGCAGTGGGTCCTCAATATATTGTGTTTGTTCTATACAGGATGTTACCAATCTTGCAATACTGTGATGTAAAAGATAAAGCTACTAAACCTATTATATATGTAGAGAATTCCCCCGATGCTGAGTAGTATAAAAAAAATAAAATCTGAAAACTCTCCCAAACTGAAAACTTGTTATATTTAGAGAAATACAGATTAACTACTGTCATTATTGGGTCCATTTGAAAATCAGATTGTGCAAAGGAAGTATTGAGAGCCATCAGCTGGCGTTATAAGCGCCACAGTATTTCCAGCCTCAGTCACTTAGAGCAGTAAATAATTAGTAATGTCTGGCTAATGTAGTAAACTTACACAGTAGCTCTTGGACAGTATGCTGGGGTTGAGAGCTAAATGCGCTAGTGCCATGCTCAGTAAGAAATAATTTCCTCTTCTGTTTCCTTAAAACAAACAAAAGAGAATTTGCAAAAACCAGGGAGGGTGGTTATTACTGTTTAAGTCTGTAAATTCCCATAGTATAGTGCATACTGGATGCCTAGATGATACTGTTAGGGAAGACTAGCAAAACAAAAAGCAAAATAGCTGCTTTAAATAGTCTACTTCGTTATTTATGCTTGACATTCAGTGTTAGAAAAGTCAAGTCCTTATTAAATATTTTGATTTATTGGTAAGTAAATAGCATATTTGTAACTAATGTGCAGCATGAAGAAATATCAGAGGCAAAAAATATTTTGTATAATGACAGTTCTTACAGAGAATATATTATACGTATGTCCCACAAAGACAGCTTTTCAGTTGCAGTCAAAACAGTTCTACAACAGAAAACAAACAAAAAAACAGAACAAAAATCCCTCCCCAAATTAATCTCATTCATTTTTTGGTGGTCTCATGGAAAGCAGTTCTCAAGGGCTACTTAAAATACAATAATCTCTTTAGTAAGATTTTTTTTTTTTTTCCCTTCAGAACTTTCACCGAGACAAGGAAATGTAGGCTACCCTGCCATTTCAGAATGAAGTAGTGATTTCAAATACTTACAGACTTGAATACCTAAACGTCGTGGTTTATCGGAATTTTTATGAACTCAGATCTACTTCAGTGCTTGTACAGGAGGTAAGTGTAGAGTGTACTGTAGAGTGATACACTTGTATGTAATCTGTACCTGAATGAAGCTGTAACTACTGCAAACTTAATTTCTTTCAGCACTGATAACATGAAGATGGTATAAAACTCAGTTCCTATTTTGAATCAGTTCTAGAAGGCTCACTTTTTCTTACCCCAACCCCACAGTTGAAATTTTAACTAGTACACAAGGATTTTCCTCCAGAGATTGAAAGTATAGAGCCTATGCTGTATGCTTAAGAAGCCAAGGATGCTATGAATTGCACTTCCTTTTTTTCTACTTAAGTACCACTTTACAAGGAAATTTATACATACCTTGGTTGGTTGTAATACTCCTTAAATTTGACAATGTATTTAAAATTTTTTTTTCAATGAATTCTTCGGAGACTGATTTGCTGCAGTGCCAAAAATCTGTTCATCTCCTGCTTTCCACTATGAATGGAAATAAAGCTGTCCAGTATCATGAAGTTATGATGCTGGTTAGTAGTCTCCTTCCTTTTGAAGAACAAGAAAGGTTAAATTAGCTTTAGAAGATCTTGAATTGCCAGAAATTTGTATCTGATTCTATGATAAAAGTTAAAAATACTCTGCACGGTTTGGGGGGAAAATAATGTTATCTTTTATGCTGGAAGTACAGTCTTTCTGTTGGTATTATAAAAACATGTATAAAATCAATGATTAGAATTGATGTACATTTACTGTAGGTGTTTTTTCCATGACTAAAGTTATGTCTGATTCCCTGGATACATCTAAATACAGTTTTTCGTTAGTTATCTTGAGATGGAGTGGATGAGATACTGTAAAACGATAGATCTTTGTTCTTCTTCGTCATTTTGAAACTTACCTGCTCTGTGATCTTGAGGTATCTTTACAAGAGTTGAGTACAGAGTCCCGAGAGCACGTTGTCTCTGCATCTGCAAACTAATGAAATAATGCTTCATGTTTTGCTGTGGGACGTAATGACAAACAAAGACGAATAGAAGATAGAAAAATTTCTGTAAAGATGGAAAAATGGGACTTCCGACGTTCTTGAAACAATGCAGCCTGTGATAAAATAAAAGTCAGTATTGAATAATGCAAAATGAAAATATTGAGCACAGCAATGCCAAATTTGAGAGTATCAGAGCATTGTTACTAAGAAATGCTTTCCTGTTGTCAAATTGAGTTTTTGACAGCTTTTACCTTCTGTTCCATTATGTTAGTGTTGGACTTAGAGGAACATAAAGCTCAGACACAAAACTTCTGACAGCATAGAAAAGGTGATTTTTATTCTTCCTTACTTTCATCATGGATACTATTTACAGATGTCACCAGCTGAGCTTTTTAGGACTGCTAGAGTCCCTTCTGCAATCTTAGCATCAAACCTGACTTACTTGCAGTGTCCTGTGATCTGCTGTTCTTCTAGTACATATGTGTGGCTCTTCTCAGGGCAGTGACTTGTGCTTAATAAAGTTAATTCAGAACTCAAAAAGAAGTGGCATTGCTAGTATGGGGGTAAAAGGAGTCACTGGCTTGCTAGTGAAAGAAACAAAACACGGACAAAAATTGTGCTAGTTTGAGCTTTAATAGTGAGCTGAAGTGCTTTGAACCTTTTCTTTGTAATAGGAAACTTGATGGCCTGTGCTATGTGAGGTATTGAAAGCTGCATCGAGAATAATAGACTAAATGCGCAGATTCTGAGATGTGAATTCTTTATCTGTGGAAGTTTTACTGTCAAATTGGAATGTTTGATGAATTTTTTCTCGTGATCTATTTAAAAACTACAGTCTCATAATTAGTCTTAGGAAGACAGAAATGATGGCTTGTTTAGCTGATATATGGTCTCTGCAACATACAGTCCTTGCTTATGGAGACTTGGTGTTAGCAGTGTGTGAGACTGATCTACAGGGAGAACACTCCCATGAGATGAAATACCACAGATGTCCAAAGCTGTAAAGACTCCAGGTGGTTAATTTTTGTTTGATGGAGAATAGGAGAGATGAGGAGGGAGGGGATATAAGGTCAAAAGTAAAATAGCTGCTACATCTCTTACCCTTTTCGTTGTAGCTAAATTTTTATAGGCCACCTCCTCAACAAATCCAGATTAGTGTTATGGAAGACAGGTCATAGTGAAAGTTTACTGTGACACAAAATACCAGGTAGCCTGTTTGTAAGACAATTAAATGTGCTAGCCAAGGGCAAAGATGGTAAAGACCAGGTGAATTCCCATGTAATTTGTATCTTGTGGAAGACTATTAAAAAATGCATTTAGTAGTGAAACGAGGCTTGTTAAATTTTCTTTGCTTCAGAGGTACAAACCACTAACTTAATACACATAAAGATAGCTTCTGCAGGTGTGTGCAGTCATGACCTTGGTGAGGAGGGAAGAAAAAAAGAGCAGAAAACCATTTTGGCTGTTTAATTTTGTTTGAAATAAATCTCATGTAAAACCTGAAGAAAGGCCAAGAAATAACCAATTTTTTACTTTTCCTTAGTTATTTGCTGTTTCGTAGGTGGAAAAGCCATCTTTGTAGCATGAGCAGTGATACGCAACCACTAATCTTCTGATAGATGATATGACAGCTAGTAGTAGCTACTGACTTGACAATGATTTTAAATTAATGACATTTGTGAAAAGTATTCACGTTACCAATTTCCAGCCCCTCATGTTCTGACTTTTGGGTCCCTTAGAACTGATTAAATGGAAATAGGATTCATATTTTACAGTCTGTCAGTAAGTCCATCATATTTTTACAGAGGATATAGTTTCTAGGAGGCATTCACTGACTCAGGATTATAGTGATTTTCTTAGCTGGCAATTACAGATAATGTAAAATGGAGAGGGGAGCAAGACACCATCGTTCCCAATCCATAATGTTCAAGAGAAAATGAAAAGGAATTATGCTGGCTTTAAATAATTGAATTATTGTGTGAAGTCACTTGAAGTTTTCCTTGTTGAATTTTTTTTTTTTTTCTGCAGTACATCATCGAGTTGTTCCTATTCTGTTCTGGAGTGAGAGCATTAGTAGAAGTGACTGGACACAGTACTGTGAAAGTGGGTTCTCTTGGATCTGTTACAAGATAGGTACCACTTTTATGGAACTTAATGGATAATTTGCTTCCAAACCACAGTGCTTCTAAAAGTAATAGTTATGTTACTCTATTGAAAGATGGAAGGTCTTGATTTTAGGCTCATTGGTAATGACTAAAGAAAACAGTAATGAAAAAATGGTTAAGGTACTTATATTCATACTCGGAACAAAGCATGTTTTAAAAAGGAGAAACGCTGTCAGAATTCAAAAATTGAAAACATAGTAGTTGATTGTAGCCTTGTAGTTATAATGATGGCAGACACACTTCATTTTGGCATTCATAAATGCCAGTGGGTTAAATATCTCGAGTAGATTGTCATCTCAGCTACAAAGGAGAAATTAAATTAGGTTGATCAACTGGCCAACTCAGCAACCATACTTGGGGGGGATGGGAGGGAAGGCCCTTTCATTTTGTTATAAAAGAAAACTACGGGGTTTTTTTCCACCTTGTATTGAATGATGATGTTCAGTAAACATAAGTTTGGATTTGGGGTCTCTAAACTAAAATCTCCACAATGAGTTGAAGTACAGTTGGTAACCAATTAAAAGTGAAATAACAGTTTGCATAGAGCAGAATGTTGTCTGTATTATAAAATAAGAATGAAGCTTGAATGAACAACATTTGATATCATTAGAAATGTTAGGCTTTTGATCCTGTATGTCTAAAGAGTTCTCTTTGGTATCTAATTAAACCTTTTACTGTGTTTTATTATGTGATTAATGCTGATGTCATTGATGAGCATGAAGAGTATTATTTTCTTTTTATTACTTAGCAATTGAGTTTTGTGTGTAATTTACTGCTCCACCTTTTATTGTAAAATAGATCAAAGAAAGTTTCCGTTAATTTTGTTCTTGTGGCTGTAGTTGACTTTTTACGGAGTGAATAGCCATCAGTGGAGACAGTGCATTAAAAAGAACAATGACAAAGAAAATTAAATTTGCTCAGTAGCTTGGTTGCAAAATGTGTTAGAACTTATCTCTTCACCATTTCAATAATACAAGTTTAACATTGAAAAATTTGTCAGATATATAATTATATTGTAGCTGGTAATATCTATTCTGTTGATTCTGCTACTTTATTTGCTATCTCCTGTCTCTTCACAGTTACTGTTTAATAAATAGGAGTGGCTTGGTCCTGTTTATTAAGCAAATGCTGTCCTGTTTGGATGCCGTCATAACTGAAGAGTAACTTTACCCGTTCATTGCATAAACAGGTCTTTTAATGACTTGGACCTAAATAACAAAACCAGATGTAACTGCCCAGTGCAGGAATGATTTTTTTTTTTTAAAGCCTTCTTCACCTGCCACCTAGTCTAGAGGAATCTTAAGTCTATAGGCTTAATTTTAATTACCAACTTCAAAGCTTTCTATAGTCATAAATGCCTGCTTTCCCATTTCCTGGCATATTTAATAAATTAAACTATTTAAACAGTGTTTCTAGGTTGATTTATTTGCTTGCTTTGTTTAAAGAGTATTTGCTGTATGTTTGAAATCCAAAATATAATTTCATGGTTTCATGGTAAACAGTATCTAGTTAAATAAGTTTAAACATAACATGTTTATGTATTGAATTAAGAAAATGTATATTTAGCTGATATTAATGCTGTATCTCTAGCTTTTGGTACTTGAAGTAGTCTTAGCTTTAGCTTGGGGCTCCCCCTACCCCCGAGACATAGGTAAGATTTAGGGAGAAATAAAATTTAATATATATGCCATTATATTGGAAAAACTCAGAAAATGAAGGTTAATGGATTGAAAGTAAATTTCATTCAAAGACAGAAATGTTAAGCTCAAGGCCTTAACTTACTGGAGTGCTCCTCGTGTTTCTCTGAGCCCCCTAGGCCAGTTAGCTTTTCTTTGTCTGTTAAATGAAAATTGATTGTGTATATTTCTATGAAATTGCAGTGGAACATTGAGTTTAGTGCAGTGGATCTGGTGTACCCATGCTGAAAGTTGAATCAGTTAATTTATACTTTGCAGAGGTGACGTTCTTAGTGTTGTGCCATTCGATATCGGTGCTGGGAGAAAAGAGAAAGCAGTGATCTTCACTGTTTCTATCTGTAATGCAGCCACAGTGTCTCTCTCTTTTATTTTTCCCAGAAGTTAGATGAAGCAATAATGTATTGTATAATATATTAATGTTTTTTCCCCTTGACTGATTCCAAAGCAAAAACTAGTAAACAGGAAATAATTCAAACCAGTCTTCTCCCTGTTGTTTTCTCAGTTTTTGTGATTATGTACACAAACTTCAGGTGAATGAGGCCTATTAAACCCGGCTGTGATTTTCAACATTTCTTTGTAGGGACGTGATGTGTTTTGAATTTGGCTTTCCTTTATCAAGTGAATGGTATTGGATCAGGTAAAATTTCGTTATGTTTAAGTAGTCATCAGTAACATTTTTATTTATTTTTTAACCCAAGTAATACATGGGAAATATTCATGGGGTTTTCTGGTGGTTGGACTAGTATTTTGTTGTTGTTGTGGAAAAATGTATATAAAAAATGTCAAGCTGCAATGTGGGAATAATTTTTCTCAGGAATAAGTGATCTGTCTGCGGATAGAAAACTCTTACTTAAGAAGTCTTTGAAGTCAACTCTGAAGTATTGTTTGGGGTGTTATCAGGTCTAAATTGGCACGGTTGGGTGTACTTCAAAAATAAGGTTTGAGTAGGTTCCAGAGACCTGGAAGTCCTGTAGTGGGACATAATAAGATATAGTGCCTAAAAGGTGTTTTCCTTCTTGATAGGGTAGGAAATGATATCTGATGATTACATCCTAGCTACCTTTTCAAGTATTTTGATACTGTAATGATGATTGTCTCTTCACTCATGATAGAGGGAACAGTAATGATTAACACATCTCTTTAAGGATTCTGTTTTAAGTAGAGGCAGTACTTACATTTGACACATAGCCAGGGATTGATTGAGTTCCTAGACAGCAGTTGAAGAGTAAGATGCTACATCTAGGAGGTGTTTAATTCCTCTGTCTTGATTTATTGTTTCTTAAGGGATGATATCCTTTGTTAAGATTCTACTTTCCTGTAGTACCACTTTTGTTCTGCTGCTCTAATCTATATATTCAAGGTAATGAAGAGTTATTCTCTAATTTTTTGTGAATGCAGAAGCTACTGACTTTTACTCAAAACTCTGAAGAGGAGTGGAAAAAATATCCCTACAGACTTGCGATGTACAGTGTAATTCTGATGATTTCCTATTGCCCTACAAGTAAGAAGACAAGGGAATGAGTCCATATATTATCTTGATTATGAATCAGTGTGCAGATTGAACTGATTGCACGTGGAATTTTTTGAGGTACTCCATAGAAAATATTTAACATTTGTGAAGTCTCTGAGGAGAAAAGACATCCTGAACTCAAGTAAAGGATTTAGTAGAAGATTCTAATTCTGATGTATGACTGTTTTATGCAGACTGTGCGCACAGTATGCTAGCTGATCACTGGAGTTGAATAGTCTATAAAAAGCAAGGTTCTTTAACTCAGTGTGGGACCGGCAGGACACCTAAAGAAGGAATAATAAAGTGAAGCATGAATCCACTGGCAAAGCCCAAATTAATTTTTCTGTAGAAGCAAATCTGTTCGTGTTTTCAAAAGAGAAGAAAGCTGTTTAAAGAAGTTAAAATAATGTGATCTCTGGAATGGGTAGTAAATTCACAGGAGAATAATCTATTAAAAATCTGATACAAATCTAACATCAGGTGAAAATTACCCATCTTAGTGGACTGTCTACCTTTGAACTAAGAAAGACTAAACCAGTATTTATACACTTCTCTGACAGTTCTTAATACTGATTACAAATACTTTGACCAATTGTAGCACTCATTATGTGCAGCGTATAAATATTTCCTGGCTGATGCTCAGCACCTTCATTTTCCAAGTTATTTTTCTAGCCAATGTACATAATCCTAATTGCATATTGCAAATCTCCCACTTTGGGCTTGTTTGCAGGGAAGAAGGAATTCCAGATGGTCTTTCTGTGGTAACTTGAACATTTAAATCTCCATCAACCTGATGCTTAAACAAGTGGAAAATTACTTCCTCAAAGCAGTTAAATTGCATTTTTTGTTAGAATATTAGGATCTTGCAATTTGTTACTGACCTAACTCAGAGATTATTTTATTAGTTTTGTGGGGTTTTTTTTTAAGAATAGACAATGTAGTCATGAGTGTTATACAAAGAATTTTTAGGTGACTGTTTAAAGAGAAATAGTTTTCTTAAAAATCAAGTTTAAAAATCAACACATTATTTTTTATTCAAAGTAAGGCATAAACCCTCAAATGCATATGTTTAGGTTTAACAGGAGTAGCCCTAATAAAATCTTTTCTGAGATACAGTAATATTTTTTTATATTGCCTAGGTCCTAGTAATAGGATGTATTATAATACCACGGGAGTTGATGTCATTTAAGAATGTGGCTCTAGAGGGGCGAAATGCATGCAGTCAGTACATGGCTGTATGTGGGATCAGACTGTGAACTTCTATTAAACAAATAAGAGTTAACTTACTGTTTGGTAATCAGCTACTCAGTTTTTATTCCTATAATTTTATAGTGCTTCACTTCATAATTGTCTACATTGTCTTGTACCCAATATAAATCTTTGTCATTCACAGTCATTTCCTTGTGAAATGAAAAAATACATATTTTGAAAAAAATTTTTTCTTTCTTTCTTCCATGAAACATTTTAAGAGCATTAGAACACATTACTAGTTTTTGATTTATAAAGCTTTAAAATACTTACAGCCTTTTATTCATGAAGCTTCACATGGTTTAGGACTTACTTTAAGACTACTGGATTACATGGCACCCTATTGAGATTGCTGGGGAATTATACTGCAGACTTGCATGAGTCAGGGCCGGGGGAGTCTGGAAATTATTTAGAGTGTTACGGTTTGGCTTGGCCTGGCCCACATGAGGGATGATGGACAGAGAAAGGTAGTGCTCCCTCCTGGACAACTGACTTTGGGTTAGAAGGCATTGGCTGTTGCACCCTTCAACACATCTCAGTAGTTATGGCAAAAATGCCTTTGTCAACCTAAAATACATTCCTGTAAAATACATTGTGCTGGGAAAAGGGATGTGATAGAGGAACCTTTTCTGCATGGGCCAATCTTGAAGTTTTTCTCCTGGTTGACATATTAGGCTGGAAGGGCCTCCAGCTGTGGTCTGTGAGGAGGCTGGCCAAGGCTGCCAGTGGTAAAGGAGGCATTAAGTGAGGATTTGCACTCCCGTGTGCTTGCTGGGGGGCCTGGCTGGGGTTTAATCTAATTAGGTTGTAGCAGAACCAAGCAGGATGTGGAGCCACTACGTCCAGTTCAGTGATGGGTCAGACTAATTGTGAAAACTAAAGGAAATTGAAAGTGTGGAGGGAGAGTGGAAACTTCATTTAAGCTACCAGGATTCCTGTTATTGCTAGTATGGCATCAAGATTATTTCCTGCCCTTGACAGAAGAATAACAGCAGGTCATGCTTCAGACTGTGACCGTAGCTACTAATATTTCTACAGAATTGATGAACAATAACAGAAGCAAGCACACCAGTCTCTGGAAAAACTCTCTAGGGTACGTTGTCTCTGAAATGCTTGGGTTTTTAAGGATTTCTTTGAACACAGAAATACAACAGATAGAGAAGAATGCTTTGAAGTGTTTTATTTTAAGTTAGAATTGTATTTATTGGAAAATCTTCATGAAACATCTTGATCAATGCCGACCCTCCTCCCCCTGTGCCAATTCTTGGTATTCAGGCTGGACTTTCTGCCAATAAAAAAAATAAATAAATTTAGAGGTTAAGTACTTTTTAATGCTTAACAGCTAATACAGAAGATAGTTGGCGTTTATTGGCCACCTATACGGATTGCTGCAAAACGGCCATTGGTGGAATGGGGGGTACAGAGAGGGGCATAAAGCATACGTCAGTCTTGTTCCTGATGTGGTAGGATTACAGTTTGGTTTTGTCATGTATTTGGAAAATAAATGGAAGAAAAGCAAAAACCCAGTCTTCATGATACTGGCTTTTGCCATATTCATACTGCCCCCAACCAGCAGAAAGATTACAGTGAAAAGCATTATCATAGATTGACAGACATTTCCAGAACTGATCTTGGATGTTGTGTGGTAGATACAGAGAAGAGATTAAATCAGATCAGCAAACTGTTTTGCTTTCATTGTCCGTGTCCCTCTTGTATAGTATACACTGGGTTACAGCTTCTTAATGCAAAGGTGAGGCTGGCCACGTTAGTTCCTTGCTGAGGATTATTCAATCACAAGCATTGTATAGAACTGCCACTGAAGGTATTGAGTCCTGTGCGAAAAAAAGATGTGAACCAAGTATTATTTTTCTAAGGGACAAAACAAGAGCCAGTGATAGCTGGTGTAAAAGGCCACTGGAATTACCTAGATAAATTCTGAAATCTGAAAGGAAAGTTGCTGGTGCTGTTTATTAAGAAATCAGTAGTCTATTATGTTTTGTTTGTTGATATTTTTGAAGAGGGTATTTTAGTAATGTGTAAAAGCTTTGGATGAGAATTTAGGTGCCAGGTTTCCTCAACCTTTATTGCTCTGCTGTGCTGCTGTTAGTTAGAGACAGAGTACTGGATTAAGTGGGTGATTGGTCTGACCCAGCAGCGTAGGTCTGTTCTTAGATAACGTGAACAGGATGAAGTCTAGTCCACGTGGGGAGCCCTGTAAAGACAGTCACTGTGCTATTTGTCTTCAGTCATGGAACAGAAACTGAAGAAAAAAGTGAAAAAACAAACAAACAAACCAACCCAAACCCTGAATTTTGTGTTTGCTTAAAAAAAAAAAATAAAATTCTGTGGATTGTTATTTTGGTTGACTTCTTTTTTTTTGTTATATAGATCTTTGCAGTTACACATCTTGAAATGCTGTCACCTGAAAACTACTACTAGCAACAAATTTACATCTTTTGGTCAGAAGAGAGACCAACTTCCCTTAGGATGATAGCGTCATTCCTAGTTCTCTTTCTGGAAATACGATGCACATCGGTAAGTCTGTAACTAAAATTCCATTTAAAACCATCACAGTGCTGCAGGTGGATGTGGCAAAAATGGGAAGTACCTGTACTAAATTACGTACCTTTTTGCCTCTGTGGAATAGTCCAAAATGATGTACAGGATGTGTCTTCTGAATGCTATATGAATAAACTTGCAAAAGGGATAAGTAAGGCATTTAAGAGAATCACAGGAGAATCTTGCAAGGATTACCATCTTGTTCTCTGTATCTGGTTTGGTATTAGTCCCGCTGGAGTCTTCTAGATGCCTCTGGGTGCTGCTATTATCCTTATTATGGTTAATCAATAGGAAATTTATAGTGTAAGTAGCCTTCATTAGATGTAAAATTTCAGTCTCTATGTTACAAAGAAAGCCAGTTGTCTCCCAGAAGAGAAGAGATGAAGAGGAATTACTGTGATGTTTGGTGCATAGGATCAGATTGTAAGAATCTGATGCTGTGGTACAAGATAAAGAGAAGGAATGCTACAGATTTCGGACTTGGGAAGGTGGCACTGTGGAGACCAGGGGTACTGATGTGAGAAAAAAAAAAGAAAAAAGCCAAAAAAAAAAGGACTCTGCTAATTTGAAAGCTTAAGTACTCCCTAAATGATTTGGTTTGTAGTCTTTTTCCTTCCATGTAGTCAAGGAAATGTGCAGTAGCACTTTCATTATTATCTGTCTTATTTCTCAATTTACTATTTTCTAAACTATGTTGAATAAATTATAGCAAGTAAATATATTTTATCAGCATTATTATAGAAATTATGGAATAAAATGGTACTGGAGTTAAGTCAGAAGTAGATCCAAGGCAGTCCTTTTCTTGAATATAGCTGAAGGTTGGTTAAATCCCAGATTGGAATCCAAACTTGTACTGCTGAATTTGCTTTAAGCATAACTGTATCCACTGAGAATATTTTGCTACCTAGAATATAATCGTGTTTTTCCTCTCTGGTTTCTAATGCTCTATCTAGATTAAGAACAGCACTTCAATAAACACTGCATAGTCATGATGAACACTTCCTGATTTCAGCTCTGAAAAGCTTGGGGTTTGTCTTAATTGTTAACTTAATGCCAATTATTATTGTAATTATGGTTGCAGTCCAAAAGTAATTCATCCTTGCTGAATGCCTACCTTTATTAAAACATAGCTATTGCTTTCACAGTGTGCACAAATTGTGCTCAGGATTACATAGACATGAAAGCCTAAAAAAATTTAGAAACCTTTAATCAGAATATTCTTAAAGTTATATAAAATAACTTCCTATTTTGTTTTTAGCTATGGATAACTCACTGTACTGTGAAGTGAGGAGTAAAACATAACTTTCCAGGTTTGATATTGAGAAATGCAGTTACACTCTCTTGAGAATTAAGTTCATGGTACCATTATATGGATGAGT
Organism: Limnodromus scolopaceus; assembly: GCA_028565335.1. Taxonomy (NCBI): domain Eukaryota; kingdom Metazoa; phylum Chordata; class Aves; order Charadriiformes; family Scolopacidae; genus Limnodromus; species Limnodromus scolopaceus. The sequence goes on from JAOXNO010000063.1 coordinate 19,706,181, forward strand.
AAAAAGATACTGTTTGATGAAGGCAGCATACTCTTAAACTCTGATTTTTCAAATATGAGAATGCCTACAGCTAGGAATACGTTTCTGAATATTTTCCAATAACAATTATCAGATATCTGCAAGTAAATGTGAAGTATCTGAGATGTACTTCCATTAAAGTCAATAAAATTTAGGACAGATAGGAGGCTTTTGGATGACTTTAAAAGACAGGGCACTTAAAAGTGATTTTTGAATTCTGGTTTTCATGGTAAAATTGATTGAAAATTGAAGGCTGTTTGTATGTGATACTGTGTGGTAAGCTGCAAAGCAAAAGCCATTTAGTACAGGAGGGACCATGAAAACATAAGTAAACTGAAAAGGATGAATGTGTGAGGTTATTCAAAGAAAGAGCAAAATGTTCATTGGTCATCTGGTCTCAAGTTCCTGTTCAGGTAGGGAAATCCCCCATAGCCATAGGACATGGCCTTCCACTCTATGTCCTTCACTTTATAACTTCTATAAACATACTATTGCTACTGCTGTTCATGATGCTTGTGGCATAGCTAATGTGAAAAAGGAAAACACAAGGCAGAATATGCAGCCAATTAACCTTTAGATGGAGCTGTTTCTCCTTGGATGATGTGAAGGTTGCAAATACTTAGTGTACCTAATAAGTAAAGTAAGAATGGACTGAGTTGTGCTGTACTTCAGTAACTCATTTTTTTTAAAAATGCCTGTTTTATCACTGCCAAAGGAAGGAAAGTGTATCCTGTTTATACCTGCTCAAGTTTCTCTTAGAAGAACTAAATATAGATAAGGAAAAGAAAATGTATACTTTGGAAAATATGCAGGTATATTTTGTATAATTCAAGTTGGGGATAGTTTTGTGCTATGAAAAAGTGAGCACTGCATGTAAGATAATGTTACACAGTGAAGTGAGCTGAACTTCTGAGCATTTAAATATTTCCCTTGGAGATGAGAAAAAGTGTTAGGTTTTTTTTCTTCTCTTGTAAGCAGCAGTGTATTTGTGGGAGTGATCCTCCAAAGGCTAAGAGCTGCTTGTTTACTATCATGATTAACACAGACCTCTCTCATTAACAAGGCCTTCACAGTTTATCGACATTAAGTCCAGCATACCCAAGGCAATTCTTAGTTGGTCCTTGGGAAGTTGTTTAATCAACCTTTGAATTAAGTGTCACTGCAGAATGATATGTTCTCCGACAAGTGTAGGTCCAGGTCTCTGCCCTTATGTAGCATAAACCTGTTCAAGTGGTCTACGGTTTCAGTGATGCCCGCCAACAGCTCAGCTACTGTAGAGCATACAGTTAATCTAGCCTGCAGGTTTTTTTGCTGTCAAGAAATTTGGGGTTGGCTATGGGCTGTATTAATTGTTCTGGCAGCAGTAACAGCCTGCTTCTGTCTTTCCTGTACCACTCTGTTATGAGACAGGGGCACATCCGTGATTTGATGGGAGAGCAGAATCATCCCACAGGACAGAAGTGTCTGGAGTTGACCTGTGGCAAAGGAACAATATATTTAGCCCAAGGACATCTCCCTTTTTTCTCATACAGCTTGAATTGTTAAGAACAGAATTGACCTGCTGGGTACACTGGCCCACGTAGGCCAATATTTGATCTCCAACAGTGGCATTTTAAGCTAATCCTGTTTAGGGCAGTTGTGTGAGCCTAGTCACTTTTGGTAATCTTTCTCCTCATAGTTCTCCTACGTTCTACTTGATATATGAAGGATGTTAGATACATCTGTACCTATTCCTTTTACTGTGTGTTTTGGTAGTGCAGAATTATACAAATAACAGTTCTGTGTTTGGATGGATATGTTGCCTTCGTCATTTTGAAAATGTTTGTTGTATATACCCTTCAGCCTTTTCCTTTCCAGATGGAAAAGATCTGGCCTTTCAACCCCGCTTCGTAAAAGCAACTGTGTGCCATCCCCTTGGATCAGTTTTGCTGTCCATGTCTCCCACCACTGTATCCTATTGAGATGGAGGCTGAAACTGTACCCAGTACTCAGGATAGGGTAAATATGTTTTTTCCATTAGTAGTAGGCAGTAATATGCCTTGTAGCAACCTGCCAGTGCAGGTTCTTGGGACTTCTCTGGGCTTGGTCTGGGCCTGAGCCACTTGTTGGCTTGTCAACTGTTGTCTAGCGGGTCAGTGGCTATCACTTGACATAGTGTAGCTTTGAGATGAGCTTTTCTGGTGAAGTCTTCAAACTGGATACTCACTGCCTAGCAACCAAGAGTCCTCTATGGCAGATGCACCTGCAGGGAAGCTAATGTGCCACTGAAAAAAAAAAAAACAACCCAACCAAAAATCCAACAACAACAACAAAACCAAACAAACAAAAAAACCCCCCAAAACTCACAAACAAACAAAAATAATCCAATCTCGAAAATCCCAATACCAAAAAACAACCGACCAACAAAAAACTCAAACCAAACAAAAAACGCAACCCTAACTATCTATGGAAAATACAGTAGGATCTGATCCAGCTGTTTTCCTTTTTCATCTTCTTTAAGGTGGTATTATTCTTAAATGAAGATAGCATAACCTCGAAGCAGTAAGAAACTAGCAGTCTTTGGGCCAGGAACAGACACTGTGGAATGGAGTACATACATTTTTAACGAATTTTTAAATTATTTGCTTAATAAGTATTTAATCATTAAACAATTTAAAAAATAAATTCTATTACTTAAACTTTAAAGGCGTCTTTAAATTATTTGTTTTCAGGTCACTTCGATGTTTTTTTTGGCCTTGCTAAGGCCTGTTTCTGGGAATAGCACACAGTGCATTAATAAGTGGCCGTGACACATTCTCACAGAACCCTCCTGCTTACTTCTGGTTGCTGCACCAGCTCTCTGTCTGCCCAGTGTAGGTGAAATAGGGCCCATGCGGCTGCCCTTAGGATTCAGCAGAAAATAGGCTACACAAGTGAAACATTTATCAAGGTACCCAATGCTCTGACTTTAAAACCTTGGTAATTAGGCTCAGAGTTATACTAATATAAGTATATTAAGTTATACTAAAATAAAATGCAAAAACCCCTGCCCAACCAACCAAACCACAAAATCCAGTTACAGAACACCCCAGGCTTACACTTATAAAGGTGTATGAAGGATATAGGTGATGAAATGAAGGGAATTGTGCTTGAATGAATTGCACTGAGATTACATCAGGAGTAGACTTACTGACAAAACAGCAGCCAGGCCTTCAGTCTTTGTGCACCTCAGTTGTATCCGTTGGACAGGCGCAATTCAGAAGCCTTTCTAAGGAATTGATGTGTAAGGTAGAATTTCCTTTGAGCTGCTGTCATTAGAGGATGGCTTTTAGAGGCTGCCCTTCAAGATCCTTACAACACCCTTCTAGATTTCCTTTCTTCACAGAGGATATTAATTTTTACAGTTGTTTTTTCACTTCAAGATGTTTTTCAGAGTCTAGACGGTTTGGTGTTTTATCCTGAAATATGATCTTCTCTGTCCAGGAGAGCACCTGTTTGTTCTGACTTAAACTCAGGATTGCTTCATTTCTTTACATATATAGACACCACTTGTTGTTAACTTCAGACAATGCCTTGTTCAACATGAGATAAAATGTTTCACCTACTTTCTGTTGATTCAAATGAGAACGATTATTTAATTAAATCTTAAGATTTTCATTAATCTATTTTTTATTGAAAATTATTATTAATAATCTAAATAGACTAAATACACATAGGTCACTAGTGGCTCCTCATTGAGAAAATTTGCAGGGAATGGTTAACAAATTTAAGGTGATTGATTCCCAACTGCTTTCTACTAAGCATGTCATAGTACCTGGATCTATAAACAAGACTCAGCAGCATGCAGAAAGAAGAAATACAGCCACTATTATAAAAACGTTTTGTTTATGGTTTTGTAGAGTGACTCTTCTGGATAGCTTTCAGGTGGTTCTTTTGTGTGACAGGCACTAATTGTGTTTAATTAGCTATTGTAAGCTTATTTGGGAACTTCAGTTGTGGGCAAACAGCCTGATTGGGTATGTTGTCTTTTTCTGCTGATAATACCTGGAATAACTGGAATTTCAAGTCAGAAGTATTTGTAAGTAGATCAGAGACAAAAATGAGTAAGTGGATGCTGTAGCAGCTTGAAGAGTAGAAGGTGTGTTATAAGGACTGTGTTCTGGGGAAGCAAGGAGCTTGTTGCACTAGTACTGAATCTCCCCTGGCCCTGCAAAGGGGGAGCAGGATGGATGAAGGCAGTACCACATTTCAGAGTTTAAAGTGAGCTAGAGAACTATCGTCTGCTTTTTCAGGCTTTCAGGAGAGTCTCAATGGGCTTCCTCAGGAAGCCAGCGTGAATTCTGTAAGGGAAGAATCCAGGAACTGTATTGCACTAATTTTGTGTGGGTTCATAAACACTAGTCTTCCCTTTGTGAAGTAAGCTTTTAACAGTAGTGGACATTCACAGCTGTTTCAGGAGTTACGAGTAAGCTGCTAACTGTCTGTAGACCTGAAAACAGGAAACATTCTTCTGTTTCACAGTAAGAAATTTGAAGTGTAAGAGAGGAAAAGCAATGTACTGTTGTTACGAAATTGGTTTGAATCTCTCAGAAAACACTCTACAGTATCAACTAAAGAATGCTTGAATGCTGAATAACAGCTTTTTAATGACTGGATAATGAAAAGCATATTTGTAGTACTGTTCTTTATGTATTACTGGCTTTGCAATAATTGAAAAGGATGGTCTGTGGTGCTACAGAGGTTGACAGAATCTTGACCAGATTAATAGAAAAATATGTGATAAAACCCAGAAATTACGGGCAAGTTAGAGACATCAAATTCATTCATTCATTAATACCCATGTAATAAATGTGATTCTTCAATAGGAATTAAAAATCTTAAACCGTGTGCCTGTTAATATCAAACTCTTGAGAAGAAAGCATTTTGTCCAAAGCCAACAATACAGAAGAGTTGTGTCAAATTAATCTAAAACTTCTCGGTGCCCTTTGAAAGCTTAGGTATGGCAGATATTTCAAGCAACACAAGACAGCTGAAACCAAAAGACACTGACATAAATGGTGTTTTCTGCTTAACTGGCAATGCAGCCTATCATTGCATATCCTTGTCTCTGCATTAGCAAGTTTTTCTTTGTTTAGCACCTGCTCCTCTCTTGACTTTCTGAAGACCTCCCACAACCTAATTCAAATATTCTGTCTGGCTTCTGGTAAGATCCCTGCAGGTTGTGATAAAGCTTTATTAGTTTCATTAGACTTTCATTACAGAATAATCAGAATCATGCTAACAAATCCTCTCGTTATTGCTGTATAAATCTTGCATCATAGCTTCTTTGTTCTTAGTAGTGAGTAGCTGAATGCTCTGCAAGTGTGAGAGGTAAATAAATTTCTGCTGGGCAGAGGCCTGTCAGGCTTATATTTATTTCCAGACAGTCCTGAAACTCTTCCTCAAGCCTTTACACATACTTATGAGTATGAGTAAATTATACCATGAATGAAGAAATGGAGTAGCTGTTTCACCTGTTGTTGAGCAGCATCCAAGAAGGTACCTGGTAACTGTTTAGAGCAGGATGTAATGGGAAACTGTGCCGCCCTACAAAGCCCTACCTGCGAGTAATAGGAAGAACTTTACTTCTCTGTTAAATTTGTCTTTGTATGTGCTATGAAGAGAATACCTAAGAGCTTCTCTAATAAAGGTATCTTACATAGATATTTCAGATATTTTCCTATACAGTGTTGTAATGAAAGAAACTAGAGGGTGACAGGATGACTTCTAACCTTCAAAAATAGTTTGTCTTTTGATGTAACAGCAATTTAAAACCACTTTAAAGGTGTGATCATTTGAAGAAAATGCAGATAATCAGGCACAGGTTTGTGATACAAAAGCAATCTAATTTTCAGTTAAAAGTATTCAATACTTCTTTTCTGAATATTTTTTAAAAATACATACCTGATTTCAGCAGCAATATTTTTTTATACACTGGTGATATGTTTGATACATAAACTTGTATATTGTGTTAACTATTGTGAAATTAATCACATTCTGTACTGTGCTTACACATCCTTGTCCTCTAATCAGGATCCCTGCCGTTTTCTTCTAATGTTGGATCATTTTTAGCAAAGTTTTTTTTTTTTTTTATTTTACATTTTTGTGCTTCTAAAGATGCTAATTTATTACTTTGGATGGATTGTCAAATGTGAATATGGATTTATCTCTATGCTTGTGCTCAGATTCTGATTCCTTAGTGCTGAAACATTGACCGGGACAACAAGTTATATTTTCCTTAGTACATCTCTATGTTAATAAAACATAAAACGCTCTCCAGATGAAAGATTCTATGTCAGTAGTTATTTTTGCCTATTCTGAGAAAGAACTGAACTGCTCAGGAATGCTGGAATACGGACTCCTGTTCTCCTGCTCAGTGGTGCTTTTATCTAATCTTACAAGCAGTAGTGCTGTTGGTTTTTTTTTAAAAAAAAAAACAAAAGACATGCATTTGAGAGTATATCTGTATTTCTACTTAGCTAATGCAGATTTACTTATGGTACTGAAGGAGCTGTGAGTGGAGTCCTGCTCTTTGTGCTCAAGGTCATATTTTAGAAGGAAATACCTGTTTTGGGGGGAAGGGGGGGAAAGGTCTTTTAATTTTAAATTTATGGACTGTCACCATAGTTGTTCCTAGCTGTTTTCTACACTCCATCTTACTGATTGTGCTACAGAAATAATTTAATGTGCATACGTTGCTCTGTGTGCCTGACATAGCCTTCCTGGTATTCTATTACGAACAGCTCATACTCTACTCTCTGCTACTTCAATTTGCCTTTTTGCTTTTGGCAATCAAGGAACACTATTTACTGTATTTTAATACTGCTGTGGTTGAACCTATCTCAGAAATGATGCGTGTTTCTGTTTGTTAAAAAGGATTGATTGACTCTTGCCTTAAGAGATTTCATTATTAAGATTTCTGGAATGTTTTTCATTAGCAAAGCATTTTAGTTGAATGTCATTCAAACCTGCTGCATATACAGTCCGGGGATCAACGGGCTGTATTTCAGAAGAAGCCTGGTGCATTCGAACATACCTGCTGTCACTTGTTCTGCATCTTCTGTGCAGGGATACAATGCTGGGGGTCTTTACTACTAAATAGGACAATGCACAATTTCTCACCCTCCTGTTCAGATGATACAGCTGAAAAAAAGTTTTGCTATAGTAATCTTTCAGGAATTGTACCTTATTTTTCTTAAATGTCTTTCCTAGAGTGGTGTACTTATATGTTTATAAATCCTCCTTTTATGTATGCATTCATAGTTAAATCCTCCTGCGATTCAGACACTGGCCTACTCAAATATTTTTTTCTATGGGAAATAAAGGCTTTAACTGACTGATGCTAGTCTGTCCAGGGTTTGATAAATTTTAGAAGTTTCAAATTGCTTTGAAAGGCACATACTCTATTTCGTGATGACATCTATATCTTCAGACTGGGGAGTATGATAGGGATGCAGAGTAATTTCATGTTATAAACAGACTTTTGCTCAGGATCTTCAGAAGGAAGTTAATTTATATAAAAAAACTAAATAAAAAGAAAAGCAAATTTATAGAACAGTGTAAGGTGATTACTTTTTTAATGGTGTGAATGGCTAATTACTTGTCTTCATTTCTAGTTTTAATGTTTGGTTTTATTTATATTTATGTATTTTCTATCCACATTCCAGTCTAATTATAATTTTTTTAGTAGCATAAATATTTAGGAAGCTTAAAAGTTATGCAAGTAAATCTACTGTGCTATATTACTTTGGAATTTGATTATATCATCTTCTGCTTTCTTGAGGAAAAGAGTTGAAGTAGTGGGAGGGGGAAGGGGAAGCCCTTCAGTTTGCAGAGAGGCCTCTGAAGGGCTCACAGGGCTTCTGAAGTAACCCTCAGTGATTTGCGGGTTTCAGTCATGTAAAACTGACTGTTAAGGTAAGAGTATGAAATATATCCTGGGACTGAGATACAAGGTGTTTGATAGTAAATAGATGAACCCTACTGACTCTTCTAACACTGGAGAGTTAGAGCTGTGCGTCCAGGCTCGAAAAGAAGAGGGCCTGCTGCTCCCGCCATTTTCCTGTGGTGGCTTCAGGCTGGAATCTTTGTGTTGCTCATGGAAACACATTTGCAATTCCACATATTGTTCTACTTATATCCAATAAATTCTGGATTTATGGCTTAATTTTCTGCAGCAAGAGTGGGTAAAATACTTTTGAGAAAAGGAATGAAGATAAAATAGGGAGGTTTCAGCCTAAAGAGAATCCTCTCTTCCTTTCAGGCCTGCAGTTTAGTTTCTTGGATAGTAAAGGCACATCCTAAAATGTGTTATTTGTCAGTGATTCTATCGTTCCTTATTGCTCAATACTGCTGAAAAGCTGGATAGAAAGAATCTAAAAAAGAAATTAAATGTCATAGTGTTAAAACTGATATTATACTTATATATAGTTATAGTAACCAGCCATTTTCTCTAATGAATGTTTGCAGTGGCTGTGAAACAGAAATTCTGTTAGTTGCTGGGAAATGAAGAAATTAGTCTATGTACCAAAACCACTTTATTGATGGGCATTGATCACCAGCGAAAATAAGCATTTGTGTTAACTCATTTTGAGAACAAAGACTGTAATAAGTGCTCTTAAAGCCTGAGCTAATTTTGAGGCCAATGACTAACTTTCTTACTATTATAGTAAAAGAAACAGGCCTTTGGTTTGGTTTTGGTTTGTTTAGTTGTGTTGGTTTTGTTTTTTTTTTTAAGCTTCAGAACCTATAGCTGGCTTTTAGATTCATAAGAGCATTTCAGCATCTCATGAAATCTACTTTTAAAATCTGCAGTACTTATAATGCCTGCCATTACACTTTTTTCTAACATTATATAAGAGTTTAGGTTATATAAACTTTTAAAGGTTGTCTATTTTCTTATTTCATGACAAAAAAATTGCTGTGTAACAGTTTAAAATTATACGGCAAGAAAATAGTCAAGTTAAAACATGGAAAAGGAACATGTTATTTTGGATGGACAAAAAATAAAAGTTGTAAATAGCCTTATTAAATTTTCCTAGGCTTTATGTATGTAGATGACAGGTGCTTATCCAATATTCCATATTTGACATATTGAAATATCTTGAAATTACCATTATCTAAGTCTAAAACATAGACTTATAGTTCTGTAAGTCTGAAAGACTTAGACCAAAATGTCTTCAAAGATCATTATATAAGGGATTTCTTCATATTCTCACAATTTTCCTGTATATTCTAAGGCTCTTTCACAGTGTCTGGTTTTGTTTGTATTTGGAAATCTTGTTGTTCACTTTACCTTTCCTTGTGCTTCTGGCCATTCCTCTTTTTAATTGTTTTTTTTTATTTTTTTTATTCAGGCTATATATTAAAGCTCTCTCCCTACTGCTTTAGAAGACTAGAATGTTGTAAAATGTTAGCAGCTTCTTTTCTGACAGAGAAAGAACATAGATACAAAAAGAAGAATTTGCAATAATTCAGCAATTGGTGCATTTCCCTTTAACATGGCAAAGCCTTTTGAGAGCATTCTGACACTGGCTAAAATCCCGTAGTGACGATTTCACAGGTTTGGAGGCTCTAGATGGGGACTGGACTTGCCCTATGTGTGATTCCTGAAAGAGCAGTTGAACTTGGCTCCCTGCACTCTGCGTCGCCTGAAGCTGCTCAGCTCCCTCCTCCCACAGGACAGCCTCACATCCGTTTGCCAGCCCTTGGCCTGAGCGCTCTCGGCTGCCTAGGATACCACGAGGCTGCTGGTGTGTGAAACTCTGCCAACCACAGTGAATGGATAGGCCCCAAACTACAAATGTTTTCAAAAGATTTTCAAAAGCAATCTGGCACAATAATAAAATTTACCAGAAAGTGTGACAATGGAGGCTTCACCATTATATAGTATGCCAGAACTTCATAGTTCTCTGATATACAGCAGATATCTCAGCTTCTATTTTAATGCTTATATATGTATATATATTTAAAAACACATGTTTATATTCAAGCTTTATAATTCCCCCCCATATATTCTCACAACTTGAAGTTTATTCTTGGCTACATAACCCTTACCTGAGAGTAGCACAGACCAATTGTACTGCTTTCTCTTTAGAGTATGTAAACAATGTTTTCCACAACTATAAAGTGAAAAAATGTGCTTTGAACTTACACCTAGATCCCTTAGAATATTCAAAACTAATGTAAAAGTGTTTTTCTGTTGAAAGTATGACATGCTGTATTGCTGACTACCAGAAGTTGTGTAAAAGTGCTGTCTGCATGTGTTAATTTCAAGGATGTTTTGATGGCCTGTGGCAGCAGGAAGAAGGAAACTGAAGTACAATGGCAGAAAATAATTGTGTTTTCAAACAGATGTAGAGAAACCTTCTTAGTCGTTTTCCCCACCTTTCTCATGGAAGAAGCAGAACTGCAGTAAATAGACCATAAGTGTCCCCATGAGTAGAATGTGTAGAATGAACCATGTGTAGAATGAACCATTGTACAGAAATACTCACTATGGTGAAGGTAAGTAGCTAGGGGACCTGGATCTGCCAATGCAACTCTGGCAGTGCGAGCTGGATGGAAAAATGTTAAGCTGGTTGTAAGGAGGATGTTTTGTCCTTTCCTTTCTCCAGGAAAAAGTCAGCTTCGTTCCTGATTAGGGGTATATACTCCTGTCCTTCTGACGCAGCTTTGTTGTGGTACTTAGTACATTCTGATTGCTAGGCATGGGCTGTTGAATGTATAGCTCAAAATAATGTCCCACTGAAGAGTCTTAGTCACAAATGCATTGCAGTGCCCTGTTACTACAGTTTGTGTGCAAAGACTCCAGATGAGCTACCTCCCTGTGCCACAGTGTTGATGTCCCTTTGTAGTCACTAAGAACAGAAAAGAACACTCTAAAACCACAAAAACTTGTCATTTTGATTTAGTTATTATATTTGTTATAGTTTGAGTACCTTTAGAGGAAGCTCAAGATCACTTAAGAGAGGCTACTGCATCAGCTGAGGCAGGTTTTTAGGTGATGAGATTAGTATACCTTCTATATTAGGTGCTAACATCAGTTAACCCATCTTGATAGTTCATTGTTTCCTGCAAAAATTATTTTTTAGTGTTAACTTTGCTTCCCACAGTACAGGTGTTCTGTCATCTTTCACCATTTGTAGGTGCAGTGATCCATCTTACTGTAAAGGTATACGCTGGTAGGAAGCTAAGCAATTTTTGTAGCCTGTCAGTGTTAATAATTTGTTTCATTTCATCATAAGAATAAATCTTATTTCAATGAGTTTTGTAAAAAGCTAAGTATAGCACAGGAGAGATAGAATTTGGGGGGCAGGCAATGATACAGTGCTTTTCTCTAAAAAAGATTGTTTCTGTGGAAGATGATGTACCTAATTTTTGTGAAATTGTGTAATCTTTTTTTTTAAACTATTTGGCATTGTTGAAGTTTCTGAAATTTTCTTGCTTTTATGAAGGGATACAGGTATAGTGTGAGAAATCTAATTTTCCAGAGAAAACAAGATCATAATGTAAGAGTAGAATGTTCCTTCTTGTAAACAGATAGTTTTGTTTATTTTGGGGGGTATGTTTCTTTGACCAGCAGTGTTTATTTTAAATTCCTTTCAAAAGTTTTGAGGAAAAAACGATGAATTCTCTTTCATGTCTCATTAGTCTTTACTAAAATTCGGAATTGAACAATGACTCAGTCCTTTAGAAATGAATGCTTTATTAAAGTTTTTATTGTTTTGAAATTCTTGTTTGAATCAAGATTCAGGTAGGGAAAATCTTTTCTAACAATACTATCATCTTTGAATATGTTGCCTCACAATTCTCACTACATTTCCTGCATAATCTTTCATGGCTCCCTTCTCATAGGAGATCCACACATAAGGTTTAGAGTGGTTTGTCAAGTGCTTGAAAAGTTTACTCATTAGAGTTTATTAATTATTTTCTTTTTAATATAAGGACACAATCAGTGATGCTGTTAAGAAAAGAAAGTCTGGATTTAGAAGAGGAGAGGGATTTCTATCTTCCCATCCTCCTTATTTGTTATTTGCCTTGTCTTTAGGAGAATTCTGTCTTTTCTTTTGTTTTCCTACTTTCTTTCTGTCTTTTTTTTTTTTTTTTCTTTCCTTCTAAGCATTAGGAACCCAGGCACTTCTCTGAACGTCTGCCAAATCTTCTAAATTACTCTGGTGCTCACAACAGAAGATATTATGGCAGCTTTTGGAGAATCAGCTGGAGAAGAGTCTGTTGCTGCAATTTTTTCCTGTGGGATGCCAGGATGATGGAGTGTTCCATGGTACCACGTAGAGCTATAAGCAGTTTATAGTCTAATAATTACAGTGCAGAATACTGAATGCACAAAGACATGTCATTTTACAAAGTCGAATTAAAGTGTGTTCAACTGGGAAGATTTCGTTGCAACCTCTATATTTTTAACTTACATTAAAAAAGATTCGTAGAATGATGTACTTGTCTATAAATTTTCATATACTGCTGAAGCCATATGAAAAACTAATGTTTTAGGTTTGTTTAGTTTGTGGTTATGTTTTTTTTTTTTTTGTTTAAACTGGCAGAGCAGATTATAAAAGTGTTTGAAGAAATAAATGGTCATGGGTCTTATCATATCTTTCTACATAATGTGTCAGAAATGTCTTCCTTTATTGTTTTTGTCTGAACCATTTTTAGTCTCATTTTTGTGTAGTCCCAATTTCTGTGACAGACCATTAGTAGCATCTTCTCAAAGTCGAGAATGGCTTGTCCGATTGCATTTAGGTCTTGCCTGTGCTCACAGACAGCAGCGAGTTGTGTGGGACTTTTTTTTTTCTTCCAGTATCCCAAGACTTCATGTGTGTTACTATACCACGCAGAAAAGAACCTTCTGGAAATGACTATATCTGGTGATCTATTGGGCTGCTTATGTTTCATTAGTGGTGGGAACAATTAATGTGCTTTGTTGTCCCAGCATGCAGTTTAGCTGCTGTGGTTCACCAGTTTGGGTGCAGGCTCTGGTGCTTTCCATTGTTTCATACGTTCTTACCCCTCTAATGAATGCCAGTTCATTTCATGGCTGCTGTTACACGTTAGTGTAAGGGCTTTACTGTACCTTAAATGGTATTGGACTTAGTAATATGATAAAATTCTTTACATTGACGGCCACAGTTGCTCTATTTGGTGTCCACAGAGGCCCACTGCTCTGCTGATTGGAGTCAGGGAGCCACACTAGTTGACGTTCATCCATTTTGAAACACTGAATCACTTGCTTTGGGCAATAATCTCTTCTGTGTAGCTTTGGATTCTAGGTGCTGGTTGGTACAACGGTCAATGATATTCCAGTCTTGTGTACTTTTACCATTCATTGTGCTGCCTAAATAAGGGAAGCCTGTTGGGATGGTTTTGAGAGAGGTTTTGGCTATAAAGTTGAGTAGCTTCTTAATGATAGGAACAAGAGAGAGACTGTAGAGGAAACCAATAATGGCTTTTTAATACTGATGGACAAATGGCATTTGTTTGAACTGTGTTTTATGACTTTTGTTGAGATGAGTGCATCTTTAGATCTTGTGTGTGTGTAAATGATTTACGTATATGTTAGCCTGTGTTTACTTAATCTGCACGGATGTAATTAGAATAGAAAAAGGTAAGTAAGGAAAAATACTAGAAATATGTAACAACTGTATTCACCCTAGAATAACAGTGTAAAATAAAAATGTGTTCTTGTTTACCTCCAGTAAATAGTTGCGCTGACAGTAGTACTGTCCTAGTGCAGGTTAAAAGCAGGGATACATGAATCTTGCAAGGTGTTTTCACTTTTTATTTTGCAAATCTGTTCTTGTGGGATTCTTTTTCTGCTCTTCTTAGTACACCAACACTGAGAGTGAGTGTGCAACAGGAATCTGCATCTGTGTGATTTACACTGTTGTTTAACCTAGCAACTGCGTTTCCATTTAAAAGATTGATACAGCCTTCTACCTTTCTTCCCATATGCCAGCACAAATACATAGGGCCTCATAGTCGATGTGATTGAATTAATTGTTATTGTTCTTTAATTCAGATCACTTCGTGTTTCAATTCGCCACGTGAAAGCTTGTGCTGACACAGGAAAAGAAGTGGCTCTGAGTTATGAGTGAGCAAATGAATGATGGAATTGCTTCTTTTAGCAGCAGATTGATTAAAATGATTGTTGATATTCCACTGTTTTTAAACTGTGTCAAAGATGAAAAGCTTTTTCTGCAGCTGAAAACGTTATTTTGGAAGCAACACACAACACACACAAGAACTGATGATGCTGCCTCCGACCACTGTTAGCTCTAGTTGTATGTCTTCCACATTTTGATACCTCTGTGCATGGAAACTGTTAGGGATTTAAGTTTGCAAGCCTACTATTTCTGCTTTGACTTTTGCCTTGTAATCTTACTTGAAAAATGGTATCTTTGTATTGAAAAGCCAAAGTGGGTCTTTGCTGGTCACAGCTCCTGCTTCTTTCCAACTCCAATAATTAGGTGTACTGGTATATTTTTCATCTAGTCAGACAGTTATATGTAAAGGATATCAATTTCCTAGATTTCTTTACTTTTTAAAAAATGTTAAATCTCATGAGAGTTTTCTGCCTTTTTTTGTAGTTCAAATTTTTAAGGTCGGGGTGAAGGAGAGATGATGGTTTATAGAGCCATCTCTTGCTTGATTACACCCATATGCACATTAATAAATTAAAATAAACAAAAAAGGCAGACTAGAGGAACAGGAAACAGTTAAAAGATCAAACTTTAAATGAAATATATGCTTGAATTGATTTGTTTGGAGAGGGAGAGAGATATTTTTCTCAATGACATGGCAGGATTTCTATCTCAGAATAACCTTTAGTTGCTGTTACTTACTTCAATTATATAGGAGAAAAAGCACTCTTAAAGGCTTCAGGATAGCTTAGTTGTTTTGCTTAAGACTTCTTTCACATCCTTTAGCAAAAGTGCTTTGTGTGCAAGGTAAAAATGAATAATGGCTGAAACATTTTTTCTAGTTTTTCCTCACATCATTGCCCATATTCTGCATAGCCTTCTGGGTTGTCGTCTTGATCAAAACTCAAGTGTCCTGTATTTATCTGTTTTAGGATAGCAAATACGTGCTTTTTTGTGTGTGTCAGTTGCTGGTTCTGCTGTCTGTTCTTGGCTAAAAACAAAGGCTATTCCCTATAATATATTCCATGTATGGTAGTCTAATTTCTCACTGAAGCTCTTCTTTTTGTACATAAAGCAATATTTGCAAAATACAGACAATAGGAACATTAGTTTGTCATAAAGTTGTGGGGGTTTTTTGTATTTTTTCAGGATTATTACTTTTGTTGGTTTACCCATCTATGTTTACTCAGTATTTCTTATACAGATAAGTTACAGATGATAGGACAAGGGGTAATGGCTTCAAGTTGCGCCAGGGGAAGTTCAGGTTGGATATTAGGAAACATTTCTT